>CM069449.1:12789662-12988770 GCA_035610835.1 Ophiura sarsii
TGACCGATATGACATGCACAGATGTATTCATTCACGAGGGTAAGTATAATAGCTCTACCGTATCGCCCATCAGATGTTCCTATTATTTGCCCACCCTGTGTTTATCTTGAAACGAATCGAAGTTCTAGAAACACTTATGCAGGTTCAATGCAGTCACCCAGTACCCGGTGTGTGCTGGTGTGTAATTACCCCGCTGCAAAATCCTCGGATGGTCAGTGACTAGCATGCTATTTTATTGGTAATTTGAGAAGTTTGTCTCTGGTCTGGTCACTGCGTGTCCGTGATCACTGATGCAAGTTCCAGTAGGGGTGGCCGTGATTGGGTAAGGCTGAACATACAGGGTGAGTCAAAATATTCAGGTCCCGTATTCAACAAATCAGGAAAAAATGCTTCCTGTCAAAAGTTGATCAATTTCTTCATTGATTATAAGATTCGACACATTCCATCATACTTAGTGAGGTTTCCGAGACAATACCTAATTGAAAGCCATAATGTCAACATATTAACGAAAACACACGAAATCAAAAGTGTTCCAAGTATTTAGGAATGAAGCTAAGTTGGTGGATGTTACCCACTACTGCAGTATTAGTTATTCTCCCTTCACAACACACTTTTCACCGGTTGTCATTTTATACATTAACCAGCATTTGATAAATAAACCTACTTTACATATTTTTTCTTGAATCTCTGGTAATTATACCGACATCGCATGCAAAATATTGAGACGTTACGACATAACAGTAATGCACACACATATTCATAATAATTAGTTAACACTCTCCACGCGTCTATTAGGTTTACCAAATACAAAAGAGATTTTTAAGAAACCTTTCCCAATTTTCGAGGTCTATCTCAAGAAATACCGAACCAATACTAGGCATTATTGTACTTATGTTAATGCATTTCTCATGGTGATTCCAAATATGATAATGAAATTCAATAATTTTGACATTTTTTTAAACACTTTGTGAAATGTTGGAATGTCGTCTGCAGACGCCTGCCGCGTGGAAAGTATTATGTATACGCACTTGTTATTTGACGCAAGAACTGTTTAAAGAGATGAGATCTGTTCTTCTCTCAAATCAAGGTAGTTTAACATGATAATGTCCCGATAGTTTGGTCAAGATTTTGTTAGCATTATCTCAATAATGCTTGTTTACGCCTTAATGCCCGTGAACGATTAAAATATATCCATGGCAGAATGCGGTGTCTCGTACTTCCATGATAAAGGGGTCAAAAAAGTAAGCCCCTCCCCCCATCCCTAAAATTAGATTACCTCTGTTTACATAACTTCAAACACAATTAGACGTTTCGAAAAGTTGAAACGATTATAAAAATAGAAAACGCTTGGCTACCAATAGCAAATTTTACATTTTCGATATCATGTTTACTTTTCCCAAAACAGTCACATTTTCCCAAAATGATGTTTTCAGAAAAAGTGGCACTTGGTCCATACCAGTCAATTTCAAAACTCTCTCTCGTTATTTTTGTGTACGAAAATTAGACCAAGTTTGTTGGCATAACTCCGCACAGGATTGATCGTTTTGAGAAATTTAAAAACTTGTGAGAGTGAAAAAGTGCTTGGCTTCTCACAAAAAGTATCTCCTGTTCAATATCATGTTTACTTTCCCCAAAATTGTCTCATTTTTCCAAAACGATGTTCTCAGAAACAGTGGCAATTTTCAAAAGTTTCCCATTTTCAATATCATGTTTACTTTTCCCGATAAAGTCAAATATCTCCAAAATGATGTTTCCGTTAACATGAAATTTGCCAAAATCCAATACAAGTAAGTGCCACTTTTTCTAAAAACGTCATTTTGAGGAAATGTGACTGTTTTAGGAAAAGTAAACATGATATCGAAAATGTAAAACTTTATATTGGTAGCCAAGTGTTTTCTCTTTTCATAATCGTTTCAATTTTTCAAAAAGTATAATTGTGTGTGAAGTTATGTAAACAAAAGTAATCTAATTTTGTTGACCCCTTAATAACATAGCATTGTACGAATTCATAGCAATCAAGCTATGTGAATGTCGTGTGTAACAGGCACTCTTTTACTAAAATGAACACGGCTTTTTTTTTAAAATAATGTGTTCATATACTATTAATCGCACTAATCCCAACAAATGGAGGATTTTGGTCACAAATGTCATGTGTGTGATGGTTTATTACAAACATTTACTTTCTACTTTATTTCTTTATTGATAATGATTATAACCAAGTATAATCAATGACTTAAGACTTTGAATTGCTGACTTTTATTAAATTAACACCATTGATTATGTATTTTGTAAATAATATCTAGTCGGATTCACAGTCAGTTTGTTCACCATTTTGATGAAACCTAAAGGGTTCGGCATACATGCCAAAACTGAATAATTTGTTTAGGTTCTTTCAAGAACCCTTTCAGAGGGTTCTTGATAGAACCTTATCGGAAAGGTTCTGCATACAGGACAAAACCGAAAACACTTTTTAGGTTCTATTTAGAACTCTTTCAGAGGGTTCTTGAAAGAACCTTATCGGAAAGGTTCTTGATAGAACCTTAAAGGTTCTGCATACAGGACAAAACTGCAGAACTTGTTTAGGTTCTATTTATAACCCTTTCAGAGGGTTCTTGAAAGAACCCCATTGCAAATAGTTCTCATTAAGAACCTCAAAGGGTTCTGCATACAGGACAAGTTCAAAAACCTTTTTAGGTTCTACTTGGTACCCTTTTTTCTTAGAGTGTATATACAACCATGTGCTCGCCATCGGGATCAGACTTGGGACATAGCACTGTTTAATAGAAAGCAGAAGTCTCCCTTCCCCACCCCCTATCAATCAATGTTTGGGGAACTGCCATGGCTTCTGATAACATGACCTGAGGTCCATTCGCCCGTAGTACATGTATTCATGGTCTTAGTCTGTCAGAACACAGAAAAAGAAAAGACTTGCTCTTGACTTCAGAGTAGATTGATTGACCTCTTTTTCTTTCTGCATTTATTTCAAGCTACACCCCCGAAACGGAAAATCGTGATACCCAAGAAAACGTATCAAGGAAGTTTCATTGCCGATGTTTCGTTCAATACGAATGGAATCCAATGGACTCGTATAGAAATCGCATTTCCAAGACCAGTGTTTGATCTTGAGGTAGGTACATACATTATAAGCAGGCATTTTTTCTTCTTCTGGAACCTTACCATTGAAACAGTACGTGAATTGGCCGTCATCAGAAACTGGTCGATAAACCTTTAAGGTTCAGTCACATAGCCGATTATTTGCTAGAAAACCACTTCCAGACTGCTCAAGACTGGTCACGATTGGCCATTATTCAAATATCGTGAGCAGTCTTAAGTCTTTCATTTGTAGTTTCGGCAAGGTCTGAGACTGTCCTGTGCAGTATTGTGTGGTCGGGAGCACGTGGCAAATTTGACAAACCCGCCACGATTTTTTTCTCGCAGCCTAAAAATATCGGCATGGACACATGAGCGGTTTGGAAGCGATAGCCGATGAGTTGGCGCGCATCCATGAGTGGTTGTGTGTAGATGGAAAGTGGTCGGCAATGAGTCTGCTCAAGTGGGAGAGAAGATGCAAGCCAACTTTACATGTTAAATCGGCGACTACAGAAGATTAGTCGCCAACTGCTCATGACAGCAACATGCCACAACTTGTGCCGTCGTGTCAAGGTCGGCGATTGATCGGGGGCTGAACAAGTGGCGTCGCCGATTAAACATGCTTGATCTTGTTGATTTCATGATGTTGTCGCCTACTGGTAGTCGATTCAGCATCTCTTGTCTTGTTGAAGGCGGGGAATATCGCATACTAATCATCCCTGCTCACCTCTGGTCGGGATCCAAAATGTAAATTGTGCAAGTTTGAACAAGATTTCAGCCGAGCGAGCTGTCTTCTATGTGTCTTCTATGCTGTCCTCACACAGAAGACAGCTCCCGACCCAACCTCTTCCCAACTACACAAGACCAGCATTTTTTTTCAAAATCGGCTGAAATCGTGTTCAAACTTGCACAATTTACATTTTGGATCCCGACCAGGGCGTACATAACTTCAGGCTCTTCCTTTTAAAAGACCCGATCAATCGCCAACCTTGACACGACGGCACAAGTTGTGACATGTTGCTGTCAAGACTGCTCGCCGATTTGTCGCCGATTTGTTGGCTACAAGTCGGCGAATAATCTTCTGTAGTCACCGATTTAACATGTCAAGTTGGCTTGCATCTTCTCTCCCGCTTGGAGCAGACTCATTGCCGACCACTTTGAAACTACAGACAACCACTCATGATGCGCACCAACTCATCGGCTACCGCTTCCAAACCGCTCATGTATGGATGTGTCCACGCCGACCTTCCCGATTGAAAAACAAAACACGATTTTTTTAGGCTGCGAGAAAAAATCGTGGGTTTGTAAAATTTGCCACGTGCTCTCGACCACACAAGACTGCAGAAGACTGCACAGGACAGTCCCATACCTTGCCGAAACTACACATGAAAAAAAAAAACTGCTCACGATTTTCGAATAATGGCCAATCGTGACCAGTCTTGAGCAGTCTGGAAGTGGTTTTCTAGCAAATAATCGGCTATGTGACTGAACCTTTTAGTTATAATCGTCTCAGGTGATCACGACGGTGGCCCGAATGAAAATGATGTCACCGGCATTGACTCGATCACTAATATACTATTATCGCAATGCATTATGGGAACATTTTCCGAGCTGCTGTTGATGTAACGCGGTAGAAGAGGTAGGGGTGTGTCCGGGGGGAGGGGTGCTCTCAACTTTAATGCATGTGTTAATTTGAAACTTAGAAGCTACCCTTCTCGACAGGGGGCATATTGCCCTTTCGCCTGACGGCTTTGAACTGGAACGGGAAGGCCAGGTCAAAATTTACCGTGCTAAAAAAGTCGAAGTGAACATGGTGAAGGGAAGAAGAAAGAGGATAAAATAAAAGAGGGAAAGAAAAGGGAAAGGAAATGAAAATAAAGGAGAAGAGGGTGATAAAAAGGGAAGCAAAGGGATAAGGAGAGAGAAAAACGTCGAAGGGTAGGGAGGAAATAGAGGAGGGAAAATAATTATGTATAGAGGAGAGCGGGAGTGAACGCCCTATGGGCATGTTCGCCCACCACGTGATTCTCATCGTTGCGGCCACTGGTTGAATTTGGCAAACACACAATAGATACAGTAGTATGTTACAAACTTCCATCATTAACGTGACAGACCACCGTAACATGTTTGTCAACTAATCATCCAAAAACCAGTTTTGCCTCGCAAAAGTGAATGTTATTCCATTTTTATATTGATTTTTTTCAAAGATATTCGCAGAAAAGGTTTTAATGTTATCACTAGGTATGTATGGGATTGATTATGGATTTGATGCAGTTAACAACCCATCAATGTATGTGGGACATCCGTTGTATAGGTCAGAGCACTTATTGCGCTATATGGGGCACATAAGCCCTATGATGAGGGGCAGGTTCGCAAATAGGGATTTATAAAGTTATGATTTTGCATAATTTCAAAATTGTAATTTTCCTCTTACAGGATTATTGTAATTATAAAAATAGTTATCATGAATGGAGTAACACTAATATTAGAGGAGAATATTTCAAAATGTTGTATTTCTTATTACTTTTAAATTCTTAACGAGTGTGTTCCGCAAAAGTGCCCCACCCCTATATTTTGGAGCCCTACATTTTATTTTGGAATAAAATAACGAAGAATACCGAATCTATAATTATGTAATGGATATTATGGTACTTTGTGTAGCCTAATTCTGAGCTTAGGGCGAACTTGCTCCGGCCTATGGGCAAACCTACTCCGGCGTCGGGCAAGTTCGCCCTTTTGAGACACTTGTCTTTATCATTTACTCTTGCCTTTACAGTAAGGCCTAGAGTACTCAACTGAGATCATGGTCGTATGTAGCCAATATATCAATCTTTCACATGATAGCAATAGGTACATTCAATCTTTAAAATTGGCGTCTCCAGACCTCTTCAAATGAAAATGGGGCGAACACTCCCCGCTCTCCCCTATATAGTGGATAAGGAAGGGACAGGACAATAAGTAGAAATAAGTAAAAAAATGAAAGTAAACTTGAAGAGAAGAGATCTAACCATCTATCTAAACACTTGATGATTTATGTATAAACGTGCATTATGTATAACTTCAGTGACTTTCATCGTGGTTATTATATTAGGACCGGGAAAGGGACCCCCCCCCCCCCCCTTACTCTTCCCCCTCCTCCCCCGGGAATGATATCCATTCACGTTTATTATTGCTTACCAAATTATTACTACACTTTGTTTTTACAGATCTTGGGTTGTGATGCACGTGTAGGAAGAAAGAGAACCACGATGAACGGTAAATACAAGGTGAACACTTATACCATCGTGCCCGGCTCGTCTGACGGTGCCCAGCCCGGATCTGACGGCGAGGTACGATTCACTGTCATAGGCATAACGTGGAAGAATCGTAAAGGCTTCAAGCAGGATATCATCGCCGAGATCTTTACTTTACCAGGACGAAAGAGTGTGGATAGTTATTGTTAGTCAAGTAGTATGCCTATTTCCCGGCTTTTAATTTGGGTGGTGTTTTTGTGATAGATTAATCTGAATGTGGTGGTGTTATGATCAAGTTGAACCCTTGAGGAGGGTAGGTTTAAGATTCCCATTGAAGCCTGCATTAAAGCAAAATGATGGATTAATTAATCAAGTGGCTAATCTCTATTGTCCTCAACAGTTGTATGTTTAAAGGAACGCGTTTTTATTGTAAATGTCTGTGTGTGGGTGTTGTATACAGTCTTTCAAAAGCAACCTACCGGGTAATTACGCGGGTGGTAATAGGCCTATGCTCTTGACTACAAACAATTGCACCTATGTACAAATTATAAATTATATATTCATGAAGACATTTCTTCTCTTTAATGTGTGATATTTCACGTAGCGTTCGTAATTGTTGACCGATCTTCACGCTCAGTGTTTCCAATTGAAGAGGTGAAATTATTCCATACTTTTGTAATTTGATATATTCGAGACTGTGTATTTTTTAAGATCTTTGTTATTTCAATTCACGCCAGTTTGTCCGATTTTTGTTAATACTTATTCATTTAATTTACTCAATTTGTATCCTTTGCTTGATCTTCCTGTGTATTTAAACGAGTTTTGCTAGTCGGGTTCTGCTAGAATCATGTTTATATAGGCCAACATATAGCTAATGTTTACTACATGTATTTTGGCCGCTTGAGACTCTCAACAAGGACTGTGTATACATTAACGCTCCGGCGTCCATCTGTCACCCACGTAAACACAGCCTCTGTGGTCTAGTGGGTAATTAATCGCAATTTGTTCAAATATCCCGGGATATGTTCATTTAGTGTAATATATCATTAAACTAGAGCGGTTCTCGGGTTTCGCGGTTTTCGAGTTTCGCGGTTGATGGGGTTTAGCAGTGTCAGATGTAGTGGTTATCAATAGGGCATTGACATTGTATTGGTTTTAACATGATATGTTAGGATCTGACCAGAACCATGGAGGACGGGCGGAGAGTGATGGTATGAAAATGAAATGATTATGAAGTGGTTTGGATTTATTGTGTGGGAGATAATATTTGAAACCCGTTTATTTGTTCTAAAGAGTTTGCTTTGTATTTGATTCAACCATAAGAATGAATTGCTGACAGAGCTGCTGTTGGTGTTTGATGTGGCCTGGAGATTGTATTTAGGTGCGAAGGTAAAAAGTTTGATTTGATTAATGTACTTTCCGGTTGCAACCTTCGCCCTAAGGGGACCTAGGACTTAGCGGTGACCATGCGGGTAAGAAAATGTTGCCTTTCTACGCAGGGACAAGATTCAGTACTCATTAGTGGTATATCATTACGTTTTGTCACCAATACAATTGTAGCAGGGAGGTGTAGGTAATATAACATCTCTCTGATTGTAGCATGTAATTTATATAGACATGCTTGTCTATTAATTAGCAAGAGTTGAAATGCAAATTCCATTTAAATGGAATGGGGCTGGTGAAAGTTTGAGTGAAGTGCACATTTAAACACACTTGTACACAAAATGCACAATATACAAAGAAGAATAGGCAGTAGAAACAGTAATGTAATAATCTTTACATAAACAGTTTATTAAGATGAACATGGGTCCATCCACGAAGTTGCGTACACAAGGTGTGACATGATAGTCAAATTTAGTTGCCTGATTGAATTCCAAAACATCATTTTGAACTAACAATCCTCACAATCACGAGGGCCGACTTGGCTATCTTATTCGTTATGCCATCACCGGCGAGAGATGAACGAAACTGATTAGAGCGTGCGCATTGTGTTCTTTCAACATCGATCAGCTGATCGCCCGGCGGCATATGATATTATTGTTTACATCGTAAAACAAGGCAATATACACACATGCGCTTTTGAACGGAATAGCCGCGATCGATTAAAATTAATAATTTTGTAAATTCGTCTTTGTATACCGACAGTCCAGGCAAACGCTAATTGAAAACTTGGCTTAAAATTTCTTTAAACTGCATAAAGAGGCAATTAAAAGCTTTGCGGTAAAATGGGTTTTGCTTTCTATTGACAGCGAATACGTATAATTCGGCAGTCTCGCGATGCATTGAATGACTGAGATTAGTTTTCGTAGTCGATTGAAAACAGATATTTTGCCCGTAATTTGATCAGCATGGATATTAACATAATGTAATCTTAACTCTAGTGTGATTATTTTTGTCAAAGATTCGATCATTCATCTTTATTTACTTGTTTTGTTACTGCCATTCACTTGCACTTTAGTTTACACTACAGTTAAAAAATGCCAGTGCAGTAGTTGCTTTTTGTTGTTTTATCACCTTTTTAGTTACCTATGAGATCAATTTGACAACAATTATATTCGCATAGAAATCATAAGGATTTTTTTTAATTTGCCTGACCGCCAAATGCCGAAATTTGGAAAATGGACCCAAATATCATTATATGATTTATTTTTTTTGGGATACGTATGAGATCCATGATACAAAAAAGTCAAGCCGCAATCAATTTGGCGACAAAAAAGTCATTCGCATAGAATTTTTTTAATTTTTTTAATTCTAAAATATCAACATTTGAAAAATTAGCCCAAATACCTTTATTTGGTTAAATAATTCAATTTTGTTTGGGTACGTATGAGATCAATGTTACAAAAAAGTCAAGCTGCAATCAATTTGACGACAAAAAAGTCATTTGCATAGAAATCATAACATTTTTTTTAATTCTAGGCTTGACCGACAAATATCAAAATTTGACAAATTAGCCCAAATACCATTATTTGGTTAAGTAATTCAATGTTTGTGGGTACATATGAGATCGATGATACAAAAAACTCAAGCGGCAATCAATTTGGTGACAAAAAAGTCATTCGCATAGAAATCATAACAATTTTTTTTTTAATTCTAGACTTGACCGACAAATATCAAAATTTGAAAAATGAGCCCAAATACCATTATTTGGTTAAATAATTCAATTTTGTTTGGGTACGTATGAGATCGATGATACAAAAAAAGTCAAGTCGCAATCAATTTGACGACAAAAAAAGTTGTTCGCATAGAAATCATAACATTTTTTTTAAATTAAGGCTTGACCGACAAATATCAAAATTTGAAAAATTAGCCCAAATACCATTATTTGGTTTAAATAATTCCAATTTTTTTTTGGTACGTATGGGATCGACGATGCAAAAAAGTCAAGCCGCAATCAATTTGGCGACAAAAAAAGTCATTCGCATAGAAATCATAATTATTTTTTTTAAATTCTAGGCTTGACTGACAAATATCAAAATTTGAAAAATTAGCCCAAATACCATTATTTGGTTAATATTAAAGTAATTCAATTTTTGGGGGTACGTATGAGATTGATGATACAAAAAAGTCAAGCCGCAATCAATTTGACCACAAAAAAAGTAATTCGCATATAAATCATAACATTTTTTTTTTAAATTCTAGGCTTGACCGACAAATATCAAAATTTGAAAAATTAGCCCAAATACCATTATTTAGTTAATTCAATTTTTGTGGGTACATATGAGATCGATGATACAAAAAACTCAAACCGCAATCAATTTGGCGACAAAAAAGTCATTTGCATAGAATTCTAGGCTTGACCAACAAATATCAAAATTTGAAAAATTAGCCCAAATACCATTATTTGGTTAAATAATTCAATTTTGTTTGGGTACGTATGAGATCGATGATACAAAAAAGTAAAGTCGCAATCAATTTGATGACAAAAAAAGTTGTTCGCATAGAAATCATAACAATATTTTTGTAAATTCCAAGCTTGACCGACAAATATCAAAATTTGAAAAAATAGCGAGATCGATGATACAAAAAACTCAAGCCGCAATCAATTTGGCGACATATTTTTTAAATTCTAGGCTTGACTGACAAATATCAAAATTTGACAAATTAGCCCAAATACCATTATTTGGTTATTAGAGTAATTCAATTTTTGGGGTACGCATGAGATCGATGATACAAAAAAGTCAAGTCGCAATCAATTTGACGATAAAAAGTTGTTCGCATAGAAATCATAACATTTTTTTTTTTAAATTCCAGGCTTGACCGACAAATATCAAAATTTGACAAATTAGCCCAAATACCATTATTTGGTTAAATAATTCAAATTTATTTTTGGTACATATGAGATCGATGATGCAAAAAAGTCAAGCCGCAATCAATTTGACACACACAAAAGTTGTTTGCATAGAAATCATAACAATTTTTTTAAATTCTAGGCTTGACCGACAAATATCAAAATTTGACAAATTAGCCCAAATACCATTATTTAGCTAAGTAATTCAATTTTTGTGGGTACATATGAGATCGATGATACAAAAAACTCAAGCCGCAATCAATTTGGCGACATAAAAGTAATTTGCACAGAATTTTTTTTTTTTAATTCTAGACTTGACTGACAAATATCAAAATTTGACAAATTAGCCCAAATACCATTATTTGGTTAAATAATTCAATTTTGTTTGGGTACGTATGAGATCGATGATACAAAAAAGTCAAGTCGCAATCAATTTGACGACAAAAAAAAGTTGTTCGCATAGAAATCATAACAATATTTTTTTAAAATTCCAAGCTTGACCGACAAATATCAAAATTTGAAAAAAATAGACCAAATACCATTATTTGGTTAAATAATTCAATTTTATTTTTGGTACGTATGAGATCGATGATGCAAAAGTCAAGCCGCAATCAATTTGGCGACAAAAAAGTCATTCACATAGAAATCATAATTTATTTATTTTTAAATTCTAGGCTTGACTGACAAATATCAAAATTTGAAAAATTAGCCCAAATACCATTATTTGGTTATTAAAGTAATTCAATTATTTGGGGTACGCATGAGATCGATGATGCAAAAAAGTCAAGCCGCAATGAATTTGGCGACAAAAAATGTCATTCGCATAGAAATCATTTTTTTTTTAATTCTAGGCTTGACTGACAAATATCAAAATTTGAAAAATTCGCCCAAATACCATTATTTGGTTAAATAATTCACAAAAAAGTCAAGTCGCAATCAATTTGACACAACAAAAAAAGTTGTTCGCATAGAAATCATAACAATTTTTTTTTTAAATTCCAGGCTTGACCGACAAATATCAAAATTTGATAAATTAGCCCAAATACCATTATTTGGTTAAATAATTCAATTTTATTTTTGCTACGTATGAGATCGATGATGCAAAAAAGTCAAGCCGCAATCAATTTGGCGACAAAAAAGTCATTCGCATAGAAATCATAATTATTATTTTTTAATTCTAGGCTTGACTTAATATCAAAATTTGAAAAATTAGCCCAAATACCATTATTTGGTTATTAAAGTAATTTCAATTTTTTTGGGGTACGTTTGAGATCGATGATACAAAAAAGTCAAGCCGGAATCAATTTGACCACAAAAAAGTAATTCGCATAGAAATCATAACAATTTTTTTTTCAATTCTAGGCTTGACCGACAAATATCAAAATTTGAAAAAAAATTAACCCAAATACCATTATTTGGTTAAATAATTCAATTTTGTTGGTACATATGAGATCGATGATGCAAAAAAGTCAAGCCGCAATCAATTTGGCGACAAAAAAAGTCATTTGCATAGAAATCATAACGATTTATTTTTAAATTCTCGGCTTGACCGACAAATATCAACATTTGAAAAAATAGCCCAAATACCATTATTTGGTTAAATAATTCATTTTTTGGGGTACATGAGATCGATGATACAAAAAAAAAGTCAAGCCGCAATCAATTTCATGACAAAAATGTCTTTCGTATAGAAATCATGAGCATTTAAAAAAAAAAATTAAGTAGGCCTGAGTCTGACCGACAAATGTCAAAATTTGGAAAATGGACGCAAATATCATTAATGTTTGGATAATTTATTTTTTTATTTTTAAAGAACCGATCATTTCTATGTGCGAGTCGATAATATATTCAATTAAAAGGTATAGCCTATTATAATGCTAGGGATGTTCATATCATTGACTTCAGAGGGCGACATTTTTTTGAAAATTAGTTGACCAAAATATGTAGAAAACTCCATGTTTACCTAGATGAATACAGCGATGTAGTACGATGTGGCTAGAATGTATTCACTGATGTCTATATAACCCCGCACAAGCAACTAAAAATCATGAAAGTAAACCGCTTTTTACCTAAAATGGTTTACCTAAAATGGCAATGATTTTGAATAGATTACATCCCCCAGTCTTCAATATTACCGTATGGTGTAATACTAGCATGTATTACAATGGTATAGGTCTAACTAAAACCGCGGCGACAAGTTTTTTCTGTTTGTTATGTAAACATAACATAATTATGTAAATGTCCACGCTCTTTCCATGTACTAATGAGTAATGGGCCCAGCGTGATTCAGTGAAAAAGGCATCCAATTGTTACGTAAACATCAAACAATTGATTATCTATACAGCAAAGATTCGCCCTCATACATCAAGTATGGTGTGACGTAGCAAGTATTACAATGGTATAACTAAAACCGCGACAAGTCGGGGGACTCTGTTTGTTATGTAAACATCAAACAAAAATAGCAACGCTCATACATCCCCGGGAAAAAGGGGGGTGTACTCAGATTTGGTTTGGTCGGGGGTGTGCCGCTGGAGAATCAAATCCCCTACCCATTTCTAAGGGTGATTTTGGATAGACCCATGTCTAAGGATTTTTCAGTTGAAAAGCCTACCCATGGCTAAGGATGTCTCATGAAAAACGACCCACTGGAGCGGCACCTCCCCGTATGCCTTACATACGTGAGTACCACCCCCGAGCATGCATCGTTGTATTTTACTAAGAAAAATATGCTTCTCAAGGCAAAAAAATAGTTTTACTCCTATGAGGCAGATTAACCCCAACTTTGAACTCGTCCAAGTTATTTGCGATTTGTACATGCTCACAAAATCCGGAATCCATTGATGGATTAATAAAGACGAAATCGCAAACACAATTTTTTTCTGAGGCAATCTCTAGGGGTGGTACATAGCCTAGCGGTGAACAAAATTCAACAAACTCAATTGTGCGCGTAGTGGCGTTTGGGATGGGGGGATTCATATAGTTTTAGCTTCATGCTCTATTACGCTTGAACTCTTTTCGCCCACACACATGAGTAGTAAACCACGACAAAACAAAATTACGCCCCTTGATTGGAAAAACGGTGATCCACGCTTGCGATCAGCGACGGAGCGCATGGAGTATATAAAACATTATGGTGATATACGGGGGGTACAATAACCATTTTCTTTGATGTGACGATGTCGGAATAGAAAATAAATATCCCTATCGCGGGAACATTATCCCTCATAATTCTCCAAATAACCAGTCACTCGAACTCAGCCGAGATAAATACTGTACCAATATCGTGTCCACAAATCTTACTAATTCAAGCTGTATTTTTCGAGATATTTCGCACACAAACTTCGATTTGAAAATCTTAGGATGCCGGTACCCGTCCTCCAAAAAACTGATGTGTTCATCTTTACAATGATACCAACATTAATGTGAAGCAATCTCGGGCTCCAGTGCTCAGCTACTGGCTTGAGAACATGGGGAGGTCCCAATCTGAATGTGCCAAAATCAACGCTATTTCGTGCTCAAAAGAACATCTTGGTCGTCTGTTCAATGAAGTGTTACATTGACCACTACAGTGTAGTGTGATGATCTATTGATTTTTAAGCACAAAATGGTTTTGATTTTGGCACTTTCAGATTGCGACCTCCATGTTCTCAATCACGTGGCTGAGCACTGGAACAAGGGATTGCTTCAAATCGGATATCATTGTAAAGATGAACACATCAGCTTTTAAATGATATATTACACTAAATGAATATATCCCGAGATATTTGAACAAATTGTGATTGAAAAAATATTCCACACTTTTTTGAGCAGTTTATTTAAGTTGAAATCATACATATCAATGTATAGGGTAAGCTTTTATATGTAAATATTATGGCTAGCTTTATTTTGCTTTCAGGCCATACGTCATTTTAAAGTGGAATACCTATTCTTTCTATACCCCAGCAAAGAAAGATAATCTATGGTATTGTAATTTTAATTGTGAGTAATTAATTAATAGGTGCTTCAGGTGCAAATTATCATGATTTTATTCACTAACCCAACACGGTGGTGTGTTTTATATACATACTTACATTCCTATTTTATATAGTTTTTACTTTACAAATGCATTCAAGATCCGATATAATTGATAGACTTTCAAGATGAGATCAATAAATGTTTTTATGCAAATGTAACTTCTCGTCTGTCTTTTGTGTTCAGTATGTTGTATTGAAACACGGTACTTAGCTGGGAAGCGCAGGACCATTTTCTTTTTTTCTTCTTTTTTTGTTGGGGGGGGGGGGGGGGGGGGGGGATGGGGTCGAGGCGTTCGGGACCGGTCGTGATATTAATTACCGTAATCAACATGTTAACAGGTATAAAGTTATGTATACTATGGTGCATGTAATAGTTATCATACTTCAGTATAAAACTGATAATTATTTCGCCAATCTCCACTATTTAATTACAACAAAGAGAGGTTGGACAAGGATTCGAACCTGTAACCTTCTGCACCACAAGCGGGGTTCTAATCCGCTGAGCTATGCAAACCGATATGGCTGTATACATGATGAGACTGATTGGTATATACCACATCCCTTAGAAATTTGAAGTTTGGGACATAATAGCAACCGCCCTCTGTTGATTTTTTATGACAAAAATATTCAGCTTTGTTGAGCCTGGTGGCGTTATTCATGGATGACAATATATACGACCACAGGCCTACATGTTATAAACATAGGTCGCTACAGGTGTTGAAACAATGAAAGGTGACATTAAATTACAGAATTCACCAATGATAGATCTTAGATCATTGACGCATTGGATGAAGAAAATACTGAACTTCAACGCTAAACATTTTCGTGGAGAATTGCTCATCAGGAGAAATACAGCAGCTGCTTAAACTTTCCTAATTTGTCTTCATCAGATTTAATTTTCATGTATTACCATGCGTTGAGCTTCGTCGATTTCTCAGCAATTTTGTGTATAGATCGTTAAAATCGGCTAACTAAATCGTCTATTATAGTGACACCAGTAATCGCTTTTGAGAATGTAATACCTATAGATTATAATCTTGCGCTCCTCTGGCAGTTCCCTCCGTAGCTCAATCGATAAGAGCGCTGTCTATGAATGCAAAGATTGCTGTGCTGCTGCTGGTTCGAATCCGCTTAGAATCACCTTCTTTTTTTTTTAAAGTAAAGCAACACGCAAGTCAAACGAGAGCGTCTTGATTATTCCTCTCTAAGGGATGTGATACGTACATGTACAATGTATAGTGTATAGGTTTCTCCCTATGGCCAAATGTTGTTATACAAATAACACATTTTTATGAGTGCAATGGTACAAATATTTTCATGAGTTGAAGGTTGAAATATTCCATTGAACGAGGCGGAGCCGACTTGAATGGAACATTCCATCTTTCACCGAATGAAAATATTTGTTCCATTGCACGAATTAAAAAACATTCATTATTTGTTTTATATGACATCTACGTGTACAATAGATCCTTGTTATTTGACTTCTTGAAATGAATGAGTTTACTCCAGCCGATGAGGATGAAATCTTGACGCTCATTAAAAGATCCCCGAACAAATCTTGTGGACTTGATCCAATCCCTACCTGGCTCCTTAAAGATAATATTCAAACTCTTCTTCCGGCATTTGTTTCCATTATTAATACCTCACTATCCACAGGCACTTTTCCTACGGCAATTAAGGATGCCATTGTCACACCACTCTTAAAGAAACCATCATTAGACAAGAACATGCTTAAGAACTACCGTCCAGTATCCAACACAGCATTTTTAAGCAAAATTATTGAAAAAGCTGCTTTGTCACGTGTAAATAATCATGTTAGTGAGAATGATCTACGCCAGAAGATGCAGTCAGCGTATAGGCCCAAGCACAGCACGGAGACCAGCGTCCGAATTAAGGAAAAAAATCTGGTTGCCTGCCGGGCAACCAAGCAGGACATTATGGTTGCCCGGCAGATTTTTTGGTTGCCCGTTCTGTAAAATATTTAAATGCATGTGTTAAGTGTTTCACTTCTTGTAAAAAAATTGGTTGCCCACCGGGCAACCAAATAAGTACATGTTGGTTGCCCGGTGCTAATTTTGGGTGTCCCGGGCAACCGGGCAACCACTTAACGCGAACGCTGACGGAGACAGCATTATTAAAAGTGAAAAGTGATATTGTGTGCGAAATGGACAACCGGCGTGCTATTTTTCTTGTATTGTTAGACCTTTCAGCAGCTTTTGACACGATTGATCATGATATCCTAACTAACAGATTGTCAAATGATTTTGGATTTAGAGGAAATGTTGTGAGCTGGTTTCGTTCGTATCTCTATCGACGCACATGCAAGGTTAAAATTGCCAATGAGTTTTCTGACTCACATGTTCTCAACTTCGGTTTGCCTCAAGGATCTTGTGTTGGCCCACAAATGTTCTCTTTCTACACACATCCGATTGCTGATATAATCAAACGTTACAAACACATAAAGTTCCATTTTTACGCTGATGATACACAACTGTACATCTCATTTGACCCAAATAAGTCAGGGGATGCTGACCATGCTCTTGTTATGTTATCTGCGTGCATTGAGGATATCAAATCTTGGATGTCGCAAAATATGCTTTGCTTGAATAGTGATAAAACAGAATTTTTCATTGCAGCCAACCCAAGAGCCTTAAAGTCACTATGCAACATCTCACTTCGTGTTGGTGATATTGAGATCAGACCGTCCCCCCATGTACGCAATCTTGGTGTTGAATTTGACTGCCATTTAAACATGTCTCATCATGTTACTAACATTTGTCGCAGTTTGAATTTTCACCTTAGGAATCTTTCTCGTATTCGGATGTTTATTGATGAAACAACATCACGCCATACGCGCACTTGTTACATCGCGGCTCGACTATTCCAACTCTCTCTTACAGGGATCTTCTGCGAAAGATATTAAACGGCTACAGCGTCTCCAAAATCGAGCAGCCAAACTCATTTATAATGCTAAAAGACGTGATCATGCAACTCCACTTCTCCACAAGTTACATTGGCTGCCTGTTAAAACGCGCATTGAGTTCAAGATCCTGACTATTGCATATAAATGTTTCAATGCGCGTACGCAGTGGGGGTGTTTTGGGTCTGTTCTAAAAAAATAAAAAAGGGGAAAGGAGAGGAAAAAGAGAAGAGAAAGTAGAAGGAAAAAGAGAAGGGGAGATGGGAAGACTATGGGACAGCGGAGACAGTGGAGACAGAGGCAGAGAGGGGTCGGGGGGGGGGGGGGTCGCCCCTCCAATATTGACTTATGTCGGTTGAGATTGGCATTGTCGGTTCATTTGACAAGAGGAATCATGGAATTATGATGTTCAAAAGTACACAAACGGAAAAAATCGAAAATGGAATATTTTGGGAGTAGAAGCTTGTTTAAATCAGAAATGTCAAATAAATGTCAAATCGAACATT
Source organism: Ophiura sarsii (assembly GCA_035610835.1). Lineage (NCBI taxonomy): Eukaryota > Metazoa > Echinodermata > Ophiuroidea > Amphilepidida > Ophiuridae > Ophiura > Ophiura sarsii. Next base: position 12,807,716 of record CM069449.1, read on the forward strand.
TTCAGTTCACTTTTCTTGCCCACTTTGAGTGGGAAACAAAGCCTCGTTGAACTGTCAATGGGGAACGGGGAGGGAAATAGTATAGGAGAAAAGACTAGCATAGTACTGGCGGGGGGGGGGGGTGGGGGGGTGGTTGTACCAATTACCAGACGCACGTTACCGGCTTGAACATAACTTTGTACCCGATGAGCCGGTCTTCCGACGGTGCCGTACAGGGTGAGTCAAAAAAACTGCAATAGTGGAAAGAAGCCATCTTGTTTTAAAAACTAAGTTGAAGTTTGACTTTTTTTAAACGTTATACATATACCTATTTGTTACTAAATTTGTGTGAAAAAATGAAGTCAATATCATTTTTCGTTTGCCTTTGGTGAACCTTTTGACCAGTGCATCCATTTCACACGTTTGTCCACGAGATACCCAAAATATGCATTAGATCGCAAAATGTGTCTCTCATACAAATTTGGAAACTTGAGTTCATTTGTGATGTTATTGGAATTTGATGCATCCTTTCTTGTTTACATGTGAGCATAAACAATTATAATCATACCCATGCTATGAAAGCGTATAATGTTCTAAATTTTAATAAAAAACTGACATTTTCCATTTGTTTGTTGGCGGGATATTCAAATATGAAAATGCAATGTGTGCCATTCCAAATGAAAATCACTGTGCTCGTGGACAAACAGGTACATTTGGTTGTGCAGCAAAATGGGTTACCAAAGACAAACGAAAAATGCGATCGACTTCATATTTTCACACAAAGTTAGGATTAAATACATCATTCTTGCAACGTTTAAAAAAAAAAAAAATCCATTTTGGTTTTGAAAACAAAATGGCTTTTTTCCACTGTTGCAGGTTTACTCACCCTGTATAGCATGCTTAAAAAGGGTTTGTTTACATTGCTAAGACGACTGGCGAACTAGACAAAGTGGGATAAAATTCCAACGCCTGGTTTGTTTTTTAACAATTGAGGGCTTTTATCAGCACGTGTGTGTGAATCGTAAAGTTTAGGGCGAGTGGAACCCCCGGGGAAACCCCGGCTGTCCCCTTCCCTATTTGTACCCCTCAGTGAGGGTTACAAATAGATGGGGACAGCTAGGGTTCAAAGGTATAACCACGTATTAAACACCCCCTCCAAGCCGGGTGAAAAGAAAAATAAGAGAATAGAAAGGGAAAAGACAGGATAAAGAGAGAAAAATAGATAAACTTAAAGAAACTAAATAATTTAGGCGTCGATGCTTTTTTCTGTCTGTCTGCTGAACTTGAAAGGGAGAATAACCCATATCATGTGACACACATTGAACCAATGAGATCACCGGTAAAACCAATGCCTGCGGATTAAGTTCTGTATATAATGATGTTTTAGGGTTGAACTCAGTCAAAAGTATTAAGATTTGGTGAGAATTTTAACGTTGAACTAAGGGAGCAGTTCCATTTATACGCGATAAATTTATCGCGACTGTATCGGGGCCTGATATGTTTTGGACCCGATGTTTTTCAAGTTGATTCGCGATAAAATAGTCATCAGGCCCCGATAAAATAGACATCGGGGCCCGATACGAGGCCTCTGCCATACCCTGGGGTATGTTTAGCAAATAGAGCGGGACATTGTTTAGCAAATACACGAGGATAATGCAATTTACGTTAAACATCCATAATCAATAACATTATCTCTAAAAACATGAAATGCTGAATTTGTACCTTACAACTAGAATAAATATCCCGAAGCTCTATTTACATACCGACCACTTATCTTTCGTTATATTTAAACAAGCGGTAATACGCTACTCGATAAATAATCCTTTGCTTCGCGCAACTGTTCGCGATAAAAATCTCATCGGGGCCTGATAAAAAACTCATCGGGGCCCGGAACATTCTCGCAATTTTTATCGCGTACAAATGGAACTGCTCCCTAAGAACAAACCTGCAATAAGTGTTCAAAAATATGCAAGGACAAACTTCTGGCGTCGACGGGGGAATACCACCCTCGCACTCCCCCGGGACACGCAGGCGTGTCACGGCCAGCGCTTCGCGCAGGCGTGGATAGTGAAATAATTATATAAATATTTCTAAAACACCCCCTTCACAAAATCCTGCGTACGCGCCTGTGGGGGACGAGACGTGCAATGGTATGAATCGAATGGAACAAAATTGGACGGTAAATGGAACCAAATTGCATGAATGATGACGGAGATCATAAATAGATCATCAATCCAAAAAATGGGACTAATAACAAATGCCACGTGACATACAATCGACCAATCAAATGACAAGAATATTTTTAGGTATATGATTACGGTTAATTAATACGCGACTGGGACGCGAAATAATTTTACAGTCAACACAATAAGTAACTGACCAGGTAATAAATGTGCTGATAACTCTATAAAGTTGTTGCGACATTTCCCCTCTTTAATTTGAGATATCGCACGCTAGGAATGGTTGATTAATGAGGAAGTTACAATCCTAAACGTAAGGTCAAGTTTGATTCTCATTTTCACATTTTCCTATAAATGAAACACATGTGACCTTTGACCCTAAATCGCGGTTTTAACATCCACGTTGGCAAGGATGTCCACCTATGTTGTATGATGGCGCAGCCTGTTATGCGATCACATTCACATCGCGCAGATCAAAAACCATTGTCTGTGTCAAAGTACTATAATTCCAACATAAACTCGAAGTGCGTATCGGGCACTTTAAAAACTGACCGGGTGTCCTGATTGGTCAATCATGACGCGCATACATGCATGATCTGAACGCAGCTTTGCGAACTCCAACAAAACACGCTCACGTGAAATAGCTTGAATTATGTCCATACTATTATAAAGACAGTGACTATAGGAAACAGTTTTAATTAGTGTAAGGTCCGTGAGTTGGGCGTAAATAAAGGGCCGAAAATGTTACATCAAATTAATCGTGAAATATTAAAAAATCTAAATAAACACTTTGGGGTTTACTTCTGATATGTTTGTGGATAGTCCCTTAATCTCTGTAAATGTCATAAAGGGTTCATCAAAAGAAAGTATACCACTTTGTTTATGTCAAAATGACCCCTTGAACCCTTTATAAGGACAAATGGGATAACTCAAGTTAGAGCCGATTGTTTTACCCCTCCTACTTTGCATGTATCGTCTATGGGGAGCGCATCGATGGTGTATATCCCGTTAAACAACATTTGATACCTTGACGGAATAAAGCGTATATAGTATACACATGATGAGACTGATAATACATGTCTACAGCGTTTGGCCAAATGTTGTTTACGGTTAATAAATTCGCGGCCCGACTTGTTTTAGAAATTGTGGAAAATAAATGACCTGCAAATGAAGAAACAGTTGATTTGTTGTCATTTTGAAAAGAAAAAGAAGAAAATAAAACCACGACCAACCGACCCAGCCTGATTTCTTTTTGGTCACGCGCCTGTACAGTGATAGTTGACTGTCGACCCCCTCCTCCTCCCCCCCCCCCCCCCCCACACCCCCACACACACACACCCAGTCGACAGGAATCATTAATCCTTTTCACACCGACTATCAACTACTTAATTTATTCAATATGGTCAATCGATCGATCAATCAATCAATCAATTAGAGTAAGATAGATCAATCAATCAATCAAAGTAAGATAGATCAATCAATCAATCCACCAAGATAGATCAATTAATCAATCAAAGTAAGATAGATCCATCAATCAATCAAAGTAAGATAGATCAATCAATCAATCAATCCACCTAAGATAGATCAATCAATCAATCCACCAAAGTCAGATCAATCGATCAATCCACCAAAGACAGATCAATCAATCAGGGTCCAATGGCAACTAGTTTGCTATCCCATTGCTTGTTGTCCTGTAGGCATGAGAGCATAAACCTGGCCACATCTCCACGGTTGAGAGTTTTATAGCGGCCAGGGAGCCGGTATCCTTCTTCTGCCTTGATCACTTTATCTGTAAAAAATCGACGCAGTATAAGAATTAATGTTTAGTACAGTATAATACTAGAAGATCATGGATTTCACCATTAAAGGTGTATGTTCAGATCACCTTTTGTTTGGCTATGATAATTTTTTAACATCAAGATATTTTGTTATCAGAAGAATCCCCATATTTTTCTCATTATGTCTGTTAAATCTTAGGAGCCAGAAATATTCCATTTAGAAATTATAGGCTAAAATGTGGTGAATTACTGCCAAAGGTGGTTAACCACCAGCCAGTTTATGTACTACTCAATGAGCAAATGTTTCGGGACCTAGTACTTCTAAAATAAGAACCATTGGAGTCATGCAACTCAAACTTTGGAATGCGACAATTTAAAGGATGACCTTTCATGTAATATAGAAAACATAAAGTGGAAAATCGGGCCAGCAATCGGAACATCTACCTTTAATTATATTTCCTCGAATTTCCAGCATTATTTCGCTAAGTATGAATATCTCTTCTCGCCTTAATATCAAAAGGGTTATCATTCTGCTTTTTTGTTTTATTGTCAACAAAAACCAAGACAAACTATTCCCCATCATGCATTGTCAATGGAAGAGAAATATTCCGTTTGACACGAACTTCGACCATGAGATTGGGGGTATTTGGGTTGGAATGAAGCTGCAAAGGAGCTTGCATATTCAAAACTAATGATCTAGAAATACTACATACGGCTTACATTCGAACATTGCATCTGATGTATAGTGTTACAACAATTTTAGTAGAACCTGGTATTTTAAAGCCAATCCACGGAATGACAATAACACATAGGATTGTTGGCTGGCTGATTCAGAGATACTAGTCAATGAAACTAGTGAAAAACCTGAGAAGGCGCATGAAGTGTCGGGAACAAAATCTTAACACTTTCCACGCGGCAGGCGTCAGCAGACGACATTCCCGAAATGTCACAAAATGTTTCAAAAATGTCAAAATTATTGGATTTCATCACCATAATATTTGGAATCACCATCAGAATTGCATTACAATAAGTACAAACACGCCTATCATTGGTTCAGTAATCCTTGAGATAGATTTTGAAAATTGAGAAAGGGTTCTGACTAAGGGTCCATATCCAAACTCTCAGTGATTTTAAAGCATTTTTCTACCGATTTTACAACGATATTCCAACGGTATTTCGTTCTATTGTTAAAAGCATCGAAAAAAGATCGGTGATTAACTAGAGACTCTCTACTTATCTGGCGTTAACAATAGAACTATTGTAGTACTCTCGATGGCTCAATTAGTGAAGCAGACAGATGAAAGCGCGAGGGAGGTTGTGTTATATTCTTTAAGAAATACTATAAGCTTTTTAAATCCGATCATAAAATGTTTACGTTCACCGCCGATCAATGTATCTGGTCGTCTAGAAATATGAATTAAGCTACCGCTCCATCACGAGTGTAGCATGTTGTTTACTCTCACTCTATTCATCTATTGTTCGGCGCAGTATTTGCCGCGAATTTTAATCGATCAAACGTAATGGTTAAATATATTTACGAACGAAATGTCTAGAATCGTTTCAAAAAATAGTGTTATGCATTATAATAAAATCAGAATTACAATCTCCTTCAGCATATAATCAACTTTTGAGCGATAACCCATATTAAAAATGCACACCAATCGAAATATAAAGCATTTTAGCCTCCGATTTAAGAGATATTTGTATTTTGAACCCTATGTAATGTTTTTCTTCAAAACGTTTATGTATAGCCTTCATTAGCTCAAACGTCAAAGCGCCGGCTTCACAATCATGAGGTCAGTGGTTCGAATCCTGCGGATGGGGATGGTTTTCTTTTCTGTTTTGTTATTACACTGTTTGTTGAATGATACTTTTTTTCTTTTGCAATTTCACTGCGATAAAGAATGTCCTGTAAATATAATTGTGTTTACTACTCCTAGGCCTACATTGAATGGCCCCTAGCTAGTCTATGAACATGATCTGCAAAGGCCAATTGTTATGCAAATAAGAAGCCAGTCGGCTCATGTCCTTGAATCGATTTTCCTATTTCCTACACCACCGAAACATTATTTCAATAATAATAATACAGGCACATTGATTTGTATTACATAACGGCTGGCATTTGTAACAAGTTTAGCTCAATCGATAATAACACACAACGAGTTTCTATTGTATTGGCCTGTTGCATAGGAGTAGGACAGTTCGGTGGTATACCGCGGTTCATTCACATTTCATGATGCCATGCACACTAAACAGTCAGTGGAAAATTAAAATTAAATCGTAAATGATTCCACATTCCAAAATAAACTATAATTGAACAATAATGAATAATTATACGAAATTATGAACAATATCGAAAACTAATAAAAAAAATGTATATAAACGATTAAAATAAAAATTCAAGACGTGATAGAATTCGAACCCACGACCTCCGGTTTACTAGTCCAATGCTCTACCGCTGAGCCAACTATGCGCTATGTGAACGCAAACAAACAAAAGTAATATGGTTCAACATACCGTGTGTATTTAGGGAATAGTTGAATGAGAACTATATTTGGGTATAAAGCGCTGAGGATTTCAGGAAAATCGAAATAGCTCAGTTGGTAAAAGATTAGGACTCTCAATCAGCAGGCCGTACGTTCGAATCTTTGTGGCGGTTTATATTCCTTGTGCTCTATACTTAGAGCGGTCGAGTCTGGGTAGAGGTCGGTTAGGGTTTTAAGTATGCCGAAATATAATATTTATTATTGTTCTCTCATTATACGTCCGTTCGGGGTTTTCATTTATATTGACATAATTTTAACGTTATCTATATATTATTTATTTACATTATTTACTTAATTTCTTCATATTTATTATTTATTTATTATTTATTAGGTCACGTTCAGAGTGTATGCAACATTCTTAAATAGTCTAAAAACGCAGAAAAATGACACTATTTAGGGGAGTAAGATTCATAATGCTACTTGATTACACACATTATGCCTATACCAGAAAACAATAACACGTTGTATGTTTAATGGCTCCCATATTGTTTAGTATTCAATGATAACATTATCCATGCTTGTACCAGGGAGGTGTCATTGACACCTCCCTGCTTGTACTGCTTACTCTAAAATCATCCACGGCTGAACAATAGTCTTTAACATGTTTAAAGGCCACTTCAAGGAGGATTATTCTTATGACGTTAACGAGTGGATTACAATAAGCCTAGCAATGAATAGGCGGCTACAAACATATCTCGTTTGAGTCGGGGTTTGAGGAGTGTCGCGATTAGCCTCTATCACCTGCCATGATAAAACCTGGCACTTGTACTAGAAACCCGGTAGGTGTACAATCTGGCAAATGGGTCGCTCTTTACGTCACAACGGGGGTCGGGTGAACACTAGTCAGCTTAATAACACAACCTTTCTCGCGCTTTTATCTGTCTGCTTCACTAATTGAGCCATCGAGAGTACTACAATAGTTCTATTGTTAACGCCAGATAAGTAGGGAGGCTCTAGTTAATGACCGATCTTTTTCCGATGCTTTTAACAATAGAACGAAATACCGTTGGAATACCGTTGTAAACTCGGTAGAAAAATGCTTTAAAATCACTGAGAGTTTGGATATGGCCCCCTTATCTGTTTTGGGTATGGAAAAAATAATGCTATAGCCACGTGTAAAGTATTAAAATGACTGGAAAGAAATAGAACCGAGAAATTATAAATACTAAAAAGCCTGAATTCAAGAAAAAAACATGAAATGAGGCATATCTGATTATTCAGAAAGCAAACCTCATCAGAATACATTAAAGGAATTGGTTTCGATTCACAATTTGGGTCTTTATACTAAAATGAGTGTAACATGATAACGCACTAGTGAATGAAAGCCAAATTGTACGTCTATTAATGTTACCATTGGTGACGCCATTTTTGTATGACGACTTTGTGAAAAGAAGTGCCCGTTCTTTCTGACTCACCCTACAGAATGGCAACTTAATTGTAAAACATTTTAGCCAACTTAGGACTGGAGGCGTGACCACGGTGTAATTCCAATTAACTTGTAACATTATTTTTACCCAGCATAGGGGATAGGGGGCTTGACCACGGTGTAAATGTAACTTACTTGTAACATTATTTTTACCCAGCATCGGGGGCTTCACCACGGTGTAGTTGATGTCATCCTCCCCCTGACATTCTTGTTGAATATATCTCTCCATTACACCCATGTCACCGAAGACTTTCTTAAGTAACATTGGTTTAATTATGAACTTCAGAACGAAGGGAGCCTCGCTCGCTGAAAAAGAAATTAACACAATGAACTAGATCAGTTGCCAAATTGGCATGATCAACCTTAACATGGGCACCACAAATCACTATTTTAGCTGCTGGTAACGCGTGCTTGGCGGGCGGGTCTATCTCGTGTCACCTAGCTCGTGTTAGCGCAGTTGGGTATCCGACTTTCACGCTGGCGGCCCGGTATCGATTTCCGACACTGGCGAAAAGTGATTTTCCCAAGTATTCTTCTACCCTAATAAGCGAAACGTATTCAAAAATATTAAAATTGCTTTGAAAATTATAAATTGATATTTGAGATGAAAATAATTGTTAATTTAGACACATTTTGAGTCCATTTTGGCGAAATTCGCATGTATCTTAGGATTTTTATCGCATTTTTAAATATAAGGGCTTAAATATAGCGGGGTGAGAAAAAATAAAGAAATACATAAATAATGCCATTGACCTAAATATTTGATGAATAATTATGCGCAATGAATTAATTTAATATTATTACACAACAAAAATATAGAAAGTTTCAATGGTTTATTTAAATGTAATTTAAAGGGAATTTGCTAAAGAACACAGGGTGAGCGTTTTCTACACGAATACAAGGGCGCACAGCACTAAATCACTCCTCGTTTTGTGTAATGGTAGTAAGTTCCGGCAAAAAAAAAACCGAGGTTGTGATAAATTGGGGTCCTTTGGGAATAAGTTTGGCGTGAGGGTAGCATTTTATAAATAAAATGAAAGATAATCTCTTGCACTTTGCTCAGGATATTGCAAAATAATGATTTTCGATTGTACCGAAAATTTATCACGTGGATGAACACACATGCTCGGAGGCGGTCAGAAGGCGAGCGTCCGGGCTGAAAATAAGAGTGGCGCTGTTTAAATGATCATATCGTAAAATCTAACTGGAAGGGGTATCTGTTCTTGACGATTTTATCAAATTTTAATATTTGTTTGTTAGAATAAAGCATTCGAGATATTCCAAAAAGAGTTACTAAGGACCCAAAATCGCGACTCCTTCAGCTCTATTTTACGCGTAATCCAATGGGCGGTATATTTAGTGCTGTGCCCCCTACAAATCACCTCCGATTTTCGAAAACTCTGTAAACTAAATTGACCATAATATGAACCGAATGTCCGATTTGGCTCAAATAAAAAGCATGTTAAAGCTTAGACATTGCAGTTTGCCATCGTGCTTTTATCTCACTTCATTGCAAAGTAACTACACACTTAGAAAAAATGGTTCTAAATTGTCCTCCCAGGAGAACCTTTAAGGTTCTTTAAAGAACCAAAAATAGTTCCCCAAACATGATACAGAACCATTTTTTGGTTGATACAGAACCATGTTTGGTTCGATGAAGAACCTTTTGGGGTTCTTCAATTTTCAAGAACCTTTTTTGAAGGTTCTATAAGGAACCTCTCTCTTGAACCTTCAAAAAAGGTTCTTGAAAATTGAAGAACCAAACAAGGTTCTTCATAGAACCAAACAAGGTTCTTCATAGAACCAAAAATGGTTCTGTATCAACCAAAAAAGGTTCTGTATCACGTTTGGGGAACTATTTTTGGTTCTTTAAAGAACCTTTGAGGGTTCTCCTGGCAGGACAAAAAAGGGTTCTTTAATTTCTTAGAGTGTATACATTTTGAAATCCGACCACCCAATACCCCCCCCCCCCCCCCCCTTACAAACGTTCAGCATACTTCACAACCCTCGAACTCTCGCACTCACACACGTCCCCACATGCGTAGTAGCTCCACCACTGACAAAAAGATGGCGTTTTATTGTAAAATGGAGGTCGGTGCTCGCGCTCAGCGTCCGGAGTGTTGTGATACACTCTTAGAAAAAATGGTTCGTTTAAGAACCCTTTTTTGTCCCGCGGGGAGCACCTTTTGGCCTAAAAGGTTCTAAAAAGAACCTTAGAATGGTTCTTTGAAGAACTTTCAAATTTTAAATAAGACATAAAGGTATATTTACTTTTTTGTTTTTATGTAATATGCAAATTCAAGAGAAATGTAAACAAATTTAGTCCTTTTCAACTGTTAAAAATCATTTCTTCTTGGCTAAAAACATTTTTTACCGTTTTACCAAGAACCATTGAGGGTTCTCCATAATTTTTCCCCAAAAGGTTCTTGAAGCTTGAGGAACCATTTTCTTGGCTAAAGAACCCTTTTAGAACCTTTTTTGGTTCTAAAAGGAACCCAATGAAATTTCTATAGGGTTCCTTTTAGAACCAAAAAAGGTTCTAAAAGGGTTCTTTAGCCAAGAAAATGGTTCCTCAAGCTTCAAGAACCTTTTGGGAAAAAATTATGGAGAACCCTCAATGGTTCTTGGTAAAACGGTAAAAAATGTTTTTAGCCAAGAAGAAATGATTTTTAACAGTTGAAAAGGATTAAATTTGTTTACATTTCTCTTGAATTTGCATATTACATAAAAACAAAAAAGTAAATATACCTTTAGGTCTTATTTAAAATTTGAAAGTTCTTCAAAGAACCATTCTAAGGTTCTTTTTAGAACCTTTTAGGCCAAAAGGTGCTCCCCGCGGGACAAAAAAGGGTTCTTAAACGAACCATTTTTTCTAAGAGTGTATGGAGAGCCCTTTCGGGGCACTAAACAAATCATATCGCCACTTACTTGTTCCCCAAGATGACACCGCCAATAATCGTTTGACATTTGCCCCTTTCATCGCTGTAACTATGGCTTTCATGCTATCCGAGTAGAAAGTCGTGTCTTCTAGCCAGCCTCCCGAGGTATAACCGAGGCACGAGATGACGGCGTCGTGTCCGGCTAGGATTGGCTCTAGAGAACTTGCGGAAAAGATGTCTCCTTTCACAACCTTTCAAAAAAGAACGGACCAAAGCTAAGACTTCTCTAAAGGTTTGAATCGTTTAACCCTCATCTTATCAAGAGAGATGGGTGTGGTTATATACATCGAGGTGGGGCACTTTCTAATCATCCCCCAATCCTACACAGCAAAAACTCTGGTGTTAAATCTGCAATACTGCAATAGTAGGTGTTAGTAAGCGTCTTGGTGTTAAATTAACACCACTTGGTGTCACTGCAAACACTTGAGTTTTAACAATGTAACACTGCACATGTAGTTGGGTTTATGGTGTTAAACCTGGTGTAAGAATAACTCCCATGGGTGTCATTATTCCACACATGCGCACTGAGATTGGTTATATTGGTTTTTCGTAACACTTTGGATTGTATACATTTCATCTAATGATTCGATCTGCAACATGCACCATTTCATAATTAAATGGTAAGTAGGAACATAAATTTACAAACACTTTTAATAAATTTAAACTGTTTGTTGAACAGTGACATATTTTATTTGCAAGCATTTTATTTACAAGTACTTCAACCTATCTAACACCAAACTCTGGTGTTGATTAATCAACACTGGAGTCTGGTGTTAATCATCCCTGTGTGTGGTCCTCTCAGAACACCAAGAAGGGGTTAAATTAACACCCATTAACACCCATGGGTGTGGTCCTCTCAAAACACCAAGAAGGTTTTAATAACTAACACCCTGATGGGTGTTAATTGAGTAACACCAAAGACTGGTGTTAATCAACACCCGTGGGTGTCGTCCTCTCAGAACACTGTATCGGTATTAAAATTAACCATTGACTCCCTTGTTAGGTTTGACAAGTTGACCCAGTTTAAAGTAGTAAGTTTAAAGGGGTACTCATTGATTCAATTGACATCTAACAAACACCCCAATATACAAACAAAATCTCCGGGGGGGGGGGGGGGGGGCAGTCAAACATAATGGTGTACACATGCGTGACCAAATTTTTTCCAGACACCCCCTAAACAAGTTTTACCCTGCAAGCAAAATTACCCCCTAAACAAGTTTTTTTAGCGCGCTTTCCTTGCAAATTTTGACCCCTAAACAAGTTCTTGCCAGAATATGACCCTGAACAAGTTTTGTCTATTTATTTCGCTACAAAACGACGGTCTGGGGGACGGTCTTTGCTATCTCGGTTTGCTATGGCGATTATGACGCTGTAGGAACGAGTGACACACATGCGTTCTCAAATTGGAAATGAGACGCTCAAAAGAAATCGCAAAAACGGGAATAACATTATTCTGGGAACGGGGAACAAAACAAGTTACCCTTAATACGTTCGACCGGTATTTTAAGCCACGCTTTTTCTTGAATATCAGCGTGTTTGATACCCTTAACGCGTCACGCGCGGGACGCGTCCAACACTGAAAAAACACCCTTTTTCTTGAATATCAGCGTTTTTGATACCCTTAACGCGTCACGCGCGTGACGCGTCCAACACTGAAAAACACCCCTTTTTACGCGTTTTTTTTGGTCACGCATGTGTACACTATTATGTTTGACTGGCCCCCCCGGGACAAAATCCAACAAACAAATGAACAAACAAACACCCAGAACAAACAAACAAACTACATAACATACCGTCAGCTTCTCATGCTCAATGGTCATCTTCGAGGGAGTCCTTACCACCGTTGTCACATCATAACCCGCCTCTAATGCCTGGTTCACTGTGCATTGACCTGTAGCCCCGGTTGCTCCTAGAACAACCAATTTCATCTTCCGTCTTATCAGGACTTCCGCTGAAAGTGCAAAGGTCAGCAGGTAACCAGACATATACTAGTGAGCGCTGAAATGTATTTAATTACCATCTGTGATTAAATGCCCTGCATAGATTGGAGGACAGGTGCCGCTAGTCAAAGACAAATGTTTGTTTGTCCATTTCCACCCCAATGTTTAAACCTGACAAGAACGTGTTTACAGTAGGCCTACAAATGAATACCGACTCTAATTTTGAAAACTTCAGAAAAAGGTGGGTTTTTTCAGAATTTTGCTAAAATATGAATGTGATTTATAAAAATAACCGACCCTACAGTGGAGGTGATCTATGTACAAACAAACAATTTTGTTGGTTTTATTACATTCATACGTATGATGATCCATTACAGCCCTTTTATGGCAATAGAATGTATCTTTATATGTAGTTTCCTAACAGTATACTTCCTTTTAACATGATCAAAGTTCGCTTTTTTTTCATAAAACATGTAGTGGTAAAAGGCAGTATATCACTTTTATTGTCTTTACAAGTTGCAACCTTTTCCTAAGTGAGGATTATTGAACCAAGTTAATACAATCCATGTTAAAAGGAATTATATCATTAGGAAAGTACATCTAAGATACATTCTTTTGCCATAAAAGGGCTGATTAGTGGGTGGGCGGCATTACATTATAATATAGACTCCCTGGTTCTAACACAATTTGGGTGAATTTTTTTACTAGATCATCGGGGTCAAATTTGACCCTTTTTAGTCGGTGCATAGTTGACTCAGTAAGCGGGGTTAAAAATGACCCTTTTGTGGTTGAATGTTGACCCCGTATTTTTAAGATTTTTTAGTGTGTACTGGTTCCCATTTACATTACATTGCAATGAAAGGCTTAGCATGCTGTTAGGGACGCACCATTACATTTTCAGGTGGGGGTAGGAAGTTTTTGGAAGAAGAAAAAATTCCTCCTCTAAAAATAAAATCCCCCCTGACATGCCTGATGAGTAAAAAAAAGAAATCTACCCCACCCAACTCAATATAAATGAATACATTTTTTTTTAAATTCCCCTTACGGCAGCCAAACAAAAAAAATCGCACCCCCCCCCCCCCCGAACCCCACTTCCTACCCCCCCTGAATATTTATGGTGCGTCCCTTACACGCACGACGAGAGTCTACATGTATAAGAATATCCTGCTGCAAGTTAGTTACAATTGAATGACGTGACTTCAATTCAGTCGTCCCTTGTTTTTCTTGTTTGACGCCAATACCAAAAGACCACAAAATGTTTCAAAAAAGTCACAATTATTGAATTGCCTCGCCATATTAAGAATCACCATGAGAAATGCATTGAAATAAGTACAAACTTGCCTAGTATTGGTTTAATAATCCGTGACATCGACCTTGAAAGTTGGAAAATATTTCTGACAAATCTGTTTTGAATACGGCAAAACAAATACTAATAGCCGCGTGGAAAGTGTTCAATCTGAAAACACAATGTAAGTTTTGGCTTCTTCATATTATTTATATATTGATTGATCGATCGATTGCGAGTGATTGATTTATGTATTCAGTTTTAAATTCCTCCCACTTATTGTTAAATTTCTACTTTAAACAGACGATATTTTCACTATCGTCATGCCACACCCTAACAAATTCTAAGCTATCTTGATGAAAAGTAAGCAACATGTTTCCCATTATACGACAAAGGATTGGATTTATTTTTTAAAGTGTTGTTGGCAGGGATAGCACTGGATCCAAAATGTGAGAGGTCCCATGACATTTTCAGGACCCCGTAGGACTTCAAAAAACAAATTTAAGGGGTCCCCCCCAAGAAATTGAGGGGTGCTGAAGTTTGGGTATTTAAAAAAAATACTTTTTTACGGGCAGTTTTAATGAATTTATATTGTGAGCAAAGGATGGATATGTAATTTACAGAATTTCTTAAGGTTTCCATTTCCACACATGGTCAAATTTAAGGGGTCCCTTCAATTTTGATCGGGACCCGCAAGTCTTTCCAATTTGAAACCTGACGCGTCACTATTAGAAAGTGAGAGGTCTAGGACGCGCAGACACGTCAGAATGCGACCCCTGGTTGTTGGTAATATTTTCCTGTATTCGCGACGATTTGTTTGTCTTTAAAATTGATTTGTTTTCGATTTTTTTAAATACACCAAATAGTAGTGACCCGTCACATCAAAATGGACATGTTGGAGGCAAGACTCCAATTTGAGTTACACATATCAGCTGAAAGAGCACACTCTTAGCTTTAAAATGATACCTTGTTGAAGGAAATCGGACTTTGGAATCACAAGATATCATTTCAAGAACCATATATTTTACTATTACTTTCTTTATATTTCACCAACTTCATTGGCTTCTATCTCAAAACTTTGTTTGCCGACAATATGTCCTTTTTGATGCGACTGGTAATCAGGGAAGTGTTAAATATAAAGCAGTTTACCAACCCACGGTGTTTACAATTAGACAACAACAACAACAAATATTAACAAACACCGGTGAATGACCCAACAAAAAAATAATCAAGGACATGCATCGACTAGGACTTGAACCCCGGTCTCCTGCCTAGAAAGTTCAGGAGACCGGGGTTCGAGTCCTCGCCTGTGAATGTCCTTGCTTATTTTTCGTTGGGACATTCGCCGGTGTTTGTTAATATTTGTTGCTATAACATTTTTCATTGTAAACACTGCGGGTTGGTAAACTGCTTGATATTATATATCAACAAATAATGTTTACGAAAGTGTTGAACCCCCCACCCCCCCCCCCCCCCCCCCCAACAAAAACAAAACCCGACCCTAACTGAGTGAGAGGTCCGGTCCCTCGTACAAAGGCTTGTCGTCGCCTAAATAAATAATTCGTTGACGTCAGAAAGAGAGCTATGATTCAGAGCAAAGACGATTTAAAATCCGCCCCACAATGCAAATTCAGGTCTCCAATTTGTCTTGGTTCCCAGACTTGCACACAATCAATGGCTTCATAACGCGTTCATCGGTGGAGCTCTTAGGTTCTAGTTTACATCAATGAATAAATTAGTTATCAGTGTTCCTTTTTCGACAAATGCATGTGTGAAAAAGCCTAAGCTGGCTTGCGTTCGCGCAATGCATCGTGGGAAGACCTCCAAATCTTCTTTGGATTCAGAGCTAATCTAACACACTAGACTCGGAGGCATATTTTTAGTGCGGTTTTCAACAAATTAATATTCTGAATCAAATTTAATGCATACATCAATTTACTCACCTTGATTCAAGAGAATACTATACGATCTGGACGCTTCTAGAAGCCGGATGATTTAGGTTAATAAAAAACCTATGGCCCCGCCCTTACATGTATATACGGACTGAATGTAGGTTCGATGCGTTTTTAACGAATTTAAAGATTCAATTAAATTGAAGAGAACCTTTCCTGGTATACGTTTATACCGTAGCGTTGTTACAGCCGGATAATGACACATTTATTAACAACTGATTTTAAAAAGAAATCTGTAGTATGCCTTTATAAATATGATGGCAGTATAATAGAGTTACCATTCATAATTATATCTTCGTGAGTATGCTACATTGTTATTCTGAAATCTGTTATTTGCAGTGTTGCATAGCACAAACGCACACACAAACGTGATGTTACGCCAATAGCGTTGTATTGAAACACGTACATGTGTAATTGTGTTAACTGTATTGAACCTGGTGTATCGAACCGTTCAAGGCCGACTCGTTGGTATTAAAAGGGTATACAGGGTGATTCATAAAATGTACACGGATTGAAACGGCCTTGGTTTTGAATCATAAAAGTGTTGCTTTTTCCATCAAGTGTATCTTAAAATCATTTAATCTCGTATATCTACTGAATATAAATTCCATTATAATGGAATGTGGGATGTCTTTGACACCGTACACACTATAAAATCGCTTAGTTCGATGATCATTAGTTGATCTTCATTAGTTAATAATGAAGGGATGAAAGTACACAGACGGATTTTTTTTTGCGGGCTACTCGCGCATGTGTCCCAAAAGATGACTATTTTTGGGTGAATATTTCGGGTGAATATTTTTGGTCAGAAATGTACTTAAATCGTAGCAAAAATAAATATAAAGTCGATTTGTTTCGCTATTCGGTCCATTCTGTATGATTTTGATTGATTTTGATAGTATATTTTCTAAATTGTTGATGATAAATGAAAGCGATATGCCAGTTGTCCAAAATGGGGTGGGGGGGGGGGGGGGGCTTGTTTTTCGGAACATTCAGGGGTTACCCTATATAAATGTTGTATTTCAATGATCCATAATATCATAAAAGTGTTAGGCAGGTATTTAGTGACGTGAAATCAAACGCATCAAAGCCGCACATCATGTCCATCATCATCTTCAAAGAAAAGAACACTACCCCCTCAATGATTTCGTTATTTTTGCTACTAATTGTGAATGGTGGCGCTGCTCAATATCTAGTTAGTTTCAGATGATGCTGGACACGGGCGTATTCACGAATATTCAGGTTAAAGTATGCGAACGAGGTAACGTGAACAAGTGAATGGGACGAACGCTTAACAACGGATTAAATTTTAAAAATGATACTGACACTGGAGTTTTAGTATGAACTAATTTAGTTCCATCCAACGTGTGATGAATTCTATGGGGTCATATAATAACAGTCCATTGGTACATTGAAACCAACGGAAATTCAAAATGTACGGCCGTTTGTGTCCGCCATCGTCTCTTAGTTATCCTATATGTTCAGCTTCGGTAATCATAGCAACAGTCAGACTATTGCATATTGATATACTGGTAGAAACAACAAACGGTCTCTCGGTGGCGGGTTGGATCGGGAATGTTTCCATTCATCCAAAGATATTCTAATACTAATAATTTGATATATGTATTCAATATTGTTAGATGGATTTCTCGCCGTTATCTTCGATAACGTTAGCTTTATGTCATGCACAACAACCACTGCAATCGGACTTGATGTTATCGCAGAGACTGCCGATCAATAACCACCTATCATTCATGTTGATCAAACATTATACAAATAGTAAATACCCGAGAGTGTGATAGTACAAACTATATCACGAGGTCAAATTTGGATTTTTCCATTACACGAGGCGCAGCCGAGTGTGATGGAACAATCCAAATTGAACCGAGTGATATAGTTTTACTATTGCACAAACAAAAGGCATTCAATATTTGTTTTATATCATGATATCACATCATTCTTGTCCAGCCATAATGATAGTAAAAACTATCACATGGTTGAAATTAGGCCTGGTGACTGGCCTGGTGACTGGAGGCCGTGGGCCTACTATTTTCCCTCGACCTCCGGTCTCGGGAAAATAGTAGGCCCACGGCCTCCAGTCACCTCGGGGCCAATAGTTTGTACCATTTCCCTCATGATCATTAAATATTTGTATACTATATTACGAGGTCCAATTTGGATTTTTCCATTGCACGAGGCGAATTGCACAAGCAAACGGCATTCAATTGTTTTATATCATGATATCACATTATTCTTTCCAGCCATTCATTAATGACAGTACTGTAACGACCCTGCTATTTGGCTATATTAATTAATTATGAGCATTAAATGAGTATTAATTTAGGTATAATACAGGCCATATTCCGATCAGAGAATACCGATTATATTTCATAGCCCTATGCATTGAATCATTTCGAGGCCGTGATGTTTTGACCAAATCTCTGTATTCTATAAATAGCTACGTGTTCTATAAATAGGTATATAATCCAAGGTCGTACCATTCGGTACTGGCACCAGGGATCTCCATGTTCAGGCCATGCTATAACATGTG
Organism: Ophiura sarsii; assembly: GCA_035610835.1. Classification (NCBI taxonomy): domain Eukaryota; kingdom Metazoa; phylum Echinodermata; class Ophiuroidea; order Amphilepidida; family Ophiuridae; genus Ophiura; species Ophiura sarsii. Next base: position 12,826,292 of record CM069449.1, read on the forward strand.
CATTTAATCGATGAACCTTGAATTATACAAGAGATACATGTGATAGCCATGTGACAGACATGACACGGGTGCACATCAAAAGTGTACACGTGGCAGAATTGCACGTGGATGTCATGAACCAGAAGTGTATACGTGGCAGTTTTGCACGCCGATGCCATGGTACAAAATAGTATAAATAGGGGAGCCGAATCATAGTTCGGCATTCTCCTTTTCTCAGCCTGACATACTAGAGCCAAGTCCTGAATCTGCAGCGAAACTACAAGGGGAGTCATCGGATAGGAGCATAGGCACACTGTGGAGTTCAAGTGACATTAGTCCGAGCCGGTAACATGGTAACTGGCGACTATTTCACGGGACAACTCCGGGTGGTATCCAGCGCGGTGCATGCCTATGACTTATCCGATGAGGCCTATGTAGGCTTAGCTGCGCATTTTGGTAATACATTGTAATAGTATTTTGAATATTAGTAATTGGTCTTTCATTATAAATAGACTGTATACTAACGAGAAAAGATACGGACGCTACCACGTGTGTTTATTACGAGTTTCTACAAGGGTACCTTGCGTTCGAAATAAGAAAAATAAATTGGTCATGCACCGGATAACCTAGGTTGAAATTTTAGTCATCCGTCAATATTTTTTGTTATCCGCATTTTTTTTTTCAGTGGCAAGCTCCAAAATCACATGTTAAGCGAGTCTTCATATATACACATACATATATAAATTATATGTTGTTTTATATATATTATACACATGACGACATTAACTCCACATTAACCTCTTTGCTCCACATCAACTTTCTCTTTATTTTACAATCTCCTCTCTTTTAACTACTATTTTTCTTCACTCACTTATTTGCTCTAGTCTGTTCTTTCAGTACGTTCTATCAATAGGACGACCACCTATAAGCCCTGAAATGCATTATAATGGTCCTCTCCCTCACTCGTATCTCCCGACTCCATTGGATCTGTATCCAGGTCATCCTCTTCTGACTCAGCATCAAGTTTCACAACTGCAGGGTCGGTGTCGTCCGTTGTGTCAGTGTCATCCTCATTTACAGCTTCTAATGAATCCTGATCCGGATGATGCTCTTCTTCACTCTTATATCCTGACTTCATTGGATCTGTATCCAGGTCATCCTCATCTGACTCAACCTCAAGTTCCACAACTGCAGCTGCAGGGTCGGTGTCGTCAGCTGTGCCAGTGTCATCCTCATTTGCAGCTTCTAGGGTTGGTTCATTCGCGACCATGACTTGTTCTTTCAGTACGTCTCTCAATAGGACGGTCAGGTCTATAGCCTCTAATGTATCCTGGTGATCCTCTTCTTCACTTTCATCTCCCATCATTTAGGTCATCCGCCGGATGATTGGCCAAGAAAAACTGGTCATCCGCCGGTATATTTGGTCATTTCGGATGACCGGATGGCCGCTATTTCGAACGCTGGCCCCTGGTACCTTCCCCTAGCCTGGCTCCCGCTCAGCCCGCGTTACAGTACAAACTATCACATGGTTTAAATCAAGCCTATCATGAGCGGCCTTTGAAAGTGGGAGAGATTGGCTGAAAAATCGGTTTTGTATATGATAAAACAAAATAGCCGCGTGGAAGATGTTAAGGTAGACCATAATATATAATGAAATGAATGGTTATGATCAAAAGTAAATAACAACCACTAGACTATATAAAAATGAGAATAAAAACATAGTTCCTGACTCATTTTGCTTTAAACGGTGATCGGCTGTACCATAAATTGTGTCCTAGCTCGTGTAGCTACCATTACAGCCACCACAACAGCACAGCTACAAATTATATTTTTATTCTCAAATTTAAGTGATGCTAAATGCGGACAAGATGGACTATAAACGCAGTAACAAATCGAAAACAATAACAAAATTCCAATTTCAAGTTTGATTTATTATTACTACATCGTACGTGCTGTATACTTTCGTCGTGTATGCTTACATCGCCTTGGTTTCTTACTTTTACAATGATTATACAGTCATAAAAGGTAACTGACTAGGTTGATGTTTGTAACTCTTAACTTAACAATATTAAACTATAATGTTGTTGAGACAATTCTACTCTTTAATTAGGGATATTGTACGCCAAGAACGGTTGATCATCGAGTAAGTTACAATCCCAAATGTAAGGTAAAGTACAATTTTGATTGTCGCATTCTTCTTTTCAACACGGGGCACAGTATGACTGACAGGCACCGCGAGTGTGCCTTATTGATCCATTGGAACAATGCGGCCAACTATCCAACCTGCGCATGCATCACCAATATTGACAGACCGGTGAATTAGCAGTAATAAATATAAGTGTGCCGGTATCAATTGAGTTCGCGTGTAGAAAAGCAAAAGTGCGAAAATGGAAACAGAACGTACTTTATCTGACTGTTGGTACTGCAACTTCCCGGATATCTATCTATCAGAACTATCATTCAATATCTCAAATTACAAAGAGGAAATATTTTCAACAACTTTATGTCAAGCACAGTATTACCTGGTCAGTTACTTTTCTGATGACTGTACTTTCTTTAGTTCCTTATAGTTTGTTCTTACATAAAGTTTAACAAAAACTACATAATCAAAACACAAGAGTTATCGTTGCATTCTCATCATCGTAATCGTCATCGTCATATGACGAAGATAATGAAAATGACGATAAGTAATTATCATTATCTTCGTCATCTTCATCATCGTCATCATTTTCGCCATCTCTATCATCTTCAGCGTCGTCATGGTCATCATCATCATCGTCGTCTACATCAACATAGTCATTGTTGTTATCGTCATCGTCGTTATCTTAAGGTGCGTTCATACTCGTGCCGTTGCGTATCGGTCGACGTCGACGGACAAAAGTTGACATTGCTTCAACTCGCGCACCAATATCCGTCGACGTCGGCCGATGCGCAACGACGTGAGTATGAACGCACCTGAAGTCATCGTCATCGTCTTCTCCATGTTCATCATCATATTTGTCAGCATCACCTTCGTAATCGTCATTGCTGTCGTCATCATCATCTCCATCATCTTCGCCAACGTCATCATCATCATCGTCGACATCATCTTCGTTATCTTCGACATTGTCCTCATCATAGTCATCGTCATCTTCGATGCTGTCTTAAGTCATGAAATTGATCCCGAGTTCTCAGTCGGGATCAATTATGCTCGTTTACTTCTCAATATACGAATTAATTTTAAACAAAAGTAATGCTCATGCTAGCAGCTAAATGTGGATACTCAAAACACAATGACAACATTAACATTTAAGATATTTTAAGTATTATTATATTGTGCTTTTATAGTAATACGAGGGTCATTTGATAAGTGGCATGAATCGTAACAACGAATTAGACTGATTAGCAGTATTCCAGTATGCTAAAGGCATAGCCATACATTCGAATTGATCATGTTGATATTATACTATTTGCAAGTCTGCAAGTAGAGTTAATAATAACATCTTATTTATACATGATAATATCCAATATGAAGAAAAAGAAAAACGAAAAACATATATTTGTTTTGAGAGCACTTTGTTTCCGTTGTCCAAAATCTCTCTCTGGCTTTGACCACATCAGAACGAAAGTGAATTAGATATCAATCAATTAGTAATTACTTTATACATGTTTAGCCAGGATTCAGAGCTATGTTATAAGCCGTGAGGCTGACATTCATATTAGCGATGTTATGAGGGAGGATGTAGAACATATTGGATGACCCTCGTAGTTTCATGTTTCTGCTTACATCTCGTTGGTTACTAAGGGAGCACATCAAAACTCGACCGCCCGGCAACCGCCGGTTCCGTGCGGTTCCGTGCGGTTGCAGCCGGTTTCTATTGTTCTACACAAAGATATGCGGTCCAACCGGGCGGAACCGCACGGAACCGGCGGTTGCCGCGCGGTCATGTTTTGATTTGCCCCCTAACTAGGTATTACAATACATAAACTATCAGTTCTTTAATTGGTTCCTTATACGAGTGCATACTTTTCTCACATAAAAACCTATACTTACAAATATATAATAAACAACACACAAGGTAATCAGCAGACGTACAGTTAGTAGGAAGGGTGATTTTCTTCTGACAAATCCATGGAGTAAAGTATAATAAGCTTATACTTACATTTACGCTTAACATTTCATGCTCACTGAGCACTTCATCAGACTATTTGACATCCGACTGTCTATGTTAAGTAATTACCGCCAGAAGTAGAGGGTAGACCGTTCTTATTATACTTTACACCATGGATTCGTTACATGAAAATCACCCTTCCTACTATTTATATGAACAATCCTGATGAATCTACACCAGATCAGACGTACAGTTAGTTTGACCTTTCTCCTAACTGTATACTTTTAATTGATAAAAACTAGATAAAGGTGAATATGATACTTCATAAAATCATTCACGGCCGGGGTAATCATGAGGCCAATATTTATTTTAAACACGATAGGCTCAAAAAACAACTACTGCTTTATTATTTACTGCTACAAAACTATAGAGGGTATTATAGGCTAAGGTGTTTTAGGAACGTGTGCCACAAATATTTGACCCTTGTCCCGGGGCAGTCAGATATAATGTTGTAATCATTTGCGTAAACGAAAACGCGGAAGAAGGGTGCTTTTTCGACCACAACGCAGCCCGCGCCGGTCTGTCAGGTGCTATTCAACCTGAATCCACGCAAGGGTGGATTAGCCCAATAATCACACGTTATCATTGTAAAAATAGCCGGAAATGGTTAGGCTATTCAGGGGCAGTCATGTATAATGTTGTAATCATCCGCGTGAACCAAAACCAGTGCTTTTGGTGCTTTTTGGACCACAACGCAGCCCGTCGCGGGCCCGTGCTATTCAGCCTGAATCCGCGCAAGGGTGGCTTGGGCCAATAGAAACGTGTCATCATTGTAAAAATAGCCGGAAATGGTTATTCCTAACAAAATTAATTAACAAAACTGAATCACCCAGTTACTGCATACGTTTTTTTCCAGTCTAAACAGTCCTAAATCCTTTGCTTATAAGTATGAGCTACAATCTTTATTAAGGTCATTCAACCTTTTTTAAGATTCCGCGGTAAGGATAGTTTTTGAGAATGGTTCACAGGGATGATTACAACTTTTATTCATGAGTGACCCCATCCCGGGAATCAAGGGAGCGGTAAATATGTGTTTTAACTTTACCGTTTTTTTAGAGCTATCACATCGACAGTACGCGTTTTATCAGTATGTATCTTCTCTATGAACTCAAATATTACTGAGGCTAATGAATATAGAAATGGATTGATTGTTGAATTGATGGGCAGTACAAACGTTACAATCCAGGTGTACAACTGAGGTTTGACTGTAAGACTCCCACTTTGTACACATATTGAAAGTATTATGATTGGCAGCCAGCACATCATATCTGTTATAATTATCACGCCCATTTTGATAGCCATTCGGAATTCTTCCTTCTGAGTTTGATTTCGCCCGGCATTTTTGGCTGTTTGTCGCACTGTAATGAATATCCCGATATAGGCGAAAGTAATTATCAACATGCATATGAAATTAACAATTGAAAAAATCGCAATGCCGAAATACATGCCTGGTTTAGTGTCAACGACAGTATCAAGAGTAGTATCAATTACAGTAGGGTTGAAATCAATATCCCATAATTCCAAATCATATTTCGAATTAGTAGTTTCGAAAACATTTCGTCGAGACAGAGGGAGACCAGTACACACCTCGGATACGTCGTATATATCAGGGTCAATCATTGGCAATATGAGTGAAATGATACTCAATATTACGGATACTACCCAGAGTACAGATATGGCTACCCTGGCTGAAGATGTTCCTAATCTCTTACTGCTAAAAGTATATCTAATACCCATGAATCTGTCTATACTTAAGAGAGTAACGAGGAATACAGAAGTCTCGCTGGATAGGATGGATAGAATCCCGGATACCTTACATGTAATACTTGATCTCCATGCTTCAGAGGGGAAATAACCAAGGTTCCAATAATATGTATCTGCTGAGGCTATCAGTAACATATAAATACCCATTAAAAGATCTGAGATTGAGATATTTGAGATTATCAAAAGCTGAACTTTGTTTACGTTATCACGGTGTGTGTAACGATAATACAATGTGCAAACGTTACTGATCACCGCAATAATTCCTAATATCCACATAGTAATTCTTTGATGTTGATTCGAAAGCAATCTGCCACATGTCAAAAATTGTGATCGTGGAATTTTGGCAATGCAATTTGCTGATTTTACGAAGCAACAAGTAGCAGCATTTTCAACCAATAACTTGATTGAGTCGGAAACATATGTGAAAGAGTCAGAGTTCATTTCGTGCAACGTATTGCGCCTCAAATCGAATATATCAAGACGGTTCATAGAATTATTCACAAAATACAACTTTGCATCAAATTCATTAAACCTGTTTTCAGATATATCGAGATATTTCAAATTCAACGCGTTTTGAAATACACCTCTCGGGAATTTCCACAACCTGTTTTTACGAAGGGATACATAAACCAAATCGTTGTACTGCGTTGACGTAGGCAGCTCGAATAAGTTCAGATTGTTGTTACTTAAATCAATGGTCTGAAGTCTATTAAGTGATTGCAATGTCTGTGAATATATGGCCTCAATGTGATTGCTGGACAGATTCAATCGGTGCAAATTGGCATCCTCGAACTGGCGCGGGTGTATTTTAACTACATCATTGTTGGATAGTTTTAGAGTGTGTAGGTTGGTTAGACCTTGAAACAACTTTGGGTGTAGCTCAGCAATATAATTGTTTGACAAATGTAATACGTATAAGCTGGTAAGCCATTCAAACTGTAGTGGATGCAGCTCCACAATATTATTATCAGACATATCTAGCCTCCACAGGTTTGCAAGACCTTGAAATAACTGTGGGTGTATCTCAGCAATATTATTGTTTGACAAAACTAAATATCTCAGGTTGGTAGTCCCTTCAAACTGTAGTGGATGCAGCTCCACAATATCATTATCAGACATATGTAGCGTCCGCAGGTTTGCAAGACCTTGCAATAACTGTAAGTGTACCTCAGCCATATCATTGTTTGACAACACTAATGATTCCAGGTTGGTAAGGCATTCAAACTGTAGTGGATACAGCTCCACAATATTATTATCTGACATATCTAGCCTCCACAGGTTTGCAAGACCTTGAAACGACTGTGGGTGTACCTCTGAAATATTATTGTTTGACAAAACTAAATTTTCCAGGTAGGTAAGCCATTCAAACTGTAGTGGATGCAGCTCCACAATATCATTATCAGACATATCTAGCCACAACAGGCATTTAAGACCTTGAAACGACTGTGGGTGTACCTCAGCAATATGATTGTATGACAGATATAAATATTGAAGATCGGTACCCCATTCAATCTGTAGTGGATGCAGCTTCACAATATTATTACCATACATGAATAACCAAATCAGGTGTGCAAGACCTTGAAACCACTGTGGGTGTAGCTCAGCAATATTATTGTTTGCCAAACGTAATTCTCCTAAGTTGGTGAGCCATTGAAACGACTGTGGGTGTACCTTTGAAATATTATTGTTTGACAAAACTAAATTTTCCAGGTAGGTAAGCCCTTCAAACTGTAGCGGATGCAGCTCCACAATATCATTATCAGACATATCTAGCCACAACAGGCATTTAAGACCTTGAAACGACTGTGGGTGTACCTCAGCAATATGATTGTATGACAGATATAAATATTGAAGATCGGTAACCCATTCAAACTGTAGTGGATGCAGCTCCACAATATTATTATCAGATAGATATAGCTCACGCAGGTTTGCAAGACCTTGAAACATCTGTTGGTGTACCTCAGCAATATTATTGCTTGTTAGATACAACCATTCCAGGTTGGTGAGAGCTTCAAATTGACGTGGGTGAAGCTTTACAATACTATTGGTGGATAAATCTAGAACATTTAGACTACTCCAATACAATGTGTAAAAGGTTGTTAATTCAGAGACGGTAGTAGCATTGGGGCTAGTATGCTTAGAAACTACAAATGCGCGTGGATCTATTCCATGTAGGCCAGTATTTCTCCATGATAATCGATTTAAGGAGCTCGGATACAAAACTTGCAATACCGATGAGGTTCCGTTAGGGCAACATATTGTTAAATCATGATGGCCTAAAAAACATGCGCACGTACTTGGGCATTGAAATCGTGTTGATATTACAGTTGCCCAGCCAAAAATAGGCTTAAATAAAAATTCATCGCATCCAACCGTACAATTAATTGGTTGGTCATATATAGCATGAACAATAGGAAAGCCAAAGATAAATAAGAATACAAATATTCTATCAAATGAGTACATTGTGTTGCTCATCAAAGGCTTAACAGAGTAAACACGTTCTGTTTCGTCACATTACAAGGTAGGTGAAGAAAGATCGGCACCTGTCGCTGGGTGCATAGACGGTCGTTGTATAGCTACGAGAAGTAAATATTTATCCAAATTATCCTTTAAAATTAATTGTGAGATATTGACGTCAATAGTAATAACGAATTCCCAATTGCGTAACTAGAAGTACATTAGTCATCAACTACATACGCAGGCATAGATGTACCTCAAGTAACTATCTCGTTGGTTAAGCGAAATAAAGATGGGTTATCCAAACTTGATGAAAAAATACAGACTACCATAAAATACTAGTTCGCTGCACTACTTAAATCTTACAGATCTTTTCAAATCAAAGCTTTTAAAAGCAGATTAATTGACCTATCACGCAACAAGGTTGTGAATGTTCATAGATACATGGTCATATGGTTATACAGTGTGAAACGAAAATCATTTGGCCACCAGAATGACAAACCCTTTTTTCTTCTTCGATTTTCACCGGTCTTAATATCAAAAGGTCTGAATGATTTATAAAAAATAAGATATTGTAATTAAAGTTTACTGTTCCTTGTGAACGATATAAATAGTAGTCCGTATATACATCCAACCCTTGGTTGTATTAATCGATTAGTGGATTCCTCGAACACCGAATGTTGATCGCCATCAAATTCTTCTCAGGAAAAGGGTCCTATTATAGAGAACGAAAACAAAGACTCATTGTTATGTTATTGATACATGCAGTTTGCAATACAAGATATATCCGTGTTTCGGATTAGATAATTATAGAAACCATCATGTCGGGAATACCACTACTATTTTTTAGATAGTGGATTACATACCTGTGTCATGATATATATTTAATAAAGTAATTCATGTTACGAATTGAGATATCACGCACCAACTGAATTGAATGTCGAACAAACTGGGTGCGTATCCCATTTCAGTGCGTTTGGCTACAACATGTTTGCAATAACTTGGAACATACATGTACATACACAGGGTGTATCTTTCTCCTAACTGTATACTTTTAATTGATAAAAACTAGATAAAGGTGAATAAGATGCTTCATAAAATCATTCACGGCCGGGATGATCATCAGGCCAAGATTTATTTTAGACACGATAGGCTCATTGTTAATACGAGGGGGTATCAAAAAGTTCTTGACTTCACCCAGAAGTTAAGGAGCTATATCGATGACATTTCGTCAGTGTAATCACTAGTCCTTAAAAACATTATGGTGCAAAAATGGACTCATAAGTAGGTTTACTTTTTATACAGGTGGCGCTAGATGCCAATTCCATGTAAATCAATGACGTCTCCCAACGGTGCTGTGTACATGGTAAACGATAATGGTCCAAATACGTATCCTTGTGGGTAGCCTTCCAGAGGAGTATGAGGTTTAAAATTGTTGTCATTTACAGAGATAAATTGAGACCTACGAGTGACAAATGACAAAATTTTAAAAAAAATTGAGAATAATATTCTTCTGGAAGGCGTCCTACAAAAATCAGTTATTGGACCATTAAAATTTACCATACACATCACCGTTGAAAGACGTCATTGATTTACATGGCCTTGGCATCTAGCGCCACCTGTATAAAAAGTAAACCTACTTATGAGACCATTTTTGCACCATAATGTTTTTAAGGACCAGTGATTACACTGACGAAATTTCATCGATATAGCTCCTTAACTTCTGGGTGAAGTCAAGAACTTTTTGATACCCCCTCGTATGTTATTGATACATGCAGTTTGCAATACAGGATATATCCGTGTTTCGGATTAGATATAGAAACCATCATGTCAGGAATACCACTACTTTTTTTAGATAGTGGATACATACCTGTTTCATGATATATATTTAATAAAGTAATTCATGTTACGAATTGAGATATCACGCACCAACTGAATTGAATGTCGAACAAACTGGGTGCGTATCCCATTTCAGTGCGTTTGGCTACAACATGTTTGCAATAACTTGGAACATACATGTACATACACATTAAAACGCGACAATTTTATTTTGAATTATACACGCAGTAAACAATCACCTATCAGCCTAAAATGTAGGTATGTTAGAGCTATCTCTACTATAATATCTCATAGTCAAATCCGAGCAGTATTTGGTCAACAATTGACCTAAGTAGGCCTAATCAATAAGTTGACAGTGGGAGTCAAAAAGAAATTGTATCGGAATATTTTGTTCCATAAAGACAAAACACATTTGACAACCAATATGAAGGCCGTATTCAAAGAGTATATTCTTCCGCTCATATGAAGAAGAAGGAAAAAGACTAACTGAAAATAACTATGCCTGTATTAATAAATGAACCCATTTTGGGAGTTGTCCACAAAAATGATTAATCCGTTGAAATTGTCCGTGTAAGTGAAGAGCTGAGAGTACAGATTCATTCAAATGCAAAATATATTTATAAACAAGATATTCAAAGATCATAATCTTCTACTCATCTTAAAAAAAGAATTACAGGAATTGCCACTTGCTATCAAGAGTTATGCCTGTTTTAATATATAAACCCATTCTGGTACCTGTTCACAAAATGATAAATCCTTTAAAATTGTCCGTCAATGGTCTAAGTCAAGAGCTAAGAAGAGTACAGATTCATTTCAATTTAAATTCAAAATATGTTTATTTGGACACTCGATACTCATACACAGAGATAAGTTTAAAGTATAAATAAAATCATTATTTAGTGATACGAATAGTTGTTTTTTTTCTCTCAAAAGAACTCAATTCATTGAGCTGTCAACGGAGTTCTTAATGAAAACAAACCGAACAGAAACATTGAAAACTTCAATCTCATTCCAGAGAGAAATAGATTTACACCCGGATTTACATGTATTCCTCATAATTTAAAAAAACACGAAATCAGACAAAATCAGGTATTTGTTAGCCACAGATAATGGATTAGCTGGTGTCGGGTCTCTGGAGTACTTGAAAAGGTGAAATATATTTTAACCCTTACATACGAAAAGTATATTTTTGGGCTGGAGTGTGAGTTTAGGAAGCGAATTGGTCATAATGCAACGTCCACTCTGCACTAGACATTACAGAATAAATGTTGCATTTCGAAGGTGTGTCAATTTATTGGATGATATTACTCACAAATTACTTCGAGATACTCAAAACATTGGGTAACATAATGTTTACAGTTTTAACTGGTTTTCTTTATCTTTGGAAACAAAGTGTTGAGCTTTTTATGATACATCCTGTGTATCAGTGTATGCAATAATCAAACCGGAATAAAACTATTTGAACTTATAATCATGATAATTGGTCAGCCATATGGAGATAATAGGCTATACATAGAGCATGTTTCTGCTGGGGCTAATAAACGCTAAGTTTCAATCGGTTAGTTTTTAATCCCCACTGTTTCTACTCGCGAAAAGTTACCGCTAAGTTTATCGATCCTAGTCGATGGGCCACGACATTTGACCCTTTTGTAATACCAAACAATGCCACCACACCTGGAAAAGATTGCTTCACAATAATGTGTATAACCCAGCGTGACACGATTCACGGCGCTAACCGCTAAGAATCGCCTTTCTGTTTCTATTGGGTTTATTGCCGATTATTGCCGATTATTGCCGATTCCAAACCTGGTTTGTAACGTTTTTTGGGATTACCAAAAATACCGATTATTGCCGGGTTCTGCCTGTTTCTACTGGGAAAACTTAGCGTTTATTAGCGGTTTCTTCCCCAGCAGAAACACGCTCATAGTCTCGTATTCGGAATGCCAATTAAATGTTCCGCTCTATGTGCTCGGAGCTGACCAAATCACATTGATCCGTGGAATCGATCTTGAAGGCACACTTCAAATGAGGATATAATAACGTAGTATTGCATTGCATAGAGGGTGTTTCTACTGGGGAACTAAACGTTGATTACCGGTAAGTTTGCCCAGTTGAAACAGCCAGATACCGTTAAGAATCGGTATTTTTTGTAACCGCAAAAATCAGGTTTTGAAACGGCAAGTTGATTAATCTTACCGTTATGTTCTGTGAACCGTGTGCTGGATTACACACATTGTGAGGCAATCTTTTTCAGGTGGGTCGGGATTGCTTGGTATAACAAAAGGTCAAATGTCGTGGCCCGTCGGACTAGCATCGATAAACTTAGCGGCAACTTTTCACGAGTAGAAACAGGGGGGTTTAAAAATATACCGGTAAATCTTACCGTTTAATCTTACCGTTAACTTTGCAGTGCCCCAGTAGAAACACGCTCATACACTTTATAACATACAAGCAGGGGATAAAGGATGAGAATGTTACTTTGATAGAATCATAATAGTTCAATGCAATTAGTATTTGCTTTGAAAAATCTGAAATGTTTCTTATGAATCCAATATTTCTAATATTCAGTTGGAACAGTATAAACAATAATAATCATCCACTTACTTCTAAAAATATCGACTCTTACTTCTAAAAATATCAACGCTTACTTCTAAAAATATCAACTTTTACTTCTAAAGATATCGACTCTTACTTCCCAAAAAATACCGACTCATGATCTGATTAAAATAAGCTTCGAAAAATATCATCTTCCAAAGTATTAATTTCTAAAACCATAATTTAAATATGGAGTTACTAAATACCCCATAATTCCAAATTAAAAAATAGCACAAACCTAAGAATAATTAATTATGTTAGTTGTATAAATCATCATTTATCAATTTTAATACATAACTTAAACACTGGAGGTACCAAAATATTCTCATAATCTGAAGTCAAATGAAGCTTTAACCTAACAATAACAAAATTATAAAGTTTTCATTTAGTTCATTATTCAACAAAACAATTTATTATTCGTCCAATCCATCATAGTCAATTCTTTGGGGGGAAATACAAACATAATACAATTCACGTTACCCGCCTCACCCTATAACATAAAGGCCGAAAAAGGAAAGTAAAAAACATAATACATCAATGAATATGGAAGAAATAAATTTAACCTCAAAAAAAAATCTTGATTTCTCTTTTTATTTTGTCCCAAAGTAAAAGAGATTTTGTATCAAGACCCCTTTTCCAACCGACGTTAAATTGCATAAAACTAAGTATTCAGCAAAACACAATACTTGACCGGACATTGGACCTCACACTGGACCTCACATCAACCTAAACCCTATCCAACCCCCGCTACCATCATAGCCTATCTCCACGCCCAACCACGCCCAAACACCACCCATCCAACCTCCACCACACCCAGCCATCCTCCACCCCCAGCCATATCATATCCACCATGCGGTTTATAGGTGTAGGCTAATGTGTAAGGGCAGATAAAGTATAAGAATTTTGTTTTTATATTTATTGATCAAAATTATACTTGATATTCATGCTAGTTCCCCTATGAGAAAAGCTAAAAGCGTATCGTGAAAATAAAACGCATACAAAATTTGAGTTGAAAGCTAGAGTGCCCTACTTATAATCTCGTGACTGATTATCCATGAATATCAACCAATTTATATTTAGATTTATACTGGTTATTACAATAGGAAATTGGGTCACGCATGATTTTGAAGAAAAAAGCTACGAAATCGCATCGTTATATCGTATGCGCCCATAATACAGTGCTCACAAACAACTTACTACGTTCTAATATTGTTTTATGCTCACAAACAACTTACAACGTTCTAATATTGTTTTATGATTCTAAAACAACAGCTTCCACATAAATACTACATTTGTTAGTTTAGTCCGTCTTTAGTTTCAGATTTGTGCACTCGGGGAATGGGTGACGGGTATGAGTGTAGATAGACAGAAATTTGATCAATAGACACATACCCGATACCCATCATACTATCAATATTATCGATGATTTGATTGATTGTTAATACACTGAGAACTAACTTTAAATTGCACGTTGCCATGCTCTTTGAGCGGTAGTCTCCTTCATCATCATGTAATCGGTAAGTCACTTGTCGTGTGTAATATCTCAAATCAAAGAGGAAAACATGCACAGCGGCTAAGATGTATAATCCACTACAATTAATATCCCTCACTCACATTCTATAAAAATCCCCATTTAATATATGCAGTGGTAGGGTATACTAAAGGAACTTCCTCAGTTTTATGATTTGATACTTTGGAAGGAGGTATATGATTACAAGAATTTTGAGTCTTTTTCATCACTTAATTTTTTCCGCACCGTATACTATCTACCATGTTTACAGCGTATTCCTCATTGACACCAGAACTAGTTCGGGTATCACGAGGAAGATAACGATACAAATGATGAGCTATTTAAGGATTATATGAAAATAGCTGTCGCTGAAAATGTAATATCGGTACACACTATTTACTTCAACTTTGCATATCCTCTACACAAATACCTTACATTTGGGTCACAGGGTAGTAACCAGAGGAGGATGAAGGCTTGCCCGCTTGACACACCCTCCCTGCCAAATACGTCAAAATGTATGCTTATATTGAATAATTATAATTAACCACTTACGCCCCTGATAGCAAGCTTAGCTCACACTTGCGCGCTCGAAATGGAAAGCCTTACCTATTGCCATTTTTGAAACATTTATTTGTATACCGATTCGTAAGCAACTTGGTTAACATCTTGGTGAGATGTTTCGATCGACAATTATTGTTTATAGTTTAATTTTGTAAGATAAAAGAAATAAAAAAATAACCCCCAGTCAACTATTATGATGTAGGGGTGCACGACCAACGAATTTCCAAAGAATTTCCGAACACCCCTTAAACGCTTATGCGGCCTCTGAAGCCACAATTCTCTTTTTTAAGAATATTGTGTATTTTTCCACAATTTGACCCCTAACGCGCAAATACAGTGAGTGAGTACTCTAGTGCTTGTAGATGGTCGATTTTAGAGCTCTTATGCGTTATTTACGCACAGCATGAACTGTTTAAATTAAACACACACAACCTTATTATACTCCACTATGAACTGAAAGTTAATACAGGAGTTTGTTGTTTTTGTTTCTATGGACCGACTATCATTTTCGAATTACTCGAAAACTAATCGACCTATTCCAACCAGAATCGGTATACGTGATTTTTTTCTCGACATGCGTTACGACTCCGCTTTTCGGAACAAAATACGCGCTTGAATTTTTGTTACCGTGGATATAGCTTATCTCATATTATCTAATATTATCTCCCCTATTGAAAACAATGGGAAAACACTCCCGATGTGATATCTCAAACACGAATTGAGCTTTTGCACTGACAATTGGCACACAGGTTGATGACTACAATAGTTTGAATTAATGTGCCACTCGGGAAATGTTGACCATTTCCATGGCAACGGGAGCAATTCTCGTCAAAAAATACCAAATTTCACTGGTTTCCTTGGAAACCATGCACAAACAAAATGAGTTGAATTCATAAAAATATGCACATGCATATATATAGCTTCATGCCAGGTTTTGGAATCACACATGCAAAAATGAGTGCTTTAGAGCTCATTTTGTTATTTTTCACTATTGGTCGTCACGGTTACCCGACAAGCGACGTCACACATTTTAAGCGAACCGACCTGAACCGACAATTTGTGGAATAGAACCGACGCTCACAATTTGGTTCCATTCGCTCAATTCGTTCCGAAGATATCGTGCCCGACAAGGTTTTGGCCCTGAATCGGCTTGCTGATAGTCTGCTATATAGGCTTAATTGTGGCAATTTTCGTGGTACCGTAATGTTCGCGCTTACAGTTTACCATGACATGCCTCACAACTGCGGTTTTCAAATACAAATTGTGGGTAGGTAATAAAGAGGTTTCATCATTTATTTCAAATCAAATTTAAGGATGTTTTTATCTGGGGTTCACAACATATTGCTTGCCATATTGGCCCTGATTGTATAAGAAAACTTGTCCATACTTGTGGTGACTGTACTGAGGTACAGGGGAATGCACCATCAGCCTATAACCATTAAATTGGATTAAAATAATGTGATATTATGACATGGCTGATTGTGACAACATCCATCTAGTCTAGTCATAAATAAGGATGTTCCATGCATGCCCACCAACAAATAATAATAATATTTGCCCTTTTTGGCAATTGGGAACAAAAAACAACAACAATTAAGAAGATACACACTCACTCTCAAGTCTCAATGATGAATAAATTCTATCATCAAATTGCTTATTTTACTTCCAATTCCAAGCGATGGTTTATAAAATTGCTTATTTTACTTCCAATTCCAAGCGATGGTTTATAATGCATTCCGAACTGTACATTGAATTACCGATTAGTATTCAGACTCAAAGAGATTCAGATCAGATTATGAATCAATGGATAAGCTTATTATAAATTTGTTTCAATAATAGGTTACTGTAACTAACTCTCGGATTCTATCGAAAACTTCATTTCATGCCTCTGTAAAAGCACACTGGTTAGTAGGCATATGTATAACAAAATGTTGTCAAATTCTAGACAAAACTTTAATTATATTGACATTATTATATTGTCCCGCGCCAGGTTTGTTTGTTTGCTATAAGGTAGCACGAAACTAATTCGCTCCCCTGCAGAGGCTTTACAAATGTGACCCAACACACAGATAGTCATGAGTAAATGAGGCGGAATGCGGCAGTAGCTAATTTGATTTAAGAGCACAAATGTGGGACAAGGTCAAAATAATTCAAATTCTGAACAAGTCATATTTCTGACTTTTTATACATCTTGTATCTAACCAATGACTCAAATTCATGGAAATAATAAGTTAAAAAATACATTTTGAGGTATTTAATTTGTATTAATCCATTGATTTGTTAATAAAAACCAAAACTTTAATTTCCCATAACTTGACAATTTGTATTTGAGGTTTTGAGACAAAAGAGATTTTCAAATATCTGTAACTTTGGTTAGGAATGTCATATGACATTGACGTTGGTACCAACATGTCCCTTAACATATGAAGAGCTTTGTTGCAAAAGGGCCACCAGACCACCCCGACCGACATGTTAATCATTTTGCATTAGTAAATTTGTATTCATGGAAGTCCATGGAATTAATCAAATTATTGTATGGCTGTGTGACTTGGATTAGTGCATCCATGCACGCCAATTGAGGCACCAACAATATAAGCCACCTTCCACATAATGAATAGCCATCCATTTAATAATGCAAAATGAGTAAAAAGGCAGAAGTGGATGTAGGCCCTTTTGCAAAACAGCTCTTCATATACATATTATCATGATATCAATAACTTAATATTCATATTTCCCTCATTGTCATTTACTCGCGTTGGGTCACAAATGTCGGCCTATTAAAACCGCTCTATTTCAAAAATCATTCGATCAATTTTTATGAGAATTTGCAATCTTATGCCATTAACGCTTATTTATAACATATATGAATATCAAGCGAGGCCAATTGTAGTAAATTACGTCACTTGTGACGTCTATTGTCAGTCCTCAGGCTCGGATGCACGATGGCGGTAAATCGGCGGATAGAAATATAATAAAGCTCAAATCATCCCGTTTTTTACAAACTTCACGTACATATTCCACACAACACATGAATGCAACATTCGAGAGGACAACACCAGCTAATATGTCGATCTCGCACACTTTTGTGCTTGATAGGAACTATTGCTGTACTCAATTTTTTTGCCGGAAGTGGATTTCTAGACTGAATTAGTTGTGTGCGCCCATAATTAAAAACGGCCTGTGAGCGTGACACAAGGGAACACACTACTTCATTCGTTATTCATGACTTCCCTTACGTACAGCAGGCAATTCAAATCGCTCTAAATCCATGTAGCTCGTGATCTAATTAATAAAATGTTTATGTATTTTATCATCTTTTTATAAATTTATAACTGAAAATCAACCCGAAATTGCTGTCAATATTCTTAGATATAATAAACCGACAAAATTTAACGTTGTAATTTTGTGGTATCATCGGCTCTCATAAGTGCATGCACTGTGTGTAAATCGGCCGGTAACATAATATTTTAGCCAACATTTATGTTTTCCTTCTTGTGGCGGGAGTAAACAGGGGGAGTCACACGGTTTTGACTTGACAAAAAAGGGTCACACGTTTTTTCCTATTCATGAGGATTTTTTTTTTTATTGTAGAACCACAATATTTGGAGTTGGGATTACCTTGGATTTAATCACAATGAATTTAGTTTAACACAAATTAGGATGGTTTCGAGGATTGTTTTCATCTAAAATTGGTTTGCCTCTTGAAAAGCAACCCTGCTATTTTTATCTTTTTCATTTTTTTACAATGATATCACTGGACTATCCATTCAAGCAAAGCAACCCTTAGGGAGTGTTCATAACTACTTTGGTGGGCGGGTTGTAAATGTTAGAGCCTCGGACATTTTTTTCTTGACCCCGCCCACCCCCCCCCCCCCCCAACACCGTTAATTTTGTCTTGCCCCCTTTTTATGGAGATTTTGTTTCTTGATCCCCCTCTATGTCTAAGTTACCGAGCATTATTAGATTCGACCACATACAAAATTGTAAATATGTGGGTTATTTTGTGCGCGAAGCGTAGACAAATGTGGACCTTTTTTGTGCGCGTGAAGCGTCAAAAAAAATTGGACTTTTTGTTTGACCCCCCCCCCCCCCCCCCCCCCCCTATTAAGTACCAATTTGTTGTGATCCCTGTTTGGGGATTGTTTTCTTCTTCTGATCCCCATCCAATTTCCTCCATCTGATTGTCCATGGGATTTTGTTGACATGTTAATAGTCCGGGGGTAGGCCTACTCGCCTATTACGGTATACTGGGATGTGCCGCTCTAATGGGTCGCTTTTTTGCAAAAAAATCCCTAAACAGGGGTATGATTTTGTGCTGGAAAATCCCTAATAAGGGGGACACTTTTTACAAATGGGTATATTTTCGCGAAAATTTACGAAAATTGGGTCTATTTTATACTATAATTAGCAAAAATTGAGTCTATATTGAAGCAAAATCCTTACAAATGGGTACCGTGTTTTCCAAAATCACCCCCCCCCCCCCCCCGGTGTTAATGGTGGAGTATTTGTTCTCTTTGAGTACCTTTCTTGTTACCTTTTTTTGGTCACGCATGCTTACAGTGTAATAGTTACCCCCTCCAAATTTCCGCAGTTAACCTCACTTTTTTAATCTTTTGAAAGTGTATTTTATCGAGTTATATATTTGTATTGATTATCAGGTTTTGGTTTGTTTTAGTATGTATTAGTTATATTGATTGTTAACATTTTCTGTATTGTTTGAGATTTATTTTTGTGCAGCGCCTTAGGCTGTTTACATCGTAAGCGCTTAATAAGACCCGTGTATTATTATTATTATTTGAATAGGGGTATACGGAAATAAATAATATTGATAGCTTCATTCAGTATTTTGGCCTTATATTACCATCCTCCCCCGACTGCCATCTCCCGTCGGTAAATCCTTCCCATAGTGTCAAAATATTATACGCCCTATCCATTATTAATTACGGAAAATATTCATACGGGAAATCATCATACATTAACACTTTACACGCGGCTATTAGTTATAAAACAGATTTTTCAAAAACCTTTTCCAATTTTCAAAGTCTATCTCAAGGATTACCGAAGCAATACTAGGCATGCTTGTACTTATTTCAATGCATTCCTCATGGGGATTCCAAATACAGGGTGACCCAGAAAATGTTTAACCCAAAAATCACAAAATTAAAAATTAAAAAAAATAATAATAAAAAAAAATATGGCATTCCTTTTTCAACAGTTATGTAAACAATTTATTCAGCTTACTGGAGAATTTTAGATCATGTAATTTGGCCTTACCAAACTAAATATACACTTGATTGTGTGACAGGGGATGTTTTCGCCCTTTTGTAAAAGTGAAAAAATTGTAACTTGGTTCAGATATGAAACTTAATTCTGTTCTAAGTACAGTGAGTTAATAATCTTTTCTTTTGATCTGTATTTATCAAATTAACATTTTCAAATGAAGTCAAGGGAACTTCCCTTCTTGTTTTCAAAGTCTCTTATATAATAATAATATTGATTTACATAATAAATGAATATTGATGAGATACTGTACGGAAAGAAATGGTTTCAAACAGGCACTTGTTCTGCTCATGTAGCATGAAACCATTTTTTGTTCACTTCACTTACACTACAAAACAACACTTCTTACAAAATTACACGTATTTTAAGTTTCGTGTGGCCTATTTTTATGATCTAAAATGTTTCAGAAAGTTAAATGTATGGTGCACATAGCTGGTGAACGAGTTATGCAATATTTTGTTATTTTAATGGTAAAAAAAATGAATTTTGTGATTTTTGGGTTCAACAATTTCTGGGTCACCCTGTATGGTAATGAAATTCAATAATGTTGACATTTCTTAAACATTTTGTGAAATGTCGTCTGCAGACGCCTACTGCGTGGTAAGTGTTTTAAAGCTCTTCTAAGTCTACAAAATTATTCAAATGAAGGAAATAAGAAAACAAACAAAATGATAACTTACCGATATGGAAAATCACAGCATTACGGATATATCAAAAATCTGCATCAGAATGTCTTCGTCAAATACCATCAGAGACGTTCCTCCAAATGTTAAATCAATTATGAAATTGCGATGGGTGCATTATCATCTAGAAAAATAAGTTCATTTGGCTAGGTGATTGACGTACAGATCCTGATTGGGCAAACACCGTCCGGTGACTCTTTATTTAAGCTGATATGATGAACTGCAATCTTGCCGCGACACCGCGACACCGGTTTTATCAATGACTGTACGTGTACACCACACCCCGCTCGTTATGCTACCAATTCAATCCCATCGCACACGCTCAACCTGCATAGCATTTCTAGCACAGCACTGGTTTCGTGCCTGCCTCATTCCCCGAGCTAGTGTATAACTATATTTGTTCCATGATATAAGTAGTAGTAATAGTATCGACGAGCAAAGCGAGGAGAACTATTACGTACTAACAGCGCAGCACTACCGTTCGATATGTCATGTATGTGACAGCTACCGTTCGATATGACAGCACTACCGTTCTATACTATTCTATACTAGCTACCGTTCGATATGACAGCACTACCGTTCTATACTATTCTATACTATTCTATATAAAGCATGTATGTGACAGCTACCGTTTGATATGTGTGACAGCTGGGAGGTTGCATTTCTTCACACATCTTTAATGTGACAGGTTGGGTCTCTATAATTACAGATCAGCTAGTGTTATGTCTACATGTTGGCAGGTAAAGTTATCTAGTCATTGAACTTTTGAATGGTCAAAATACAAATCAAGTATGTGGTGTGTGTGTGCGTGGTGTTTATATGTTCCAATGCCAGTGATATTTAGAATGACACATTTGAACTCCAGGTATAAGCTAACAAGATAGGAGTTGGATTCACCAAGCATTTTGTTGTTGTTTATAATGGTCAAAAGCGGGGGTCAGAAGACAATAGGAGAGAAATGGCAAACACTAGTGAGGGTTCCTGAAGTTTTTGCCAGTGATTCCAAGAACACTATATACACAGTTGAAAGTGTTTTACTTTTACAATGACATCTCAAATTCGTAGCAATTTAGGTGCTGTTATCAGGAGTCTGGTCATCTCAGGTTATTGTTTGTAAGTTTCAAAGTCAATAAATTCAGGGTGCTGCAGTATATGAGTTTCAATGGCAACTTCATATTGGTAGCGTTTTATGTGCTGTTATCAAGAGTGTGGTCATCTCAGGTCATTGGTTAGTCTTGAAGTCAGTATAAGGTCAGGGTGCTGTACTAATGTATGAGTTTCAAAGTCAATTAATCTGTCCATGCAATGCTTTAAGATGACAACTCTTTGACCATTGTACAAATGTTTATATTACCAAAAAGGCACCTTGTCCATCTCTACACCATAATAGCATATGTGTCATGATCTATATACTATATATTAAGTGTCAAAGCTAGGCATGTGCCAGATACTTCCATTCCTCACATTAATACCAGGTCAACAATTACTCTTTCTATGGTCATGTCAAAGTCCCCACATCTCAAACTAAAGAGCACTGACAGGTATTCAAACATTTCAGTAACAGCAAGGGTGGCTTGGTATGTGGCCATTTACTGTCATAATTAATGAGTTCCAAAGTGAATAACTCATTCACACAACTATTAATTTCTTACGCTTACGAAAATAAAGTACACTAAAAATGCAGCGCTCGCCCATGATAGTAGGCTATTAATGTATATGCTGTATTGCCCTTGCTATCAAGGCCTTATCTTATTGCACTCATTTATTAGTATCCAAAACTACATTATTATTGCAATTGCTATACTATTCCAACACTGTATTACTTCACACGTTACATTACACTAATTTTACCTATGCCCAGTATTCACCCATCATTGCTACGTCTGTACGTGGAGGATAGGCAAGACACTTTGGTTTGAGTGTTTCGGGAAGTCAGCGTTTGACAGCCTCTGGGGTGTAGTTATGTTTTGACAAAATACCCCATTATATCAAAACAACTACTAAATACATAAGTTATGAATAATAATGGTGTGGCGTATGACCCCATAAGGACACGGCATCTCTCATACATTGCCCAATAGGTATAGGGTTAATAAGACTCTACATCTGATGGGAGATAATACTCCTAACCAGAGAGGGAGAGATATAGGGTAGTAAGCCAGGATAGTGAGCCTTAGACTTGAGGTCAAGTATAATGCTGTATGAGCTATAGAGTATTATGCTGGTTCGCAGATAGGCGCGACACTAATGCTATAAACATTTCATACTACTGGTGTATAGACCCCTATCTCTCTTACAATCGTTTTTGGGCGAAAAGCGGGAGTGGCTCGCATCAGTATTTCCATTTTATCGTAGCTAGACTACCGAGTGACGGGTTTGTATGGTAAATCGTTACATCTGAATCGGTTAACGCTGATGCCACAACATCTCGTACCATATTCACTATTTCATCTGTTAAAGTAATACTTCTGACATCAATCATCAAAGCGTCAGGGGTTTTCAGTTGGTGGCACGCTCATAACGATTCGCCAACATATCTTTAATTTGGAAATATGTTTGACGATATTTGACTTTCAAGTGTCGCATGCACAGACACCGGGGGGGGGGGGGGGGGGGGGGCTCAGATTTTGTTTTAAATGGTAGGGATGTGCCGGCAGCAAAATGAAAATTGACCTTAACTTTTACCAATTTTGGGGGGAAATAGAAAGATATAATAACCAAAATCAAATAATTTTCCTACAGATTTTACAGATGTTGATAAAATGTCTGTGAAAAACACCAAATGTAATGATTTTAGACCCATACATTTACCAAGAATGGCTAAGAAAAAGGGTCATTCATTTACCAGATGGGTAAAAAATGTGACCCTAATTGGCGGCACATCACCGTGACCTCATATTCACTAAGTACCTCCCCCCCCCCCCCCCCCACCCCCGACACCTGTACGTGGTGTTGCCCGTTTTTGAAGGTCACAATTGACAAATTCACGCACTCAGTGGTTAATTAAGCAATATTGAGTTTGTAATAGACTTCCTAAACCACCCACGATGTTTTTCAACTGCTCACCATTGTTCACCATTGTACCACTTAATAATCAATATTTTTAAAATGTACAATTTATCAAACCATTTTGAAAACAGCGTTGACACATGTAAGCGTAATGTAGACTTCCCTGTTCCGGCGTTACCGTGAAGCATTCATAGATCCAGATTTAAAGATAATCTAATGCATGAAGAATCATTCCAATAAGTAAGTATCGACAAAATACAGCGTTGGTTCGTGCAAGCATAACGTTAGATTCACCGTGAATCAACAGAAAATCAACAGATAAGAGATTTCACAAAATCAGAATCGACACTGATACTTATAGTCTATCCATCTGAGACCGATCTTCCAATCATGTGACCGAGCCATTCCATTGACTGGGAGAGGAGGCTATTTTCTGACGAAAATATCGATAGAATCAGTAGAGTGGAAAACGGCCATAATAAAAAATAATTATGTTACCCACCTATTTTTATCATCAAAACCCAAGTTGTGCCATGAGAGTCAGTTTAATTGACGTTGCAAAGACAGGTATAGCTTTCCCTTCCAATTTCTCCATTTCAAAAAAATCTTTCAATTTGGCAAGCACTGGCAGCATCTCATCTTTAATGGTCTTAGTTGGTGCCATTTTTAAGCTCTACTGTACTACAGGCCTCTATGAACAGGTACATGTAGAGTGATAGACCCCGATGAAGACAACCTTTCATTTTACAGTCAGAAAATAAATTTTATTTAGTTTGTCAACATTTAAATTGTATAATATTTGTTTGAAAATTAAAATCGTACCTTTCAATATTGATACCATATCATTGTAAGCGTATGTGTTTCTTTCTATACTTAACAAGGAAATCTGATTGATTCGGACATGCAGACAGAACAACATAGGGATACGAAGTTTCATATAATTGTACAACCATTTTATCATAGGCCCGGCCAACCTGAAAATAAACATTATTTACTGTTGGAAACATTACAAGATAGCAAATAAAAATTAAATGTGGCCTCCTACATTATGCTAAATGTTAAAAGTCCATCACTTTCGATCTTTTTCAGCTTTGTGATTCTATTCATAGGCCGAAATCACAGGTGACGAGGCAAAGCCTTTTGATTTCAGATAATGCGCAAATGGTTCGATATTTGTCCATCTGTGAATGGTACACTAGACGTAGCTGCTATGTGCATGCGTGTGATGAAATAATATACATTGGAACAGTGTTGTGTGTTTTTGCATAAGGCAGCTTGATTGTTTCAATTCACATTATAGATGAGGTTCGACTGGAGGTTGGAATAAAATGGGATCCTTCGACAAATAGCAAATATACGCCAGAAGACAGCACATGTTATTTTTGCTCATCTCCCCTGCCCATCCGAGCACCAAAGATCGCTCCTCGATGGATAGACTATAGGATGGATTAAATATTATGCATTATATATTCATAAGTGAAATTGTAATTCGGGAGTACTACAGGGCGATACGCTGGCACCATACTTATTTGTGATTGTCATGGACTACATAATGCGTACATCGCTCACCACTGAGGACGGTTACACTGTGAGAAGGCGTATGTCATTATGTATACGGTATAGGCCAAAATGCAGGGAATTACTGCTAAAGGTTGTTAACCATCCGGCCAGTTTGTGTACTACTCAATGGGCAAATTTCATGTCATCTGGTGGTTCTAAAATAAGAACCATTGGAGCTATGATACTCAAACATTTGAATACGACTATTCTAACGATGACCCTTCATGTAAAATCGAGAACATCAAGTTGAAAATCGGGCCAGCAATCGGAACAATCTGCTCTGGAACAGAAGGGGGTGATCGTCGGAGAGTGACTCAAATATAAGTAAGGGGAAAGATTCGCGAAAAAGGGAATATGTGAGTGAAATTCCTACTGTTTAGGCACAATTTGACTCATTCGGTAAGATTCCCGCATTTTTGTCATGGTTTTTACACGAGGGTTTCAAACATTGAAGTTTAAGATGAAATAAGGTTTTATTGTTCGAGAAGATTAAAGGTCGGTTCATACTCCTGTCGTTGCGCATTGCCCGTCGTCGACGGATATCGACGCACGAGTTGAATCAATGCCATTTTTATCCAGCGACGTCGGCCGATGCGCAACAACGCGTATATTCCCGCGGGCCGTTGGCTAACAAATATACAACAAGCGCTATCGGCCCTTTTAGCAAGTGATAAATAACAAGAGAAGTAATTTCCAATTTGCAATCAAGGATTGATTGCAAATGGGTTTTTCAATATTAACCGAAAATAGAAATTGCTTACGTTCATTTGCTTATTACATTTGTATGGCATTCAACACAGTCATTGTCATTCCAAAGTTTAATATTTATAATATAGATTGACATTAATGAACCAATGACAATCGTGCTGTAAAAATCACGTGAGCGCGGGAAGCAAACTGCCAAGTATTGGTACTGAGCGCTACATTATTTCATCGGGGATTTGATGTACGCTGGTTGTATGACTTTTACTTTCTGCTATCAGACGATATTGGAGTGTTTGTATACCCGGTAAGTATACAATCTTTGGACTGGTTGATATTAGGAATTGTATAGAGGTGGAGACATCTTAAATGTAAATTGTTTTCGGAGAAAGCTGAATGAATGTACATTTTAAGAATGATGAACATGGATAACTTACCGAGTCATCAGGGTGTGTTTCACGGGGATGTGTCATTAGGTTTAGGGTCATTAGTTTCGGCATGCGTCAAATTGGTTTTTACCTTATAACTTTAGTCATTGAAGTGAAGTCATAGACGAATTCAAACTTTGGAGTAAGATCTTAGAATAGAATAGAATAAGTTCATCTGAATTGTTTGTAGATATAATGGGCCGTATTCTCTTAGGTATTTAAACGTGGTTTTAAGCTAAACACGCGTTTTAATTTGATTTTAAACACATCGTTTAACTAAACGCAATTCTCGAAATTGTGTTTAATTTAAACACGCGTCTAACTCGCTGAAGAGTGTCTTACTTTTATTAGCGGGTAGTTTAACTCGCGTTTAACTAAACTTCTGCATCAATTGAATGTCGTGATTTTCGGAATAAAGATTTTTCAAATGATGGCTCTTAATCTAAAGACAATTAATTAGTTAATCAACGATTCATTGGTAAATTATTTGTATTTTGTACATATTAAAAAAGGTGTAGACCTTTAGTATGATTGTCTGAATGAGTAAATGAATGCAGAATTTAGATAGATAACCAGAGAGGTGTTAAATAGAATAGAAAGTGCACCACATTTAAAATCCAATTCGAGTACCCTTTCAAGTACTACTTATCCGATAACGCCTTTGTACCAGTCAGTGACCATGAAATGCCCAACCACTCGAAGCATCTTATTCATAAGCAGCCTGTGTTAGGAGTCTCTGTCACAGTCGACCGCGCATCGCTCTACTTGATCGTACTAGGGACCTGCCTTGAAAACGACCCGGTTGTGACGTTTAGCGGAGAAACATTTTCGAGAACATTTCTTCGTGACGTAATTCCGGCCAGGAAGCAAATGTTGCCAATTTCTAATTCCTTGCAAAGTTACGACAGCGAAAACGCGATCAAAATTGGACGATTATAGCGAAAGTTACGACATTTTCGGCAATTCCCCCTTAAGTGTGAAACACTTATTTTTCATAGTGTTATCATATTGTTACGCGTATAAGTGCGGACATTATAACATATAGAAAATTTAAGCAGACTATTTTCCGCATATATTTCATGTATTTTTGTTAAGGCCCAAGTGGATCTAAATTCAGATCCTCGGTTTACCTCAATCATGAAGCTAGCATACCCCATATCTGACTGTCCTCTATCTGACAGCTTGTCTGGCGACACGACCAACTAACTCTAGGCTATACCAGCGAATGGCTATACACAGTGGTGTACTAGCAGCGCAGATACAGTATGATCTGTGACTGATAATGCAATTAAAAAATGTATTGTATTGCTGGTGGTAAGGAGGATGTATTTTATACATCTAGGCCCAAGTTGGCCCAAATGTAAATAAAGGTGTGACAATTTCGGGAAAAAAGTGGAGGTAGTTCTTTGTGTCGATAAAGTTAGTGTGTGAGGCACTAGGTTTTGATGTAGGTGACGCTGACGCAATGTCAGTCAAATGTCCTTTTGGTTCGAGTCTCGGCGATCGATCATCACTTGTAATAACAAGTACCTCAAAGAAGTACCTGATCGAATAAATATGAATTCATCTAGTAAGTTTATTTCGATGATGTTCATCTGCGTATGTCATTTAATCACAAATATGCACGCGTATACATGTTCTTTTATTTGAGCATTTTAATAAATATAAAAAATGGATGGCACGTCAAATAACTACATGTGGGACAACACTTAGCTAATGAGAACAATCAGCTAATTATATAATTTTGTATACGCCGCCTGTCAAGAACGTACACTGGGTTGTCTACATGTTATACTTAACCAAGAAAGAATTTTAAATATTACTCTGCTGGTTCTCGCGAGTATTTAATTGAGTTTCGCTTGTCATAGATTCTGCTAGAATCATGCTTATAGGTCATTATAAAGTGTTAATATTTCGGCTGCTAGAGACTCTCAACAAAGGCTTTGTATACATAAGTGCTCGTTCTTCTGGTGTCCATGTTAACACAGTCCCCTGTGGTCTAGTGGCTAATCCTATCGCCGCGAATGCGAGAGGGATCGGGTTCGAGACAGTGTATTTTAAAGGTCTTCGTTAATTTAATTCACGCCAGATTGTCCTAGTCTAAATATAATTTAAAATAGTAATAATCTGAATTAACCAATATCTTTACAATAACTCGTTTTGATCTATACATAGCCTACAATGAAAATGAAGAAATAATTATCAATTACCAAGTAATAAATGAGTAAAAGGTAAATACTATTATATAGGCCTTAATATCACTACTTAAGATTTTAACGAAATAAAATAAAATGAGACATGCAAAACCTGGGAATTGAACCCGTGGTCGCCGATTGTAATCAATAGAGTCCTGCATAGCAAGCCACAGCGGTTGCAGTTGTGAGAGACGTGTTTTTGCCGTATACATCAATAACATGTTTCATCGTTAAAATTGTGCTTGTCATGCGATATTTGTATATGACCCTCGCACAAATATTGTTTGTTATGTTGCAATAGTCCTTATTTTGAAAAGATAATGGTTAACAGTTTTAACCATAAAACATGAAAACACCCACCCGACCGGCAATCGCTGCGAGCCGAAGGATAGCTAGCTATAGGTATCGCTAAAATACTCGTGCATTTGATGTATTTAATTTTTAACTATGATGTCTTACCTGGACCACTATATATTATATACATGCATGAATTTACCCTACGAGCTCCCTGGGGATGATATTTGTATATTTTAAAAACGTGTTTAGTTAAATACTACGGGGCCGTATTCTCGTACTAAACACGGTTTTAGCTTAAAGCCAGAGGTTGCTTCAATGTAATCTGGTAATCTCAGGATGCAGTACAAGCACACTGTTCAATGGGATAATTGAGCCAATTAAATCCTTGTTTTGCATTGAAACGTACAGAAAAGAAATGGTTCATTAGAGGTACTAGTCAGTGAGACTTTTCAAATTTGTATCAGTATATGAATTTAGATTATATTTCTCAATACAATGATTTCAACAAATGTGAAAAATCTCGCTGATTAGTTTCTCTAATGAACCATTTCATTTCTGTACATTTCAATGTAAAGCACGGATTAAACATGTTGAATGATCTCCATTATCCAATTGCGCAGTGCATTTCTACTGCATTACATTGAAGCAACCTCTGGCTTAAAACCGTGTCTAACTTAACGCGTGTCTAACTTAAACGCGAGTTTATCTTTTAAACAACGAGTTTAACAAAACACGGTTTTAAACTCAATGAATCTCGTCCCCAGAGTGGTCGTGCGTTACCAGTCCGGGCCGATTTCTCGTTCAGGAAGCATTCCTGAACTGGAAGTATTACCCATAATCCCTTGCGAATATATAATTGCAAAGTTTTTGTAGTGGTAATACCAAAGAGACCAATTCATTTATTTAAACCAAATATGATGGATCTTTGAATCAAAGACGATCAGTAAATGAGTAAAGATATTAGATAAATTGTTTAGTCATAATTAATAGATATTATTGTGGTGATTTTCTTAATGTATTGTAATTAAGAAATTGGGCTTATTGCCTCAATAAATATTCAAATTCGTTTATCTGAAACAGTACGTGATAAAAAAAAAAATTCTCCTACAATTTTTAGATAATTGTATGATCTTTCATAACACCAAGTTTGAGCATGTCGCAAATAAAAATAAAGAATCGATATTCATTTTAGTTTGTAGTCTACTTTATAGACCCTCAAATCGATTATAACGAATTTAAAATGAGCCACTGAACGCTGAGAACGATAATAAAATCTTTCATTATATTATACAAAATGTTTCACCCATATTAAAATAAGTCTAGGTCTAATTTGTATGCTACCGTTCTCTTTGGGTTCCTGTAGATGACTAGCCAAACTATCGCATTGCATTAGGTAATACATCCTAAATGGGAAATCGGACCGGACTGGCTACTGTATACAGGTATTTATTTTTGATTTAGCCCTAATGGATTACAATAGATATCGACCGAATACCCTTAAAAGCACGTGTATTTTTAATACTACACGATCTGAACGTCAGCTTGACAAAAGAGGAGGAGGAAACACAACGCGATCGACCTCGTAAACTAAATCCCTATTTCTATTCAACTTTGTAATAAATTCGAATTCGACATTCCTGAGTACCCTCTGTGTGCAATCTATTTGCCGCTGGTATAAAACCGACTGGAAGGTCCTGCGTACATTTTGTTTATGGCCATGTGTTTTGAACTGACCACCCAAAAGGGTGGCGGCGTTGCATTTTTGGTGACGAATCATCCAGCTCTCTCTATTATCTCAACATCTAAAGGTGTCATTTGAAAGCCTATTTATCTAGCTACATTGTGTGAATAAATCAAGTATTTATATAACTGTTTGGCTGAGATATGATTGATTATATTTCGAAAGTCAGGGGTGGTGGCGGTGGCGTTGGCGCTGTGTACAATCTCTATGGGGAATATAGAAAATTTTCCCAATTCTACGTTCAATTTACAATAACTCCTCACTCTGTATAGTACAAACATGATTGTGCTCTCATTTTATAGATTGTTTTATATTCTGTAAGTTTCTGTTTCAACAAACGTGTCAACCATTACGTAACAATTGTAATCACGAATCGATTGCATTGTCCTTGGCTTTCTCCCTATTCACTACACAGTGAACTTGCCCTAATTCAACGGTTTTACACATAACTATAACAACAAAATTATTCAACCGATGATAGCAAAATTATACATTTTGGAAAGCTCTCAAATAGGGGAATTCACAAATGCCGCTTATATCAGGATAGGGTGAATAACGTGTGTGCTCATTTACTTCCCGATATAGTATATTTCAACAAGTTACCTTGACAACCATTATGTTCTGATGGGTAAATTGCATGAGGAACTAAGGAAATATTGAGCTTTGATCGATATTCTTTGAACATTCTTAATCACAACATGTTACCATTAGGTCTTATGAAAAATCCAATCGCATATATAGATTCCTTGTGAGATTACTATTCAGAAAATATATACTTTTTATGAGGTAGAACAAATAGTTATTGCGATATGCTAATTTGAATCTCAGATGGTGTAAAATGTAAAAATCTGGACATGCAACGGGAAGGGTGGCGAGTTCAAAACACATGGCCTTATACATTTCTATCTGAGAGAAATTCCCTAAATCTTACTAGACCCTCTGAAGCACTGATGATTGGAAGCGCAATTTGTTAAATACCAAATTAATATGTGGGAACACGTGTAGCGCCAATGAGTAATACAGTTTTGATAATAGTTTAACAAATTAAATATGATGAAATTGTATTAAATATCAAACCTCAATGTTCCGGTTATATGCGGGTAATCAAAGTATTCACAAATTATAGCTCAATAAAGATAAGTCACAACCCCATGTTCAATATGAGTGCCTCGGACTGCCCTTCTTCCTATAGTAAATCAAAGACAATCAAATTCTATAAGCAAATCATACTCTGCCATATAATTATATATATAATTAATCTGGCAAATCTATATACTTTAGTTTAACACGGTATGTCTTTTCATTGGATCTCAATATGAGATGAGCGACTACAAACTCATTATGATACTATTCCTATACCATATCACGATTCCACAACGCTATTGATTCACCTATTCAAAAGTCCCGCGAACATACGCACCACGACAGGTGATGCATTATGTTGTTGTCTTTGTGGTCTAGGGGTCGGCAAACTGATTGCTCAAAGGATTTGAAACCATAGTGATTCCTTGTCTCTTTATTCCAAGGTTAAACTACCCCCATACCCATGTTTAAAGTAAGACACTTTTTCGTGAGTTAGAAGCGTATTTAAGTTAAACACATTTTCGAGAATTACGTATATATAGTTAAACGGTTAACTACGTACGAGCATATGGGCCGTAGTTTAAAAGATATACTTGCGTTTAACTTAAACACGAGTGTCGTTAAAACCGTCTTTAATACGAGAATACGGCCCAATATTGAGATTTATTTGTGTACACATCCAAAAGAAGTGACAGATGTTAGTCACTGTTTAATAACGTTTCACTACCACGCTGGTAGCTTTATCAGACTGGCAACACTGATTCCTGCTCACTTGGTTTTTGTAGCTACTGTTACCTGCCGTAAAGGGCGTGGGCAGGATGAGTTTTACATAGATGTTCTGCAGTTTGTAGCCCCCTCGTCCTTGATAAGTGTCTGTGTACGTGTCTCTCCTCCATCTTTCACTTCCTTTGGATTTGTACACAAAGAAATCTCAATACGATTTGGAGTAAGATGTTTTTAAACCACTGCTCCAAAAAGATCGCTTTATACTATTAGATGAATCTCATTACAGCTTAAAATCAGTGCTGAACAAGCGAAATTGGAAGCACCTCTCGTTACAGTTTTTGGCTTTCTACTGGTAGCTAGAGGTCTCTTGATCAACGGGAAATGATGAACACGACTTATAACGACTCACTAGGTCATGGGGACGACTCCTGTACATCGCTGATTAAGATACCTCTTATCACTGACGAAGCAGCCTCGAATTGGCTTTACACTTATACAGACAAAATCATATACACTTACTGCATCCCGTTTGTGGTTATATTTGGGCTACTCGGTAACTGTGGCTTTCTTTTTATGGTAGGACGCTTATCTCGAATGAAAACGACCTTTAACTTCTATTTAGTCAATTTAGCTGTAACAGACATTGTATTTCTTACCACACAGTCGCTATTTCTGTTGTACGTGTACTTTATTACCCCGGTGCGTTATAATTTCCCTTTCAGAACCGTGCAATCGTGTAATATCATATATTTCATCGGGTACATCAGTTATTATTGTTCGATATCGATTATAACATTGGTTTCGGTGGAGCGTTACCGCGCGATATGTCGACCGATGTACCATCGTCGAATGCAGAGTCGCTCGCATACGATCAGAGTCATCGGAATGGTTTATTTTGTGTCTGTCGCGCTAACGTCGGTGACGATGTTAAAACGCGCGGAACTGGTGAAGCTCTGCCTTTTGTGGCCAAACAATGAAACAATACCACAACATACCGTCGGTGTTTCGCTTCTGCGGGCCCATTGGAGGGATCGATGAGATCATGATCGCCATGGAAGCGATGTACATCGCACTGTTTTTCATAGCGGCTCTGCTGAACGGCTCCCTATACGTCAAGATCATTATAACTCTTAGTACGCGGTCTGTAATCGCAAAACATAACGCAGATGTGTCAAATGTAGCAGTCCGAAATCAAGTTGCCCGGGCGCTTGTCGTCAATGGCATCGCATTCTTCGTCACCCAGATTCCAATAAGAGTTCGGGATATCTACGAGATTATGGACACTCTTAATCAGCCTCTATTTCTGACTGCAAAGCAATCATCCATTCTACTCTCATTTTCCATGTTACTAATTTTCTTGAATTCCGCGTTGAATCCGTACGTTTATGCGTTCAGCAGTGCCACCTACAGACAAGGATTCCGCGATGCATTCTCGTGTTCGCATTCATTGGCAAAAGTCAACGTAGATCAACACCCGTCCGTTAAATCGTTGTGCGATAAAACCCAGAATACCAACGTGGAGTATTTACCGCTCAGAGTAATCTGACAAGAAAGCTTATTGGGATCTTCTATATCGAGGGTTTGGAGCCACAAGGCCTTATCTGCAATGGCTGCCATCTGTAAGGTCGCATTTTCACAAGCATTACACCTTAAACAGCTATTATCACAGATAGTGCCTTTTTCACATCACTATGTATCTAAACATGATGTTTGCCCGCGAATAGTCAATGTTTCATTATTCAAGCATAACGAGATGGCTTCAGAAACGTTTTCTGGACCATTTTAGTTTAAAAAACCTGGAAATTTGTGCACGCTTTGCGCGCAGTAGTTTAAATGTTTTATTTTGCAACCATAATAAGATGGCTTTAAGAACGCTGCAGACGTACACAGTTTGAAAATGGGGCTGTCATGTTTTGGTGCATGCAGAGACACAACGTAGACTGCGCGTGCAACAGTGGAAGCAAAAGTATGGGGTGTCTGGCAATGCGAAATTTGTACAAATTCAGTATTTTTGACTCACTTACGGTAATTTTAAAACAAAAACAGAGGTTTTCATATTATTAAGTGCTGCTAACACTACGTTTTATCAATCTGCCATAAACCATAACAAGATGGCTTCAAGAACCATTTTAGTTTTTAAAAAATGACATTTTTGCGCGCTTCGCGCGTATTAGTTTTAATGTTTCCTTATTCAAGCATAACAAGATGGCTTCAGAAACGTTTTCTGGACCATTTTAGTGTTTACATTGTCATGGTAAAAAATTGTTTGCGTACTTCACTCGAATTAGTTAGATTCCATGTTAAATTCTGGAACAATTTAGTTTTAAAAAAAGATTCACAAAATATCAAAAATTCATAATTAAAAAGTTGAAAAGGTATTTGAATGCTTTTTTTTATATTTGAATTTCTGTTTTCAATGTGATTTGATATTGTCTTTCAGGTGTACATTATTGGGAAATAAAGATTGCTTGGTGGTTTTGAAAATTGGTCGAAACATTTTTGTTCCAAAAGGCGCTAACTCACTGATTTTCCGAAAATAAAGAAAGACATAGGAAAAACAGAGCAATTTACAATAACTCCTGATCCCTGTATGGTTCAAACATGACTTTGGTCTCATTTTAAAGATCGTTCTATATTCTACAAGTGTCTGTTTCAGCAAACGTGTCAACTAGTATGCAACAACTGTTAATCATAAATCGATTGTATTGTCCCTGGCTTTCTCTGTATTCACTACACAGTGAACTTGCCCTAATTCATCATCGGTTTTATATAAATGACTATAAGTTAACAAAAAAAAGTATTCAACCGATAATGGCGAAAGTACACAATGTTTGAATGCTCTCAAATAGGGGAATTCAAAAATGCAGTTTTAATCAGGATAGTGTGCATACCCAATAAAAGGGTTTGTAAAACTCTACAAAATATGAAACTGTAAACGTTTGGGTTCATTCACTTCCCGATATCTCAAAAAAGTAACCCTTGACAACCATTATTTTTCGATGGATGATTTCATGAGGAACTCAAATATGCACAGTAAATTATCATTGCGATAGGTATAAAAATGTTATTGAGCTTTAATCAAAATATGAATATATCAAGAGAAAAAAAGTTAACATTGTTAATCATAACATGTTAGCATTAGGTCCTATCTAAATTCCAATAGGATATTTTGATTTCTTGTGAGATTTCCAATCAGAAAAGATATACTTTTAATGGGGTAGCCAAACAGTTATTGCGATATGCTAATTAGAATCTCAGATGGTGTAAAATGTACAAATCTGGAAATGCAACGCGAAGGGTGGCGAGTTCAAAACACATGGCCATGTTGTATCGTCTAAGCTTAAGTTGTGCGGTTCACGGCTTTGGTATTATGGAATCATAAATACAGTATCTATGATGGAAATAAGGCTCAAAACCACTAGAATGGGCAAATAAGATTTAAGAATTTGAGGATTTTTTTTTTTTAAATTGTTGTAATGTATTGGTTCTCACACATCAGGTTGATTTAAATCATACCACGTCTAAACCATTTCCCGTGGCTACTGTATCAACCCCTACCTTTCAAACCGCATTACTTCATTAACCCTCGGTCTTGTTGATTGTTTGGCATATGCCAACTTACCTCATTAACCCCCTGCCCCCACCCCCAAAAAGAAAGTAAAGAAGTCAGGTTGATTTATTAACACCCACAAAACGCTACCTATACCACAACACTGTATAACCCTAGACCTGTCCTAAGCCATTTCCCGTAGTTTTACCATATCCGACACCACATACCCCTTATAGGCCTATAACCGTTTCCCGTGTAGCTAATATGCGATATGTGTTAGGAGTGCGTACAGTGCCGTGTCATTCTAATGGCATTTTGAGCAAAATTCGAGCGGTTTTGTTGTTGTTTTACGAGCCAATTGTTAACCAATCTAACTGAAATATACTTTATACTGCCCGTCATTTCCTCAATATTTCATGCAAAGTAGGCGACACTTTGATCAAAACTAACGGAGTACTAAGGATAACAATCACACAAACACCCCCCCCCCC
This sequence comes from Ophiura sarsii, assembly GCA_035610835.1. Taxonomy (NCBI): domain Eukaryota; kingdom Metazoa; phylum Echinodermata; class Ophiuroidea; order Amphilepidida; family Ophiuridae; genus Ophiura; species Ophiura sarsii. Next base: position 12,862,893 of record CM069449.1, read on the forward strand.
CCCCTTCCAGATTTATAGTAAGATAACGCAGAGTGGTAATAGTAGTGCTCGTGCATGAATCGCTTCAAATGAATCGCTGAAATACCACTCAAATAGAAAAAAACTCACTCTTACAAAGAGCCAACTGAGTGACCAATCTTTTTGAGTGAATTTGCTAGCTCTTATGGGAGAGTGAACTTCACTCTAAACGAGTGGTCATTCAGCTCAAATCAATAATTTTGAGCTGTTTTTCACTCTTTTACAGTTATAGCCTAAAACAAAGTGGATTTGGTGAAGAAATAGTTGAAATTTAGCGGTGAGTACATATTATGCGTAGGTCATAATGTATAGCATATATCGCTATGAGTTTAAAAAATATTGTGCTCGACCAATATCTTTGTGTATCACGCTCAATCCATCCAATTTTATAACAACAATGAACATTATTCTCATTTTAGCAGCCACGTATGCACATCGCTGAATATTGATATTACGGCCTAGATAAAAAAAAAATTGATGTAATTACAACTGACATTAAGTATTATAAATATTTTAAACAGGTTCGCCGTCGTGGATAGAAAAGAGACAATTATGGGAAAACGATCTCGCCCGGGTATCGAACCCAGGACGGCACTTGATTATTACATAATGCAATAATGCAATTTAAAAGTACGTGTGATGTATCTGGAAACAGTGGCCTGAGATATGCCATTGATCTGCTGGCCTACAGAAGTTGATAGCCCGGATCAGGTTAATAAGCCAAAGTCGTTTCCATTTGCGCTAATGGTGTTAAACTTCCACCACGAGTCTCATAATTTTCCGGTATAAATGTTTCGTCAAGCAATCCATATGTTCCTTGTCAACCTCAATAATGTTCTGTAGGTGGTAGGATTGACTTTAGTACGGTCAAACCTGTCTTTATAGACCTTGTGGTGTTCTCTCATAGGTAGAAACATGGCAGCAAACGTGATATGACTGTGTTGGCAAAAGGACAAGCTTCAAATGGAGGTGTTTGTAAAAACACAAGTAGATGCTCGTTCTCATGAGTTTTTATGAATATCCTTTCTTGTTCTTGAAAATACTAATCTGTCTAGCAATTACTTATAATAATTAGTAATTACTTTTGCTTAACATTTCTAGATTTTGCTTATAAGTAATTGCTTATTTTTATTTATAAAGATTCAAGTAAATGGTTGGTAAAAGGTTATTAAAAGCAATTGCTTATTTTTATGAATACGGGCTAATAAGTATGCTAACTTAATGTCACCCATTTAATTATGTAGATCAAATTTCGGTCAAATTTAAAGGTCCTGGTTAAAGGTATTGAATCCAAAATAAAGAATATTCTGATATTCATAAAAATCAAAATTATGTATCCGACATTCGTGACATGTAATGACGTGGGTGTGCATAATGTAATAATAGGACCTACTTTTATCCGCCATAAACCACCGACATAAACAAGTTTAAACTGTTTTTTGTTTTGTTGTAAGATTTAAATGTAGGTTACACAGGTGCACCATTGCCTCCATTCATCACTTCCATTCAACGTTTTATTTCCGTCGCATTCATGTTATTTATTCTATGAAGGTTATTAGGTCACATACGTGTTCATTTTGTTGCGACTAGCAGTTAGCTCAAACAAAACCAGCAAAGTGTAAAATGATACACTCTTAAAAATAAATTCATTAACATTATTAGAACGGAGGACATACACAATTTAGAATCAAATTGATACGGTCAATCTAATCATCTAATCACATTTTTGATGCGGGAATCAATTACCAAATACCAAGAAAACACCACAAAATCTGTGGTGAAAATATGAATATTATAGAACTTCAGCGAGGTGGGACTCGAACCCCAATCTAAGACCATAGAGCTAATGCGAACGCTTTGAAGAGGGCGCGATAATCTGCTTAGTGACATTACACAAAGCGAGAAGTGATTTAGTTTTGTGCGCCCTTATAACACACAATTGAAAGATTTTTTAAACATCTTTTGTCATTTTTGTAAACACCAAGTAATATCTAGAAAACGGTCAATTTAGTTAATTTATACCAATTCTAACTAAAGTTATGTTACTTAACGCAAGGATACTCAATTTATAATGTTCGAATTTTGGGCACTTTAAGGCCATTTTGCAGAATTTCAGGGAGGTTTTTTTAAATCTCTTTCATAGATCATGAGATGTTGATGAGACTATTTATGTTTCAAATTATGTTAAAAGTTTATATATACGATGTTTTAAAACTCAATGAAGAATAAAACTGTTTAAACAATGATGTGCTCACCCTATATTAAACCTTAGATACAAATGTGGAAATTGTAGGCCAAAAATTGCCGAGTAGGGGTATAATGGGTTAAGAACGTTTAATTTTGAAATAATATTAGGCTTAAATTGGTTGTTTTTTTATCTGTCACGCATAATGTATAATGTATCAGGTATACTCACTATGTGATTTGTTTTGGGTTATATCCTCTAGGGAATTGCCCAGAGTACTGTTATTGACATTTTGATACTTTGACAGCCCTATTTTTGTCTTAATTTGGGCCAAAATTAAACCTAGTCACCCCCCCCCCCCTCCCCCTCCCCTCCCCGATTTGATATCAATGACAAATGGGTTTTAAAAAACATTTTTTAAACTGTATTTATTTTGTTAAACCCCTGATTGATAAAAAAGCTTCTATATGTAGGTCTGTAATCGGATAACCATGGTGAGGCTTTTATTAGTGTCTCTCGATTTTTGTGCTCTGAACCAAGTCGAATTTTATAACAAATAAATGTTAATTTTTATAGCAAGGAGAGCTTTTCTTGGATATTCAAACATGCTAAAACCCAACAGCTTCAGGGGTGGACTGGTGGCCCCCTGCCCCCTGGACCTCTGCAAAGGGCTTCGCCCCTGGACCTCACCAAGGGCCCTTAAGCGGGTACATGGACCCCAAATCGTATTCGCTAATACTTACACATGTATAGCACCCCCATTTAAAATTTACTACCAACGGGCTTGGGAAACAGGACCCTTTTTACCCTAGATAGGTAGGTTCATGAAAACAACTATAGTAGGATTTTGATTTTCTTTTTAAATATTTTTTATATGGTCAAAATTGTCCTTTTTATACACACAAAAAAAGGTCAGAATGGCCAAAATGTCGTAAGTGGAGTCTTTTGGGGGTAATCAGCGCATTATTTAACATAAGATAAACTTGTAAAACCTTACTTAACGTCATTTATCTCCTAGGGTATTTGTTCTGATATACTTTGTGAAATCAATTTTAGTTGGTGTTGTACAAGGTAAATTTGGCAAAATAAGCCACCCACTAACATTTTGGAATAGTCCGAAAGGTCCTTTTGGTATATATATGCTGAGCTGATGATGCCATCACTTCACTGACGACAGCGCTCTACTCAGCCTCTCTTTATATTTTACAGGTATGTGCGAATTATTGTATTGCATTATATGTATAAGTTAAGATTTGTATAAGTTAAGAAAATTATTGTATTGCATTATATATATAAGTTAAGATTTTAAAGGATCGGCGTCGGACCAATCTCGCAAAATGCATTGTTATGTTCATCATTAACTGTTACCCATTAGTTAATGTCGAACTCCAGAGAAATACAGGATGTGTTTTTTGTTTTCGATGATCACCATTGTATTTGTAAGCAAAAACTAAAAAAAAATTTGGTTGCCATGGTTACCATGCAAATCCTCTGATTGGCTAAACACGGGAAATAACCATGGGATTTGGACCAGATGTTAAGCACACAAACCGCTATGAACCATTGAGCCCGATTTTGAATATTTGTTTTCAAATTCGAATAACGATACAAAATTACCTGATTGGTCGGTTCACGTTTGCCATGGCAACCGTATAAAACTCCGGATCCATGGTTTCATGCGCATTATACCGATACAATATCTACCCAAGTATGGTGTATATGCAACATTTCGTTTTCTAGTTACGTTTGTTCCAGTGTTAAGCCAATCAGAGGCCTTGCATGGTTACCATGGCAACCAGAATTAAAAACACACATTTTCTGAAACGTATTGACCTAAGCTTTAATTTTATATATATCACTAAGCGATAGGTCCATGGTAACATTGAGAAAATGTGTTTCCAAAGTTGGTGCAAATCAACCTAGACCCCCCCCCCCCCCCCCCCCCCCCCCCCCCCCCCCCCCTTAAGATCACTGATTCCTGAGGTCATTCTAGCAAAATGAGTTACTTTTTTAACTTTTTAAAGCTGATGGTTTTTTCTTGGAACGAATAGAAAATAAAACAGTCATGTACTTTATTATAATTTGACTGTGTAGAAAGTTAGTATAGTTTGTTTTAAATTCGAAATTGATATTGAATATAAGGTACATGAGATCGCCAAAACATGCATTTTCATATTATAAGTTGATTGCACATAAAGTTAGTATATTTTATTTGGAAATTGAAGTTGAAATTGAATATAAGGTAAATGAGATCCCCAAAAACATGCACTTTATTATATTAAGCTGACTATGTACTTAGTATAATATGTGAATAAAAATAATAAAAATGATGGAACTACTAGTATTCTAGAAAAGGAGAATGTGTTATATACAGGGTGTCCCAAAAGTCTATGCACGTTTTTGAAGAGTCATATCTCATAAAATATAAATCATATAGTATAAATTTAACCATATTTTGATAGACGAGACTTAGGAAATTATGTTGATACCAAACAAAACCTATTGGTGAACCCACAACATTATGAAACTGGTTGAAAGTTTTTGGCCATGTGCCAGACCAACCCATACCAAATACCACACATTGTTGCTAAAATCAGGTGCGCATAAATTAACAGTATGACAGCAACGTTGCGCATTAGTCACAGTTCACTGCTTACCTTGCAACATTAGTGTTATTACCAAACTCGGTCACTCATAACATAAATAGGCGTAGCAGACAACATTGCACAGTAAAAGTATTCATTCAAGATGGTTAACAGCATAGATAAGCGAATACAAATTGTATGGTTCTACACTAAATCAAATTCAGTTCAACTTACTCAACAAAAATTCAGAAAACATTTCAAAGTGAAACGCTCACCAGGAAGAATATTCATTCTGAAGTTGGTGGATACATTTTTGAACACAGGAACTGTGCATGATTTGTATCGATGTGGTAGAAAGACTGGTAGATCAACAAGTCATATTGATGTCATAAGACATGCAGTAACCAAAAGTCCAAAGAGATCTATTCGCCGACCTTCCGCAGAAAACAAGATTAAAAGATCAACCGTTCACAGAATTTTGCGTAAGGACTTGAATAAGTTTCCATACAAGATTCAGATCAAACAAAACATTAAAGCAGCGGACAGATATAGTTTGTTATTATGATAGGATCACTGTAATGTAAAAATATAAATATTACAATTGACGGATCACTTTCCTTGTAACCAACTCTACCCGTCTTTTTGTTAATCTCAATAGGTATGGATTTATGAGCTTTTTTGCATCGAAGTATAAAATTACATTTTTGCAGTAATACATATTTTACTTCTATGGTGGCATTACAAACAGATGTTACTCCAATGTTTGGTATCAACATTATTTCCAACATCTCCTCTTTCTAAATATGTATTCATATTTTCAATACGAATTATATTTTGTGAAATACAAAGCTTCAAAGTCGTGCATAGACTTTTGGGACACCCTGTAGAAACATGAAATGTCCCTTTAAATTGTACATTCAATGTGAGCAATGCTTGAGAATGAAATTCTGTCTAGTATCCCACAATGGCAGCCAGTGCCATTGTTATAATCTGATCTATTTCATGGCACATATACCACGCTTGGCACATAAATACCATTTATATGACATGGAGCGCGATTGTTGTTTGATAGTCTTGTTGACACACACCACCGAATTAGTTCCATGTTGCTCTGTGTGGTTGCACTGTTAAAACGCGGTTTAAATTTGTTAAACAATGTTGCTCACATTTTACTTAACTTGTTTTTAAACATTTAAAAAAATGTTAAACAACGTTGAGCGATGCACTGGTTAACTGGTGTTGTTTAAACATTTTAAACAACGTTTTAACAGTGTTGGAGGTCAAGTTCATGCGATTTGTCTCAACTGGAGAGCAAACTGGTTCATTCAAATGAACATCATTCTTTGTGAAAAAGAGTTTTTAAATTATGTGAAAGGGATACTAATGCACACGTCACACGTTAAATTTGTGACGTATGCGCAACTCAACTATTATCTGTGCTGCGCAGACGTCACGATTCTAGCGATATCCCTGAAGTATCTCCCAAGTGCTCTTGCGAAAAGTATTCTACGTCTGATAATTAGTTCATATATTGCTTCTTATTTCATTTCTCAAATGTTGATGAAACTGAAATATGGTGGAGAACATGTGAATTGATAACCTCCTTCACATAAACACAACACCAAAAGTACCCCTCTCAACAGTTCGTCATAATATCGTAATGTAAACATTTTACCAATAAAACCTAGTTAGAAGTAATCCTATGACTGTTTCCTAAGTGTTGTTTAAAAATGAAAGATGACCATGACTTCATGGCTGAATGAGCTCAAATGGGAGACAAAAACTGCCCTTCTCAAAAGTCACAAAAGTTTATGAATTGCTTCTTACTAATGGAAAAACACCTGTGGTTGAGTGAATATTACTGTAATGTGTAATCAATTCATGATCATTCAGCCTTGTAAATACCCTTCTTGGCTCAGAGCTTAGCACAGTGAGCTGTTACCCCCCCCCCCCCCCCCCCCCCCTCCCGTTCCAATTTATGAATTTTCATGCAACAAATGATGACAGGTGAAGAATGTATGGGGATTAAATCATAGTTGTTATAATTCTATGTTGTCAATTTCCGCCCGTCCTACATGGTTCTGGTAAGACCCTAACATATAATGTTCAAATAACTACGACAAAATGATCTTCAGAACATTGTTCACTAAGTAAATAAGCGCCAGATTGACAACCACCAAATCCAAACACCGTGTAACCCATGAACTGCGAAACACGAGAACCACTCTAGTTCACGAATGCAGGTGTGGGGGTGGATGGGGGTGTGTGTGTTGTACCAGAGACCTTCTCATTGGTTGTACATGTAAAGGGTAACGAGTCTTCCACAAGTACGTGGTGGTGACATTTGCGAGTACCTTTCCTCACCATTCATGACGTAATCAGGTGTTGAGTAAGATAAGTCTAAATAGCAATATAAACCACATGTCATTTTTAAAAGACACTTTCATAGAGCGTGTTTCTGCTTGGACACTGCAAAGTTAACGGTAAGTTTTTAATCCCTCCTGTTTCTACTCGCGAAAAGTAACCGCTAAGTTTATCGATCCTTATCGATGGGCCACGACATTTGACCTTTTGTTATACCAAACAATGCCGCCCCACTTGAAAAAGATTGCCTCACGATGCGTATATTCCAGCGTGACACGGTTGACAGAACATAACGTCATCATAAAGAGTCATCGGGTGGCTGTTTCTACTGGGAAAGTTATAGACTTGAAATCAAGTCTTTGTTTTTCTCCCCCACCACACACCATATATCAGTACAACGGCCTCCCACGCCCATCCTATGTTGTTGCACCCGATCTCGCTGTGACTATCACACGCCAACACCTGCCCAGTTTCATTGCTAGCCAAAGCGGCTGTTTGCGCCTGTGTGTCAGCCGCTGTTCGGCTGCTGCCTCTGTCCAGCTATCAGTCGCCGGACCGTGGGAGAAATTCACCGGGCAGGCTAACGTAAAAAAACCCGATTGTTGTTGGTAAGGTGGGGTGTGGAGGGGTGGGGGAGGGGATGATAGGAGTCGCCTTGAACCAAGGCTTATTTACCGTTAATGAATTAACGGTAACCAGGTTTGTGAAGGTTTTTGCTGTTATACATTTAACCGTTAATTAACGGTATCTGGCTGTTTCTACTGGGCAAACTAACCAGTAATTAACGTTTGTTTCCCCGGTAGAAACACGCTCATAGTTAGTATAAAGGCATAGGGCTAGTATATGCACTGGTTAGCGGCCTCTTATTCTCCACCCTCCCCACCATAATCCATTAATTAATTAACAGTATTAGCAAATAATGAGACTTGCTTACGTTCTGTATAGATTCGACATTGGTGTTCAAACTATTCCTGTAATCCCGGGATTTTCAACGCTTATGAGCATTATGAAGACTCTTTTGATCATCTGTTTAATTGTGAGCGTGGTTTGCGCATCCGCGGCATCAAACATTGATGAGTTACGCAAAATGGTAGGTAGAGTCCTACGATTCTCAAGGTAATATAAAAGTACAAACACTGATTTGATTTGGATATTTATAGCGCTACAATAAAATATGATTTTTAATCTAGAAAATCAACGATTTTGAAGTTTAGATTATGTAGATTGTCATCACCTTCACAAATGAACAGCTTAAAATCTGCAACGGCTTATTTTACACTGTAAATGTAATGCCTTGGTTGAGGTATGGTGGCGAAAAAAACCCAGTGTTTTACGGGCAACGAAACGAACTCTTGGTATTACTGTAGCTGTTGGGTTTTGTCATCCAAAATGTCGGGAAACGTGCCGCCAAGTCTTGGAGTGGGGTGACTCCGAGTCAGACAATTTGAGAGCGGTGTGGGATGGGGGCGTTTTTATCCTTAAACAAAAATTGGGGACACGTAAACAATCGAGAGCGGGATGGGATTTCAATCAAATGCAGCCACTATCTTTGGGTTTTGGAATGGGGTATCCCCTACCCTTAAAGAAGTGTTTAAAGGTGTAGAGATGTTTAATATTTTTTTGTTTACAAAATGTACTTAGCATTAAAGATAATCATTATAATTGGCCATTAATGTTGTTTCTACTCACAAAAAAGCAGCAAAACTTGATTTAAAAAAACGCCCTCTATGTTATATCGTATGTCATTTGAATCAAAAAGTAAAATAGCGTCACGCTGTTTATCAGAAAATGCTGTCCGAGCCGGGGATGGAATATTTAAAACGACGTTTTATTGCAAAAAGACGGCTGATTTGTCTTAATCGTTACAGCTGTAAGTTTGTGTTTGTAATACAATTGTAAAAATGTAGAAATCCCGGTTTTTTATCCTAATTGGGGGCGCAGCCTTTAACACATTTCTTAGTACCCCTTAAACTAGAATCGGAAAATATGCCCGACAAAATCCTCAAATTAAAAGACTTGATAGTAAGAACAATTGCGTAAATCACTAACATACATGCACACTGACTATAAAATGTGAATATCATCTAGGTTTATTTTGAGAGATCTTTCAAATTTGTGTTTTTGGAAAATCAAACAGGCTACTCTACCTTAAGAAAAAAATACTCTACAAGGTCTAATTTAAATAGTTATTGCAACAATTCATTTCTTTTTCCAAATTAAAATACAGATTTCTAGTAATAAATATCTTATTTATATCATTTCAGCTACTTGAAATTCTGGAATCCGGCGAAACAAAGTAAGAACTAAAGGATAAGTCCAAATAAATAGCTCCTTCAAAACTTTTTTTTGTCTTCATTTGGCGAAATAAGTAAGACTATTATTTTCCCGAAGCCGAAGGCTGAGGGGAAATAGTAGGCTTAGGTGTCCAGATCACCGAGTATTTTTGGGTGCGATCAATAGTACGTTAAGACAACAAAAAAAAGACCGGGAATGACATCAAGCATGAAATAGACCAAAATGCTTTGTCTTGTCTGATTAAGTATGCCCAAATTAAATGGCTAGAATATTTCTGTGCGTTATATAATACCTTTTCAAATGACAGAAATATTTGTATAAGGTCATGTTTTTTATACTGGGTACAATTTGTGTTACATGTCCCTTTTTCCATAAATTAGGTTCCTTTTTCAGTTAATGCATTATATCTGAAAAAGTTTACATTTTAAGTTGGTAAAAGTATACATATTCTGAAAGCATATACTGTAACGGATGCAAATAGCATACAACCAAGTTGATTATACAGGGTGGCCCGAAATTGTACAGGGTGTAACAAGCAAAATTTTCTAAAAAAGAAGGGTTTAAATAATTACTTCCACTATGCATATGAAGTGATGAGAGAAAAGTTCAGTACAGATTTAAAGTAGTTTAATAAAATACCCATCCAGACATTTGCAAATTAAATTTCATTATGAATCTGAAATTCTACATACAGGGTGTCTAAAAATGTGTTTATTTAGTTCTGAAAAAAATGCTTCTATTACTACATACATACAAAGACTAGTATTTTAACAAAATTCAAGTAGATTTCAAATACAAATGCATCAATTACATGTACACAAAGATTGATTGATTTTAATTTTAAACATATAGGGTGTTTAAAACATTAATTTAGGTATACGTGATTATCCACAAATCATTAAATTGAATGAATTTAAATTTGCATCAGAAACATGATTTTACATTCCAATTTGAAGTGGCAAATGCTTAAAGTGGTATGAGTTTTAAATAATGTTCAATAAAAAGGGGCCCTTTAACTAAAGGATGACTCAAGTTTTCCCAATGGCACATGTTTAGTGGCATACAATCAATTGCATTCATCCTTCTTGCACCTTCATGATGTGCAAAGCACATTCAAATGAACAAATTAGGTTAGTTTCCATAATGTTTGAACCCAGTATTCAAATTTCAAGAGTCTGATTTAAGATTGAATTATAAAATGTTATCGTTTTAAGTTGTATTCAACATATAGGGTGATCCAATGTTGATTGGCAAACTAGTAGTCACTAGTATCGTATCAACTTACTTTTCAGTTGCATTCCTAAGAATTTAATAATTCTCCTGTTTACAAGCTTGATGAAAACCAGCAGTTTTTTACTTATTTGGTAACACAGTTAAAAACAAGTAATAAAACCACACAAACGCATTTAACAAAATGTGCTAATTAACATCCAGACAATACAGAATACATGAGGTTAATTACATATCTTCTTTTAATTTTTAATTCAAAAGGGTACCTCAACCTTTCTATACTTTTAAAATGGACAGTTTGGTGCAGGCAAATGTTTGCATACATTTGCAGACTGCGACCAACTTACGTTTCTTAACAATTTTTTGAGCTTCTTAATGCTAATTAATGATTCCTTAAGAGAGCACCACACCAAATCAATGCGCAATTCGTGTAATCCTGCAGTAGTTCCGGAAAAGCACGAAGACTAGATTTGTTAATGTGTGGTTTTCGGGCAATTTGTTTCTCCGGGGATGGTATGTTTGTATTTAAATGAACAAGTGGGACCTATCCGTTGGACCTACAATGATAAAATACGATATTTTTTAATTTATCGACCTAAATAGTGCCCTAAATAGTGAACAGGCATGCCAGAAAACGTGAAAAAGTGAGGGCGCTGTGTGCAGGTCCGTAGCGGAAAATTTAGCTTAATAACCGCTCATGAAACAAGGCTTAAATTAAAGTTGAGATGTTACTGAAAATGGTCATAGGTGACAAGTATGCAATAAATGTAACCGGAGGGTAGAAAAGGTGACTTGAAATATGGCACTTTTACACGTATTTCAATGAGAAAGATATTTGGTGTGGTGCGCCCTTAATTAACTAATTATATTTTTAATTCAAATATGCTTCAATAATGTTATGTTTTCAATATAGAATTGTACCAAGAGTGAAACAAGTGCATTTTATGTTTGCCCAATGTATATTGCACCATACTTGTTCAACTATGCACTCCTCCTCCTCCGCATACTCCTCCTCCACATACTCCTCCACCCCTGACTAATGAGGTTTAACGAACTATTGTAATTAACAGAACCATGGTAGTTTATATTTTTCTTTTTAAAATAAAGGCCAAATACTTTCTCATCAAAATAAGACCAAATTTGAGTATGTGTGATAAAGAATAGCCAAAATATATGCATGCAAAGTAATAATATGTAGTGCAAATGTAACAGATCCACCTTTTTTGGGTACCCAGTATAAAAAACATGACCATAATGTTATATAAACAAATAGTTACTATTCGGGAAATGGTGCAAAATATGTCCCCTTCTCGGTAACTGGAGACCGTGGACCTACTAATAGTCGGCCCATGGTCTCCAGTCACCTCGAGGACCTATTTTGTACCATTTTCCCCGTGAGCAGTAAATATTTGTATACTGCCGGGACCGGTTGACCCCGAAAACCTATTTTCCGAACGATCTTTTCGTTCGTTAAATAGAATTCCATGGTTTGACACCGTGTTAACACCGTTCATAGTGTTTCCGGACAAATTAAATACGGAATGGTTTTTTTATGATGACAACATGTTGAACAGGAAGGGAGATATCCATTGAGATTTAGTAAAGTTATGAGATTTTTGTTACTGAAAAAATACAGTCAAGATCAATTTATAAGGTCAGAGGCATGTCTTTCCTGATACAGCAAATGGATTCTACAGGCAAACTCTTTGAGGAGGTTCAGTGAGTGGAACCCAGGGGTTAGCTAGCAATATTTAGCTAGTAAGGGCACCAGCATCAAATACAGGGAGGCAAAGAGAACACTCGTGGAGAAAATGATTCATTTTAAAGCTTGCTAATCTTTTGATAACGGATAGAAAAATATCTTATGACGCATTAAAGAATGAACATAATTAGTACTATTTCATGTACAATCTTTATATTTGTTATGGCCAAGCAACATCATGTTATACACAGGACAATTTTTGACACACCCTGTAAAAGCAAGAACTCACCGTTGCTAGTTCTGTATTTCGATTAGTAGGCTTGATGATCCCTCACCCTTCTGCATCCTCGCCCGCCTTCTGAACTTACCATTTAATATTATCATTTCTCTCTTTATTACTCCGCCCACCATTATAGAGATAAACGTAGCGAAGTACATGGCACAGTGAAATGGTTCAACGATGAAAAGGGATTTGGAATTATAGAACAAGATAATGGCGGGGCGGACGTCTTCGTGCATTTTAGGGCTATCAGTATGGAAGGTTTCAAGACTCTTAGCGCAGGACAGAGAGTGTTATTTGAAGTTGAACCAGGCCAAAAAGGTCCTCAGGCCGCTAATGTACGATTAGCAGATTAATTAAAGCGCCATTAATACGTGTTCAGGCTAAATACTCTTTCTATAACACTGAGGTATTTAACTATGCTGTACATTAAGGTTTGTTTTATATAGTTGATGAAGTTTAAATTTTACTTTGACTCAAAATAAAGTTAATGCGAAATTAGGTTGAGGGCTTTCTAAGAAAATTGAAGCACGATAACAATATACCGTAGAAAACCACCATATAGCACCTTTTTATCTCTGTTATACAGGGCGCCATCTCGCGATCAAAACGTCTTTTAAAAAGTTATTCTTAAAGGCACTTCCAAATCTCAAATATTTGCCCCGGGCAAAAGTCACATGACTCGCTGCATACCCGAGTTCCGCGTACACGTATCATATAAGCCCCATGATGCAATACCGAAGAGTGGTTACAAACATCAAATGTGAACGAAATCCGTGTCTTGAAATGTTTCTAACAGTCATTCTATTTATGTCAATGAAACCAGAGTTACAATCTGAAGCAGCATCGAATCAATTTTTAAGCGAGAACCCTATGTTAAAAACATACAAAACTATAAATGAAAGCATTATTAACTTCCAATTTATGGGATAGTAATAGTGTTCACAAATGATATTTGAATCTATTTATGTTGTATCAACAGTACAGTGCGCCGTTGGCTCAATCGGAAGAGCATTGGGTTAATGATCGAAAGGCCGGGGGTTCGAATCCCACCGAGAATGTTATTTTGTCTTCGTTAGTATCATATTAAATTTAGTAATTTTATGTGTGGTTTGCTTATCGTTCCCCATAATATTTGTGAATCCACGGACAACATACTTTTAATTTGATTTTGAATGATTGTCTAAATTCAATAATTTGAATGCAGTTCTACATTTACTTGTTCACGGTCAGCGTTGCGTTGCGTGAATTGAATTATTGAGACCCTAGCCCCATTGTTACACAACTAAATCTGGGAAAGACCAATTGTGCCATTATGAAAAGAGTCAATCGTTTCGTCATTGAATCGATATTCTGATTTCCCATGTTTAGGCCTACATGATTGTACGGTCATGTGCATGTACCAACATATTATCTGTTTGCCATGTTTGTAGCTTCGTTGCAGTCAGAAGTCAAGGCATGAAAATACCGTCTATTTTGTTCGCCCCGGCCCGCCAGTAAAGTGAGATTTCAAAAAAACAAATAGAAATCGGGTCATTTACAACTCGCGATTGTGAAGGATTGCCTCCATCAATTTTGATAATCTTAGGCTCATTTTGAAGGGAAAGTCCTATTTATGAAACATGTTATTTCCGATTTAATAAAAAACACGATTTTTGTTACTATTTTTGAGTCGATAAAGATGCATTTTCAATGCGATCGTAAACATCGTATTTTTGATGATTTTTAGACGTCATAGCAAAAACTTTATGCACAAGAAATGTTCCTAACGTATTAAACTTGATCAAAAATATGTTTATTTCTAATACATTTTGAACAGGGGTCAGGGCCACGACTTTATTCACCTACGGTAAAAATATACGCCATTTTCCAACACACAGAGACTAAATCGTTTTTTCTAACAAACGGTATTCAGCAGGATTCGAACCGAGGAGGGGAGAATCTATCTATTCGATTACTAGTCCATATTCGTAACCGCTCGGCCATAACTACTTACTGACGTTTCTATGTGTTCTCTATAATAATGAACTAGTGGTGAACTATTGAGTATTCGACGAAATTTTAGCCAAATTGAACCCAGTTTCTAAATTGTATTTTAAATGTGAAAACGGTGTCGCTGCAAGCTAGGTTTGGATTCAATGTAAAGAGCAATAAATTGATGATCGTGAAAGGTTATTCATTTAAAGCTTTTAATCAGACAGGGGTCAGGGCCACGTAAAATATACCTGATTTCTTCAGTAATGACAACAAAATCTTCTTCAGAAAAAGGGATTTTCAAGCAGAAACGTCCCTGCAAACATAACTTTAGCATGTAAAAATAATGGATTAATATTTTATTGCTCCCCTTACTGAAAATCCCCCTAGTCACATGGCGTTGAACCACATTTAAATGCCTTAATGTTGTCATTGTATAAGGCTGACATTTTGGCATATTGAATTGCACGAGATCGACATCCTCTTTTCAAGGGAAAGCAAAATCCCTTCGTATACATCAGACTCACTCAATATCTGACTGCAGCTAGCTACAAACAGATCAGATGGGGAATAAAAATCGATTCAACCATTGTAAACGACGATTGGCTTCTTTCAATAACAATTGGCCTTACAGATTATTGCGTGAATAACCATGTTGTAACAATGGGCGGGGTATTGCAATAATTCAATAAACGCAATGCTAAGCCTGTATTAGACCTACATGCACATGTACATGCACCCCATGAAGTACTACATTCAAATTAAAACCTCATTAAATCTGTATGAAAATCATTCTATTAAATAAAATGAAAAGTATCTGGGATCAAAATAATATTATGATTGAACGATATTAAAATAATCTCTACATTTACTAAATATAATAGTAACGGGAAAAACAAAACATTCTCTGTGGGATTCGAACCCACGGTCTTCAGATTATAAGTCTGAAGCTCTACCGACTGCGCTAACGGAGCACTGACTGACAATAATAGGACAGACATAAATTCAAATGACAGTTGAACACTATCCTATAAATAGGAAGTTAAAATGCTTTATATTTCTATTTTTTGTATGTATTTAACATAGGGTTCTCGACCAAAAAATGATTTAATGTTGTTTCAGATTATAACTGTGGTTTCATTCAAATGAATAGAATGACTTTTCGAAACATTTCTAGACATGAATTTTGTTCGTACATTTTGCTGTTTGTAGCCAATCTTTCGGTACGCTAGCTATCAACATTGCATTATGGGGTTTATATGATACGTGTACGCGGAACTCGGGTATGCAGCGAGTCATGTGACTTTTGCCCGGGGCAAATATTTGAGATTTGGAAGTGCCTTTAAGAATAACTTTTTAAAAGACGTTTTGATCGCGAGATGGCGCCCTGTATAACAGAGATAAAAAGGTGCCATATGGTGGTTTTCTACGGTATTACTTATATCGTACTGATTGATGGGAATCAAGATAAAAGCATTGGTTAAAGGTGTAAAGTTTATAAATGATTTATTGAAAAGTGATGGTAACTTTCTATCATTCACTGAATTTTTTAACAAATATAATGTATGCTCAAATATAATTGAGTATTACGGTATTGTAAACTCAATCAAAAGTAAATGGCTGCGTATTGGTATAGGTGGAACAAAAGTTTTGGAACCTTGAAAACCAATGGTGTATGATCTGCTCTTAGGAGCGAGGAAAGGTTGTAAATCGTTCTATAGACTGTTGCTAAAAAGCATGTAGCAGTCAAATGAAATGGCAAAAGGAACTAAAAGTCACAATCACACTTAAGGATTGGCATCGAATTTGTTACCGAATTACACAGGATGCTAAACTCCCTTGGTTGCAATATAGAATACTAAACAACATACTGGGCACAAACAGTCTGCTTTATAAAATGAAAATAAAAGACAGTGATCATTGCAGTTTTTGCAACTCCAAAACGGAAACCAGTTTTCAACTACTATACCAATGTGATTTTGTTGCACGTTTCTAGGAACAAATTCAACAATATATTAGATGGAAACTAGCCACACCTCTAAGTAATATCGATATAACGCCTAAAGTGGTTTTTTAGGCACACAGAATGATGCTCTTGATCTTGCCAAATTCCACATATATAGGGCGAGAATACATGAAACAAAACCAGATTTAATAGCTTATAAGTATGAACTAATTTTTCATCTTTACGCTGAAAAGTCTGCAGCAAAAAGCACACACTTGATCAAT
The DNA here is from genome assembly GCA_035610835.1 of Ophiura sarsii. NCBI lineage: Eukaryota > Metazoa > Echinodermata > Ophiuroidea > Amphilepidida > Ophiuridae > Ophiura > Ophiura sarsii. The sequence goes on from CM069449.1 coordinate 12,879,755, forward strand.
ATGATAACAATGGGCCAACTGGAATTGTGTATTCGCTTGAACGTAAAAGAAGAATATCATCATTTCTGTATATATTTGGATTTGACCGTTTCTAAATCTCATCATTTATGTTTGTAAGAATGAATATCTGTGATAATTATGGGGATATCTAAACTTGTAAAATCTTTTCTGCAATGTGCTTATTTTTCTTATATAACATAATAGGTAATCGTAGATCTTTTCCAAGCCAAACCCGGACGCAGTTGGGTTTCTTTTGCTGGACCAGAAACTTTTTTCATATATAGCATTAGGATTTGATCACGTGGTGATTTCTCTAGGCTGGTCAGTAATAATGTATGTACATCTATTTGAATGATTATATTTGAATGATACAAATTAACAACAATATTTAAACTATAACTCCTGTATTGAGAATGTTAAATGTTTGGATTAAACAAGAATGTATAATATGCTGTAAAGAGAAATTACTGTGCAAATAAAACTCTTGCCTGAAGGAAAAACAGAAGAAAAATTATTTGTATTAGATTCTATTGAAATGTATTACGTAAATACGTTACGGTTAGATTGTGTTTAACAAACAGGTTTTTGAAATTCATTCTGTTATACTTCTATAAATAACATCATCACATGTTACCCACATTTCAGTGTTCGTTACGTAATATCGCTTGACTTCTAAGCAACATCCGCATCATTATCAACGCCCCTTCCCCATTCTCCCATGCATTTGAATATGATGGATTTAAAGAAAGTACAATTTTTTTTGGTAATCATAAATTTGTTTATTTTTTAGATTTTTTAGCGATTTATGATGGGTTTGTTATTTAATCGATTCACACACACACACCTCCCGCCATTTTCAATGAGTTAAAAACTATGTTGTATCCTTGGTGTAAAATATTAATGAGTTACACTATAGTGCAACAGGGCATAAATGACCAAACAAAAGTGCATTTATTGAAATAACGCTCTAATTCAAAAAGTTACATATGTAAGACAAGGAGACTAATTATATTATAGAATACAACTTGGTGATTCAATTTCATAGAAGAAAAAATGGTTTGACATTATTTGCATATAGTTAGCATATTGTAAAGAAACACATCTAAAATTTGCTTTTTGTAATTTCCAGCAAAAGTTGTTTCCAGCATTTGTATTTTAATATTTTAAACGAAACGAAAGATGGTGAAACTGTCAATTTTTAAATGTTTGCATAAATTATTGTTTTAATTTGTATAGCTCAGATGTTTACAGGTTTGCCTGGCGAAAGTTGTGTACTAACATTTGCGTGAAAATTATGCAAATATCATGCAAATTAGCTGGAAATAAATATTTGTACACACCCCAACCACTGCAGACTCTACTGAGATACGGAGGGAAGGGTTTCCATCAATTATTTATCAAAATAGCTGGTACAGTGCAAGAGAGCATAAATTTCCAAAAGTGCATGTTATTGAAATTACGCTCTAATTCAAAAAGTAACATATGTAAGACAATGATACAATATCATATTATAGAATACAGCTTGGTGATTTAATGTCATATAGAAAAAAAAGGTTTGACCTTATTTGCATATGATTAGCATATTATAAAGAAATACATTAACATTTTGCTTTTTGGAATTTCCAGCAAAAACTGTAAATGCTATTAACACCAAAGTTACAGCAAATGAAGTTCCCATCATTGCCAACAATACTGTCTGAGAAAAAGTTCACATTTATCTTTACTTTTAACAAAACCCAAAATCTGTCCTAATTAAGCTTAATTAATGACCAAACTCGTTGAAATTATTAAGTAATACTGTGTATCCAAACCAGACTTGCATGGTATCAAATTAAAGGTAAAGATGTGCTTAAAAGAATGGTCTGAGCAGATAATTCAATATCCCTTTAGTATTTAAAATATCGTTCTCCAAACAATTAGTATATTTAAAAAGAGAAAAACCACATGTAACCACTATTTCATACAACTGTACACAGACTTGGCAAAAAGTCTATTAATACTTGTGAAGCCATGCACGCAAACAATGGAAGGAATATTCAAGGACATGCCCGTGCTAAGGGACCAGTGGTTTAAAATTTGCGCTATATGAAATTTGAGATGCAATTAGCCAGTGTGCAGTCATAATGCTGTATGTTACTGAGGTGACCGTGTGCTGACATGCATGGGTGTACAAACAGGTATCGTGTTAAAGGCCTGCACTACATGTAAGTCTAAATAAATTAAAAAACCCTTTAAAGGGGAAGTGCTAGTACAAATGAAAGACTTTGATATTTTTTAGGAAAGCATTTGGTAGAATAATGACATGCAATTGGGTAATCAGAGATTGGCACAAGAGCAGGCAGTGGACGTATTGGCAAATTTTGGCATGATATCAAGTAATGAATATGAAGACAAATTTGCAGTAGGCCCCTAGTTGTCCGTATATATGTGAAAATCAGACACAATTAGGCAAGATATCAAAATTGAGCTTGTATTTGATTATTGTAGTAGAGATCTTCCGCTTAACAATGGTACTCTTTTTTTAAGCGGAGTTATATAATTTTTCAGTTAGTCTTTATGAAAACTCCAAACTGAGATATCATCCTTTAAAGATGTACTTATAACGATGTACTTTTATTTGTATTTTTTTATTTTTTTATTTTTGGTTTGAATATTTAATCTGAAACTTTCACATTAATGTTATAAACACTCTGAAAATTAATTATTTACAAGAATCACCTCTAATTAGGGTTTGAGCTATTTCTCAGTTTGGAGCTCTGCCCAATTCGTGAATTAAAAAGAAATTTGGAAGAAATGAAACGGTCATTTGATCTTGTTGTGTGCATTCATTGGCGGCGTAGCTACAGGTAACCCAGCACCAAGGGTCATTCGGGGGGGGGGGGGGTGCAATTAACAATTCAGGGGAGTAAAAGGGTTTTATATACTTATCTCCAATTTCATGGCGTTTCTCGTCTTGGGGAATCAATACCAATCCTAATCACCTGCAGCAGAGGCTTTGTCCCAGGACCTACCGGGGCCCTTATGTAATGTGGGCCCTGGACCCCACGCCACTCTCGTGCCCCCGGGATGACAAGCCTCCTGGCTACGCCCACATGTCGCAAACAGTCCATGAAATCAATTGACTTCAAAACTCATAAAACGACCGCCAATTTTGTATTTATTTAATTAAGCCTACCCAAAGAATGGAAATTAACTACCCAGTATGATTTGTTTGTGCAGTTATAAACGATATCTCCATCTTTGGCAAACACGAGAGTAAACATTTTAGAACCACCCTCTCCATAGGCTTTATTGGTATAAGTGTTGTAAAAATCAACACAGATTGTCTGAGGTATATTTGCTCAATAGTGAATTAAAAAGTACAATAGTTTTTAAACGGCTTTCGTTGAATAACAGAATAACAGACATAAGGGAAGGACCATTTGATTTTCAGGGGAGGGGGGCATGGAAGTTGGGGTCGATCGGATTTTTTTTTTTTGGCCACCGAAGTAGGCGAAATATTTTTTTTTAATTTTTTTTTTTAGCAAAGGCTGCACAGTGGGTTTTTTTTAGGTTTTACTGTTTTTCTTTACATTGAGTTGGGTGAGTTGGGTGAGTCATCTTTTTTTTCTTTTCCTGGTTGGTGGGCAACGTTGTTGTTTTTTCCTGGATAGTGGGCAAAGTGGTGGTTTTTTTAAACTTCCATGCAACGCCCCCCCCCCCCCCCCCACCCCTGAGTATCTAATGGTGTGTTCCTAATGTACTTTTATTGACATTTGAGCCATAGTTCAATAATTACAGCACTCACAAAATTCCTAAGGTTACTTCCTTGAGCCCCCCCCCCCCCCCCATTATTTTGGGAGTGTATTTATTACCTAGTAATTATATAAGTTAATTTTATGAGAACTGCATTATATATTTTGAAATTTGATGATTTATTCATCAGTTTGTTTGCTTCAAGCGCGATAGCAATCCTAACCTTAAATTTATGAGTGAGACTTGTATTTTAATACAGTGTGGACAACTAATGAATAATAATAATAAATAGGAAATCTTAATCATGTATTAAGTCAACCATTTTCTAGCCTTTCCTGGGCCTTTCCTTAACACTTTCTATGCGGCTAGTTTTACCAGAGTGATATTACCTATTACACCTCCCTGGTTTTGCCATATAAAAAAGATTTTGCAAAAACCTTTTCTAAACTTTCAAAGTCTTATCTCAAGAATAACTGACCTAATACTAGACGTGTTTGTACTTATGTTAATTAATTTCTCATGGTGATTCGAAATATATGATGATGAAAGCCAATAAATTAAATACGTTTGTGAAACATTTTGTGAATTGTATTTTGCGTGTGCATAACCGCGCGCATGGACAGCGTTAATCTATTCTATATTTGCCTAAAATTCTCAGTCCTAACGTTTGCTTCCCCCCTCCATTTCTTTAGAAATACTTACATTGCCACAAGCTAGTGGATATTTATCGCTTTGTTTACCTATCGGAGTAAATATACTTTACACAGGCTAGGCAAACAACTGCGGACAACATCTCAAAATTTCACCCCGGGCGCTAAACAACTGAACACATCTCTCGTCCAATCAAAGCCATGGACACAGATGGATTCGGCGGCGCTTGTAAGTGACCCTGATGCAATACACAATAGCATCCAAGCGTCACACTTCTCGTTCAACCAATATACCTGTATGAGAGTGTCATTTGGCTGGACCCGTTTGATAATTATACCGATTTGGTCACGGTTTCCTGAACCAAGTGACTCGAAGTCATTATAAATAACGCGTACTTGCTATATTGATTCTGAATTCAGGCTATAAGTGCAGCTATCGTGATAGCTAGCACAAAAAGAAATGTTTAAATAATCAAGGCCATGAAAGGAAGTAGGCAGTAGCTGGTTGTATTAGCGTGTATGGATAATCAAGTATTGGCCAATCCGAAATCAGGTTTAATAAGAAATGTAACAATGCTGATAATCATACAAGGACATGAAATAGTACTTTAAAACAAAGCTGTTTTAATTATATATGATACACATACTTAGGATTGAAATGTTCATTGTTGTACAACAATCAGGAGGCACTATATTTATAATTCAATATTTGGAAGTGTATGCTCTGTTGCACTGTAGTACTTCTATGAACTGAAAAAAAATCTGATCCTCCTTGCCTAAATGGTTTGCATTCATGCAAGCCAGTCACCGTAACGTTTTTGCGAAGGTCGGTCTCTCAGTTGTGCCCTATTTTTGTGAAGCAACATAGCTTATACCACCGTACTTGATAAACCCGGACTTATTATCATATGTGTTTTAATTGGGGCGATATCTCTATCTTTCAGATTGTAATGGTCAACTCCCATTCATAAAAGAATGCGCTAAAAGGGTGATCGATTCAGGTCTAACAAGGGAGTCGAACAAGTCCATTCAATATAACGTATGGTGGATCACGCGATAACTAAACTTATTGGTTGATAAATTATTTCTAATAGCGTAGGTGAGGCTTGGTTGGTCTCAAAATTCTCTGAACGGACTTGACAAACCGTCAGGGGTAGCGGCGGTGTTTTAAACTGGCCACCCAAAAAGGGTGGCGGCGTTGCATTTTTTGGGGAAGAATCATCCATCTCTCTCTATCAACTCTAAAACTAAATGTGGTAGAGCTATACTGGTTTAGGTAGTATTTGAAAACCTATTTATCTACATGTAGCTACATAGTGTGGAAAGATCAAGTATTTCTATAACTATTTGGCTGATATATGATTGATTATATTTCAAAAGTCAGGGGTGGCGGCGGTGGCGGGGTGGCGGTGGCGCTGTGTACAATCTCTATGGGAAATATAGAAAATGCTCCCAATTCTACGTTCAATTTACAATAACTCCTCATCCCTGTATGGTACTGTAGTAAAATTTGTTTATACCAACTTGCAATGTTTGACCACCCTGGATATGCCAGCCACAGGCAGTCCATCACACCTCATCCCTGCAAGTAATCTGATATGCTAATTTTGGGCAAACACTCTGCACACATGGTCACCACTGATTTCTGCCAGTGTTTAATATTATAATTCTCTAATTTATATTTACATTCTTTAGATTACGTCCTTTAATCATCCATTTTATTTATTGTCTATTTTTATTGTTTATTCTAATTGTTTATTTACATCACATTCCTCTCTAAAGTTCTTGTAATCAATAAGTTCAATACCAAGTTAACTTCTAGAAATGTGAAGCCTTGTGCTCTCTTCTTGCTTGATTATCAATATTATGATCCTGTGCGGAAAACTATCTGTTGCTTTTTGTGTCGATTTTATCCTTCGCCAAGAGGGTTTTCTATCAACCCTCACGAACCCTATGCTTGAAACATCCCAGTACTTCATTGGTGGCAGTCTGGTGGGATTTGGCATGATTTTTGTGCAGGATAAAGACAAAGAAGGACACTTATAAGTGGCATGAGTCATAATGGATAGTACACAACAGATACTAACATAATCACAATACAAGCATGAGTGTAGTAGTATAAGAACTTGATGTGAGATACATTTGACACGGCTGTTTGATTCCACATAATTTGTCCGTTTTATTCTGAGAACACCGTAACTTGCTGGCCCGGTTCTGGTTTTAACTTATTCAAGTACCTGAATATACTGGCCATCTTTTGTAGAAATTTCAGAACATTTGTTGGTGCCATTTCTGAGAAATAGAGCTTTGAATATTATTATTTACTATATATGCGCCCTCATCGGCCACATTTCCCATTGAGTTACATGTAAAATGTGTGTAAAGTAGAAAATGCCGATAATTTAAAAATGGCTCGAACAATTTTCGTGAAATTTTCACCGTATACTCGTATTCATTAGTGCTACCTAAATCAGGTCAAACCATAACTGGGCCACTATGTAATCTTTTTTTATTCCATAATTTTAATTATAAATCGGACAGTCAAACAGCCGTGTTGAGTTGTTTGCTGGTGGTATTTAGTAAGTGCATATAACTGCCTACATAATGCATACCACTATGCTGATTGCTTCAGATGTGTCTACACATCTTGGTAGCAGATTTAATTTGGGTATTCATAACTTGGTATAAAAAGTAAATGCATACATAAATCTAGTCAAAACATGGCTAAAATTGGCTACAAATAATAGTCACATATCAGTAAACAGCTAATACTCTTGTGTGTGGGTGCATTTAATCTGTCTCATTGCAAAATTTCTTTGGTCATGGTTAGTTTTATCTAATCATCTTTCCCTGCAATATTTTGGTCCATATTCCATTTTTGGTTGTTTGGAGTATCATCATGATGACAGTGTTGGATGTACTTAACACACCACCGGATATACTAAACATGATAAATAAATAAATAAATATTTTAGCAAATAAACAAATAAATAAATAAGTTACCCAATCGATCAATAAATCAATAAATAAGGGTATTTTGGATCAACTACAAGTTGAACAATTAATAATCAATAAAATACCCTAAATATCTAAAAGTAAATTTAAATAACAATTCAGTGCGCCTCAGTGATCTTAACTATAGTGTGGTAAGTTTGATCTAATCACTGTCACCGGGTAATACGCTTTAGGTTTAGTTTTGTATTGTGCGTTGCATTAGGCCAATAATTAATTTTTCTCTAGCGTACCGTGTGATTACATCAGTCGTACTACACACCCTGGTGAACTGAATATAACTAAATAAGTAAATTTTAAGTAAATAATAAATTAAATAAATAGATATCAGTTCAGTGGACTTCGAATAAAACTAAAAAGTCCCCATTTCACTTGCTTAAAATTCTCATATTGGCAAGGTGAATTAGACAGACCATCACATATTTTGATTCATTTAGGTCATCACACTCCCATTATTAACGGTACCTTTTCTGGCATTCTTTTGTTTGGTTTTTGGGGTTCGGTTTGTTTTTCTTAAACAAAACTATCTCCAACTTTTGATTTTATTTTATTTTACAATTTTGGTATAATTCACGAAATTGTCAGCATGGCAGATCGGTCTCCGCGCGATATTGGCTATAGCCCAGAAACCCATCGACACTACCGCGTACTGGATGAAGTAGGTTACACAGATTCAGACGATGAACCGATAATGTCCCGAACGCGTGACTGGGACGAGTGGGACCGGCCAAGATCTGCTGTCACCAAGAAGCAAGAAACTCCAATTCGTCGCAAGATTCCAGCCGTAGTCAACCGTCACAGGACTAGAGACCCAGACCGGTACGATGGGACGACACCAGTCAAACAATACATGGCGCATTTTGAAGCAATTAGTGAAATCAATGGATGGACAGACAACGAGGCAGCTCATCATCTAGCTGCTCGTGGAAGTGCTTGCCGAGTGCTCTACCCCAAGCCTGTCAGCAATGGGTAAATAAAGACCCCTGCGCCTACAAGAGCTCTTAGGTAGACTGCATCGTCGCTATGGACCGGCAGAAATGGCTGAAACCTATTTGTCCATTCTGAAGCAGCGATCCCAGAAGCCAAAAGAGACACTGCAGGAGCTGGCTGAAGAAATTCAAGAGATGGCCCTCAAGGCTGATATCGCTCAACCACTTCACGCGCTGCTACAAAGAATGCCCGTTTCCGCTGGAGTGAAGAATGTGTTAAAGCTTTCGACTAAAGACCTGTCTCATCACTGCACCTATCCTAGCGTATCCTCGTCCTGAGGGTCAATACATCCTGGACACAGACGCAACTGCATTTGGTATTGGAGCTGTACTTCACCAGGTTCAGGATGGAGAAGAGAAAGTGATCGCGTACGCTAGCAAGTCATTGAGCAGAGAAGAACGCAATTACTGCACGACTAGAAGAGAGCTCCTTGCTATTGTTGCATTTCTCCAACACTTTCGTCCCTACCTCTATGGCATACCAGTAACTGTGCGTACTGATCATGGGTCACTAAAATGGCTCATGAACTTTAAATCACCTAGTGGGCAGTTAGCCAGATGGCTGGAGAGATTGGCTGAATACGACCTAGAAATTGTCTACCGACCTGGGCGTCGCCACAACAACGCAGATGCCATGTCACGCTTTGAATTCTGCAAACAATGTGGACGAGATGACACATGCAGTGACATAAATGCAATGCCAATTACAGTACGTCGCACATCCATCCAACCAGCATGGACACTAGACGAGCTGAAAGAGGCTCAGCGTCAAGACACCGCTTTAATATACAGCAGTTGTATGCCAATAAGACAAATAGAGACGAACGTCCCGAGTATAAAGACATTAGTGGTCTCTCCCGTACAACCAAGTATTACTATGGGTTGTGGGACCAGATTGAATTATGCCAAGGTGTTCTCTGCAGACGATGGGAGTCCGATGATGGTACACAAATCAAATACCACACTATTGTGCCTGAGAAATTTGTAGACATGATTTTACACGAGCTGCACAGTTCCCCTACAGGTGGCCATCAAGGTGTCAACAAAACCATCGCCAAGATTAAACAACGGTTCGTATGGTATGGAATGACGGCTGACATACGCTCTTGGATACGCCAATGTGACCAATGCAGTAGGAGGAAGCAGTCGGCAATTCAAACCTGGAGAACCTATGCAGATAGTCGGAATGGACATTTTAGGTCCACTGCCAGAATCCACAAGTGGATTATTTGTCAAGTGCACGTCCACGACACAATAGACTATGGGATGTTGCCCTGTATCTTTCATAACCGAGGAGCACCGGTGACATTTTTAATTTTCAAAACTAAATGTTTGCTATTTCTACGAGGGTTGGTCATTAAGTAATGAATCAAGTGATCATGGTATGGGATGCATGAGTGGTTCTATTGAGGGATAGTATGATCAATACTAAGTATGTATTTGGCCTGTTTTGGGACGACATTTCCATTTTTCTTCTTCGTTCATTAAATGAAGGGTTCAGGAAAGGCTCTCTCACAAAAGAACAAAAAGCTGGCCATGTTACTCTCCTACCAAAGGGTGACAAACCTCGCCATTTTTTGAAGAATTGGAGACCAATATCACTTTTAAATGTTTCATATAAATTAGCATCTGCTTGTATTGCTAACAGAATAAAATCAGTTTTACCAGATCTAATTTCAGAGGACCAAACTGGCTTTGTTCCAAACAGATTTATTGGAGAAAATATTCGCCTTCTTTATGACTTGTTAAATTATACGGAAATCAAAAAAATACCTGGTATGCTATTACTTATAGACTTTGAAAAAGCTTTCGATACCGTATCACATGATTTTATATATAAAACTTTGAAAACCTTCAATTTTGGTACGGATATATGTAAATGGTTTCAAACTCTATATAAAAATGCTTTTTCGTCAGTGTTAATAAATGGGAATATTTCAAAACCGTTTCAAATTCATGTGCGGAAATTCTGGCCTCAATGATTAGAGGAAATCAAAACATAAAAGGGATCAAGATAAATGACATGAATTTTAAGATAACACAATACGCAGATGATACAACTTTAATATTAGATGATACAGAAAGGTCACTAAAAAGCACGTTTGATACTTTGAAAATTTTCCGTGAGATGTCGGGTTTAAAAATCAATATAGATAAAACAGTAGCAGTATGGATTGGGTCATATAAAAACAGAATTGTGAAAATGTGTGAAAATGTCAAGATATCCTGGAATTTTGATGGACATTTTGACTTTTTAGGAATTTATTTTAATACTGATTTGACACAAATGGTTGAACAGAACTATGATAAGTCACTTAAATTGATGAAAAAAATGATTTTAAGTTGGAAAAAAAGGAATCTAACTGTTTTGGGTCGAGTTGTAGTGGTAAAATCTTTGGTCCTACCTAAGTTAAGTTATATTGCTCAAATGCTTCCAAACCCTAACAAAGATTTCATAAAAACGGTTAATGATATGATTTTTAAATATGTATGGGGTGGCAAGCCAGACAGAATAAAAAGATCTCAGTTTGTGCAAAATTATGAGAACGGAGGTGTAAAAATGCCAGATGTGGAATCTCATATAAATGCATTGAAAATAAATTGGATTCGAAGGGTTTTGCAAGGTGAAAAAAGTTGGATAAAATTGTATAGATTATGTTTAAATGCCAAAAAAGACGATATTTGTTGTACAGGTTTTTTCCATTTTAATGCAACAAAAAATAAGATAGACAACAAGTTCTGGTATGATACTCTATTCTCTTGGTCATCTTTGATATGCATTGTTAACAACGGTGTTTTAGACTTCAATCGGATTGAAAAACAATATTTGTGGTGGAATGATAAAATAAAAATTGGAGGTAAATCGATAAACTATGCTCATTGGAAGGAAAATGGTGTCATTTTTATCAATGATTTACTGAAAGATAATGGGACTTTTATGTCAAATAACGACATCGAAGAAATTTATCAAGTGAAAACCAATTTCCTAGAGTATAATGGTATTATAAGAGCAATTAAGTCAAACTTCAATATCAGTCAATTAAATGGGTCGAAACTAGTATCACCTTTTAGACCTAGTAACGTGGAACTACTGTTCAAACAGCGAAAAGGTTGTACTTTATTCTACAAAGTCTTTATAAAATCAAAGAAAATGAAACAATCCATTAATAAGTGGCAATTAGACTTTGGTATAGAAAATAGGGAGTGGGAAAAAATATGTCTTTTAAATTTTAAGTTTTCCGATGACACAAAGTATAGATGGTTCCAATATAGAATCAATCAAAGTATTTTAGGAACGAATAGTCTTTTGCTAAAATGTAATATTAGAGGAGATGACTTATGCACTTTTTGTAAAAAAAACCTCTGAAACAATTACGCATCTTTTCATAACTTGTCAAATCTCAAAATCATTCTGGAATAGCTTTAAAAGGTGGGTTAAAGGTCAAACTAATGTGGACTTGAATATGAATCCAGTAACAATACTTTTTGGATCAATTTTGGATTTCACCCTAACATTGATAATGACAATGGCGAAATTCCATATTTATAGAGCAAAGATGACAGAAAAACAGCCAGATTTAGACACTTTCAAACACGAAATTAAGTATTATTACAATATTCTAAAATACCAAGCCACATGTAATTCAGACTTGAATACTTTTCTGGAAAAATGGCATAAATGGAAAAGTCTCTGCACTGATTAACGGATAAGTTTCATTTAAATATATTTGTCAATATGTTACCCATGTAAAAAGATGTATGTAGCTTAAGGTCACTGAGTAAGTGACAGTACTATGTTTATGTCAGCTGTCAAGAAGGAATTTAAAATAAAAAAATAAAAAAAGGATTTGGCCTGTTTTCATGATTTCCTGTTTGTAGCTTTTTATGACATCGCATTCATCATTCACTCATTTACAGTGATTGTAGAAAAATGATCGAAACAGTTCTGTAATCAGCACAGTTTCAGCTTTCTTATGATATAAATATCTCTAATATGAAAAATCTCACCACCACGTTGCGGGTTTTCACAGATCGCATCACAAATAGTATGGCATGCGTATCAAGCGCAATACGGTCAACTCTCATGAAAATAGTGCAAATGAGATTTCAGAAGTTAAAGAAAAAAATTGTCTCCAATTTAATTTATTACGCTATTTTTAGATAGTAGACAGGTACTTACAAGATTAAAATAAGGAATTCTTACCATTCGTCGCGGGGTTTTTTTTTGTTGCGTCCTGTACTTTCAACGAGTATTCCCCATGTATGCTTGCGAAAAGGGCCTGCATCATGTCTTTGCATAATACAGTCGTAGAGTGTGGCTGTCTCTTTATCGATTTATTCGATAACGTAATAACCGATAACGTAGTAAACGTTTTTCGTATACATAGGACCATGTAGACGATCTGGAAAGAGCTAGCGAGTGCTCCAAGTAACTACAGAGTCTATGTATATGTATCAAATAGGTTTTTAACAAAAAAAGAGTGTTTTGATACATAGTTCGAGAGAAATCTGAATAACGTAATAAACATCCTTAACAGCATTTTGATTTTTTTCTCAAGGTCAGAAATGCTGCGAACAAAATTTGAAAATATTATTTTCCAACACCAATGTTCTTTTAGATTCAGAATATGTACATTTAAATGTTTAAATGGTAATTTTGAACAACTTTGATATACTTTATATCGCAGGTAACGTAATAAACATCAATATCTCGGACGGAATATATTAAATTACAACAGGTTAACATCGTAAAAAATGCATTTTTTTTCTAACCATAGAATATCGCTATATGTTCCCTACAAATTAGGACACATGTTGTAGAAAGTGTTGTACTTTTCGTATTGTAATTAATAGAGGCAACATTTACTTGTATGCCGCGGACATGGAAATTTCGCTAATTTCGGGTATATGAGCGCAAAATGTGTAGTGAAAACACGATCAGAAGTATAGCAAAGCATATATGTCCATATAGAAAACATCGAGATCTATCCAGAAAATAAGTTGTTCAAGCAAGAAAACATTGTATAAAACGGTATTGGACCAAAGACATCAACCAGTTCATTTTGCACTGTTTTCATGAGAGTTAACCATACAATGATTGAATCCAAGACTTGCTCTTGAAGTGAAGGGTTAAAGTTAGGCCTACCCATGTATGTTATTCATATATTAGGCGACGCATACAAACCCTGTTCTAACCTCTCAGGTAGGGTCGGTCGGTCCAACTTTTTACAAGTATTTCGGGAATTTTGAGGGCATTCTCCACAACACAAAATCTTTTTTCGATAATTTGAAGAACAAAATTGGTTGGTCGTGCCCGTACAACCGTATTTTTGTCGTCGACTTATTATAACTTTTACAATAATTATAAAAGTAATTTGAAGATTATAGACTATAATAAAGTCATCAACTACTTCATGGGATAAACTGATGTAAGCATGTACGTATGGATTTTATAAGACAAAACAGTCCATTTGTAGCATAATTTCGGAAACACATTGGAAGTAAATCATTATCAATTAAGAACTCTATGCTGTTTCCAGAGGTCATTCATAGCAAAATGTGTCTCTTTTTAACTTATTAAAGCTGATGGTCTTGTTTTTCTTGAACCGATTAGAAAATAAAACGTGCACTTTATTATAAGTTGACTGTGGATAAAGTTAGTATAGTTTATTTTGAAATCGAAGTTGATATTGAATATTAGGTAAATGAGATCGCCAAAACATGCACTTTTTTATTTTAATTTGATTGTGCATAAAGTTAGTATATTTTATTTGGAAATTGAAGTTGAAATTGAATATAAGGTAATCCAAAACATGTACTTTGTTATAAAAAGTTGACTGTGTATAAAGTTAGTACACTTTATTTGGAAATCGAAGTTGAAATTGAATATAAGGTATATGAGATCACCAATACATTCACTTTATTATAAACTGACTATGTATAAACTTAGTATGATATGTGAATAAAAATAATAACTTGATGAAACAATTCTGGAAGAGGAGAATGTGTTATATACGAGGGTCATTCAATAAGTTCTACCTCCTACCTCATAACTTTGCTATTATATAAGCCAGTCGTATGAAATATTCCACAATTGTAGCTTTGAATCTCAGCTACAAACTCATAGTAAATTGGTCTGAGGACTGGTTGTACTTTAAATTTCTGGAGATGCAGTGAAAACCAAACGTCTATTTAGTGCGATGGAAACAGATAAAAAACAACCAATTGTCTCATAAGTCCTATTCATTTGGCCAATTCTAAGAGACAAAACGTACCTATCGGTCAATTAAACCGTTCTAAATTACAAATGTCTCTTGAACAGATTATAAACAATAATAGTGACTGATTTCTTGCGGAAAATGCCCTCTAATTAACCAGAACTAGACCAGGACAGCTATTAATCTAAACCCTACCCTATAGAGAACCGCTGCAAAAGTCACATTTGCTTTACATAAGAACTAAGAGATCTTCATTATACTGGACTAAATTGAGGGATTTCAAGTCTCTCTAAGAGATAATATTCTATCACAGAGTACCTGATTGACTATTCTAAAGGTTGTATATAAGGAAAACTCATAAATGTACTATCATGTTAAGATTTCACATTCGAGGCATCACTGTGGCTTGACTTGTAACAATGAAAATTTGACGGAATAGCAGTATTCCTGTATACTAAACGCGACAAGGCGTAGCAATACATTCGAGTTGATAGTATACTTTTTGAAAGCCTACAAAGGTTAATATTGCCTACTATCTGATTTATACATGATAATACAGTATTATATTCAGAAATCATCCATTGTTTTCTATTTTCCGTATTTAAATCGGGCTGTAATATCTAATCATACAATAGGGAGAGAAAACGAAAAAACATGTATTTATCTTTAGGGTAATTTTCCGTGTCCGTTGTCCAAAATCTCTCTCTGGCTTTGATCGCATCACAACAAAAGTGAAATAGGTATCAAGTATCATTCACTATCAATGTGTAGCTATGATTCAGAGCTATAATTATGACAAATGTCATGAGGCTGGCAATCATATTAGCTATGTTATGAGTGAGGAGGTAGAACTTATTGAATGACCCTCGTAGAATCATTTAATGTTCCTATAAATTGTACACTTAATTTCAGCAGTGCTTGGGAATGCCATTCTGTCTAATATCCTATTATGTCAGCTAGTGCCATTGTTAGAATCTGCTCTGTTTCATGGCTCATTCCACGCTTGACAACATAAATACCATTTCTATGATAATGGAGCGTGATTATTGTTTGATAGTATTGTTGACACACACCACCGAATTAGTTCCATATTAATTGCTCTGTGTGATAAGGAGGTCAAGTTCATGCGATTTTTCTTAACTTGAGACAAGGACGTATCCAGGACTGTTTTGATGGAGATCAAACTGTGTATCCCTGTGAGCAAAGCGAGTGCAGCGATCAGTGGGCGGGGTCCATGCAGGGGCCGCCTTAGGGCCCATGGATATCCACACCAGAAGCTCCTGGGTTTTAGGCATTCTTATGCAAACAATTCAGCATTTTAAAGCAGTAATTGTGACATTTTCTCACATGCCTACTATAACTAAAAACAATGATCCCAAAGATAGGTAACATGAGTACAAAGTGTGTAGGCTACTGTGTGTATATTCAAATGGTAACTATCCATGATACCAGCAATTGCGGTCCAGGGGCTTTCTTCTCAAATATGGGTCTTAACCAATACACTAAGCAATGTACATGTATGTTATCCCAAGAATGGTCTTTTTTCATGCACAATTGTCATTTCTTATTTTCATACATAAATATCACAGGAAACTCTACTACAAAATAACTATATCATAATGTTTATATGAAATTAGAAATAACAAGAATATCAATGACGCATACATACCTTTTTGAGTCATTGCTTATCAAGGGTATATATTGTAGCGTCATTCGCGTACTTCCACAACTTAATCAAAAACAGGATGGCACCAAAATTCACGCCCTGGCTCAACGGTTCCTGAAAATAATGCGATGTAAGCCTATATGAAAATATCAGGAATACCGTGTCTATACATTCATCTTCATGCCTTCACGCAAGTATGATTTCGTGTATCATTTCTTTCTTTCTTTTGTATTTATTTATCGCAACTTATCAATATAATATTGTACATACATTCAATCTTTTATATACATAGCATAATTTCTATTCATCATTATAAACACTTACTTACTTGATCTATCCTTAAAATTGATTACAATGTATATCATGCTAATGTTGCATAATAATTTATCAAATTGTATAGTAATATGACTACAAGCTACATTTATGTCAGTTGTCTAACTCTGAGTTCATGCAATAATAATGCAACAACATTTGGATGCTTTCCGTATTTAAACTTGCTAATGCACATTTTGGCCACAGAAATAATCGTATTGCTTACATTATTACATTTCTTGTTACCCTTAAAATAACCAAAAAGAATATCTGTCACAGACACTTTTACTTTTCCCCCTGTTACGTCAGAGAGTATTGTATTAATTTCTAACCATACTTTTCTTATATTGTTGCAGTGAAAGAAAAAATGTTCTAGATACTCTTTTTCGTTACATGTTTCACATAAATCATTGTTAGCTTTACCCATTTTAAGTAGTAAGATTCTAGTCGGATAAATATTGCAAAGTATTTTCCAATTCATAGTTACCAGTTTGGAGACTTTTATTGAACATGTTGCATTTCTCCATAATCACTCCACTGAAAAACATAGTTGGGGAATTTTGTCTCCCAAAAACGTTCACTTATTGGTCTAACTGTTATTTTTGATATCAATATGCTACGCACAGTTTTAGAATTACATTTTTCTATTAGCAGGAAAGCAGAATTGATCATAAGACCAATCGATGATTAACAGTTTTGTTTGGCTTGATTCTTTTTTTCCAGTTTTTTGGGGACTGCTGATTTTACTGTTATATATTGTAGCATAATTCCTCCAGGCCTTTTAATTTTCTTACTTATTTCTGACATAGATAGAAATGCATTATTTTCATCATATAAGCTTGACATACTGACAAATCCAGCTTTAATCCAATCGGTAAAATACAATGTGTTTCCAGAGCATTGAACACACGTAGTGTTCCATACAATTTCTTGACTCGGATAATCTATTTCATCTACATTCATGGCTGACTTTGTTCTCAGCCATACTACTATTAGGTTGTGATAGAATGTTGACATATTATTAAGCTGTGCTATACATCTTTAAATTGCTATAGCTACTGTTACACTTTAGAATATTTAATTAAAAATTATTATTATTATCTTTTTTTTTAAATATTTCGTGTATCATTGCCAAAAGACCATATGTATAGGGAATGCATCAAATTATACATGATCAAGCCCCATGTCCTTTGCAATCAATAATAAATAAATGTTAGTTTCCACATTTTCAAAGTGAACCTTCAATTAACCATAACCCTAGTCAAAATATGTTTCAATGTGTAACCTAATATTTGAATGTCACAATTTACTCCCCCCCCCCCCCCCCCCCCTCCCTCCAATTTATGCATCACCCATACAACAAATGAAGACTGGTGACAAATGTACTTGAGTTATGGGATTACCTCATATTTGACCTAATGTCAGATCCGCCTACATCCTACGTCCTATATGGTTCTGGTGAGACCCTAACATATAACGTTCAACAACTACAACAAACTGATCTCCAGAACATTGGTCACTAAATCAATAAGCGCCAGATTGACAACCACAAAATCCAAACACCGTGAAACACATGAATTGCGAAACACGAGAACCGCTCTAGTTCGCGAATGCAATGGTTTGTGTTTTGTAATAAGTAACGAGTCTAAGAGCGTGTTTCTGCTGGGACACTGCAAAAAGTTAGTGGTAATAAACGCTAAGTTTCAATCGGTCAGTTTTGAATCCCCCCTGTTTCTGCTCGCGAAAAGTTACCGGTAAGTTTATCGATCCTAGTCGATGGGCCACAACATTTGACCTTATGTAAAACCAAACAATGCAACCGCACCTGAAAAAGATTGCTTCACAATAATATGTATAACCCAGCGCAAACCGCTAAGAATCACCTTTCTGTTTCTGCTGGGTTTATTGCCGATTATTGCCGATTATTGCTGGTTCCAAACCTGTTTTGTAAAGGTTTTTGGGATTACCAAAAATACCGATTATTGCCCGGTTCTGCCTGTTTCTACTGGGCAAACTTGCCGTTTATTACCGGTAACTTGCCCAGCAGAAACACGATCATAGTATACGGTATGGTGACATCTGTGAGTACCTTTCATCACCAGGCTGGCGTAATCAGGTTTTGAGTAAAAAGTCACAATCATGACTGTTTCTTGACAACATTACGAACTCAATAATATGGTGAATATGGTGCGCTGATCTCAGGCCATCACACTGGTTGCTACGAGATTAGCTTGAGCGCACACCGATGTATGCACAATAAATACTTCCCTGCACCAACACAACACGGAGTTATTGACCCTAGTATATGGTCCTAGCAACAGTGGACATAATCGCTACAGCCTGTTATTAGCAAATTAGTGCTTGACACTTTTGTCATGAGGTCAGAAATGTTCAGTGAAAAGGGGGCGTCAAAAACGTCAGGGGCAGTATTAAGAAAAGTGGGTCAAACAAATGTGGGTATAGCGAGAGGGGTGGGGTCAATAATTTCAATATTAATCACATGTCTTTTTTGAAACACTGCACTATCATTGTTCGTAGTAGGCCTTTTATATGATGCTCTGGTTAGCGATCTCTTTTTCTCCGCCCTCTCCACCATAATTTAATATTCCAATTAATGAACAGAATTAAGAAATAATTCGACTTGCTTATGTTCTGTACAGATTCGTCATTGGTGTTCAAACAATTCCTGTAATACTTTTCACGAAAATCATGAAGACTCTTTTTATCATCTGTTTAATTGTGGGCGTGGTCTGTTTTACACTGTAAAGTTGAGATAAGCTGACGAAAAAAGCGTGTTCTACGGGCAATGAAACGAACCTCTAAGGTATAGCTGTATCGGGTCGGTCGGTCGGGTTTTGTCCCCCAAACATTCGGGAATCGTGCCGCCGAGTTTGGGAGGGGGTGACGCCGAGTCAGAAAATTTGAGAGCGGGGCGTTTTATCCTTTAAAAAAATTGGGGAAACGTAAACAATTGAGAGCGGGATGGGCGTGGGGGACTGGCGTGCCCTAAATCGGCAAGGAACGCAGTTTCGAGTCAACTGCAGTCAAAATTGATATTTTTGGTTAACAAGTGGCCGGGAAAATAAGACCCCTTTTTTACCTTAGGTCCATAAAAACACCTATAGCAAGATTCTGATTTTTGTTCATCCTGAATATGGCCAAAATGTCGTGAGGTGAGTGTTGTGGAGTCATTATTTTACATAACATACGTTAGGAAAACCTCTTATTGACGGCACTTATCTCCTAGGTATTTGTTGTTATATACTTTTAAATAAATTTAGTTAGTGTTGTACAAAGTAAATTTGACAAAATAAGCCACCCTCTAATTTTTTGGAATAGTCCGATTATTTTGGAATAGTCCGAAAGGTCCTTAGGTATATTATGCTGAGCTGATGACGCCATCACTTCAATAACGACAGCGCTCTACTCAGCCTCTCTTTATATTTTACAGGTATGTGCAAATTATCGTATTGTATTATGCATTGTTATTTTCATAATTAACTATTATAAAGATAACAATTAAGTTAATCTCGAACTCCAGAGAAATACAGGACGTTTTATATTTTCGAAATTAAATACTTGTGGCATTTTGTTTTCGATGATCACCATTGTATTTGCAATCACTATTGAAACCAAACTAAAAGAAATTTGTATCAGTGTTGGAGAATCGAAATCATGTTTAATTGCATGTGTATCAAGTGAAATACAATGATTGCATCCAAGACTTGCTCTTGAAGTGAAAGGGGTTAAAGTTAGGCCTACCCATGTATGTTATTCATATATTAGGCGACGCATACCAACCCTGTTCTAACCTCTCAGGTAGGGTCGGTCGGTCCAACTTTTTACAAGTATTTCGGGAATTTTGAGGGCATTCTCCACAACACAAAATCTTTTTTCGATAATTTGAAGAACAAAATTGGTTGGTCGTGCCCGTACAACCGTATTTTTGTCGTCGACTTATTATAACGTTTACAATAATTATAAAAGTAATTTGAAGATTATAGACTATAATAAAGTCATCAACTACTTCATGGGATTAACTGATGTAAGCATGTACGTATGGATTTTATAAGACAAAACAGTCCATTTGTAGCATAATTTCGGAAACACATTGGAAGTAAATCATTATCAATTAAGAACTCCTGATTCCAGAGGTCATTCATAGCAAAATGTGTCACTTTTTAACTTATTAAAGCTGATGGTCTTGTTTTTCTTGAACCGATTAGAAAATAAAACGTGCACTTTATTATAAGTTGACTGTGGATAAAGTTAGTATAGTTTATTTTGAAATCGAAGTTGATATTGAATATTAGGTAAATGAGATCGCCAAAACATGCACTTTTTTATTTTAATTTGATTATGCATAAAGTTAGTACACTTTATTTGGAAATCGAAGTTGAAATTGAATATAAGGTATATGAGATCACCAATACATTCACTTTATTATAAACTGACTGTGTATAAACTTAGTATGATATGTGAATAAAAATAATAAATTGATGAAACAATTCTGGAAGAGGAGAATGTGTTATATACGAGGGTCATTCAATAAGTTCTACCTCCTACCTCATAACTTTGCTATTATATAAGCCAGTTATATGAAATATTCCACAATTGTAGCTTTGAATCTCAGCTACAAACTCATAGTAAATTAGTCTGAGGACTGGTTGTACTTTTCTGGAGATGCAGTGAAAACCAAACGTCTATTTAGTGCGATGGTAACAGATAAAAAACAGCCAGATGTCTCATAAGTCCTATTCATTTGGCCAATTCTAAGAGACAAAACGTACCTATCGGTCAATTAAACCATTCTAAATTACAAATGTCTCTTGAACAGATTATAAACAATAATAGTGACTGATTTCTTGGGGAAAATGCCCTCTAATTAACCAGAACTAGACCAGGACAGCTATTAATCTAAACCCTACCCTATAGAGAACCGCTGCAAAAGTCACATTTGCTTTACATAAGAACTAAGAGATCTTTATTATACTGGACTAAATGGAGGGATTTCAAGTCTCTCTAAGAGATAATATTCTATCACAGAGTACCTGATTGACTATTCTAAAGGTTGTATATAAGGAAAACTCATAAAGTTACTATCATGTTAAGATTTCACATTCGAGGCATCACTGTGGCTTGACTTGTAACAATGAAAATTTGACGGAATAGCAGTATTCCTGTATACCAAAGGCGACAAGGCGTAGCAATACATTCGAGTTGATAGTATACTTTTTGAAAGCCTACAAAGGTTAATATTGCCTACAATCTGATTTATACATGATAATACAGTATTATATTCAGAATTCATCCCTTGTTTTCTATTTTCCGTATTTAAATCGGGCTGTAATATCTAATCATACAATAGGGAGAGAAAACGAAAAAACATGTATTTATCTTTAGGGTAATTTTCCGTGTCCGTTGTCCAAAATCTCTCTCTGGCTTTGATCGCATCACAACAAAAGTGAAACAGGTATCAAGTATCATTCACTATCAATGTGTTGCTATGATTCAGAGCTATAATTAGGACAAATGTCATGAGGCTGGCAATCATATTAGCTATGTTATGAGTGAGGAGGTAGAACTTATTGAATGACCCTCGAAGAATCATTTAATGTTCCTATAAATTGTACACCTAATTTCAGCAGTGCTTGGGAATGCCATTCTGTCTAGTATCCCATAATGTCAGCTAGTGCCATTGTTATAATCTGCTCTATTTCATGGCTCATTCCACGCTTGACAACATAAATACCATTTCTATGATGTGGAGCGTGATTATTGTTTGATAGTATTGTTGACACACACCACCGAATTAGTTCCATATTAATTGCTCTGTGTGATAAGGAGGTCAAGTTCATGCGATTTTTCTTAACTTGAGACAAGGACGTATCCAGGACTGTTCTGATGGAGATCAAACTGTGTATCCCTGTGAGCAAAGCGAGTGCAGCGACCAGTGGGCGGGGTCCATGCAGGGGCCGCCTTAGGGCCCATGGATATCCACACCAGAAGCTCCTGGGTTTTAGGCATTCTTAGGCAAAAAATTCAGCATTTTGAAGCAGTAATTGTGACATTTTCTCACATGCCTACTATAACTAAAAACAATGATCCCAAAGATAGGTAACATGAGTACAAAGTGTGTAGGCTACTGTGTGTATATTCAAATGGTAACTATCCATGATACCAGCGATTGCGGTCCAGGGGCTTTCTTCTCAAATATGGGTCTTAACCAAAACACTAAGCAATGTACATGTATGTTATCCCAAGAATGGTCTTTTTTCATGCACAATTGTCATTTCTTATTTTCATACATAAATATCACAGGAAACTCTACTACAAAATAACTATATCATAATGTTTATATGAAATTAGAAATAACAAGAATATCAATGACGCATACATACCTTTTTGAGTCATTGCTTATCAAGAGTATATATTGTAGCGTCATTCGCGTACTTCCACAACTTAATCAAAAACAGGATGGCACCAAAATTCACGCCCTGGCTCAACGGTTCCTGAAAAATAATGCAATGTAAGCCTTCATGAAAATATCAGGAATATCGTATCTATACATTCATCTTCATGCCTTCACGCAAGTATGATTTTGTGTATCATTTTTTTCTTTCTTTTGTATTTATTTATCGCCACTTATCAATATTACATTGTACATACATTCAATCTTTTATATACATAGCATAATTTCTATTCATCATTATAAACACTTACTTGATCTATCCTTAAAATTGATTACAATGTATATCATGCTAATGTTGCATAATAATTTATCAAATTGTATAGTAATATGACTACAAGCTACATTTATGTCAGTTGTCTAACTCTGAGTTCATGCAATAATAATGCAACAACATTTGGATGCTTTCAGTATTTAAACTTGCTAATTCACATTTTGGCCACAGAAATAATCGTATTGCTTACATTATTACATTTCTTGTTACCCTTAAAATAACCAAAAAGAATATCTGTCACAGACACTTTTACTTTTTCCCCTGTTACGTCAGAGAGTATTGTATTAATGTCTAACCATACTTTTCTTATATTGTTGCAGTGAAATCATTGTTAGCTTTACCCATTTTAAGTAGTAAGATTCTAGTTGGATAAATATTGCAAAGTATTTTCCAATTCATAGTTACCAGTTTGGCTTCTTTTATTGAACATGTTGCATTTCTCCATAATCACTCTACTGAAAAACATAGTTGGGGAATTTTGTCTCCCAAAAATGTTCACTTATTGGTCTAACTGTTATTGTTGATATCAATATGCTACGCACAGTTTTAGAATTACATTTTTCTATTGGCAGGAAAGCAGAATTGATCATAAGACCAATCGTATGATTAACAGTTTTGTTTGGCTTGATTCTTTTTTTTCCAGTTTTTTTTGGGACTGCTGATTTTACTGTTATATATTGTAGCATAATTCCTCCAGGCCTTTTAATTTTCTTACTTATTTCTGACATAGATAGAAATGCATTATTTTCATCATTATAAGCTTGACATACTGACAAATCCAGCTTTAATCCAATCGGTAAAATACAATGTGTTTCCAGAGCATTGAACACACGTATTGTTCCATACAATTTCTTGACTCGGATAATCTATTTCACCTACATTCATGGCTGACTTTGTTCTCAGCCATACTATTAGGTTGTGATAGAATGTTGACATATTATTAAGCTGTGCTATACAGCTTTCATTTAAATTGCTATAGCTACTGTTACACTTTAGAATATTTAATTAAAAATTATTAATATTATCTTTTTTTTAAATATTTCGTGTATCATTGCCAAAAGACCATATGTATAGGGAATGCATCAAATTATACATGATCAAGCCCCATGTCCTTTGCAATCAATAATAAATAAATGTTAGTTTCCACATTTTCAAAGTGAACCTTCAATTAACCATAACCCTAGTCAAAATATATTTCAATGTGTAACCTAATATTTGAATGTCACAATTTACTCCCCCCCCCCCCCCCCTCCTTCCAATTTATGCATCACCCATACAACAAATGAAGACTGGTGACAAATGTACTTGAGTTATGGGGATTACCTCATATTTGACCTAATGTCAGATCCGCCTACATCCTACGTCCTATATGGTTCTGGTGAGACCCTAACATATAACGTTCAACAACTACAACAAACTGATCTCCAGAACATTGGTCACTAAATCAATAAGCGCCAGATTGACAACCACAATATCCAAACACCGTGAAACACATGAATTGCGAAACACGAGAACCGCTCTAGTTCGCGAATGCAATGGTTTGTGTTTTGTAATAAGTAACGAGTCTAAGTATACGGTATGGTGACATCTGTGAGTACCTTTCATCACCAGGCTGGCGTAATCAGGTCTTAAGTAAAAAAAGTCACAATCATGACTGTTTCTTGACAACATTACGAACTCAATAATATGGTGAATATGGTGCGCTGATCTCAGGCCATCACACTGGTTGCTACGAGATTAGCTTGAGCGCACACCGATGTATGCACAATAAATACTTCCCTGCACCAACACAACACGGAGTTATTGACCCTAGTATATGGTCCTAGCAACAGTGAACATAATCGCTACAGCCTGTTATTAGCAAATTAGTGCTTGACACTTTTGTCATGAGGTCAGAAATGTTCAGTGAAAAGGGGGCGTCAAAAACGTCAGGGGCAGACGTAAACAATTGAGAGCGGGATGGGCGTGAGGGACTGGCGTGCCCTAAATCGGCAAGGAACGCAGTTTTGAGTCAACTGCAGTCAAAATTGATATTTTTGGTTAACAAGTGGCCGGGAAAATAAGACCCCTTTTTTACCTTAGGTCCATAAAAACACCTATAGCAAGATTCTGATTTTTGTTCATCCTGAATATGGCCAAAATGTCGTGAGGTGAGTGTTGTGGAGTCATTATTTTACATAACATACGTTAGGAAAACCTCTTATTGACGGCACTTATCTCCTAGGTATTTGTTGTTATATACTTTTAAATAAATTTAGTTAGTGTTGTACAAAGTAAATTTGACAAAATAAGCCACCCTCTAATTTTTTGGAATAGTCCGATTATTTTGGAATAGTCCGAAAGGTCCTTAGGTATATTATGCTGAGCTGATGACGCCATCATTTCAATAACGACAGCGCTCTACTCAGCCTCTCTTTATATTTTACAGGTATGTGCAAATTATCGTATTGTATTATTCATTGTTATTTTCATCATTATCTATTATAAAGATAACAATTAAGTTAATCTCGAACTCCATAGAAATACAGGAAGTTTTATATTTTCGGAATTAAATACTTGTGGCATTTTGTTTTCGATGATCACCATTGTATTTGTAATCAAAAACTATTGAAACCACACTAAAAGAAATTTATATCAGTGTTGGAGAATCGAAATCATATTTTATGGCATGTGTATCAAGTGAAATACAATAATAGCATCAAAGACTTGCTCTTGAAGTGAAGGGTTAAAGTTAGGCATACCCATGTATGTTATTCATATATTAGGCGACGTATAAAACCCCTGTTTTAACCTCCGCAGGTAGGGTCGGTCGGTCGAGTATTTCGGGAATTTTGAGGGCATTCTCCACAGCACAAAATCTTTTTTGGTTGATAATTTGAAGAACAAAATTGGTGCCAGTGCAACAGGTTATTTTTATCGCCGACTTATTTTAAGTTTAAAGTAATTTGTAAATTATAGACTTATATAAAGTCATTAAGGGGCCATATCCAAACTCTCAAGTGATTTTATAGCGTTTTTATACCGATTTTACCCCGGTATTAAAACGGTATTTTTTCTATTGTTAAAAGCATCGGAAAAAGATCGGTGATTAACTAGAGCACTGGTCAGCTTAATAACACAACCTTCCTCGCGCTTTCATCTGTCTGCTTCACTAATTGAGCCATCGAGAGTACTACAATAGTTCTATTGTTAACGCCAGATAAGTAGAGAGGGGGAGAAAGGCGGCTCTAGTTAATCACCGATCTTTTTCCGATGATTTTAACAATAGAAACAAATACCGTTTTAATACCGGGGTAAAATCGGTATAAAAACGCTATAAAATCACTTGAGAGTTTGGGTATGGCCCCTAAATACTTCATGAGATTAACTGATGTAAGCATTCATGTACGTATAGATACAAGACAAAACAGTTCATTTGTAGCAGCATTTTCGGAATTAAATTGGAAGTAAATCATTATCAATTAAGATCTGCTGATTCCAGAAGTCATTCACTTTATTATAAGTTGAATAAAGTTAGTATAGTTTATTTTGAAATCGAAGTTGGTATTGAATATTAGGTAAATGAGATCTCCAAAACATGTACTTCATTATACATGTAAAAAGTCGACTGCTCATAAAGTAAGTATACTTTATTGTGGAAATCGAAGTTGACTGTGTATACACTTAGTATAATATGTGAATAAAAATAATAACTTGATGGAACTATTCTAGAAAATGGTACAGGAAAAGGTAGCTCATTAACATAATTTCCGTGATACCCATCGTGTTGGAGCCTGCGATTCATGTAACCATGTAGTATTTGCCCTCCCCGATAGGAATACCGCTGTTGGCATATTAAAAATGTGTGCTAAATACCCTAATTACGCAAAACAAAACATCAGTCCCTAAACTTAGTTATAGCATATACCAAATGTAGCATCACTGTCCATTCAATGAACGTCATTTGTATATCGATTCCTTTATCCGTTGTCTATTATTTGCAAAGACGCTATTGAAATGGGCAGATGGGTTGCCATTTTGTAGCTTTGGAATCAAGGATATTGGCTGAACACATTCTTAGATAAATCGATTTAATACCTGAAATCATACAATAACGCCTAAATATGTCAACAGAATCGGTACCAAAAGGGAATTGAATAGGGGTGTTGCTGTTTTGAATCCACATATAGTTCTTATTGTAGGATAACGAAAATCCACCCAGGCCTATATAATAACGTGATATAACTTTGCTTGGTTTTTTTTGTATTTTGCGTATAAAAAGCCCAAACGTGAACAATTATAGCTCAACAGACATCTACGAGGTTAATGAAATGAGTGATTATAGAAATCAATCTGGTAACCCAGCAAAGAGTCTGATGGGCCAATCTATTCTATGGTTCAAGTGCATCAACTAAGAAAACATGCACAATAAAATATACAAGAAACACAAATAATAGGCATGAGTTAAAAGTGACAATGAAAATGACATAAGGATAAAATAAAAACCCTGACATAGAGAACAATATCCGATCTAAATAAAAGAAAAATACATTTCTGGAGGTCAATGAAATCAAGAGAACCTAAACAACGGACTCGGGATGAGGGACATGTCAGTTTGAAGGCCTTGAGCGAATTTGCTTAAAACTACGCCATAACACTGTCGTTATGATGATAATTTACGGTACCAAGTCCTACAGGTGGGTATATGGATAAGTTTTAAGACAATCTTGTGGCAAATATCAATGATTAGACAAATATAAATGCGGCCATTTATTGTGTGATATTGTTGAGGCCTACATTTAGGAAGATTAGCCGAACTTCTAACAGTTTACAGATTTCCTTATTTTTTAGGGGTTGGGATTACATTGCTTTCCTCAGCAGATAGCTTTGTTGGTGGGTATATAAAGAGCAAATGTGAACAATAGCCCAACAGACTGACTGATTACAAATCACATGGGTAACTCTCTACAGAGAGCTGGGCCAATCGATTGGTTCACTGCAACTCAAAAAATCATCAAAATAAAAGTTAACACAATTGGGCTAGTAAAAAACCCAATGAAAGTGGCGTGGGACAGGAATAAGATAAAAACCCAAACATAGAGAACAACATCAAAAACTTAAGAGAAGAAAAATAATATCTGGAAATCATTTACATCGAGAGAGCTTAGCCAACATACACTGACTAGTTGGAGAGAAAGTGTCTTTTAACACGACTCTTAAAAGATTGGAGTTCTTCCTCTAGGATGTTGCCAACAACATTGTCTGAAACACTGTTCCAGGCTGCCATGGATGAGGTTCTGTCTTAGCAGCACGTGCTGGCAGTCGGCAATGAAAGGGCACTGAGCTGGCATTGCAACACTGTAAGCATGTAGGGGAGAACGCTGCTAAATCTTGTGGAGAGTGGTTGGTATGCATTGATATTGATAGATCTATATATATTACATGGCTTTCTTGAGCAGATAGCACCCATACATTACATTGCTTTCTTCAGCAGATAGCGGCCTATTACATTGCTTTCTTCAGTAGATAGCACCCATATATTATATACATTGCTTTCTTCAGTAGATAGCAACCGTATTACTATCGTCATCAGATATAACATCCATATCACAATAATTATTTATCGTTACTTAACTTTACAGTAAATTAAAATGTTTTATTTACCAAAATGTATAATGTTACCTGAAACTGCGATGTGAAAAATGATTGTGATTTTAGCACTAGAGATCTGTCACACCAAGTAATTTGTATTGACGTTAATTTTTTTCTTTTAATTAACTTAAAGACAAGTTCACCTCTTTAAAAAATTGTCAGTCTTGACATTATATTTCACGCATTATTTGGTCTTAAAACAGCATTTAAGATTTGTGTCTAGGATTTTCAACTGAAAAAACACACATAAAAAACACACCACAACAAACAAACTCATAATGTGGCTAAATATGCATAGGTGGCATACGTGAAACAAATTATTTACTTAATATCAAAACGATGTCGTATCTACCAATAATGTATAAACAATATAAATACACACATTTCAAATTTTAAAAAAATTGATAAATATAATGAGGTGTTAGATCAATTAAAATTCATTTTGAGTTTAGACCTATTAGACACTGTTTCCATCCGCTTTCATTTGCATTACTACTTTGATGTTAAGAAATGATAATTAACAAACAAAGAATACGATTGTATTATTTCCCTGGATTAGTACTTGGATATGACATTAATAATATGTTATAAAATAATTAAATGCACAATCCTCGATATGCGTTTATATTGGTTGCGACCACTGTTTTGAAATGGCAATAAAAGATAATGATTAACTTTAAATGTCACCCCGTCCCTTTTACAAACTTGAAACAGTATTTTAACTGTCCTTGATCAGGCTTCTAAAATTATTCAGACAAATGACAGTCCGATCTCGTCCATAACTAGCCTGCGTACAATATTCATCAGAGACTCCAGTCTCCCCGTGCCACACTTCGGCACACATAGTTGAATACCGTGCTATGACTTATGACTTTGGATTTACGAGCGAATAGCTGCATTCCGGAGTAAATTCCTAAAACGGACTCGCGTCTATTTCCTCCAAAAATAGTCATGATCAATGGGAATCGAACTCGAGGTGGCAACTCAATTCAATAACGACACAAAGACACGCGTTAATGGGTTCGCCATGAATTCAATAGAGAAGTGTTGCTATAATAGTACATACCACACTCAATTTAGGCATTGGCACTTTATTTTGCTTAATTAAAGCTAATTAGCACACGATTTTAATATGCTAACAGCGATATTCTTATCGAGGAGACAATACCCCACATGTCTATACCAATCGCATGCTCCAACACGATGGGTATCACGAAATGTCTTACGGGAAGCTCTTTTCTCGGGTTTTACACTGTACCAAAAGGAGAATGTGTTATATAGAATCATGAAATGTCCCTATAAATTGTACACTTAAATTTCAGCAATGCTTGGAAATGGCATTCTGTCTAAAATCCCATAATGGCAGCCAGTGCCAGCCAGTGCCAGGCTGCCATTGTTTGCATATTCCACGCTTGACCACATAAATATCTATGACATGGAACGTGATTATTGTTTGATAGTCTTGTTGACCACCGAATTAGTTCCATATTGCTTTGTGTGATTAGGAGGTCAAGTTCATGCGACTTGTGAGCAAACTGTTTAATCCAAATGGACATCATTATACGCCGTGTGAACGCATTGTCACGAGTATATTGTTTTCGTGAGCCTAAATCTGGTCATAACTGCTCCGCATAGAAAGCAGCAAGTGTTATGCATTGACTTGTCTGTTACAACCATTTTTTCAGTCCCGACCCTTTTGCGGGGGAGAAGTAACGCGATTGGAAACCCACAAAATGGATATATGCTGTATTAGATTGACACCCAATGCTGCGGATATCATACGGTCAAGAATATGTTGAAGAACTTGTGTATTGGTGTGTTTTCTGGCTTGCAATGCATTGGTGGTTTCTCCCTAAACCTTCTCTGGGTCGAAGTCTGTTTGAGCCAATCATAACCACTCATCAGCAGATTAAAGAGTTATATATAAGTTGGCAAGGAGTTAAATTTACAGTTCCATTTATAGTTGGAGTTATAGTTAAAATGATGTTTATTTTGGGCGAAAAGTAATCAAACGATTGATCAAACTATTCAATGAAATAATAGGCATAAAACAGAATATATTTGTGAAACTAATCACTGCATCAGTGACCAGTCAGCAAATTACAAGCTAGGTAATTCAAATGCAATCTACTTGTCATGCATCTTTTATTATAACTCGATACAAAATAACAATTTTAGTGGTAAATATCCTGTCAACATATTCATAATAGAGGGTCAGTTCATGATCAATGTCTCACATGTGTTATTGCCTTGGCGTTCAAACAAGTTCTAATGTTTCAAACTATAACACAAATTATATTTATACAAGGAAAACATAAGCAAATACCCTGGTTCAAGCTGCTTAACCACTCTCCTTCAATACATCATTTAGCAACTTTTGAATTCAGGTATTCCTCCATTCAATGTGTGCTCATTTAAGCATTGCAACACCTGTGTAGCCATATTCCCATTCTACATGTAGCGTTGCTGTGCACACGTACATTACGTGCGCCAAACTCGTTTCGATGGAGTAACTCATTTTAAAGAAATATCAGGCATAATCTAATCTAATCTAATATAACCAATAATTAATATAACTGGCGGCAATTTAATTTAGTGAATTTGATCGCCCAGAGAAATTAAATTGCTAGCGAAATTAAGTTGTTTTACAGTATAATAGTCTCAGATTTTAGGTTACAGAATATAACCAGTAGCCATGCGGTAACAATTATCTGAAATATGTCCTAACACCCCCCCCCCCCTCAACTCTCAAATTTCCAGCTGACTAAAACAAAAAAGGGCAGCATTTTACTATATTTAGGGTCAACAGACAGACAGACAGACACCTAGACAGACCAACAGACAGACAGACAGCTTCGGATATTGGGCTTATACCGGTATGCGTTTTAAAAATTTAAAAATTGCCATTTTCTCCTTGTTTTTAAAATTAAATAATTTCTTTTTGGGAAAACTGCTTAAAACACTGATGATTTGCCATTATTTATTGATTGTTGTGCTTTTTGTACAGCGAAATTGTGTGACCGTGCGAAATTTTGTGACCTCAACCCCCCCCCCCCCCCCCCTTCTTAACACCTTATTTGTAACAGTTTGGGAACACCATGTGTTCTAGAACATGTCTGTGAACACCTGACGCGTTCTAGAACACATTGATGTTCCCAAACTGTTACAGAAAAGGTGTTAAGAAAGGTGTTCCTTTGTTTAACACGATTCAATTTTCAGCTGACTAAATCCTGTAATGATAATATAGATTTTGATGTTTTTCAAATATTTGTGGATATAGGATACTGTTTAAATACGAGAAAACTAGAAAACTGAAAAATATGTGTAAATATTTCCAATATAAAAATTTAAAATCATGAACACCTTTTGGTGTTAATAACCAGAACACCTTTTGAGGCGTCCAAACATTTTACAGTGTTGTGGTGACATGACGTTGGTGAATACCTTTCATTATCAGATTGACATGACGTAACCAGGTGTTGAGGAACATAAAGTCTAATAATAGCGTAATATAAAGCATGTACATTTTGAAAGACACTTTCATCGTAGTGGCCTTTTATGTGCACTGGTTAGCGGTCTCTTAATTCTCCGCCCTCTCCACCATCATTTAATATTCCAATTAATTAATAGTATTTATAGCAAATAATAAGACCTGCTTATGTTCTGTACAGATTCGACATTGGTGTTCAAACTATTCCTGTAATCCCGGGATTTTCAACGCTTAGGAGCATCATGAAGACTCTTTTTATCATCTGTTTAATTGTGAGCGTGGTTTGCGCATCTGCTGCATCAAACATTGATGAGATACGCCTACTACGCAAAATGGTACGTATACCCAGATGTTAAAGGTAATCAAATAAAAGTATAAACACTGATTTAATCCAACGGTTTTGGATTGAAAAAAAAAATCTTCTAATTATGATAAATTTTTCAAAATGATAAGATTAACATTCGCGATCACGTGTTATTCCAATACGAATTCAAAATGTAGGATTCGTGTGACCATCGTCGTCTTCTGAGAGATACGTATAGGAGTGCGCCCTCATTTTTTACTGGAAAACAGTTATTAGCATATACTATAATCGGTTTCAGCAAATGTGTCACCTCTTGCATATTGACGGAGGTGCAAGGTTGACTTGATGGGGATGTACTGGTTGTAAATTGCTATTTGCCACATTAATACCCAGTTAATCCTCTTAAATATTGATCATTGGTTTATACAGTCTTCAAAATAAGTAACTGACCAGGTAATAAATATGCTCTCAACTCCAACATATTGTTATACTCCTACGTAAAAGTATTACATTTATTATAAAGTTGTAAGGAAATCATTGCATGTGAAGATTTAATGAAAATTAATGCCTAAACCAAAACAAGTCTGGTTTTTTTTATTTTAACATTTTGGTCGTCTACACGCAGCCTTGGTCAGATTATTGATTAACTGCTAGCGACAACTCACGGGTATATAGTAAGATCATGGACTTATGGTATGAGGATTGGGGATGCTTCAATTGATCAATGCAGCCAATACACATACCTGTCACGCTGTCCTGCGTGTTCAAAACCCAAGTGGGAAAATGTTGCGTTTTTAATTATTAACCGATCTTCGTGAACAATATCTCAAATTAAAGAGGAGTATTTTCTTTACAACTTCAAAATATAATAATTATGTTTACGTTGAAGTTATAGTGTTGGAGTATATAACCTGGTCAGTTACTTATCTTGAGGACTGTATAAACCAATGATCAATACATCTTTCTGAAGATAAAAGCTCAGAGGTCACAGGTCACTAATAGGTATATCAAATAAGGTTTGTTTGTTTGTTTGTTTGTTTACACGGTCGGTCCGTACAGACACACGCTTGGGTCCTGAAGGGACCAGACTCAAGCAAATTGCTTGGGCATTTATTAAATGCCCAAGCAATTTGCTTGAGTCTAATATATAAATATATTTACTTTGTTCACGACGTACGATCAGACAATTTCATCACACAAAGTGCATGAATTCGGACGTGTTCATTGCAAAAACGGTATTTTTTTCTCCAAAATTTCAATAATGAATTCAAACGTGGGCTTGAAGATGAAGCGCGGGCGGGTTACGGGAAACTAAAAATCAAGTTGGCGGGGCCTTATCGGCATTATCCGTACAGATACACGCTTGGGTCCTGAAGGGACCAGACTCAAGCAAATTGCTTGGGCAATTATCGGCATAGTCCTACCTTTAGGACTACTCTATCTATAATCCTAGACAAATTGCTCCCCATCCGAGAACCGACCAACCCGAGAACCGAACCCGTGGAGTAGTCCTACAGATTTGGCACTATACCCCCACTGTGCATAAGAGCCAGTCACCGACATGACATCATACACACATGTAACACTCCATATATGGACCATCACATTTATCAAGGAAGACGCGCGCGATATACATAAAGTCGCGCGCGTAGTGAAATAGGACGCAGTGATCGTCACGATTTTAGGTAAACAACTTGATTAAACAGTATTTCAGCACTAGTTTGTGGTTTTATATCAACTAATGAGACTTATGATGTTTTGCAAAGCCGATTGTAATTGTAGCTATTTCTATTATTTGTATCCTATTCCATGTCATATATGGAATTTTACATGCGTTTTCGGCGATTTTTTAATGGTTTTAGATTTACATCTGGGTCTAAGGGACCGTTCATTATTTATGATGGTAATGAAACTGAAAATTACATGACCTGCTAACCAGTGGATGTTTACACCACCCCCCCCCCCCCCCCCCCCCCCCCCCCCCCCCCCTCCCCGAGAAAAATTCAACCTGTCCCATACTTAACATGCTTACGGGGCTGTCTATACCTTTGGAATTTTGTTCACGGACACGTTGACAAATTCTGTTACCATGGTTACGGATACGTTGACAAATTCTGTTTGTGCACTATCTGAACGGCCAATAATGTTATGATGCCCCTTCTTCATTGTGTGAAATTAGTAATGGCGAGCGTAGCAAGCGTAGCGAGCCGGAACTTTTGTCATATTTATACATTTTGGGTGGTTTTGTGAGTCTTTTGTAACCCTGACAAATTAGTACATTCTGGGCAGAAACGTAAACAAATATAATCCAGCGAAAAGTTCTACTTTTGTGAGCATTGGTGCAAAGCTGAGACGAGGTGAAAAGCATGCAATAAATTACATTTTTTAAATCATAAAATTGGATTTTGTAACATACTAAGAATGAAAATAAACTGTCAGGTCTGCGCGACAACATATTTTACACTCTAGTAAAATCACTCTAAAACCATGATTTTTAGTAATTAGGAATCGTATCGCTCTGTAACTCAGAATATATTTATGATTTATGATCAGAAATTTAAATCTGCAAGAAAATCTACTTTCTAAAAAATTATGAATGTCGCCCCTTGAAAAGATCACATAAATATGCCTTTTAACGTGTTTTAGACACCCCGTGGCTCTAATTTCTCGATGATGATAAGGCCTATATAGGCCTTTAAATCACCCCAATCACCACCATCTTAAAAAAAGTTACATAACCCCACCCCCCTATTTCAACATATGAAAGTAACATGACCGCCCCCCCCCCCTAATAGTTTACCACCCCCCCCCCCCCCCCCCATAAATAATAATGAATCATCGTTGTGACGACCACATATGTGGGAACGCAACTTTCAAGTAGGACAACTTCTACTTGATGTGGGAACACGGCCTTAACAAGCTTGTAGCAAAGAATGTTGCATTTTGGGGACACATGCATGCGTAGCGCGCAAAAAATGTTCATCTGTGAACTTTTGATCATCATAATTCCATGATTCCTGTGGTCAAATGAACCGACAGTGCCAATCTCAACCGAAACCAACTTTTTTGACCGCCCCTACCCATAACTTTTTGTTCCCCCCCCCCCTTTTTTTCAACTTGAAACTTTTTAGACCCCCCCCCCCCCCCCGGTTTGGCCACCCCCCCCCCCCCCCCCCACACCACCAAAGTATTTCTGAACACCCCCTTAACAGGTTTGTTTGGTTTTATTCCTTTAGCATTCGGCTTTATTACAGGGGTCGTCCAAAATTATCGCCATTTTCACTTACGTACAAAGCGTACGTAACTTTTTACCCCTCCTCCCCCCCCCCCCCCCCCCCCCCTCGAGTTACGTACGCAATAAATGGCGAAATTTTCATGGCTTGATATACCCTCATGTTTGATTAAAAACCATTGTATTAAAGACGAATTGCCGTATACAACATAAGAAACTGTACGGTACACAAAATAGAGAAAAATACACTTCTTTGATCATATTTATTGTATATCTCTGGTGTTGATTTTATGATTCTGCCGTTCTTTTCTTTGGTAAAAATTATCATTTTCTTTGATGATAAATAATTATCAAAAATGATCAAGATATTTTGAAACAAATGGCACATGTATTAGATACTTTTAAATACAGAAATGATAAACAACAACACTAGGAACTTGAGCCATGGATTGTTTTAAAAACACAGAAGCAATATTGCTTCGTGTACATGAAACATTGTTTTCAGTGGCGTAGCTATATAGGTATTTCATAAGGGGGTGGGGGCAGAAATGAAAGTGAACCGACAAGATTATTGTGACAAAAGAAATTTTCGCGTATCGCGAACATTTTTGACATTCCCCTAATTTTTGCTAAGATTGAGCAGGAAAGGTGAGATTGAGGTACATTTTGGCTCTAAACAAGCTTATACCCAAAAATGTTGCATTTTGGAGACATATGTGCGCGTAGCGAGCGAATTTTTTTCCATCTGTGTACTTTTGACCATCATATCAATTCCATGATTCCTCCTGTCAAATTAGTGCCAATCTCAACCGACACGACCGTCAGGGAGATTTCCCCCTCGCCCCCTCCCAGCTGGTTGCGGTCAACGTTGTCGAGTCAGGATTTACTATAGAACAATGATAAGATAGCTGTCGCTATCTTAGCTTTTCCAGAATGTTTTCTACTGTATAATTATTTTCTACTCCTACTATTTTTATTTTTTTAAAAATCTATTAGGCCTATCTTTTTTTTAATTTTTATTATTGATATATTCTTTTATTTTGTACTGTAAAAAAAATCCCGCCTCTCAAAATCGCCATTTAAGTTACGTACGGTTGGGGTATATTTCGACCCCCTCCCCCTGTATTGGCCAGTGTGTGCATGATGTCATCGGGGTATCATGTTGCATTGTGGTATAGTGCCGGATTCTCGGTACCCATTTGTCCAAAACTGGAGGGCCACTCTTTTGACTCGGCTAGGATAGGATGGCTGACTCAGTGTTTCTATATTCTATCTAAGTATAGTATTTCCCTGGATAGTGATAGTGGCCCTACGAGGAGGGCTATTATCGGCATTATCGGTACCAAGCAAATTTCTTGGGCCAGGCTTAAAAAGCCTATATAAGCATGATGGTTGAATTATTATTAAAAACAGCCACTTCCAACAAATAAAGTTAACAATTTTGCTGTGAGCCTTCAGACATGAGAAAAGAATAGTCTTGATCCAATCTCATTTATGCCAGGTGGGATCGTTTCAAAAAATCCTTAAAATCGTGATACGTGTCTCTATTTTAAATAGAAGTTGTCAACAAAAATAGCATTTTTGACAATTTATCCAGCTACCGAATAAAAAAAAGAATAAAAGCCACATGTTTAGCAACAGTGAAGTTATCAATCTAAACGTCGAGTGAGTCAAGGGTGGGATCGGTGGATGAGGCGCCGGTGGATGAGGCGCCCATAGGTTTCTACACAAAATAGTGGAAAACATGAACTTTTGAAATTGATGCCATTTTAGAATTATACATAGGAAAGTTTTCAAACTTCTCATATGTGTTAATAACATGTGCCTGCTACTATGAATAATAATATTGAATTGTTATCTAGACATTCTCTACTAGAATATGATGTTCAATTCAGGGAGTGTTTTAATGTAAAAAACACAATTTTATTCATTTTATTGATTAAACAATGGCCAAATCGCAGTCTCTCTATTTCATTTGTGCGACTCTTCGATCCTTTTCTACCCTGGGTAGTAAAACATTTAACTAAAAAAGCCAGAAGTGTTTCTTCACAGAATTGTTCATAGATTTATGAAAATTTTGCTATTTAGACCTATTTTGGACCACCCTGTATTTAAAATAAAAGGAACTTTAACGATATTCGTGTAGTTCATTTTGATAACCATTTTCTTTTAAATTAAATAAAGACATCAAAAAAAGTAACTCGGCTGTTGTAAAAGCACCTATAATTTTAAAATTGTTACTCATATTCTAAAAATGAAAATACCAGGAGACGGACAATTTAATTACGGTGATTTTGACACCTTGTTTGTTAAAATCGATAAAGTATTGTTGTCGCGGTATGTGCTTACAGATGTAAAGTGCCCATTTCCATTATTGCAGTAACTCCTATTAATCTCTCTGATTCAGCGTGAAGATAATAGCGGGAATTTTAATTTTTGCTTGGTATACAAACCATCATTTTATGCATTATTTCATCATAACTTTAGACACCCTGTACTTTTCCTGTGAACATTTTGGGCAAGTGATTATTAGCAAATTTGGTAGCACCTTCTGCGGTTGTTCTGATTTTGGTGACTATCTTCAGCTAAACCCTAATTGTACAAACTATCAAAATATTTTGTGAGGAGCAAAAACGATCAACTTTTTTATGTTCCACCCTATACAAATTTAACACACCCTGTATAATTTGATTCTTTTTTGCAAAAATAAAAACCTTGAATCATAAGCTTTCCAACAATATATAGTTTGTGGGTCATTAAGTATGTAAAACTTAAGTTTTGTCCCGTTTAATCAGATTTGGTGCATTCCTCAACATTATTAGAAGTGAAACATTTTTTTGGACCAGTTTGTGACTTCTGACCCAGAAGAATACTCAGATTAGGCCAAATATATATTTTGGTGTGTTACTTATGGAAAGAGGAAAATGGAGCTTTACGATTTATAAACCACGTTTCCAAAGGTATAATATAGACAAATTAAACATAATGTTGCAAAGCACAATCAAACTTTCAACATCAATGACATTAAAAATAAAATAAAATTGATGAAGGCATTGGAAAAAGTGTCCCCATCAGACTGTAAAATGTGGCATCTCCGAGACATGGCTCGATGATTCCATCACGGACGCTGAAATTGCAATTGGTGGTTACTCTGTGCTCCGCAACGATAGGGATCGTGAGGGTGGAGGAGTCTGCGTGTACATAAGGAACGATTTTGCTTTTAACCCTAGACAAGATTTACATGACAATCGTATAGAGACAATCTGGTTTGATTTATTATTACCAAAGTCTTAACCTATTACCATTGGTGTATGCTATAGACCACCTGATGAGGACATTGAGTTCTGGAGTCACTTTGAAAGTTGTATCTCAAATATAAGATCTGATTGTGAAATCATGATACTATATAGGTGATATCAATGTTAATTTCTTTGAACAGAACTGTAGTTTATTTAAGAACTATAAAAACATTCTTGACTTATTCAACTTGAAACAATTAATCAAGACCTCTACTCGTGTAACTGATACCAGTAGTACCCTGATTGATCACATTATTTGCAATAATGAAAATAAGATCTATCAGTCAGGAACAGTGTGTAATGGTTTGAATGATCATCTTCTCATTTACTGTACACGTAAGGTATTGAAAAGCCAAATTGGTCGTAGTCATAATGTTATCAAAATCAGGTCACTAAAGAATTACAGTGTTGAGACTCTGTTGGCAGCATTGTCATCTGCTGATTGGTCTGGTGTGTATTGTAGTAATATAAACCAAGCTTGGAGTCATTTTAGGTCAATCTTCCTGCAGGTCCTTGACATTGTAGCACCTATTAAGCAGATTAGACTGAAAAACAGGTCTGAACCATGGATAAACAATGAGATCCTTGAAAATATCAGGTACAGAGACCACTTATTGTACAAATTCAAAAAAGACCGAACAAAAACTGATCTGTACAAGGAATATTGTCACATGAGAAATAACATTCAGAGGGATGTAAGATCTGCAAAAGCTGAGCACTTTAGTAGTAAAATTGAAGAACACAAAAATGACTCAAAAAAACTTTGGCAACAGTTGAAAACTCTTGGGTATAGTAACAAAACAAAAGGTGAGACCAAAGTGGTTCTTGACATTGATGGTGAAACTTGCTTTGATTCCAACAAAGTTGCAAATTATATCAATCAATTTTATACTTCTGTTGCTTCAACATTGGTTAACAAATTGCCACCTGCCAGTAATAGTTTTGACACTGGGTCTGATGCATTTAAAAACTACTACAAAAGTAAGAATGTCTCCCCAAAGGGTTTTAAGCTATCGCCTGTAACCATTGACTTTGTGTACAAAGAGCTACTCAAGTTGAAGCCCAATACAAGTACCGGTCTAGATCGTATACCAGCGAAATTCTTAAAAGACGGTGCAGCGGTAATTAAAGATCACATGGCTTTTATCGTTAACTTGTCTATCACCAGCAACACCGTTCCCACTGATATGAAATTTGCTAGAGTAAAGCCTTTATTCAAGAAGAACAGTAGATCCGATGTTGGCAATTATAGACCGGTTAGCATATTGTCCATTGTCTCAAAAATTCTTGAAAAAGCAGTGTATAACCAACTTGAAATGTACCTCTCTGATAATAATTTGATTTATAGCCTGCAATCTGGTTTCAGAGGCTCATACTCTACTGATACATGCCTTATTTACCTCACCGATTATATTAGATCCCAGATGGCTGCTGGTAAATACACAGGTATGGTGCTCTTAGATTTACAGAAGGCATTCGATACAGTAGACCATGACATACTTTGTAACAAATTGCAAGCTATGGGTATTCACATTGACTCTGTTAAATGGTTCAAATCATACTTATCTGACAGAAAACAGATTGTTAATGTAAATCAGGTTGAATCCAAACCCATGAATATATCATGTGGCGTTCCACAGGGTAGTATTTTAGGGCCCCTGCTCTTCTTGTGTTATGTTAACGATATGTCATCAAGCGTTAACTGTAATCTTTTGTTATATGCTGAC
Organism: Ophiura sarsii; assembly: GCA_035610835.1. NCBI lineage: Eukaryota > Metazoa > Echinodermata > Ophiuroidea > Amphilepidida > Ophiuridae > Ophiura > Ophiura sarsii. The sequence goes on from CM069449.1 coordinate 12,920,763, forward strand.
GATAGTGCTCTTTTCACATCAGATAAAGACCCAAACGTAATTTCTGACACTTTAAGTAGAGAACTTGAGTCGTGTAGACAATGGCTGATCGACAACAAATTGTCATTGCACCTTGGCAAAACAGAGTCTATTCTTTTTGGATCTAAACCTAGACTGAGCAGGGTGGACAAGTTTGAAGTTTCTTGTGACGGAAAAATTATAAATCCTACCAACTCTGTCAAATACCTTGGAATTACTCTCGATGAAAATCTCAGTGGTGAAACTGTTGCAAAATCAATTGTCAAAAAATCTTGTGGTAGATTAAGTTTCTTATACAGACAAGGTCATTTTTTGAACGAAAGATCTCGTAAGACCCTTTGCACCGCCGTTATACAATGCCATTTTGATTATTGTTGCTCTTCATGGTTTTCTTCACTTTCTGCTAAGTTGAAAAATAAGCTGCAAGTTGTGCAAAATAAGTTGATTCGCTTTATTTTGAAGCTGGAGCCCAGGTCCCACATTGGTGATGTAGAATTTAAGAAGCTGGGAATGCTGAAAGTTGAAGATAGAGTTAAACAACTTAAACTCAATCATGTTTTTAAAATATATAATGAAATAGCACCTGAGTACTTGAATTCTCAATTTACCAAATTGTCCAACACTCACAGAAACAATACCAGGGGCAGTGCAACAAATGTTCTGGTTCCCAAAGCTAAAGGTCAGCAGTGCAATACATTTTTCTTTACTGGTATTCGGGAATGGAACTTGCTACCAACTCAGGTTAAAACATCCAAAACCCACGGGCAGTTCAAAAAGGCAGTAAAGAGTCACTTTCTATCTTGATTTTTCATCCATTTTTATATGCAGTTGTTTCATAAAAGTGCAATATTATTTTGTGTGCAATTATATATGATGTTTTTATAATGTGCTGTTTTAATAAGGACCCCAATGGAAATAAGCCCTTTTCAGAGCTTTCTTGGGCTATCCTTGGCATTATATGTTTTCTTGTATTAATATGTTGTGTTAATTTTGTAAGTTTTTAAGATTTGTATATTTGATCTGATGTATTGTATCTCTGTGTCTTGATATGCCAAATAAAACTAAACTAAACTAAACTGTCGTCACGTCCGGGAAAAGATCACATCTGTGATATTGATATTCCCCAAACTGTCATCAAATTATCTGATGATTAAGACCACGACGCAAATTCATCGAACTCGAGTAATGTCGAAGACAATTAAGTATTTGGCAAGTGAAAATTAATGATAAGCGTATAACATCATATTTAATATTGTATACCCATGGACTTGGTATGCCTAGTATACATTTAAAGTGCGGCGCGTTTAACCATAATACGTCCGTGGTGTAACATACAGTTTTTCCTTTCTGACCTGTTTCTTGGATCGAAGTTATATTGATTTTTTCAAGAATGAGTTTACTACCTCTCCCAAAGTGTGGACAGGTCTAAAACTTTTAATGAGGTGACACATTTGCAGAAACCGATTATAACTACCATTTGAAACCGTTTACCTTAATTTGCCTACTTTCATGTAAAATTTCACGATTTGGTCATTTCGATGTAGATGACATCGAAATTATCAGCATCACTCGCCACACGAATTGCTTCAACCAAGCGTCAATCTAACGTCATCATTCAACCGTGTTCCCATTCATTACAATTCTGGGTTCTTTCCCCAATCGCTCAATGCCCCTTTAACTAACATACAGCACTGATAAGATTTATAGTAATAGTAATACCTGTATATACTTATATTATTTATATCATTTCAGCTACTTGAAGTGCTAGAATCCGGGGAAACAAAGTAAGAACCAAGAGGATAGTCTAGATAAATAGCTCCTTCATAAATATCGGTATTTTTTGCAATAATTTGGCAAAATACTAGCACTGTATTCTTGAAGTGTAATCTTTTTAATTTTCTTTATTATTATCAAACCCAAAAGAGTCCACGCTCCTTAGTTAGGCCATCTAATCATATTGACATAGAACCTTTGAAGAACTCTGTCGCCAGCATTTGATACCTCGTTTAAAGGCATGCGATCTTTTTCATTGAACGTCCTCTATCTTTGAGTTTTTCCTCTAAATGCACTTTATTTGTCAAATTAGATATATAATACATGAAACTTAAATGATCGCCTACGATACCAGTCATTGCAGAGTAACAGAGTACTTCAAAATCATGGATTGGTTGGGTTAAAATATACTGTCGGGGTTAAACCCGAAAACCTATTTTCCGAACGTTGTTTTGTTCGTAAAATAGAATTCCATGGTTTGACACACCGTGTCTATTGTGATTTAGTAATTAATTAAGTCATTTAGTAATTTAGATTTTGTTACTAAAATTACAGTCAAGATCAATTTATCAGTCAATTTTCTGATACAGGGCAGAGAAAAAATATTTTCTCTCTGGGAACTTGTTTGCTATATAGGTGATTTATTTTCTGCAATATTTTCCTAACGCAGATTGCCATAGTATGCCCATTTCTATAGGGCTGATCTAGCAAGAAATTACTTAGTCTTTGCTAACAGCGTTTGCTTAGATTTCATGGATTCTATAGGCAAACTCTTTGATGGGGGTTCAGTGAGTGGAACCCAGGAGTTAGCTGGCAATATTTAGCCAGTGAGGGCACCAGCATCAATACTGGGAGGCAAAGAGAACACTCTTGGAGAAAAAGATCCATTTTAAAACTTACTAATTATGTAATTTTGACAGGCCTGAGTAGATTTGCCATCATTTGATAACGAAAGCTCCAAAATGGATAGAAACAAATCTTATGACACATTAAATAATGTCGAACATGATTATTTCTATTTCATGTACAATCGTCATATTTTTCATGGTCAAAAAATCATGTTTCACATGGGACATGTTTTGACAACCCGTATATAAACAAGAACTCACCGTTTTTCTTTATTTAGATTAGTAGGCTAGACAGGTGAATGGCTTGATTACCGCTCACTCTCCTCATCCGCCAATTTAACATACCAAATTACCATTATTTTTTCTTCTATTTACTCCAACCGCCATAATTATAGAGTTCAACGTAGCGATGTATATGGTACAGTGAAATGGTTCAACGAGTCCAAAGGATTTGGATTTATAGAACAAGATGACGGGGCGGATGTCTTCGTGCATTTTAGGGCTATCAGTGGTGAAGGTTTCAAGACTCTTAGCGAAGGACAGAGAGTGGTTTTCGAAGTTGAACAGGGCCAAAAAGGTCCTCAGGCCGCTAATGTACGAAAAATAAAATAATTAAAGCCGTTTTCAGGCTAAATACTACTTCTAATAACACTGATATATTTAACTATGTTGTACATTAAGGTTTGTTTATTTGAAAATTGATGCACGATAACAATATATTTTATTACATTTTATTTCAATTTATTACGTAAATACGGTACGGTTATAGATTGTGTTTAACATGTTTAAGAAATTCATACTGTTATTCTATAACATCACTTGGTACACCATGAATTTAAAGTTAATACCAGTGGCGTAGCCAGGGAGTCAAAGGGGACAGAGTGCCATCCCCCTCCCCCCCCCCCCCCCCCCCCCCCGAACAAAAATTTTAGCGAACAAAATCGGGAGGGCAAACTTAAGAAAAGGAAAAGAAGAAGGAAAAAAGGAAAAGTAGAAAAGAGAAGAAAAAAGTGAAAGGAGAAAAGGAAAAGGAGAAAAAGGAAAAGGAGAAAAAAGAAAAGGAAAATACACAATGTGTTTACCGGGCTGTTTTAGCCAATTAAGCATGTTTACCAGGCAGAAAAAAGAAGTTTTTTGCAGGGCACAACTGGTCGATTTCTGCCCGGGAAATGGAGCTTGCCAGCCCGGTAAAATCGGGGCTCGAGTCAGATCAAACCTACCTAATTTCCCCCCAATCAATCGAAAATGTTGACTTTTCATGTCAAAATAACATCCAAAATAGCTGAAAATATCGAATTTCAGACCAAATTAAGGCAATTTGAACATGAAAAGCCAGACTTGTTCTTGCCCCCGAGATTTTTTTCTTGCCCTCCCAATAAAAAAGGATGCTGGTACCGCCTTTGATATTCTTTTGTTTTATTTGTTTCTTTTTTTTTTTCTTGTATTTTTCTTTCTCCAAGCAAGAGTTTTAATAACAATCCTCACTTCTCTTTACAGCATCATGTACATTCACACAAGTTCATACAATATGTTTTACATTTCTTACATTTCAATGTTGAGGGCGTTCCCTGTTAAGATCACATACTATACCTTTAACTAACCAACAAAATCAATTTCAACGCATGATACTTCTTGGGTCTGAATTTGATATAGATAGAGGTCACGTTATTTTCCCATAGCAACCAATCAAGATGGACTAGCTTATGCTAGTCGAGCATGACTGACTATAAAAGCTAGTCCAGATCTGGTCTACATGTAGCTTTTACCTATAGTCGGGCTTACCAGTTTAGGTTTCGGTGTGGGTGTTCCAGAATCGGACGATACTAGTACTAGTAATAAGGCCTATTTCATGTTTTCAAAGTGGTAGTGTTGCGTGTAAATCCAGTTCCGTTTTTCAATTGAAATGATGAACTCTTTCCTAATTAAAGGCTCAATACCACTATAGTGATGACTTTCATTCAACTAAGTGATTACCTTGTCGAATTTGAACCTGGAGCAGTTCCGTAAGTAGGTAAATCAGTTTTCACAGTATTATATAAAATCATTCATTCTCTTACCTCCGCTATTTAGCAGCGAGTACATTGAAATTATTTGTCAAGTGCACATCCACGACACAATAGACTATGGGATGTTGCCCTGTATCTTTCATAACCGAGAAGCCGGTGACATTTTTAATTTTCAAAATAGAATTTTTGCTATGTCTATGAGGGTTGGTCAATGATAGTGATCATGGTATGGGATGCATGAGTGGTTCTATTGAGGGATAGTGTGATCAACACAAAGTATGAACCTTTGTCTTTTAAACAATAAACTTTTGGATTTCTAAGTATGAATTAGGACGTCATAGCGTTAGCTTAAAGTAATTACACTTAGGACACTGCTAAATCAGTTATTTGGCGGAAACTTTGAATTGTTTGTATGAAACACGTGGTAAAAAGATTGCATAGCATGACACCAGTATCAGGTAAATTCTGATTATTTTTTTTGCATAATCATGAGACCTAAGACAATAACTTTAATCACTGTGTCATTTGAAATATGTAGTATACGAGGAAAAGGTAAGGAGAAGCAATTGAATACAAAGTATTTCAAATATCAGTATTTCAAATAGCCCATTTTCATTGAAAAATTCCAAGTCAGTGAATCACTAATGTTGCGGAAATCAAATAAATTAGGGAAAATCCAAGAAATTAGCCAGTTTGGGCGATTCCATAGGATAGGTTACCAATAATTTGAACTTATTCATATAAAAGCTACAGAAAAAATGCGCATGCGCAGAGAGCAGATCATTTTGATCTTGGCCAAAAATGGCAAAAATAATGAAATTTGCCAGATGATAGCTTACTCTGCCTTTAAAATCTAATCAGAAATCTTGAAAAATGCTTAAATCAATGTGTATAATTGTTTAGATAATCAAAATGAAGATATACATGAATGTATCAATCAAATATGGCTGTCACAACCTATATCATTACTTCTCTCTTTAGAGCTACTAGATGCGTATTGTTAAAGTAATCGTCACATAATTCCATCGGTTTGATCAGCTCCTTTTGAAATCCCAATTATTATTGCTTTGCATCCCACAACAATTTCTATGGTTTATCGTTGCGGATTTTTCTTTAATCAACACGTATTTTCATGAAAGTAACAGTGGTATTTGAGATGGTCCCTTCTTGTTTGTATTAAGGAATTCAGATCTAAAATAGAGTGTTAAACAAAGATTATTATATTGTGTGTTCTTACTTGTTCTTACTATTCACCAGGTGTTATCTGTTTCTATGCTTGCATTGTCGAGATATACGCAAATGTATCAATCAACCCAAATTTCAGGCAGTGTCCAACGTGTACTTACTTTAAGCTTATGCTATGACGTCATAGTTCATACCTAGAAATCCAAAAGTGTATTGTTTGAAAGACAAAGGTTCATACTTTGTATTGATCAATAGAATCACTCATGCACCCAATACCAAGATCACTTTCAATTTTTTTGTATTGACCGACCCTTGTAGTTGCCAATGATTTTTAGAAACATTACCCTTTTTTACCTTAGGTCCATGAAAACACCAGATTCTGATTTTTGTTCATCCTAAATATGGCCATAAGGTCGTGAGTTTTAGTAGAGTCATCATTTTACAAATATGGTTCAAAGCTATCACTTTCAGCAATAAGAGTGCTCAATACCCATGGTAATGAGTAGAGCGATATAACATATAATATATTTTAAGCACTGGTCACAACACTGTGTTTCATGCGCCTTGCAATCATCAGGTGACTGAGGCCCATTGCCAAACACATATAAGTTATTTTGTCTTGGCACGGCTTGGTGGTCTGTTGCCATCAGGGCTCAAATTACATCGCGGCCATCGCGGCCATTGCCGCGATGCCCTCGCATCTGGCCGCGATGCCCTCGGATCAGTAAAAAAATCACGGCCATAATGGCCGTGCCCTATTTTTAACAGAGGCCGTGTGTGCCCTTTTGGCTCCCGGTCGGGTGTTCCGATATACTTAACTTTGATCAATTATTCCAAATATATACAACTAACATGTTTTATTGTATGATTAAATATGTATTCCATTCCTATCCCGACCATTTCCGAGAACATTTTAGCATGTAAACATGCCATAAAAAGGCATAACAATGTAGCTATATCGGAACATAACACACCATGTAAACAACGTCGAATTCGACGCCATTACCCCATCGCATGCAGGCAAACAAATCACTATACAATGTTTGTGTACATAATTATAGGTAATTTAACCAAAAAATTGTCTGCGTTTACATGTAAAATTAGGGTTTAAAAATAACGTAAACATAAAATGGCCTTGATGCCTTTAATTCAAATCTTGGTTTGGCCTTGGTGCCCCAGAACATGGCCTCGGTGCCCTTCGAAATGTTATATTCTTAAGGCCAAAGTGGCCGTGCCCCTAAAATGACGAAATTTGAGGCCTGGTTGCCATGCCTACACTTACTTATAAGCTCACTTCTCTTGCCCTTATCTTTGATCTTCTTCTCACACAGTATAGCAAACTTTTCCTCTAAGCACAGATTACATATACCTGATCTCCTCTTGAAAGTGTTGGATTTACATAATATGCCCCATTGGATGGCATAATCCCTCCACTTATCCTTCAGATAATGATAAGGGCTTGCTTAACAAGAGACGTGAGTTATAAGTAAGTGTAGGCATGGTAACAGACCACCAAGCCTCTTGTCAAATACCGACCGTGCCGATCTCAAACAATTTGGATTCACTTTTATGATGAATTTTGAGGGGGTCCAAGCTGTTGGATTTTTATCGTTCGTATCCGGATTTGAACGGTAAAAACAGTATGACCCCCTCTTGATTAGGAAAAACCGTGTGACCCCTTTTTGTCAAGATAAACCATGTTACCCCCCCCCCCCCCCTCCCCCTGCAGTGGAAATAATGAACCGTCACTTACTCAATCATTTCGGTAGTCCCTTTGTTCATATATTAAGTAAGCATTGCATAAGAATTTAAGTGTTTGGTATCGTTGGTATTATTTTATCCAATGCTATCTACTGAATACGAGTCGTTGAGGTACGCGTCATTGGATATGATTTTCAAAATACGGCCCGCCAACTATTTGTTTAACATTTTAATGGTAGAGGAAAAGGTAACGTAGCTCATTAACATAATTTTCGTTACCTCTATCGTGTTGGAGCATGCGATGTAAGTAGTCGTGTAGTAGTGGTTCTCCCCGATATGAATACCGCTGTTGGTAAATAAAAAAACATGTGCTAAGTACAATAAATGAGCAAAACAAAACCGCAGTCCATAAAATTAGTTATAGCGTTTGCCAATTTACCATCACTGTCCATTCATATGACCGTCATTTGTGAATCGATTGCTTCATCTGTTGTCTATTAAGTGGAAAAACGCTATTGAAATGAACTGATGGGTTGCCCTTTAATAGCTTTGGAATAACGGGTATTAGCGGAACTCGTTTCTAGTGAAATCGATTTAATACCTGCAGTCATTACAATGACACCCAATTTGTCAACAGCATCAATACCAAAAGGAAATTGAATAGGAGTGTTGCTGTTTTAATCCATATATGATAGTTCTTTTGGAGAATAACAAAAATCTCTGAATGGTTATTTTTGCATAGAAGGCCTTATTGTAAAGCTGAGTAGTGCAATTCGCGAATAAGAAAAACAAATAAACAAGCCATTACAACTCGGATGTCTGCTATCTACAGTAAATAGCACCCATACATTATTGCATCATCACTTGGATATAACTATAAATAGTATTGCTTTCTTCAGTAGATAACACCCAAGTTACATTTCTATCTTCAGTAGATAGTTCCTATATATTACATTACTATCTTCAGTAGATAACAGTATGTTTATATTGCTAGCTTCAGAAGATAGTATACTAATATATACATTGCTTTCTTCAGATAACATATGCTATATTGCTATCTTCAGTAGAAAGCATTAATGAATTATTACATTTATATCTTCACCTGAACATAATATCCATATGGACAGTAAATACCTACACCGTGAATTAACACCTATTATTGGTGTTATTGGTGTGCAACTAAATTAGGATCAGTGCACCATGTGTATGAAGACCGCCTTGTACACTCGTTAAAATAATTCCATGATAGCTAACTATACACCAACTACAATTTATATAAAGTTAAATTTCGTGTATTTAGTCACCCATCAAATGACCACGAACGTGACACAAAAAAACGTAAACAAATTATACTAGAAATAAGTTAAAATTTAACCCCCATTTCAGATAGTAGTAATTTACCCTAAAAAGGGGCTTTATTTTTAAGTCTTGCTTTTTTATTTGTTTATTTTATTCAAATGAAGAGTGATCGGTTGATAATTATACACACAAAGTTGATTGATCCCACGCTCCAATATTGTTTTAAGTGCATGATGCAGTGACAATTGAAATGGAAGGGCATGCCAATTATGTCTTGTTGTAGGGGGAATTATTGGTTGTTTCGTAAGTTACCTAAATACTACCATATTATGAGATTTATGCAGTTCAATCTAGCACTAGGGATCTGCCACGAGTCATTTGTATTGACGGTGAATCAATTGTAACACATTTTTTAAAGTATCTTAAAGACAAGTTCACCTTATTTAAAAAAAAGACCATCTATAGCTTGGCTTAAATTTTAGCATTTAACGTGGGTTTTCCTCAGGATCCACAACTGAGATAACGACCCGAAACCGTGAACAATTTAAATGCCTCTAAAGAGATTGCTAAAACTGTGGTTGGCTTACGGGAACAAATTATATACCAAAACGATGTCGTATCTCTTAATAAAAGCATAAATTAGCCTACAGAAATGTCAAATTAAATAATCCCGAAGTTAACATCAATATTATGACTCGAGGTGTTCAAGGCCTACTGTTTCCCGCCCGCGTCCAAAAATGAGTATGCCAAATATTTAATGATTTGATTTTTATTTAGGATTTTATGAAATTAATCATGTACATGTAGTAATAACATAATAATTATGTAATATTAAATACGGACCTCGATATTGGTTGCGACCCTTTGTTTCAATATAATGGAATAAAAGATAGACATCTCGGCCCTTTTCCAAACATGAAACTGTTATTAGTCATAATCATTTTGAATAGATATCCTTATTGCCAAGCAGTTAGCTTTGATTATGTTTCTGAAATTATTCAATAAAATAACCTTGTCAGTCCTGAACTCGTCCGTAGATATCTGACGATTCAGAGAATCTAGTCCCTCCGTGTCACAATTTAGAACACAGAGCTGAATACAGCGTGCTATTAAGACGAATGACGTCGGATTTACGAGCGATAGCTGCATACCTGAGAACAATACCAGTAAATATTCCTAAAAGGAACTCGCGCCTGTTTCCTTAAAAATATTCATGTTCAATGGGATTCTAACTCGAGGAGGCAACTCCATTCAATAGCAGCACAAGGACACACATAGAGCGTGTTTCTGCTGGGACACTGCAAAAAGTTAGCGCTAATAAACGCTAAGTTTCAATCGGTCAGTTTTTAATCCCCCCCCCCCCCCCCCCTGTTTCTACTCGCGAAAAGTTACCGCTAAGTTTATCGATCCTAGTCGATGGGCCACGACATTTGACTTTTTGTAAAACCAAACAATGCCACCGCGCCTGAAAAAGATTGCTTCACAATAATATGTATAACCCAGCGTGACACGGTTCACGGCGCAAACCGCTAAGAATCACCTTTCTGTTTCTACTGGGTTTATTGCCGATTATTGTTGGTTCCAGCAACCGGCAATAATCGGCAATAATCGGCAATAAACCCAATAGAAACAGAAAGGCTATTACTCTTAGCGGTTTGCGCCGTGAACCGTGTCACGCTGGATTATACACATTGAGCGTGTTTCTGCTGGGGAAGACACCGCTAATAAACGCTAAGTTTTCCTAGTAGAAACAAGCAGAACCCGGCAATAATCGGTATTGTTGGTAATCCCAAAAACCTTCACAAACCAGGTTTGGAACCGGCAATAATCGGCAATAAACCCAATAGAAACAGAAAGACGATTCTTAGCGGTTTGCGCCGTGAACCGAACGCTGGGTTATACACATTATTGTGAAGCAATCTTTTTCAGGTGCGGTGGCATTGTTTGGTATTACAAAAGGTCAAATGTCGTGGCCCATCGACTAGGATCGATACAATTAGCCATAACCTTTCGCGAGTAGAAACAGGGGGATTAAAAACTAACCGATTAAAACTTAGCGTTTATTAGCGTTTACTTTTTGCAGTGCCTCAGTAGAAACACGCTCATAGGGTCCCTGATCAAACAAGCCGGGCAATAGGCAAACAATATTGTGCTGCCCTTTCAGACGGACCCAATTCTTGCAAAATCTTTGGTCGGGATTTTTGTTTGTTTTTTGTTTGTTTGTGAAATAGCAACAAAAACGTCGGTAAGTTTTACCATTTTGGTAATGAGCAGATTTGTCGACAGTAAGTTTGGTTTAAAAGATATTTTTTACATGAAATCGCACGCAAACTGCAAAAAAACGCAGCTTTTATCCATTGAATTAAAAGTTTTCTGGGACAGGTTAATTCTTAGTTTACCATTTTCCAGATCTGAACAATCGCGAGTTTGTAGAATTCGTTGCGTCAGAGTTTTAAGATTTCAACAATATGTGGGGTTTAATACTGAAGAAAACGGTTACGGTAGCACTTTCATGAGTTTAGAGGCATTTGGGTTTAGCATAGACAATGCTTAGTGTTGAGATACAATTTGAAAAGACTAGTCAATAATCACGTAGGTATTTTAAATTGCTTGCCACACCGGTAATGAGGATACACAGATAAACTCAACATCGCTATTGAATAGGTACAATACCCTTCTCCTCCATTGTATAAAGCATACACGAATCACCATTTTGGTTGACCTTTGAGGAAAGTACAACTACCTTTTTTGGAATCATAAACAATTGCACGTGTTCGTTTCGTTAGCGATTCATGATATGGTTGTCATTTAATCGATTCCCTCATAAATGTTCTGCCGCAGTATATTCAGTGAGTTAAAAATATGGCGTATCATCGGTGTAAGATATTTTAAATGAAAACGCTACATTATTGTAAAGACTTAAGGAATAACGCGGTATAATCATTCTTTTAGGATTTGGTGCCAGATCAATTCCGTGCAGTCTTAGGATAAACCGAATATATGGGTATCCGCGTTATAAAGTTAATCTGGCTATGAAGTTTATGATGAGGTTTATCAATGTTACACACCCTGTTACATTCTAAGGGATAGAAATTGTTGAACTTTGTAAGAGTCAATATTATTGCAGTTGAACGTAAAATTCGTTCTTAATAATAATAATAATAATGGCATTTATAATGCGCCGTCAATCTACACACAGAAAACACTATGTAAAAAAATACACAAATTATGTAAAAATTACACAATCTGTGTAAAAATAGAACTCCATAATACTATGTAAACAGTTGTGTAAAGCTTTTGCATAGAAATTTACACAAGCTTGGGTATATATTACATGTTTTATGTAAACTCTTACATAATAATTATGGAGTTCTATATTTACATAATTTTTTACATAGTGTTTTCTGTGTGTAGGTGAACTATTCCGAGGCGCTAACATATAAAACAAAAATACAAATTAACATGAAAAATACATAAACAAGGATGATTTGCATATACATGTATACAAAGAAATCAATTATAAACTGAGTCAAATAATCTTGTTTTTAACAAGTTCTTAAAAGAGTCAAATGAAACACAGCATCTCAAATTATAAGGTAGTGAGTTCCAGAGAGTTGGTGCAGCAACCGAAAATGCGCGATCTCCAAATGAATGTTGGAACAACAAGTAAAAGTGTATCAGATGACCGGAGAGTATGTTTTGGATGATATGGAACAAGAAGATTAGAAGAAGATTAGCAATATATGTTGGTGAAGTGCCATATATATGTTGGTGAAGTGCCATGCAAAGCTTTCCAAGTTAAAAGAAGAAGAAGTTTAAAATTAATCCTTTCGCGAACCGGAAGCCAGTGGAGATCTTTCAATATTGGAGTGATATGATCAAACCTCCACGTCCCCGTGAGAACGAGAGCAGCCGCACCCTGAGCAAGTTGCAGCCCGTGAAGCAAGTGATCAGCGATGCCAAAAAGAAGAGAATTGCCATTGTCAATACGAGAAGTTATAAGAGCATGGACGATATAGTAGCTGCGGTTTCAAACGTAAAATTCGTTCTTGTAAAAGATTGACATTTCTGACCCTTTGAGGTTTCTTATAAGGGATAGAAATTGTTAACACATAGAAGATTATGCGTTTCATTTATATTAGCAGTTGTGAATCAGATTTCTCTGAGGGATAAAAATTGTCGAACGACTCCATATTATTGCATTTGAGCATACAATTCGTTCTTAGGGATAGAAATTCCTGACCCTAAGAGAGCAAGATTTCGTACTAAATTCCATACAGTATTAGAGAAACCATTCTTAAGGAATAAACATTGTTGCTCAGCGTGGATTTAATCCTGATTAAAACCACTGAACCATGACCAATTTGATTTCATTGTTAAGAACAACTGATAAAGTTAAAATCCTGGAAAGCTCAAACTACCGGGCTAAAAGGTGGAAATGATTTTTTTTAATTTTTCTGTATATACAGTGTGTGGTGTAATTTATGCCCTGTGGTTTAGACAGCACTGTTAATTAGTTATCGAGATCGGTTTTTTCGCCCCCGCTCTGAAATATTGTTGACGAGGCGGGGGCAGCATAGCAATCCTTAGCCCAGGTAAAGTCAAATTCCACTGGAAAAACGTTAAAGTCTACCGAGGAAAGTTCCCTTTGTCCCCTCCCCGCCAAATACCCCAGTTACGCTACTGCTTCATCATGACAGTTGTACAGGGTGAGTCAAAAAAAAGTGTACTCAACTTCAGCGATTTTTTTTTAGAAAAAGTATTCGTTTGTTTTCAAAACAATATACTACGGTATAAACACAAATCAATTAGCTTTAATATGAATTTTATCTGGTTTAGATTGGTTGAGGGAAACTTATTTTACGCTGTTTTGAATAAAAGCGGCAAAACAGGCCCCCACCTTTGCCCACGCTACTGCAAGCACCCCACCGACAATTTTGTTTTACAGAAATTATATGGTCAAAATTGCAAATGTACCGACGGAAGCTCGTTAGTGCCGACAGATTTTATGAATAGGGCAGATTTTGCCGACAAATTTGATTAATGGAGGTGTCACCCCCCCCCCCCCCCCCCCCCCCCCCCCCCCCCCCCCCCCCCCCCTCTGGGGACGCCCTTGCGTTTAGGCACCCCTATTTCTTCAATAATACTGGCATTGGACCTTCTCATTGTCCATACGATACGAAGCATACGCCTCCATCACCACATCTCAAAAAGTTGAAAGTTGAATTTCGAGACCGATTCCACCTCATTACCATCAGTTATGAGAGGCTCTCCAACACTATCTGTGCCTATGGACATGATCTTGGTCTTGATGACATTTAGACGTAGGCCAAGCTGCTAACTCTCCACTTTGACTTTCTTCAGGAGTTCCGCCATCTCTTCCATATTTGTTGCAAACAGGGTGGTGTCATCGGCATAACGTAGATTGTGTATTTGGTATCCACCTACTGACAGCCCCCTGACCATCATCCAATGCACGTCTCATTATAGACTCTGCATAAAGGTTGAAGAGTGCTGGGGCAAGTATGCACCCTTGACGGACTCCCTGACCTAGAGCAAATCAGTCACTATTTCCTTTCTCAGTGCGCACACAGGCAGCTTGACCATCATACAGATTGCGAATTAGGTGGACGAGGTGGTAAGGGATTCCCATTTCTTGCAGTGCTGTCCACAATGCCGAATATCTCACACAATCAAAGGCCTTAGCGTAGTCTATGAAGCACATGAAGAGCTCCCTCTGGAATTCAAAACATGTTTCCATTATGTGACGTACATTGGCTATCTGATCTCTTGTGCCGCGGCCTTTCCGGAAACCGGCTTTCTCAGCAGGAAGTTCACGTTCAAAATGAGGTCTAAGACGTTCATTGATGATGTGCAGCAGGATTTTGCTTGCATGTGGTATCAGAGCGATAGTACGATGATTTTTACATTCGCTAGCATCCCCTTTCTTTGGAAGTGTTAGGAAAACTGATCTCTTCCAATCCTCTGGCCATACTCTTGGCATAATAACTGCTACAGAATCATCAGCTTGCTTCAGGAGATCACTTGGAATATCATCTAGACCAGGTGCATTTTGACTTTTTAACTTCTTGATGGCTTCCTGGACCTCAGATAGAAGAATATCAGGCTCATCTTCACCTAGTGGAGGCGGGGGAGACTCCTGTTAGCCATTTGTCTCTTTTTGGGACGCATACAGATTTTCACAGTAGTTTTTCCAACGATCCTTGATTTCGTCACTCTCAGTTAAGACCTTTCCTTGCTCATCCTTGATGATAGCCAATCTAGTTGTCGTTTTTGAGGTGATGTTTTTTATACATCTAAAGAGCTCTCTGCTGTTTTTGTGGAAATTGTGATCCTCAAGTTCTTGGCATTGCTCTCGGATATGCTTGTTCTTATCTCTCCCAGAATTCAATTGAACCTCACTTTAAAGTCTTCTGTATAGGTTACTGTCCTGCAGACTAGCTTCTTTCAATTGGCGTCTTTCATCTGCTAAGTTGATGGTTTCATGTGACAGCCATGATGTGGTCTTTCTCTTATGTTTTTTAGGAACATGTTTTTTGGCTACGCTGAGAATAGAGTTTTTGATGTCCAGCCAGAGTTCATCAGGAGTTGTTTCCTCGTCGCTCACCATCAGTTCTTGAAACAGATTTCTGGCAGGGTTTTAGCTATCTTGATAGAAGACTTCCACCTACTGCTGATGAGGATGTAGTTAATCTGGTTTCTTGTGAGGCCGTTTGGAGATATCCAAGTGTACTTCCGTCTAGGGTGTTGTTGGAAGATTGTGTTTGTGATATTAAGTCTGTTTGCTACACAGAAATCCACGAGTGTAGTACCTCTTTCGTTTCTACTTCCCAACCCATGTGGGCCCAAGACCATGGTTTCGTCTTCATTTTGAATGCCTTTTGCGTTGAAATTACCTGTTATCATGATGATATCTCTCTTCGGAATGCCATCCAGAGTTTCTTGCAGTTGGCTGTAAAAACATTCCAGATCTTCGTCAGAGGCAGTGGCGGTTGGTGCATATACTTTAAATGACTGAGAGGTTAATAGTCCGAGCATGGAAGCTGATGGAGATGATCCTGTCACTGACTGGGTTGTAGCCCAAGACATACTTTGAGATGATTTTTGCTGGTGATGAAAGCTACACCTTTGTTCCCTCCTTTCTCATTTTTTGAGTAGTATATGGTGTGGTCATCTGTGGAGAAATGGCCTTTTCCTGACCAGCGTAACTCAGCAATACTTAGGATGTTCACTTTGCATCTGTCCATCTGTCTGGTCAGAAGCTCCAGCGGATATAGCGGATACCCATGTGATAGATAAATATTGCTATGAAGGTTATGATGAGGTTTGTCAGTTTTACACGTCCAGTAACATTTGGTACGTTATACGTATTGTGCACAATACACTGGTACGTGCGATTAGTCAATGCATAACTATCAGCTGATTGACACGTTGAATCATCATGTATATAACTAATTATTGCATAACGCACTTGGATGTACGATGAGTCTCGACACGTGAATAAAAATGAGCTGATGGACACATACGAGTATTTGATTCATAAACGATTTCCATTTCATGCATTTCAAGCGTTTTCAGTCAATATTAGGGGCTGAATTTGTTATATATAGTCAAAACAAAACTGTTATAATAGTATAGGGCAGACTAGATTTGAAAGAAGCTCCTTATTATAGTCAAAGAAGATATCTCACATCTTCTATGGGATAGAGATGTCATCACCAACTAGAAAGAGAAGAAAGGCTCACGGAGACAGTCCTTTAAGAAATTCATTGCTTCCAACTTCAAAGCAGATGTCGACAAGCTAGCTCCACCATTTGCTCCACATATCCGGCGTGTTTAGTTGAAAACTTGTACAAACCAAATTCAAAAGGAGCATCAAGTTCCTTCAAACTCAACACCAAAGCCCTCAAGGCCAGATTTATGAAATATATATGTTTCTGTCGTTCATTTTATTCAAGTCACACATGCGATGCAATACCATAGAATATACTGGATGAAAGGTTAAGTGCACTTTATTTGGTTACGTTTAGCATCAAATCACGACGAGCCTGTTTTGGTTTATTGATCTCGCTCCAAGTGGCATATCAAACAAAATGTTACAGGATTGAGCGGTAACCGTATATGTTTCTACGGAAATAACACATTTTAACACAGGTACAGTAATTTGTGTGGAATGGATCTGTTTGATCTCACATAACGTGTCTGTTTTATTCTGAGAACACCGTAACTTGCTGGCCCAATTCTGTTTTTAACTGATTCAAATACCTGAATATACTGGCAATCTTTTGTAGAAATGTCAGAACATTTGTTGGTGCCATTTCTGAGAAATAGAGCTTTGAATATTATTATTTACTATAATAGCGCCCTCATCGGCCACATTTCCCATAGAGTTACATGTAAAATATTTATCAAGTAGAAAATGCCGATAATTTAAAAACGGCTCGAACAATTTTCTTGCAATTTTCACCGTAAACTGTCATTCATTAGCACTACCTAAATCAGGTAAAACCATAAAAGGACCACTATATAATCTTTTTTTATCCCATAATTTTAATTATAAATCGGACAGTCAAACAGCCGTGGTATAACACTCTGTTAGATTTGGTACATTCTGTATCTTTTAGCACTCTGTACTATAAGTGTATACGACTATTGAACTGTAATACAATGAACTGCAGGCATCAGCACCATGCACCTGTGATGAGTCAACGCAACAATAAAATATAAGCAATAATAATTTATTAAATCTACGCTTTTTCTGATGTAGGCATAAATGTATAAATGTTCGCACAAAAACAATTCAAATTAGTACTGAGCAAGTTTCGTTGGAAAGAAGTCAGCTTATTTTGATCCCGATCGCTGTGAGTGTTATTATTCTTCGTGCTACGGTGAGTTCTAATTAAACACGGTTTTAACTTAACAATGTAACTATAAACTCGTGTCTAAATGTATCGCTAGTCTATCTTTTAAGCAATTGCGCCTTATAAGAACCATCTATTATTAGTAGTATTATTATTAGTATTATTATTATTGTCTACATAGTTTATCACCCACTTTGTCTATATATACCAATTCGTCTAATAACCATTTTGGTTGAATATACATTTTGTCTGCGACCATTTTTGGCTATGACCATTTCGTCTAATAACCGCTTCATACGGCACTTTGTCTAATCACAACTTTGTCCAATCACCACCTTGTGTAATACATGTAAAAGAAATGACAGTGTTTCGCAATTGTTCAGAATAACTTTGTTATGGTTGTAAAGATTATACACAGGGAGGCCTATAACTAAAAAGACTTTACTTTAGGTTTACTTTTGTTAAAGAAGAATTTGCTTAGAAGTTATAGATCTAGTGGATCTCAAGACATATAACAGTCATGAAATGATGGCAAGGTCGAATTATTATGAATAATGTAATGATCTGTCATCTAATTTTCATAGGGTGCTTGATTTGGCAAATTAGCAACATTTCAACTTTAATTGCGCATTGTGAGCATTTGTTTATGAGATGTTCATAACCTAATCGAAATCATTACGCTTCAAGGCCCGCTTAGCAGCGCTATAAATTGTTGCCCTAAACCCGGCACCAAATACACATCGTGCATAACATCGTCTCTATGGCTCATTTCATAAACCCTCCTTGCATGGTCAATTTCAATATTCGAAAGTGAATAAGTTATTGGCATTTATTACGACTAGGAAGGTTCACTAATGAATAGTATGCTTCAAATAATATGAAAAATGAACCGACCCTTATGAGTTAAGACAAATGATGTATGGACATGTGGCAATGAGAATAATTGGGTATGAACGGTGATTTTAGTCAATGTAGTATCGTTTAATCAATGCTATTGCTCCTTTAATTGTCATTAATGACGTTTACAAGTGTATTTATTAGCTTGAATGTGGTAGCGGAAGCTTATTATTTGCTTTAAGGTTGGTGTCAACCCCAAAAATGTGAAAAATAGAGAGCGCCGTAACTTTTAAACCATAACTGTGATGAATGTAAAAGTATACATTTATGGAATGGAAATGAGTCAGAGATTCCATTTTTTATATCAAATTTCACTAAAAATGTTGATTTTTGACAAAATGGCAAAAAATCACTTTTTTGGTAAAAAATTATTGGACAGGCTACAAAAGTCAATTGTCAGAAAAATCACTTTTTGGTCAAATTTTTCAAAAGTAAGGCCTAAAATAAAAATTTAAAAATACCACTCCTATAGTTTTGTCTTAACATGGTTTCTAGCAAATTTCAGCATTTTTAACTCAAAATTGAAAGTTACGGCGCGCTCTATTTTTCACATTTTTGGGGTTGACACCAACCTTAATTTACCTTTACGTTGCGTGCGGTTGTAGATGATGCCTTTTACTCGAAAATTCGACACGAAGAAACATCAGATTTAACTGTATGGCCAACTAGGGTATATTACATTTCGTCGTGCGAGTGCAACAATGTCGTAAGTGACATTTTGGCGAAATTGACTTTTTTATATATTTTGGAAGAGTAAGTAATTGCGCTCATTTTAAGCTAATTTTGAAGTTCTAAAACAAATTAATTGTGTTTTAATTAATAAAAAACAATATCGTAAGTGCACTTTAATTTAATGTTATATTATTCTGAGTGCAACAACAACGTATCTACCACTTACAATGTTCTTGCCCTCTGTTTTCTCATATTTTCTCAAGCTTTCTCAGTGCAATAATATCGTATCTGCCACATACGTTGTTGTTGCACTCTGATTTTCATATTTTCTCAAGTTTTCTCAGTGCAATAATATCGTATCTGCCACATACGTTGTTGTTGCACTCTGATTTTCATATTTTCTCAAGTTTTCTCAGTGCAATAATATCGTATCTGCCACATACGTTGTTGTTGCACTCTGATTTTCATATTTTCTCAAGTTTTCCAAGTGCAATAATAACGTATCTGCCACATACGTTGTTGTTGTACTCACTAGATTTGTTATTGCAGATACGTTATCTAAAAATGTCAATATCTTTTCAAATACTTATTTTTATGACACGATGTTCAATTTATATCATCAAAGAAAATAATCTTTATACTTCCAAAACATAATATGTTTACTCAAAAACACAATAAGTATGAAAAACATAAAAATGCTTCTCTTGCAAATACAGCAAAATGCAGATACGATATTGTTGCACTCGCACGACGATTTCTTTCCACGGTTGTTTTATTTGTCAACTTCTCAATCATAGATTAACGGAGGATTTTGTTGATTGATTCTGTGCTAGTTTAAGCAACCACCGTTCCAGAACTAGGCGTCACTTCTCTGTCAACCATTAGGGATGTGTCATAACATACACTTCCTCACATATATATAGGCCATGTGGACATATGGCTTAAGACAAATGGTTATTAAACCAAATGGTTATTTAAGTCCAAGTAGATATTTAACGAAATGCCAAAGAGACCATATTGTTTAGCCGAAATTATGATTAGACTAAATAGCAAATTAGCCAAAATGGGTTTAGACGAAATGGTTGTAGATAAAGTGGCAACTATTAACAATGTAGATTTGATTGTTTGATTGATTGATTGATTGATTGATTGATTGATTGATTGATTGATTTCATTCGAGTATAATTTATCAACATGTTAGTGCTAAAAGGTTGCGTATTAAACGAGATTTACGGATTTCAAATTATCCAGTTTAAAAGGCGAAGTGTTAAATATACTTCAATGCGAAGTGAAGCGCCTTTAGTAATATGATACGCACTGTTTAGTGGTCTCTTAATTCACCATCCCATCGACCACCTCAACTTTATATTCGATTTAAATAACAGTATTAACAACTAATTTGACTTGACTTGCTTGTGTTCTGTATACAGACTCGACATTGGTGTTCAAACTATTCCTGTTATAATCAACGCATAGGAACATCATGAATACTGTTGTTATATGTGTATTTGTGGGCGTGGTATGCGCATCAGCGGTGCCAAACTTGGATGAAGTACGTATACACCAGTACTAGGAGTTCTACGGTTTTAATTTAACGGCACTATAAATAATGAAGTTGAGTTTTACCGCCCACACAATTTACATGAGTTTGAGAATATTATTTCTAGATATAGATGCAGATGCATGTGTAAAATTATTATAAGTAACCTGTATCCGTATGAACTGTACTTTATTTAATGTAGACATTATAATGCTATACCCCTAGGTTCTTGGACAAAGATACCGGTGTTGGGCGGTATCTGTACTAAAATGAGTATACCTTTTATATCTACTTTATTTATAAATCAATCAATATAATATCAATGTAATAATTACTAAATAAAGATAATAAAGACACACTGCGGGTGACATTCATTTCTTCTTTATAAATATAAATTAACATTAAAAATAGACATTAAGACAGAAGTCAAATTAGAAGCTAGTACAGTAATTGGATGAACTTTAACAACTAAACTAGCAAACTAGCAATTCCATTATTTTAATGGAATTTTTATATAAAAAGTAAAAGCTGATTTGAATAGGATACGTTTATAGTACAACATACTAATAATAAAGTGTTCGTTATCTAGAAAATTCCTAGCCCTTGGTCCAGGCTAATCGGTGACCTACCACTATGTGCACATGTCAGTTGTATATAACGCACTATACAACCCCCGGCAATGGTGCGTCACCTTAACGAGGTGCCGTCACTTTCTCATGTACCATGACGCACCCCTGTGTCACAAAAGTGACGGACCTTTGCCATACAATTATGATACCCTCAGTTAATTTTGTGACGCACCATTGGCTGACTGACCTGGATTGTAATATACATGTATATCAAACCGTTACATGAATTTCAAGAGAACAGTGTATCGAGGATCACTAAATATGAATGACAGTAGGCTTAATATGTGAAGAATGCATTTTTATCATAGGAATTAAACACATACTATCATATTCTTCCTAAATTTATTACGGTCACACGGCTAAGAGTATCTTTCAAAGTCGTGAATTTGCAAAGAATGCAGTTTTGATTAAACCTAACTGTAGCTCCTTTCTTTGGGTGTTCGAATCTATGAATACATTTATTTCGTTGGAAGAAATCTGAAGAGTTGATAAGTCGTTTTCCATGAAAGAAAACCACCTGATAAAATGGAATGACTCATAAAATAAATAGCCGGGGATTACAATCGAAATTCTAAAATGGAATTGCTAAAACTATCTGGATCCGCAGAATAATAATCAAACTAAAACTCATAAATCGTCGATGGTGTTACATAGTGGCGTACGCCGTATAGTGTGTGCGTCACTATATTAAAACAAAACAAATCATTAGCTTTTTTATACACCAAACCAATTTTGAATTACCAATAAACTGATCAATTTTTTACTTTGCTTTGGGAAAATGATTAAGAAAAACGATGTTTCAAATTAATAGGTTTTACATCACATCACAAAAACAAAAAAAAGGTCACTATCATGACTATGTAAACCACCGACCATACGCTACTATGTGATATAACCGACGAAATTGCAAAAATGAGGCCTACCCACGGCCCACTTTATGCTTGTTTGGTTCCACACACTCCCACAAGGAGTGTTTAACACGCAGAGCTGAAAACAGAATTCTAGTAATACTTGTACTTTGTACTTGTCTTTTCAGATAGTTGAAGTGCAAAAATCTGCGCAGACAAGGTACGAAATAAGGAGATATTCCAGATAAATACATTACGCCCTAAACATGATAAATGTCGTTACTATTTGTTAAACATGTGGCGAGATACTAGCACTGCATGAATTGTGTTCGTAAAATAGAATGATGAAAATATGTGAAACTGGAAGGCAGATGTCCATTGTGATTTAGTAAAGTTATAAGATTTTTTAACTGAAAATACAGTCAAGATCAATTTATGAATCAAGGTATGTCGTTCCTGATACAGGGCAGAGAATAAATATATTTTCTCTCTGGGAACCTGTTTGCTAGGTGATTTATTTGCTGCAAGATTTTCCTAACGCAGTTTGGTATAATATGCCCATTTCTATAGGGCTGATCTAGCAAGAATTTACTTAGTCTTTGCTACCAGCGATTGCTTAGATTTATGGATTCTATACGCAAACTCTTTGAGGGGGGCGGTTCAGTGAGTGGAGCTCAGGAGTTAGCTGGCAGTATTCAGCCAATGAGGGCACAAGCATCAATACAGGGAGGCAAAGAGAACACTCTTGGAGAAAGAGATCCATTTAAAGCTTACTAATTATGTAATTTTGACAAACCTTAGTAGATTTGCCGTCATTTGATAACGAAAGCTCCAAAATGGATAGAAACAAATATTATGACACATTAAATAATGCTGAATGATTATTTCTATTTCATGTAAAATCTTCATATTTTTCATGTCAACAAATCATGTTTCACATGGGATATGCTTTGACTCACCCTGTCAATAAACAAAAACTCACCGTTTTTGGTTCTTTATTTAAATTAGTAAGCTAAACAGGTGAATGGCTTGATGATCCCTCACCCTCCTCACCCGCCATCTGAACATACCAAATGACCATCATTTCTTTCTTTATTTACTCCATCCACCATAATTATAGATTTAAACGTAACGACGTATATGGTACAGTGAAATGGTTCAACGAGGAAAAAGGATTTGGATTTATAACACAAGATAATGGCGGGGCGGATGTCTTCGTGCATTTTAGGGCTATCAGTGTTGAAGGTTCCAAGAATCTTCAGAAAGGACAGCGAGTGGTATTCGTAGTTGAACAAGGCCAAAAAGGTCCTCAGGCCGGGAATGTACGATTAGCAGATTAATTAAAGCGCCATCAATACATGTTCAGGCTAAATACTCTTTCTATAACACTGAGGTATTTAACTATGTTGTACATTAAGGTTTGTTTTATATAGTTGATGAAGTCTAAACTCAAAGTAAAATTGAATTCGAAATTAGGTTGAGGCCTTTCTAAGAAAATTGAAGCACGATAACAATATATTTATTTATATTTTATTTCAATTTAGTTCGTAAATACGGTACGGTTATAGATTGTGTTTAACATGTTTAAGAAATTCATACTGTTATATTTATAATTTAATAACATCATTTGGTACACCATGAATTTCAAGTTTATACCAGTTGCGTAGCCCGGGAGTCAAAGGGGGTGCAGAGTGCCCCCTCCCCCCCCCCCCCCCCCCCGACAAAAATAGAGCAAAAACAATCGGGAGAGGGCCAAATAAAGGGAAAGGGAAAGAAAAAAGTAAAAGAAAAGAGAAGAAAAAAGGTGAAAGGACTTTTTGGAAAAGAAGAAAAGGAAAAGGGATAAAAAGTAAAAGGAAAATACACAATGTTATTACTGGACTGTTTTAGCCAAAGAAGCATGTTTACCGGCAGAAAAAGGTTTTGCAGAGCAACTGGTTGATTTCTGCTCGGGAAAAGGAGCTTGCCAGCCCGCTGAAGTCCGGGCCCCAGTCAAATCAAGTCTAACAATCCTCACTTCTCTTTACAGCATCATGTACATTCACACAAGTTCATACATATGCTGTACATTTCTTACATTTAAGTGTAATATTTTAAAATACAATATTATCCCTTCCTGACCAGCCTAAGATAAAAAGCAATTACGTGGTCATATCTATAATATTATCTTGAGAAAGATATTGACCAACTGCTGATATGTCAAATAGATTTATTATATCTATGGATAAATAGATTTATTATATCTTTGGATAAATATAATAATAGTATACTGGTATAGCAAGTGGAAAATAGTTTCCGTTTTGGAATTACAAAAACTACATTGATCACTGTCTTTAATTTTCATTTAATAAAGCAAACTATTTGTGCCTAGTAATGTAGTATGTTGTTGTTTAGTATTCTTTACTGGAACCAATGATGTTTTGTATCCTTTGTAATTTGCATAGGTCGGTAGCATATTCGTTGCAAATCCTTTATTGTGATAGAGACTTTTAGTTCAGTTCGTCATTTTATTTGACTGTTACACGATGTCTTAACGTTTTTAAGCAATAGTGTATACACCATAGGTTTAAAAGGTTCCAAGACTTTTGTTCTACCTTGACCAATACATGGCCATTTACTTTTGATTGAATTTACAATACCAATACCTTTGATGGTTATTTATCCATTTCACTCTTTCACAATGAAGAAAAACAATTCATGCTGAAAGTAACCTGTCTGGGAAAGCTGGCCGCGCGCCTGCTCTCTCCCCAGCCAGACCGTTGAACTTTTTCTTTTGGGATTTTGCTAAGTATTAAGTCTCAATCAAACTTTTAAATCATATTATTCATCGAACTAAGAACTTAGGAGATAAGCGAATGGAAGATGGATAATTGAGCAGCGAGAAAATTGGAATATTGTTCAAGTGCACGTCCACGACACTATAGTATTAGACTATGGGATGATGCCCAGTATCTTGCACTCTTGTTGTCCATCTCTTGGAAGAAGATGTAATTATTACAAAAAAAAGATGGCAAATGCATATACCTAAATACAAATTCATCTTATCCCACGTTCGTAGGTTGCACGTTTAATGAAATAATTCCATGATTTCAAAGTTTGGTTGAAACCATGAGGCTGAGCATTAGTATACGTGATTGCTTCTAATTTGGTATCATTGTAAAGATGAACACATCAGCCCCTCAGTTGAGGTCAAACACGCTCTCTTACGTATGACGAAACATTTACGAAAGATAGGCTACCGTAAAACGGGGTGAATAGGGACATGGGGTGAATAGGGACAAAAATGGGAAACGTTTTTTAAATGTCACCCGGCCAGTTTATGTAATGTAAAACGAGGTGAATAGGGACATGTCCCTATTCACAAACTCGCCGGGTGACATGTAAAAAACTTTTTTAAATGTCCCATTTTTGTCCCTATTCACCCCGTTTTACGGTACTATACTAAAACTAGTTTCCAAACGTTAAGACAGCTAAGTATAATTTGGAGCTATTGATTTGATTTTATTCAGCATAATATTATCATATCATACAATAAATAGCATTGTGTTACATTATAGTCACATTTTCTTAACCATTCAACCTAGAAATCTGATTTAGGTGAATTGTTCTCAACCAAATTGAAATTCAGTAATTCATTCTAAGATCTAATTTCAGATTAAGGGTTGAGCCAGTGATTTATATCGTACTTTCAGCAGCAGTTGTGAAGTTTGGCGCGAGTTTTATCATTTTCACATCGATTTTCAATAATGTCAGGCTATATTCGAATGGAGAGAGATATTTTGGTGAAGTAACAGATCTAGAAAACATGTTCCCCATTATATTACAGGCATTCTTTAGGCATTGTTCTTATATATATATATTTCAAACCCGGTACAAATCATTTGGGGACTCCCTGTACAAGCATCGTTAGCCTAGTCTGAATCCTTCGCGTCTTCACGATTTACTCACGCCCCCTACGAAGGTGATCAAATGTTGGCCATTTAACGATGTATGGAAATGGAAACCTTAAGAAATTCTGTAAATTACATATCCATCCTTTGCTCACAATATAAATTAATTAAAACTGTCCGTAAAAAAGTAAAATGTTCAAATACCCAAACTTCAGGACCCCTTAATTTCTTGGGGGACCCCTTAAATTTGGGTCAAAAAACATGTTTTTTATAATTTTTTCCAAAATGGTCAATTTCATTATCATGGTTGGATTCATTGAACCCTTTTCTGCAAAAAACTGTATACATTTATGAAGATTAAATGAATATTGAAGAAGTTACAGCAGTTTTACGGAGGCTATACGAAGGTGCACATCCCCCTTAAATGAATATATAGCTTTATTCCGTATGGGGTCTTTACACTAGTCTAAACTTATGAAAATGTATCTCAAGATTGAGGCCTTGAAAACTTGTTAACAAATTTTAGTGGTATGCTGTTCGGTAACAATTTCATATGAGGTTAGGTATAAATGCGAGACTTGAAGGGAGGCTCTAAACAGTGTTACTGTTACATTTGCATATCCCCAATGGGCTATTCCATTTATTAATGGTACACCCCCTATAGAAGGCATGGAAATCCCAAAAAATTGACGCTTTTTGAGCTTGGGATTTCCCAAGTAAAGTGTCCAAAATCCTCTGAAAGGGTATAGAAGGCTTGGGATTTTGACCATGGGATTTCCCAAGAAAAATGGCAAAAATCCTCTGAGAGAAGGCATGGGAATTTTGACCGAGGGATTTCCCAAGAAAAATGTCCATTATTCCCAAGAAAAAGGTCCATGGCCCTCTCTGGATCGAGGTATAATACTTTTTGACCATAGGAATTCAAGTCCATGGCCCTCTGGAGGTATAGAAGGCAAACAAATATTTTTGACCGTGGGAATTCCCAATACATTTTTTTTTTTTAAACAAATTGTGTCTTCAAACTTTGCCCGCAAGAAAGAGGTCCATGTCCAATTCGAAAAAAACACTAATTTTTTGATGGTAGGAAGAAGAGTTTATCCATCTCCATCTGGAGGTATAGAAGGCATGGGAATTCCCCCCAAAACAATAAACTTTTCCAAAAAAACTGACTGCATGCAACACGGATCATCTCATTGCAGTGGCGGTGGCGGCGCATTGGGGGAAGGGGACAAAGATTTTCTTTAGGGGGCATAAAGATAATAATGCGCGCAAATCTTTTTGGCTTTTTTAGCTTAAATTGTCATATTTGGTATAATTCTTACTAATTTGGGATGAAAACGCAGGCTTGCGAGCCAAAACTGAGCTTATGCAATGGAGTAACGCGAGAAACCTTATGATGACGGAAATATGCCAGAGAGAAGCGAGCGATTGACAAGTTTAGTAATTGAGGGAAGTAGCTCAAGACATAACTACTTAATATTCTTCACCTCCCAAACTTTAGGCAAAATCTGATAAATGTTGCTAAAAAAAAATCACTCTTAAAGGGTATTTCTTTTTGTGTATTTTTACAATATCCTCCTCCTCCACTACCTTTTTTGGAATCATAAACAATTGCACGTGTTCGTTTCGTTAGCGATTTATGATGTGGTTGTCATTTAATCGATTCATTCATAAATGTTCCGCCGCAGTATTTTCAAAAAATTTAAGTTAAAAATATGGCGTATCATCGGTGTAAGATATTTTAAATGAAAACACTACATTATTGTAAAGTCTCTATTAACAGACAGCCTGCCAGCAATAAAAAATATGCTCAGAAAAAATCTCAACGGCATTTTTTGTTAGTATAGAGCAATTCCAACCATGTGTAATAAAATCACCAGGATGTACCTCACATGGTATGGGGTGTTGGCAAATTCCAGATTGAAGTAATGTGTGTAATTTTGCCACAAAACCGTGATTTTTACACGTT
The DNA here is from genome assembly GCA_035610835.1 of Ophiura sarsii. Classification (NCBI taxonomy): domain Eukaryota; kingdom Metazoa; phylum Echinodermata; class Ophiuroidea; order Amphilepidida; family Ophiuridae; genus Ophiura; species Ophiura sarsii. The sequence goes on from CM069449.1 coordinate 12,948,920, forward strand.
TTCGACCAAATTGTTGCTTTTAAATATATCTCCATTATTAAAGTTCCGATTTCGTCATGACTGGTGTCAAATGAAAGGTGTCAATGTGAATAAAACATGGTGTATCAGAATGATCCATACCGGGTTTAAATAATATATAAAAATATAAAACAAATAGTGTTTCAAATTTGAACACTTGCGATATGATGGTGAAAATGTTTCATACTTATTCCGTTAATTTCATTGAGATATCCCTTTTTGTTCCGCTGTGGCAATACATAATCGAAAATTAATGAAAAACGTATTTTCATATTTTGGCTCACATACTTCATCTTTATAAATTCAAATAAGAAGAGGGTGCAATAATTGGATCATTTCGACAACAACTTGAAATCTATTATCGTTACCAAAAAGTCTGTATTTTCCATCAAAAATGTCCGATTTTCAAAATCTAAAATTCCTAAGAAAGTCGGAGAAAGATATATATGAAAACAGTTTGGACAATATCAATAAAGTTTATACCAAACATATTGTATTACCTCGATATATAGATCAATCTGAGACACCCTGTACATGTATCTATGAAAACTGAAGTGATCATTTATATTTCTAATTGCTAGAATTTCTTGTAATGGTCAATTTGTTCCAAAACCATTTTTTTCTTCTTAATTTGTGTCGAAATATTGCTTGAAGGATAGGCCTTATCTCTATATTATACGACGTAAATTTGATTACCGTACATACTGCATGACTCGTACCAAATGAAAGGCAATCATGTCAGATATCATATAATTCGTCGCATTTTGAGTAAATCGCGTTTGAAAATGTGTTCGTAACCTAGCAAGTCACCCCATGATTTGAACCCTGACCTAAAGCCTAACCCAAACCATAACCCTTATTCCAACCCTAAACCTATCCCTAACCCTAACCGTATATATATACACCCTAACACATGTTACAATCCCTCGCTAACCTGGTTATAAGAAAATAGCGCTTCCTGTTCTTGTAGATATATACGAGGGTTGGTCAATATGTAATGAAAATGATCTTGCTATGATACGCATGAGTGGTTCTATTATTATAAAGTATGAACCTTTGTCTTTCAAATAATTCACTTTTGGAATTCTACATTATAACTATGACGCATTAGAGTCAGTACACTTGGACCCTGCCAAATCAGCCGAGTCATGTGACTCATCCACCAAGTCAGTCAGATAACTCGTTGGATGAGTCAGTTGACTCGGTGGATGAGTCATGTGACTCGGTGGATGAGTCATGTGACTCATCCACCGAGTCAACTGACTCAATAAAATATCACAGTGTTTCAGTAAATGACTCATTCTAGTGAGTCAAGGAACTCAAATAAATGCATCAAATGACTCGAATAAATGCATTAAATGACTCAATTTGATCCACCACTGAGTAACTTGACTCATTCAAATGAGTCAGGTGATCAATGCATGTTTCACTTGACTCATAACTAGTGTATCATATGACTAATTAAAAGCATTACTGAGTCATTTGACTCAGTAAATCGTTGAAGTGTCTCAGTTTTACACAACGTTGTTCAAGTAAGCAATCGCTTAACTGTTGAGTAAAATTTGCCCAACACGTTGGATAACATGTTTTCACCAACAGTTGAACAATTCTAGTTACTCAAAAGTTGGGCAATTATATTCAATCAAAAGTTGCTCAAGTATGCAACAGCTCAACTGTTGCGCATTTTTAACCATTTGTTAAGTGTTTTATTGTTTATTGGTTGTGGGCTTTTTATTTAGTGATTTGTTGGGTATTTTAAACCTATACGAACATGACCAAATAAGCTTATTACATGGACGTCGGACCAAAGAGATGTCGACCGATCTATCACATCATCTTCTTGACAGACCAAGCTTCAAACATTCAAAACCGGACTCACAGAACGCCTGCCAGATGTCACAAACTCTGATGTCGATGCGGATTCACCGTTTTATTTACCAGATTATAATGTCTTGTGTGACTCATTTTATTCAAGTCACACATGCAATGCAATACCATAGAATATACTGGATGAAAGGTTAAGTGCACTTTATTTGGTTTCGTTTAGCATGAAATCACGACGAGCCTGTTTTGGTTTATTGATCTCGCTCCAAGTGGCATATCAAACAAAATGTTACAGCATTGAGCGGTAACCGTATATGTTTCTACGGAAATAACACCGTTTAACACAGGTATAGTAATTTGTGTGGAATGGATCTGTTTGATCCCAGCACATAATGTGTCCGTTTTATACTGAGAACACAGTAACTTGCTGGCCAAGTTCTGTTGTTAACTGATTCAAATACCTGAATATACTGGCAATCTTTTGTAGAAATTTAAGAACATTTGTTGGTGCCATTTCTGAGAAATAGAGCTTTGAATATTATTATTTACTATAACAGCGCCCTCATCGGCCACATTTCCCATAGAGTTACATGTAAAATAGGTATCAAGTAGAAAATGCCATTAATTTAAAAACGGCTTGAACAATTTTCTTGCCATTTTCACCGTAAACTCTCATTCATTAGCACTACCTAAATCAGGTCAAACCATAAAAGGACCACTATATGATGTTTTTATCCCATAATTTTAATTATAAATCGGACAGTCAAACAGCCGTGGGAACACTTTGTTAGAGTTGGTACATTCTGTATCTTTTGGCACCCTGTACTATAAGTCTATTGAACTGTAATTACAATGAACTGCAGGCATCAGCATCATGCACCTGTGATGAGTCAACACAACAATAAAATAATATAAGCAATAATAATTTAATTGTCTACGCTTTTTCTGATCTAGGAATATATAAATGTTCGCACAAAAACAATTCAAATTAGTACTGAGCAGGATTCGTTGGAAAGACGTCAGTTTATTTTGATCCCGATCGCTGTGTGAGTATTATTATTATTCGTCGTGCTACGGTGAGTTCGTATTAAACGCGATTTTTAACTTAACAATGTAACTATAAACTCGTGTCTAAATGAATCGCTAGTCTATCTTTTAAGCGATTGCGCCTTATAAGAACCATCTACTATTATTATTATTAGTAGTAGTAGTAGTGTTATTAGTATTATTAATATTATTATTATTATTAGTGTTATTATTATTATTATTGTCTACATAGTTTATCACCCACTTTGTCTATATATACCAATGCGTCTAATAACCATTTTGGTTTAATATACATTTTGTCTGCGACCATTTTTGGCTATGACCATTTCGTCTAATAACCGCTTCATTTAAACGGCACTTTGTCGAATCACAACCTTGTGTAATACATGTAAAAGAAATTACAGTGTTTCACAAATGTTAAGAATAACTTTGTTATGGTTGTAAAGTTTATACACAGGGAGGCCTATAACTAAAAAATACTTTACTTTAGGTTTACTTTTGTTAAAGAAGACTTTGCTTAGAAGTTATAGATCTAGTAGATCTCAAGATATATAACAGTCATGAAATGATGGCAAGGTCGAACTATTATGAATAATGTAATGATCTGTCATCTAATTTTCATAGGGTGCTTGATTTGGCAAATAAGCAACATTTCAACGTTAATTGTGCATAGTGAGCAATTTGTTTATGAGATTTTCATAACCTGTTAACACCATACATGTTTTGGTGCAGATATTATTGAGCAATAATTGACGAAATCATTACGCTACAAGGCCCGCTTAGCAGCGCTATAAATTGTTGCCCTAAAACTGGCACCAAATTTAAATATTCGCCTTCCATCAAAGCTGGTTGCTCTATGACATAATTCTCGTGTGCAACCAACCGGCTGTATTGCAACGCCTATTGAGCAGTTTAAACGTATGAGCGTGGATGTAATTTGCAATATAATGGAACCTCACCCATGCAGATAGCAAGAAGTACCGCTCGAATTTAAATATACAACCAGGCAATCCTCTCGTAGTAATTTATAACAATAGGTTAACCAAACCGAAATAATAGCGCTCCTAAGCGGGCAATTGTCGTCATGGTGAGGAAATTGCCCGCATATATATTTGGGGTTGGGGGGACGGTACACACGGATATTTTTTGTAGCGATGTGCCGCCAGCAAATTGATGATTGACCCAAAACATTTACCAATTTTCAGGGGGAAATGGACACATATGTTTACCGGAAACCAATAATTCGTCGGTCTCATCACATACTGATCTATTCGAGAGATTATGAATTTTTGAGAAAATCGGTTTTTAGTAATATTGTATCGTGCTCTTTCAATAACCCAAGTTACAGACCTCAATTCTGTTTAATTAATGAGATATAAGTCCTTGAATTTGGTGTATTTGCTGTTTTTTACATTTCAGCGTTTCACATATGGTTAACTCTCATGAAAACAGTGCAAAATGAACTTTTTGATGTCTTTGGTCCATTTCTGTGTTATGCAATGTTTTCTTGCTTGAAAAACTTCTTTTCTAGATAGATATTGATGTTTTCTACTTGGATCTATATACTTTGATATACTTCTGAACGTGTTTTCACTCAAAAAAATGCCCTCATATACCCCAAATTAGCGAAATTTCCATGTCCGCAGCATAAATGTATATTTTGCCTTTATTAATTACAATACAAATAGGGCACCATTTTCTACAAGATATGTCATAATTTGTAGGGAACATATAGCGATATTCCATGGAGAGAAAAAAAATGCACATCTTTTACGATGTTTACCTGTTTCAGTTTCATATATGTTGTCCGAGATGTTGATGTTTATTACGTTACCTGCGACATATTGAGGATCAACATTGTTCAAAATTAACATTTAAACATTTAAATGTACATATTCTGAATCTAAAAGAACATGGGTGTTGGAAAATAATATTACCAAAAATCTATAGCAGCATGTCTGACCTTGAGAAGAAATCAAAATGCTGCAAAGCATGCGACCTTGTTAAGGATGTTTATTACGTTGTTGAGATTTCTCCCGAACTATGTATCAAAACACACTTTTTGGTTAAAAACCAATTTGATACATATACATAGACTATGTGGTTACTTGGAACACTCGCCAGCTCTTTCCAGATCGTCTACATGGTACTTTGAGTACGAAAAACGTTTACTACGTTATCGTTTATTACGTTGTCGAATAAATCGACAGAGAGACAGCTGCTCTCTACGACTGTATTAAACAAAGATACGTGGCAGGCCCTTTTCGCAGGCATGCATGGGGGATACTCGATGAAAGTACAATGCAAAAAAACCACGACGAATGGTAAGAATTCCTCATTTTTTCTTGTAAGTAATATGAACATTAAGCTGAATGACAGTTGAAGTCATTATAGATCTCTTAAGCACATTGAAAATGGACCTGTGATATCAGAATGGGGTTAATAATGTGAAGAAATGCAGTAGGTATCGTTAACATCTTCATTGATTGCTTTGTATATACGTTATAAGCCAGCATTAGGCACTGTTGCAGTTGCCAATAACGTAATAAACGGGATAACGTAACCAACCTCATTGTCTAGTCTCATGTCAATGTTGGCGTCAATTCAGTAACTTTCATGATTGATGTACTTGAGTATCATACATTGTATTCAATGTTATAATTGTAATATGTGGACTATTCTATGTGAGGACTGAAACCACCTTATAATGGACAACGTAATAAACTTTCCATCATTTGATAAATATAATTGCACCCTGTTCATAGTGATTCAACATTTATTATGTGTTTATGAATGTTAACTTAGTGTACATACATATTGTCTCACATACTGACACAATCTCATTTGTTTGCATGCTTCAATGATGCATAGTTATATGGCTATTGGATAACGTAATAAACCAATTCGTATAATTGTGTGAATAAATACGGTATACCTAGCTGAAACAGCTGCAATATATGTCATTAACTTAGTTTTGTTTTTGTTATCTTTATTATACAGAAATATGTGCCACACAGTGCAAAAAACCAATGGCGATACCGGCAGAACCAAATGCAACAGTGGAGACAAAAAGGTCATCAGAGTACAATTTTATTAACAATTCTACTACCATCATTTTAAATAAAACAAATCAATATCTTACTAATTTTAGGAGATAAAAGGCTATTCAATATTTAGTGCTATTAAAATTTACATAAAGGTAATAATGTCATGGTCTAACAACATATCTGTAAAGTGCCATGTTACATCTGTCGATTTAGTGACCATGTTTATTACGTTATTCACCATATTTACCCTACATCAAAAGAGCAAGTCGACAATATATAGAACTGTCTTTTAGTGGACTTTAGGCAACCTAACTTTTACTAAAATACCATTTACAAGATATGTCTGTGTACAAAATAAACTGACTTGGTCGCTGTTGAATATATTTGTTTACATGTGTTTGTATATGTTTATTACGTTACCCACCCCATAAAGTCCGAATACCAATGCCAGCGTTTTTGGTAAAGCATAATATTTATTGTTTCTGAGCTAACTTTTAAAAACACATTATAACGCTTGGAAAAAGATACGATTAAAGATATATTTCATACTTTGCACAAAGATATTCATTTTGGAAAACCGTGCATTTTTTTAGTTTTAAAGCTGATGTTCAAACAGTGATGTGAAGACCAAAACAATTCATAATACTTGCAATTTACAAAATTACATTGCATTTTGTTCGCTGTAATTGGTAGAAGTATGCTTTCGTAACTATAATTTTGTGTTTTTGGCATCACAGTTTGTAAACTCGTTCTGATTTAGAGCTGATAGGAAGTATATAACGTAATAAACATGGAGCAAAAGCTGCAAACAAGTGATATTATAATATAAATTCAACGTTATATTGTACAAAAATGCAATGAGTGTTGTTCACAAAATTTTAAATCTAGTATCCAGTACATGTCTACTATTAAAAAATAGTGTAATAAATAAAATTGGAGACAATTTTTTTCTTCAACTTCTGAAATCTCATTTGCACTATTTTCATGAGAGTTGACCATATAGCGCTATTCCATATAGAATAGGATATAACGTAGACGACACATCACGCTATTTGAACATCGCAAATTCTACGCGTTTCACATACAGATCTATTCCATGAGCTATATGAACATCGCAAATTCTACGCGTTTCACATACAGATCTATTCCATAGAGATCTATATGCGTTCTATACGAGAATAATGAAAAACAATATTTTCACATACAGAGCTATAAGTTTGGTACCATTTTAATCAATGTTATTCAAAAGATTAGCACACATAAATGATATAAATCGAAAGTACCAAGGGTCTTCTTCATGTATATATCCTATCTAGGAATATTGGTTAAGAAATAACCAAGTTTGAATCCAAATCTGATGACAGGATTTTCAATCTCGATTTTCTCGAAAAGCGTGTTGCGTCGAATAGATCTGTATGTGATGAGACCGACGAATTGTCCTATATATTTGCCGATTTTGCTCAAATGTCCGTGAAAAAGAGCAAAAGTAAGAATTTTAGACCAATACATTTACCAAAAGTGGTTATGAAAAGGGGCATTTATTTACCAGCACCCAGTGATCTATTTCTATCGGCAACCACACAGTTATTGTTGACCAGATTGGGACTTGATGTAGCAATAAGATGTGTTCACATTTGCGGTGTAGAAACATGTTGTTAAATAAACTATCATCAACCCTTGTATAAAAAGTAAACCTTAATCGGATGTACAGTATAACAAAACAGCACATGGATTAAAATTAATTTTACAAAACATTTCTTGATCAAAATCCCTTCCAAATTATTAGGACAAATATCAGTGGACAAAATTCATAGCACAACACATACATGTACAGGCCACGTATACACAGCGTGCATACCATCGTCTCTATGGCTCATTTCATAAACCCTTCTTGCATGGTCAATTTCAATATTCGAAAGTGAATAATTTATTGGCATTACCTACGACTAGGAAGGTTCACTAATGAATAGTATGCTTCAAATAATATGAAAAATGAACCGACCCTTATGAGTTAAGACAAATGATGTATGGACATGTGGCAATAAGAATAATTGGGTATGAACGGTAATTTTAGTATCGTTTAATCAATGCTATTGCTCCTTTAATTGTCATTAATGACGTTTACAAGTGTATTTATTAGCTTGAATGTGGTAGCGGAAGCTTATATTTGCTTTAATTTACCTTTACGTTGCGTGCGGTTGTCGATGATGCCTTTTTCTCGAAAATTCGACACGAAGAAGTTTCAGATTTAACTGTATGGCCAACTAGGGTATATTACATTTCTTTCCACGGTTGTTTTATTTGACAACTTCTCAATCATAGATTGACTGAGGATTTTGTTGGTTGATTCTGTGCTAGTTTAAGCAACCACCGTTCCAGAACTAGGCGTCACTTCTCTGTCAATCATTAGGGATGTGCCATAACATATACTTCCTCACATATATATAGGCCATGTGGAAATATGGCTTTAGACAAATGGTTATTAAACCAAATGGTTATTTAAGTCCAAGTGGATATTTAACGAAATGCCAAAGAGAAGAGACCATAATGTTTAGCCGAAATTATGATTAGACAAATAGCAATTAGCCAAAATGGGTTTAGACGAAATGGTTGTACATAAAGTGGCAACTATAAACAATGTAGGCTTGATTGGTTGATTGATTGATTGATTGATTTCATTCGAGTATAATTTATCAACATGTTAGTGCTAAAAGGTTGCGTATTAAACGAGATTTACGGATTTCAAATTATCCAGTTTAAAAGGCGAAGTTTTAAATATACTTCAATGCGAAGTGAAGCGCCTTTAGTAATATGATACGCACAGTTTAGTGGTCTCTTAATTCACCATCCCATCGACCACCTCAACTTTATATTCGATTTAAATAACAGTATTAACAACTAATTTGACTTGACTTGCTTGTGTTCTGTATACAGACTCGACATTGGTGTTCAAACTATTCCTGTTATAATCAACGCATAGGAACATCATGAATACTGTTGTTATCTGTGTATTTGTGGGCGTGGTATGCGCATCAGCGGTGCCAAACTTGGATGAAGTACGTATACACCAGTACTCATGGTACTAGGAGTTCTACGATTTTAATTTAACGGCACTATAAATAATGAAGTTGAGTTTACCGCCCATACAATTTACATGAGTTTGAGAAGTTGAGAATTATTTCTAGATATAGATGCAAATGCACAATTACAAGTAACCCGTATCGGTATGAACTGTACTTTATTTAATGTAGGCATTATAATGCTAAACCCCCCTAGGTTCTTGGACAAAGATACCGGTGTTGGGCGGTATCTGTACTAAAATGAGTATACCATTTATATCTACTTTATTTATAAATAAAGCAATATAATATCAATGTAATAATTACTAACTAAAGCTAATAAAGACACACTGCGGGTGACATTAATTTCTTCTTTATAAATATAAATTAACATTAAAAATAGACATTTAGACAGAAGTCAAATTAGAAGCTAGTAGAGTAATTGGATGAACTTTAACAAGTAAACTAGCAAACAGATTGCCCACATTCCATTATTTTAATGGCATTTTTATATAAAAAGTAAAAGCTGATTTGAATAGGATACGTTTATAGTACAACATACTAATAATAAAGTGTTCGTTATCTAGAAAATTCCTAGCCCTTGGTCCAGGCTGATCGGTGACCTACCACTATGTGCACATGTCAGTTGTATATAACGCACTATTCAACCCCCGGCAATGGTGCGTCACCTTAACGAGGTGCCGTCACTTTCTCATGTACCATGACGCAAAAATGAGGCCTACCCACGCCCCACTTTATGTTTGTTTGGTTCCACACACCCCCCACAAGGAGTGTTAAACACGCAGAGCTGAAAACAGAATTATAGTAATACTTGTACTTTGTACTTGTCTTTTCAGATAGTTGAAGTGCAAAAATCTGCGCAGACAAGGTACGAAATAAGGAGATATTCCAGATAAATACATAACGCCCTAAACATGATAAATGTCGTTACTATTTGTTAAACATGTGGCGAGATACTAGCACTGCATGAATTGTGTTCGTAAAATAGAATGATGAAAATATGTGAAACTGGAAGGCAGATGTCCAATGTGATTTAGTAAAGTTATAAGATTTTTTAACTGAAAATACAGTCAAGATCAATTTATGAATCAAGGTATGTCGTTCCTGGTACAGGGCAGAGAATAAGTATATTTTCTCTCTGGGAACTTGTTTGCTAGGTGATTTATTTGTTGCAAGATTTTCCTAACGCAGTTTGGTATAATATGCCCATTTCTATAGGGCTGATCTAGCAAGAATTTACTTAGTCTTTGCTACCAGCTATTGCTTAGATTTATGGATTCTATACGCAAACTCTTTGAGGGGGGCGGTTCAGTGAGTGGAGCTCAGGAGTTAGCTGGCAGTATTCAGCCAATGAGGGCACAAGCATCAATACAGGGAGGCAAAGAGAACACTCTTGGAGAAAGAGATCCATTTAAAGCTTACTAATTATGTAATTTTGACAAACCTGAGTAGATTTGCCGTCATTTGATAACGAAAGCTCCAAAATGGATAGAAACAAATATTATGACACATTAAATAATGCTGAATGATTATTTCTATTTCATGTAAAATCTTCATATTTTTCATGTCAACAAATCATGTTTCACATGGGATATGCTTTGACTCACCCTGTATATAAACAAAAACTCACCGTTTTTGGTTCTTTATTTAAATTAGTAAGCTAAACAGGTGAATGGCTTGATGATCCCTCACCCTCCTCACCCGCCATCTGAACATACCAAATGACCATCATTTCTTTCTTTTTTTACTCCATCCACCATAATTATAGATTTAAACGTAACGACGTATATGGTACAGTGAAATGGTTCAACGAGGAAAAAGGATTTGGATTTATAACACAAGATAATGGCGGGGCGGATGTCTTCGTGCATTTTAGGGCTATCAGTGGTGAAGGTTTCAAGACTCTTAGCGAAGGACAGAGAGTGGTTTTCGAAGTTGAACAGGGCCAAAAAGGTCCTCAGGCCGCTAATGTACGAAAAATAAAATAATTAAAGCCGTTTTCAGGCTAAATACTACTTCTAATAACACTGATATATTTAACTATGTTGTACATTAAGGTTTGTTTATTTGAAAATTGATGCACGATAACAATATAGTCAGTGGTGAAGGTTCCAGGAATCTTCAGGAAGGACAGCGAGTGGTATTCCAAATTGAACAAGGCCAAAAAGGTCCTCAGGCCTCTAATGTACGATTAGCAGATTAATTAAAGCGCCATCAATACGTGTTCAGGCTAAATACTCTTTCTATAACACTGAGGTATTTAACTATGTTGTACATTAAGGTTTGTCTTATATAGTTGATGAAGTCTAAACTCAAAGTAAAATTGAATTCGAAATTAGGTTGAGGCCTTTCTAAGAAAATTGAAGCACGATAACAATATATTTATTTATATTTTATTTCAATTTATTTCGTAAATACGGTACGGTTATAGATTGTGTTTAACATGTTTAAGAAATTCATACTGTTGTATTTATAATTTAATAACATCATTTGGTACACCATGAATTTCAAGTTTATACCAGTTGCGTAGCCCTGGAGTCAAAGGGGGTGCAGAGTGCCCCCCCCCCCCCCCCCCCCCCCCCGACAAAAATAGAGCAAAAACAATCGGGAGAGGGCCAAATAAAGGAAATCCGGGCCCCAGTCAAATCAAGTCTAACAATCCTCACTTCTCTTTACAGCATCATGTACATTCACACAAGTTCATACATATGCTGTACATTTCTTACATTTAAGTGTAATATTTTAAAATACAATATTATCCCTTCCTGACCAGCCTAAGAAAAAAGCAATTACGTGGTCATATCTATAATATTATCTTGAGAAAGATATTGACCAACTGCTGATATATCAAATAGATTTATTATTATATCTATGGATAAATATAATAATAGTATACTGGTATAGCAAGTGGAAAATAGTTTCCGTTTTGGAATTACAAAAATTACATTGATCACTGTCTTTAATTTTCATTTAATAAAGCAAACTATGTGTGCCTAGTAATGTAGTATGTTGTTGTTTAGTATTCTTTACTGGAACCAATGTTTTGTATCCTTCATAATTTGCATAGGCTGGTAGCATATTCGTTGCCAATCCTTTGTGATAGAGACTTTTAGTTCAGTTCGCCATTTTATGTGACTGTTACACGATGTCTTAACGTTTATAAGCAATAGTGTATAGAACAATGTACAACCTTTTCTGCCTCTAAGAGCAGATCATACACCATAGGTTTAAAAGGTTCCAAGACTTTTGTTCTACCTACACTCTTAAGACAACCTAGTCAAATTTGACCAGAATCTAGTCAAATTTGACTAGAAAGCCGGGCCAGATATGACTTTACTAGGGTCTAGTCATTTTGACTAAAAAAATCTAGTCACGTCAAGTGACTAGAAAATCATGTTATAATTTGACTAGAATCTAGTCAAGTTGACCAGATCTAGCCTAGTCCAAATTTGACCAGAATCTAGTCAAATTTGACTAGATCAAGTCAAATTATAACATGATTTTCTAGTCACTTGACGTGACTAGATTTGTTTAGTCAAAATGACTAGACCCTAGTAAAGTCATATCTGGCCCGGCTTTCTAGTCAAATTTGACTAGATCTCCAAGTAAAATAACATTTTTCCTAGTTCTGGTCATTTTGACTAGAATATTATCATTAAGGCTGTAGTGATGAAAAGATGCCGCAATTAACGCAACTCCCTCTGAACATGTTTCATCACTTAAGGCTTTGGCAAACTGCAAAAACCCAGAGAAACACGGGTGCTGGGTATTTTCAAAACCTGCAATAAATGTCATGGAAAGAAGAGGCTAATTATAATATAAATACACAACACTTCAAATATTTTGAATGACTCATCAATTTATTGACATATTTTTGATACCAACTGGTCAAAGTTATGTGTTGCCTGAAATGTATTTCTTATATCAATTTCAAATGTATTCTAAAACTAAACTCCAATTTTAATTTCAGTTCAATTCAATTCAATTCAAATTTATTTGTACAGTTGATAACTTCTTTCCAATAACTTGGGATGTTTTTTCTTCTTCTTGGAGGCCGAGTTGTCTTGTGGCCGAGTTGTCCTGGAGGTAGATTTCTGGAAGGGGAAATATAAAACAGAAAGATATAATTTAATACTGGTTGATACTTCCAAAGTCAAAGTATTTTGCCATTAAATAATCATATGCTGCCTTTGATGCTATGCATAATATCATCCTCTCCTCTGTTGAACAGACTTCTGATGTATCAAGAAATGATTGTCTCGTGTCACATCCAGTAGGCTATTATTATCAAATGGTTACAATATCATAGATGGCAATTCATTTAATATTTATTTATAATTAAACACCTACCTTTATTGACATCTTCGGTCACCCTGGCGAAGATTCGGTAACTACACTTGACGCCTTCGGATTGCGTTTACTTAACCATCACTAGGTCAGTACAGTACGAGTACAAACACATGTAGGCCTAGTAGGCTTTTACTGTAAAACAAATGCAGAAGTAAAAAAATATTAAAATAGGCTTTGATCTGAATGTGTTTTGCCAGTGGCGTTTTCCGAGTAAAGCCTTTGTTACAATGTTCACACTCATAGGGCATTCATAGCAGGGATAGCACTGGATCAAAAATGTGAGAGGTCCCATGAAATTTTTCAGGACCCCGTTGGATTTCAAAAAACAAATTTAAGGGGTCCCCAAGAAATTGAGGGGTCCTGAAGTTTGGGTATTTGAAAATTTTACTTTTTTACGGACAGTTTAATGAATTTATATTGTGAGCAAAGGATGGACATGTAATTTACAGAATTTCTTAAGGTTTCCATTTACATACGTTTATACATCGTCATATTTAAGGGGTCCCTTCAATTTTGATCGGGACCCGCTAGTCTTTCAAATTTGAAACCTGACGCGTCACTAATAGAGGTCTAGGACGCGCAGACGCGTCAAAATGCGACCCCTGATTCATAGTGTAAAATGACATCAATGATCAATGTTTACAATGTGGATGGCAATTTATTTAAACTAATTTATTTAAAATTCAAACACCCACCTTTCTTTATTGACATCTTCGGACACCCTGGCGCTGGCAAAGATTTGGTAACTACACTTGGCACCTTCGGATTATGTTCACTTCATCATCCATCACTACGTCAGTACAAGTACAAACACATGTAGGCTTTTACTGTAAAATAAATACAGAAGTAAAAAATTATTAAAATAGGCTTTAGGCCTAGGCCTAGTTAGTAGATCTGAATGCATAAATGTGTTTTGTCAGTAGTGTCAGTGGCGTTTCTGTGCATGGCATTTGTTACAATGTTCACATTCTAGTTGTTACAATAACATGAGCCTTGATGTGATTAGGACTAGAAAGGTTTGCATGTCTATTTGATTCATTGATTGGGAATATGGGGATCCAAATTCAGTCGAAGTTTGTTTTTACTTTTTAATTTAAGTTTTTAGAAATTAAAATTAAAATGAGCTATTTTAAACGAGTGCATAAGCCTTCAGTACCATGGTATAGGCGATGTTCGGTAATTTAAAAATAATCGTAATTGCCCAATTTCTTGACTTAAAATACCAGTAAATTAACATGGAACTCATCGTATACCTACCATGCCTACGTGTAGGCTATGCGGTATAGGAGGAATTGTACACACAATTGGCCGGGTGATTTAACGCGACACGTTTTATGTCGATTCACCGCTAAAAACACAAAGTTATATCACGAGAGACGTCCAGAAAGTTTCTCTTACCTGCCTACTTCACGAAGAAACAGCTCGGATAATGTTTACATCGAAATTAGAGGCATAAAAGGCTTCTTTTAGGCCCTGTTTTCTCGGGCGCCTGCTCACCAAATTGGCCGCGATGACTTGCGAGTTCATCGGTAATCATCCATCATGCAATGCGCGACTTCCGTTTTCTACGAGGGATTTACGACGAGATTTTCGTGTCATTTCTTGGATGCAGATGTGACCCGAAACGCGTTACAAATTACTAGACTCTAGTTGAAACGTAAATATGTTACTAGAATACCTTGTCAAACTGACTAGGTTCTAGTCAAAATATTTTGTCTAGTCAAAATATTTTGACTAGACTCCCTCGTCGCTCAAATGACGAGTTGTCTTAAGAGTGTACCAATACGTGGCCATTTACTTTTGATTGAATTTACAATACCAATACCTTTGATGGTTATTTATCCATTTCACTCTTTCACAATGAAGAAAAACAATTCATGCTGAAAGTAACCTGTCTGGGAAAGCTGGCCGCGCGCCTGCTCTCTCCCCAGCCAGACCTTACACCGTTAGACTTTTTCTTTTGGGATTTTGCTAAATAAGTCTCAATCAAACTTTGAAATCATATTATTCATTGAACTTAGAACTTGGGAGATAAGCGAATGGAAGATGGATAATTGAGCAGCGAGAAAATTGGAATATTGTTCAAGTGCACGTCCACGACACTATAGTATTAGGTCCGTATGCACAAAAGAGTTAGACCGGGTCTAAAGTTAAACTGGGTTTAAGTGAAATTTATTCTTGCCTCAAAACCAGTTTTCCTCTGCATTTTCATGAGATATTTTGTGCTCTTTTAGAACTTTGCATCCGAATCTTTACAATTTGTTAGCTAATTTGAGAAAGAAATGTAATAAAAGTGTGCATTTCACAAAAAACAAAATCCACTTAGACCAGGTCTAACTTTAGACCCGGTCTAACTCTTTTGTGCATACGGACCTAATTAGACTATTGGATGATGCCCAGTATCTTGCACTCTTGTTGTCCATCTCTTGGAAAAAGATGTAATTATTACAAAAAAAGATGGCAAATGCATATACCTAAATACAAATTCATCTTATCCCACGTTCGTAGGTTGCACGTTCAATGAAATAATTCCATGATTTCAAAGTTTGGTTGAAACCATGAGGCTGAGCATTAGTATACGTCATTGCTTCGAATTTGGTATCATTGTAAAGATGAACACATCAGCCCCTCAATTGAGGTCAAACACGCTCTCTTACGTATGACGAAACATTTACGAAAGATAGGCTACCGTAAAACGGGGTGAATAGGGACATGGGGGTGAATAGGGACAAAAATGGGAAACGTTTTTTAAATGTCACCCGGCCAGTTTGTGTACCATAAAACGAGGTGAATAGGGATTCACAAACTCGCCGGGTGACTTTTAAAAAAACTTTTTTAAATGTCCCATGTTTGTCCCTATTTCACCCCTATTCACCCCGTTTTACGGTACTATACTAAAACTAGTTTCCAAACGTTGAGACAGCTAAGTATAATTTGGAGCTATTGATTTGATTTTATTCAGCATATTATCATATCATACAATAAATAGCATTGTGTTACATTATAGTCACATTTTCTTAACCATTCAACCTAGAAATATGATTTAGGTGAATTGTTCTCAACCAAATTGAAATTCAGTAATTCATTCTAAGATCTAATTCCAGATTAAGGGTTGAGCCAGTGATTTATATCGAACTTTCAGCATTAGTCGCGAAGTTTGGCGCGAGTATTACAATTTTCACATCGATTTTCAATAATGTCAGGCTATATTCGAATGGAAAGAGAGATTTTGGTGAAAGTAACAGAATATAATGTAGAAAACATGTTCCCCATTATATTACAGGCATTCTTTAGGCATTGTTTTTATATTTTTATTATTTTTTCAAACCCGGTATAAATCATTCGGGGACACCCTGTACAAGCATCGTTAGCCTAGACTGAATCCTTCAGTCTTTACGATTTACTCACATCCCCTACGAAGGTGATCAAATGTTGGTCCTCCATTTTTAAGAATTAAGATGACGGCAATGTTGAGGGACGCAGGGACCCAGTCTAATTATAGCCATACACTCCAAGAAAATAAAGAATCCTTGTCTGTCCACTCAGAGGAACACTTGAAGATTCTCGATTAACACTTTCCACGTGGCATTGCGTCTGCAGACGACATTCCAAAATTTCACAAAATGTTTCAAAAAAGTTAAAACTAATGTATGGCATTATCATTTTTAGAATCGGCATGAGAAATGCATTACAGTAAGTACAAACATGCCTAGTATTGGTTCAGTAATTCTTGAGATAGACTTTAAAACAGGGGTCGCATTCTGACGCGTCTGCGCGTCCTGGACCTCTCACTTTTCTTGTAGTGACGTGTCAGGTTTCAAATTGGAAAGACTTGCGGGTCCCGATCAAAATTGAAGGGACCTTTTAAATTTAACGATGTATGGAAATGGAAAGCTTAAGAAATTCTGTAAATTACATATCCATCCTTTGCTCACAATATAAATTCATTAAAACTGTCCGTAAAAAAAGTAAAATGTTCAAATACCCAATCTTCAGGACCCCTTAATTTCTTGGGGGACCCCTTAAATTTGTTTTTTGAAGTCCTACGGGGTACTGAAAAATGTCATGGGACCTCTCACATTTTTGTTCCAGTGCTATCCCTGCTTTGAAAATTAGGAAAGGTTTCTGAAAAATATATTAGCCTATAGTAAAACTAAGCTGCGTGGAAAGTGTTAAAGAACCAAACATGGTTGAATAAATGTGGTAAGAACCATTTAATTGTATATATTTTACCTTTTATCACAACATTTAAGAACCCATTATGAGGTTAAAGAAAGAAGTTCCGTCTAGAACCTTCAATAAGGTCCAAGGAAAATCCATGACCAATAAAGGTTCTTTATAAAACTTTCAATGGTTCTTTGCCATGTTTTAGGAACTTGTATTATATTTTCTAGGCCTTTAACACTTTCCACGCGGCAGGCGTCTGCAGACAACATTCCAAAATTTCACAAAAAAGTTTCAAAAATGTCAATATTTTTGAATTTCATTATCATATTTGGAATCACTATGAGAAATACATTACAATAAGTACAAACATGCCTAGTATTGGTTCAGTAATCCTAAAGATAGACCTTGAAAGTTGGGAACATTTTCTAAACAATCTGTTTTATAATATGTTAAAACCAATAGCCGCGTGGAAAGTGTTAAACACCTTCATGAGACGACAGCTTAGGGGGTGTGGACCCTAGCCTCCGTAAAACTGCCGTAACTTCTTCATTATTCATTTAATCTATTTAAAAGTATACATCTTTTTGCAGAAAAGGGTTCAATGAATCCAACCATCATCATGAAATTGACCATTTTGGAGAATTTTTTTTTAAAAAACAAAACATTTTTGACCCATTTTAGGTTCTGCAAAGATAACTCAAAATATATTTTGTCAAATTTTGTCGGATTTTTTGGTCTATAATTCCAAAAATAAATAAGATATTCAAAACAATATAATTTTCTCCAAAATGGTCAATTTCATGATCATGGTTGGTTTCATTGAACCCTTCTCTGCAAACAAATGTATACATTAATATAGATTAAATGAATAATAAAGAAGTTACGGCATTACGGAGGCTATGCTGAGGGTCCACACACCTTTAAAGGCCATTTTTTGAAAACCATTTTTGTAGCACTCATGACGCTTAAAAGACCCCTGAAGTAATGTCGAAAGATGTTCGTTGCAATGTAATTTCAATGAGAATTAAACAGATTTAATATTAAGTGAAGCATGCTGATGTTGCTTAACATTATCTTTCTTAAACTTAACTTAACTTCACCACTTCCCAATCCAGCAAGAACAAAAGCTAGCTTATCTTAAGGGGGTGTGGACTCTCAGGTACAGCCTCCGTAAAACTGCTTTAACTTCTTCAATATTCATTTAATCTTTATAAATGTATACAGTTTTTTGCAGAAAAGGGTTCAATGAATCCAACCATGATAATGAAATTGACCATTTTGGAAAAAATTATTAAAAAACATGTTTTTTGACCCATTTTAGGTTCGGAAAAGATAACTCAAAATATATTTTGTCATACTAGTTTTATGATAATCCTGATAAAATTCCCCATGAGCGTTTTTTTTTAATATCTTATTTTTTATTTTTTGAGTTACAGACCAAAAAGTGCCAAAAAATGTGCTTCTGGGGAATGTTATCAGGATTATCATAAAACTAGTATGACAAAATTTGAGAAAATATATTGCAGAGTATCCCAAAAATGTCCTACCTTCTTTTAAAAGTTTTGTTTGTCTCTTAGAATATTTTGCAGTATCAAACTGAAAATATATTTGGATAAAGACAACTTGTAGAATTATTTTGATACCACACTTGACCCCTTTTTGAGGTCCCTTAATATAAAACACACGCTGAAAGGTCTAGTCACGTAACTCGTAATATCCATACAATATTGTTCAACTTGCAAGACGCATCACATGCTCATGCTCCTCACATTCCATTCATGTGAATGTTTGCAAAAATGTTTCCTTATTAATTTTAATTATTTTACCGGAGATATAGAGCCGTAAAAGGGTATCGAGACTGTTGGTACACAATGAACATTACAGTCACTAATGTAGCCGTGCTGATTTTAATACCTAGCGCTGAAACATCTGGAACATGGTCCTATTTCCATCATAACCGTTCCCAATCGCTCTCAAATTCAATATTACGTCTACCTTCCCTTAACGGTTGAGCAACTTTCTGTCTCCGATTCTAGGCCAAATGCTTGGTCAGAAATAACTGAATAAACAGTAACAGATTCGACAACTAATTTGCTTATAGGCACAATCCCTTCTTTAGCTAAACAGAGTAATGCTATGCAATGGTACATAGAATTTGCTCTCCTAATTGCCCATGGCTCTTTTTTGTAAGTTTGATAAAATTAGCGACAGCATCCTCACTGTGTCTATGGTTCTTTAATGTATGGTTCACCTAATGCGTTGAGAAAGACACTACCGAGTCATGATTGGCCACCACTAACGCACCGTCCTGTGAAATCGTCATTCCCATCGGATAACACAAGTCCCTGGCGACGCAAGCTAAGAATAGCCCCGTGCTGTTATAGTGAAAGATGCATCCGCTATCCATAGTTCCTTTCCCAGATGCATCCTCTTTCACCACAGCGACGAAGATGTCATCATTGACGTCACACGCCACGCCCATCGGAATGCAAGGGGAGCCTTCCAACAAAGGGTTGATGTTGAAGACTACTTTACCGGCGTGATCGATCACCGTAACCTTCCTAGCTTTCAGATCGCCAATGATGATCTGTTGCTTTGTGTTACTCGCTATGAAATACGGCTCAACGTCGACCGTTAGTTTCGCCTGAATGCTACCATCCATCCCGTCATGGATGGTGATTAGTTTCCTTTGGTAGTTACCCACTATGATCTGCCCTTGGACGTCAACGGTCACGCAACACGTCCCGACCTTTTTGTCGGCTTCGTATTTCGCCATTGTAGAGAAGCTCTTCAGGTAAGTCCCGTCTGCCGCATCGAACATCTTGACAAACTTGGTCTGGTCGACGATCATCAGACAATCGTCTCCCGAGATGGCTACATCATGGGGAGTCCTCAGCTGCCCTTCAGGATCCCCATCAGGAGACGACTTCACCGTGTATTTGTATTCTCCTTCATGGGTGAACACCAGCACTGATTTATTTGTCGGGTCAGCCACTACGATGTTGCCCGTGCTGGATGATGTCGCTATACCCCTGGCCCGACCAAAGTCCGCTTGACCTTTGCCTTCTTGCCCAAACTCTCGGATCCTCTGCAGCAGGTTGATCGCTTGTGGCGCATGAGCCTGGTTTGATACATCTGAGATGCCTGTCAACAAGACAAATGTTATAACTCTGTGATTAATGAGCGAACAGGTTGATCTAACCCATTTTTGTATTATATATATATATTGTCAAGTTGCTAGTAGCTATTGTAGGATTTCTCAACATAGTTAATTCAAACACTAAGCAAACATCGGCTTTAACCATCCATTTATTTAAGTTTCATTATTATTAAGCACTGGTAGCACACATCATCCCACATCTAGCCTTGTAGCCCAGCCACCAGGCCTAAAGGCCATGTGCCCATCCCATAATAATCCCTCACCCTATCCGTAAGTCCACCAATCACCACAGGTATATCATAGAATATTCCAGACTTATATTATGAAACCTAACCCCAGCAAACAGGTGTCTTTCAAGGATGACCACTTCCTGCTCTCCAGGCCTCTCTCTCTCTCTCTCTCTTTACCTCCCATATAGCTCACTATGACATATATATTTGTAGTAGTACTAGTTATGGTTAATATCCTTAGAACGCGAAATTCTTGCAATTGAATATTCTTGAAATATTGTACCAGAAGCAATATTGTGTAATCTTTTTAAATGTTACACTTTTCCCTCTTATAATGAAGTTTGACTTATCAGGAAAGACTTCCATAGACTCATTCATCTATCTTGACTGTATTTTCCGTCAAAACCATCACAGAAGTTTATTACTTAATCTAAGGAAAACTGGGTATTTGTCAATATTTTGTTGTTGATCATCATCATAATGCATTTTCTATATACTAATATTGCATTCAATTGTGTACAGTTATGATCGTAGCCGGAAACACTATAAACGGCGTTAACACATTGTCAAACCATGTAATTATATTTACGAATGAGAAAATAACTGTCGGGTCATCCGACAACTTATTTTCAAAATTAGATTTTTCATAACTTACCGATTCCACTGTCATTGAGGGAGGTATCAAGTGTGTCGCGTCCGATACCGCCGGCAATCGCCCTGGCTCTGTTCAGCGCTGGTGCAGCATGTTGAGGATGTGCAGAACTTCCATGTGTTGATGTCGACGCAGCACTCTTTTGTTGATTGGTGGATGACGCTTTTTCAACCTGCATCGGTGTGGAAATGAAATGTTGAAATGCAATACTTACGTACTAAATATTTGCTCAGATTATCTGTATTGTTTTGGGTCAAGCGGAAGGCCTCAACCCAAAATCCCCTTCCTGGTCCACAAAGGGAATCCTGATATGTAAAGCTCCCTAAGGAGTACTCAAATTATTTTTTGACAGGGGTGGGGGCGCCGGAGGTTCGAAACCCTGACATACATTTAACGTATTTTACTTCTGAAAACGGTTTTGACGGTTTTTCACGATTTTCTCGAAACGGGACCCCATGTGTAAGATTTAAAGCCTGAAAAACAGCTGATTTTACTATTTTTAATAATTTTGACGATAAGAGACTCATGTTCAGGGATTTACCAGCACAAAGTCATACCCAATGTTTATGGTTTTCTTGCCAAAAAAGCGACCCGTTTGGACGGAACATCCCCGTATTTGGAGTACCCCTCCCCCGGGGAAAAACTGCTGACCAGTATCTAAAAGAGCAAGAGAGCTTCAATTTTCTGAAATTGTGCACAAAATTAAGATGATGCTGATTTCAAAGTATGCCTACTTGTTTGAATGGAAGCTTAAGGCTATATACATAACAATCAAGAGGTTCATCTAGTCAGTACTAAACGTCTACGATCAAATTTAATCCATCTAAGGAGTCCGACCTACCAAGTTAAAATAGACAGGTATCTATTTTGATTCGTCTGAAATAAAATCCCTACACTTCATAATTCCAGATGTTTATGCGGCTTATCGGTTGATTTCAGTAAAAACATTCCTGATCCACTTTGGCAGAAAACTTGATGACTTTCAATTTATTCCATTAATAATGAATACATGTACTGGTTTTGTCAATAAGCATAAAACTTGTAATAATGTTTCTATAATATCAAGCTCCTCGCTCACTGGTAAGCAAATAAGCTGTTCATTTAGTTGATTTGGCTAGTTGGGGTGGAGTAGCCTGGTAAGTATATTTCATTGGTTTTCTACATTTTGGTTTTATATGTGTCTCTTTTGTTTGTTAAATCGGGTCCTCCGATGGAAATGTCAACATTATAATACTCCTAACACTAATGGGGATTTTCGTTCAGCTTATGAAATAGGCTTTCGTCATGTTTCACTGCCTAGTCACCTTTATATTAGCGATTTAGCTGTTGACCGGTCATATATTCTCCAATTCCCAGATTAGGCAGCCCAGTTGTCATGTTCTCAAGCACTTCTTGGATGTAAATCCACACATGGCCTCGCCTAAAATAGTCAACAATGGCAGCAGACTAACATTATATACACTTGTTAGCCTCAACAGTTTGGTGGTCAGTCATACCAGGGAGTTGTAAGGCAGCAGAACCTATGTATTCAACAGTTTATAAAAACTCGTAAACTGACCTTGCTCATCTCTGCTATAATCGTTTGGTCTGCTGTGCGTATGTGTTCTTTAAAGTTCTGCTTGTAAAGACTCGAGACACGCTTTTGAATCTCTGGAAACAAACGATAGAACTATGACGTTAGATTTTATGGAAACGGGAGAGTCATATGGATGAAATATATTTATATGGAGGGAGTAGAGTCATATAGATACAGGAGAGTTATATGGAGGCAGGAGAGTTATAGGGAGGTAGGAGAGTTATAGGCAGACAGGAGAGCTATATGTAGGCAGAAGAGTTATAGGGGGCAGGAGAGTTATAGAGAGGCAGGAGAGTTATAGGGAGGCAAGAGAGTTATAGGGAGGCAAGAGAGTTATAAGGAGGCAGGAGAGTGTTATCGAGGCAGGAGAGTTATAGGGAGGCAAGAGAGCTACAGGGAGGCAGAAGAGTTATAGGGAGGCACGAGGGTTATAGGGAGGCAGGAGAGCTATAGGGAGGCAGGAGAACTATATGGAGGCAGAAGAGTTATAGGGAGGCAGGAGAGTTATAGAGAGGCAGGAGAGATATAGAGAGGCAGGAGAGATATAGACAGGCAGGAGAGATATAGACAGGCAGGAGAGATATAGACAGGCAGGAGAGCTATAGGTAGACAGGAGAGTTATGGGGAATTAGGAGAGCTATAGGGAGGCAGGAGAGTTATAGAGAGGCAGGAGAGATATAGAAAGGCAGGAGAGCTATAGGTAGGCAGGAGAGTTATAGGGAATTAGGAGAGCTATAGGGAGGCAGGAGAGTTATATGGAGGCAGGAGAGCTATAGAAAGGCAGGAGAGTAATATGAAGGCTGGAGAATTATATGGAGGCAGGAGAGTTATATGAAGGCAGGAGAGTTATATGAAGGCAGGAGAGTTATATGAAGGCAGGAGAGTTATATGAAGGCAGGAAAGTTATATGAAGGCAGGAGAGTTATATGAAGGCAGGAGAGTTATATGAAGGCAGGAGAGTTATATGAAGGCAGGAGAGTTATATGAAGGCATGAGAGTTACATGAAGGCAGGAGAGTTATATGAAGGCAGGAGAGTTATATGAAGGCAGGAAAGTCATATGAAGGCAGGAGAGTTATATGAAGGCAGGAGAGTTATATGATGGTAGGAGAGTAATATGAAGGCAGGAGAGTTATATGAAGGCAGGAGAGTTATATGAAGGCATGAGAGTTATATGAAGGCAGGAGAGTTATATGAAGGCAGGAGAGTTACATGAAGACAGGAGAGTTATATGAAGGTAGGAGAGTTATATGAAGGCAGGAAAGTTATATGAAGGCAGGAGAGTTAGGAGAGTTGTATTGAGGCAGGAGAGTTATGGAGGCATTGAGAGTTATATGAAAGTGGGATAGTTAGGAGAGTTATATGGAGGCAGGAGAGTATCTGGAGCGAGATCTGGAGGCAGGAGAGGTTTTTTGAGTTCATATATTTCTTTTGTTTGTTCCTCTCACCTTGGAATGAAGGTCTGTCTTGGGGTTGTAGACTGCAGCATTCATTCATAATAGACACAATCTCTGGAGGAGTGTTATCAGGAATCGAACTCGGGTCTGGTCGATGGCCACCTTGAACCCACTGGCTGATCATAGAAGGTGTGGCAGCTAAAATAGTAAAAGTAAACATTGTAGCGTAACATTTAACAGTTTTGAAAACTGATAATGAGAGGGCAACAAATAAAGATGTTTTGTTTTCAGAGAAATCAAACTAAATTGCATTCGCATTATGATAAATGTCAACGGTGCGGTGTCATGATCTTTTCGTGAAACGAGTTCGCATTTTCACGAGGGAGGGGCGGTGAGGAACAGATGTGCCACGTGTGCTACGACATGTAATCCGGGGATGTGCCGCTTCAATGGATCTAGGTTTTTTCCACGCGAACTCCTTCATTAAACCTGAGACAAATCAGATCAAACATTGGTCCACCTTTCGGCCGAAACAGAAATTGTTCCCGAAAACGTGAAAATACTGAAGCCCCCTGAGAACTACCTACCGATTGGTTAGAAAGATGCAGGGAAAGATGGATACATAATTTATTACACCAATGAGAGACATTGTTAGAATAATAATAGTTCTGATAAAAATTTGAGTGAAATACTTTAGAAGCATTATTTCAATTGGTAATTCAAATGAGTAGATCTTGAAATTAACCACACACAAACATTGTTAAATAGGCAGTAATGATCAGGGGGTTAAACTTACATTCTGGCCAGGGGTCTTTACCGCTCAGGAATTCTTGAAGTGTGATCCCAAATCTGTGGAAAATAGTCACATTTGGAGTGTGAAATAACAGGGAATAATAGTAACATAGTGATTGGGACGAAGCCAATACGAACTGCGCGATAGATATCCGTTAGGATGTATAATAGCAATCGGCAAATTATGTTATACCATAATTGTCAATTTCCTTAGGTATTAGTTAAAGGAAATCCTTGCCATGGAACTTTAGCGCTCAGATATGTAGCATTATTATTAGACAGACCCCATCCGTATGTTAAAGTTTTTAAAAGTGCAGCGTTAAGACAAAATCGGCTTTAGAAATAAAACCAAAAATCTGTATGGACGTCACATGACGAAACAGTTACGAGATATCCACATCTCTGTTTCATGTATTGATATTTTCGATTTATGCAAAGATTTCCTGCGTGAATACGTACATCGACCTGTTGCTGATGAGGTGGTTTTAGTACCGATGACGTCACAATATTGGGTATGGCTATTCCATCAGCACTTTCGACACAGACAAACTGGCGCGAATTTCAAATTATCGAATATTGTAGTTCTGTGTTCTTAAACTGGTCAATATACATAAGATAATTATTTTCATACCATAATGCTTGGTTTCATGAATAGCACTGTTGACCTTTAAGAAAATGGCACCCTATTTGCCTAGTTACAGATATTGTTTTATGAATACTTTTTTATTGTAGGTAAACTTCATGGCTGCAGCAACTGGAGATTTTTGTTTAAACACCCGACCGACCGACCGACCGACCGACCGACCAACCCTAGAGGTCCCGTTTGCCCGTAGAACATGGTTTTTTTCGTCGCCTTAGAGGAAAAATGGCAAAGATACATGGCATGTTTTTTAAATCACGTGATGGGAAAAGCTGGTATGGCAGGTACTTACGTGTAGATATCAAATGGCTCCTTTGGTTCCGTTTGAGTCTTCGCCCACGCCTCGGGAGGCAGATGTGTACATGTACCGGAAGTGACGTCATCAGACACTTGTGATGACGCAGATCTCTTATTTATGGCAAGACCAAGGTCGCCGATCTATGATTGAATGATAAGGACGAGAGTTTTGATTAATGTTTTTGCAATGTACTTACGCCTACCACTTTCAAAATTCAATCCTCACAAGTGAAGTATAGGCTTCAGGGACAGGGATGGTACGTGCCATATGAGCGACACTTTAAGGGGGCGTCACTGAGCCGGGTTTTTTTTAAATGAGGGATATGAGCCGGGTTTTTTTTAAATGAGGGATATAACGAACCCGAGCTGATATTACTGTAAAGTTGTATAAAAGGTGATTCATACACTCTTAGTGGTGTCCGACCAATCAGAAAGCAAGAAACTAAAATACGCAGAGTGCATTGAAAGAGTCCACTGCACTCCGCGTGTGCGCTGTTGACTGCGCGCGCCACCCGCTTTGTTTAGATTCGTTGTTCAGGAATCGTGGGTTCGCCGATTTTCACTGCGGGTGTTAGCAAACTTGTTAACATGTTCTTATTTGTTTTTACATAAATCAAAATTAAGCTCAAATTGTGAATTTTGATTTGTAGAGTGTCGTGTATGAATTAGGTCAATACATGCGTGTGTTTTGTTTCTCGAGTGCTATTATAGCACTCCCCCTGCGGGGTCGTGCCATTATTTACATATCAACATCAGCGCGTGCATTGATTTGTCTAATTTCTCTCGAAACAACACATACGCATTTATTGACCTATAAGTGTTAAATGTTGGACAGGATGCAGTCCAGTGCTTGCTATCCCATGGCCGCTATTTTCCGTAGCCTGACGCCACTGGACCAACCCATCCCCATCCCGCGCACACCCAAGAGCAGCACCATTATATCCGACACTTACCTTTGCCCCAAACCCGTTTCCCACGAAGATGTTATTGAGCTTGAGATCCCGATGTATGATAGGCTGAGGAAGGGTGTGGAGATAATTTACACCCAGCGACATGTCCAGGATCATGCGGATCTTTCTCGGCAGACACGCGTCGGAATGCATGAACCTCTGACGAAAATCCTTCAGGTTTCCTGTATATAATAGTGTGCAAACAGATCTTATCTGGTGAGAGATACAAGTGCCGTGATTTCAATTACCTGAGTAGACATGAGGTACCGATAATCTATTCTTGTGAAGGTTCTTGCGCCGGCCGGAAGAGAACTATGGATGGACAACACTCTATTTCAATGGAAAATAACCCACAGATTCGCGCAGGATTATTGTCAAGAATCTAAATAGAAACGGATTCCTTACCCTCCTTAACACTCTCCATGCGGCTATTATTAATGTTACCGTATATACAGAGCAGATATTTATCCATTCGATTTTGTTGAATAAGGTATCAAACTGCGGAAAAGAAATTTGCTCATTTAATGTATATCTCAGATATTTTGTACCGATTATATATTTTGAATTAGCGAACCTCAAAGCACCTGGTCAGGGACTTTATATGCTAGGTGTACGATATGCTTACCATTTTCAAAATACTCCATGACGATACTGAGATTCTGTGGCTCATCAATGATACCCATGATCCGTACGAGGTACGGTGACGAGATGGCGCGCAACATCTTCTCGGCTTCTTGGCGGACGTTTTCGGAAACTCTGAATATAATTTGAGGGGAAAAACACGTTAAGAAAGACCGACCGAGCTTCGATCCCTTGCTTATTTATATATATGGGATCCCTTGCTTATTTATATCACGAAGTACAATCCTCCTACCACTTGTAGACGCACAGTAGAGTCATGTGAGTTGCAGGTAAAAAACTAAAGGCGGTCGATCCTGTAATCCCGTCTCTCTTTAAAAGTGAGGGCCAGACTCATTCTTTTAATATTGCTGTGTGGTGCTCGCTACACCTCCTCCACAGCGAGTAGGTTACCTTCCCAGCCCTGAAGAAGACCAGTACCCATGATAGAGAGGGAGAAATTGCGGTAAAATGCCTTACTCAAGAGCACAACATGTTGATCAAAGCGAGACTCGAACCCACACCACCACCTTGGATGATGGGTTCAGTGCTCTAACGTGCCCACAGGTGCAGAAATACATACAATATCCTTATCTTACAGGTGAAAGATACTTGAAGAGAAAAGAGGTGCAAGCAAAAAAGGTGTCACCCAAAGATAGTAAATGTAGTAACAGTCAATTAGTGCTAATCTTTGTCAAGGTAAACACCTGGTGATCGAAATATCGATCAGACTTTCTTATCATATTCGATTATATTCTTCGATCATAACCTTGGAATCATGTGCTCAACATTTGATAATGATGTTAACATCCCGTCAAATATGTTAACTTGATGCGAACACCTGACGACAACTTACAATGTTCTGAACTGTTTGACGGCGACATCTCCCCAGTGTTTATGACCCGCCAAGCACACTGTACCGAATCCTCCACTTCCTAGGATATCGCCCATTTCTACATCTTCCGGCTTGATAATGGAGAAACCTTCAACCGGCTGGCGTGGTGGGCACGGATCGGATGCTTCCGTCGTGGATATTGAAGATAGTATTTTACCTTCTGTTAAATAATAATGACGGAAAGAAACATGATTATCATATGGGAAATGGGAATGTCAAGCTTATTCGGAGCATCTACCGGGCTTCGAACCCGGAACCTTCCGCATTTAAAGTCGAGCCCGCCAGTGTATAGAACTAAAGACGACTTCCCTGTCAGATGAAACTAAGGAAAACTCTATTATATTATAGTGAAACTATTTTTTTGGATCACCGATGTGCTATAATTTTTTAGGGGCTTACCGAGTAGGCCTAACTTATATTTCAATGTGTGCCATGTGATCTTGACACTTTGATCCACGCGGCTATTAGTTTTACCATATTATACAAAACAGATTTTCAGAAACCTTTCCCAACTTTCAAGGTCTATCTCAAGGGTTACTGACCCATATCCATGATTTGTACTTATTTTAATACATTTCTCATGGTGATTCCAAATATGGTGATGAAATGTAATCGTTTTGACATTTTTGAATCATTTTGTAAAAACTGTCGTCTACAGACGCCTGCCGCATTAAAACTTAGTTCATCATTCGACCCCCTCACCTGACTTTCTGGAGACACCGCGTTTATCAAACGCCCGTATGATATTCGGCAGGTTGGCGGCCATCGCTTCATCTGTCCGTACATCATAGTAGAGCTGCGTACTGATCATAAGTCCCAGCCACCCGGACGGTTCGTAATCCTCGTATTTTAACGGCACAATTTGTTTCTTACGTTGACTGGCATATTGAGCCTCTGTGATAGGTAACAATCAAGTTGTTAAGATGAATGCAAGCGAGGTAAAGTCATGGTTTGTCCAGCATATTTCCTAAGTTTAAGTTTTGTTTTAGACTAATTAACAAGCTCATCACATTAAAGGTAGGTGTTCCGGTTGCTGACCAATTTTCAACTTGACGTTTTTCTATTCTATACATGAACATGATGAAGGGTCATCCTTGAAATAGTCGTATTCCAAAGTTAGAGCTACAATCAAGGAAAATAATAGTTGGCACACTTGATACAATTTAATACAACTATCCCTGTGCTCACAATAGAGAACCGACTTGGGACATGGTACTCTTAAATAGCACGCAGAGGTCTCCTCCTCTCTCTCATCCTCCCCCCCCCCCCCCCCCCCCCCAATCAATCAATGTTGAGAGAGCTGCCAAAGCTTTTGATGACATGTGGCTCGGATCAACATTGCCTCGGGGGAGAGGGGCACTTTTTTCCTTAATTGGGACAAAGTGTGCCAACCTTTTTTTCCTTGATTGTAGTTGCATAACTCCAATGGTTCTTATTTTTAGAAGCAGAAGGTGACATGAAATTTGCCCGTGTACGTATAGTACACAAACTTGCCGGGGGGTTAACCATCTTTGGCAGTAATTCACTGCATTTTAGCCTATAACGTCTAAATGGAATCTGGCGCCAACTATTTTACAGAAATAATGAGAAAAATATGGGGTTTCTTCTGATATCAAAATATGTTGATGGTTAAAAAAAAAGCCTAAGTTATCAAATGCTCAATAAATGTTTCTATATATATATATAGAACTAAAATCAATTGACTATAAAGCCAATTTTGAATTTAATTCTTCATGACGCCCTTTTTGTAGGCTGCAAATGTTCAGGGCAGGGAGGGACGTTTCGGAAATTCAAGAAAGAGGTCCGTCAGAGAAGTTCATGTAGAAAAATGAAGAAAAAAACAAATACATTAAAAACACGGAAATGGGTCCGTATTATATGTTGATCCTTGTGTAGAACACACAAAAAAGAATTGATAAAGGCTGGCAATGGGCTATTCCATTTAAAATCCATACACCCCCCTTAATTTCCCATGGGGAGTGTGAATTTCATGGCCTGTTACCTGCATGGGTAACTCGATATTTTGAAATCTAACACTGACTATGTATTAAATATGACGGTAATGTCTTCCACCAGGGTGTATTGATTTCAAGTGAAATAGCCCAATAACCATGCACCACCAGTCATCATTCTTCAAAGCCCGTATAGACTATATTAACAGTGGACGATCCGAAGTAGACCAATGAGGCCTTGTATTGAATTTGCCTTTTGGCCGTCCGTAGGCCTATGATTGAGTCTGGGGATAGGTATCACTAATTCTTGACCAGTTGAAGATCATTGACACGAGATGGGAGCTATACTGGACCATAGCTCCCATCTCATAGTTGAAGAATTTGACTATGCCCGGGATATAGTATTTCCATAACGATATTTTGACAAATGAAATGACTGGTACAATATTACTTTTAAACATTTTAGACTCATGTCATTAAGCCTTACCTCTCTTGCAGTTGTCGCTCTCTCTGTATTTCTTTGAAAAGCACATGAGCACAACTGAAGCCTCTTCCACGGCTTCAGACATGCGGTCATACATGTCTCCCTCTACAAGCATATGGAAAAGAAAAATGTTGGAGTAAGTTCAACATTTAAAAAAACATAACCTTCCTGGACCTTACAAAACCCTACAGTGCTACAATATTGTACCGCGCAGCGGCCCCATCAATCTCGTGCAATGCTCAGCGCGAGGTTCAACTTGTGAAAAAAAAACCTTACAGTTTTTGAACATCCCCCGTGTAGCTCAGTCGGTAGAGCATCGGACTTGCACGTACGCGACCCGGGTTCGATCCGCAGCGCGTTTGGAGACTGATTTCCCCCTCAAATTTGACCCGTTTTATCTCCACTGATAGTTTAATTAACAAAAACACGCCTGGGTAGATAGGGTTCAATCATCAACCGTTAGTGAATATGGTCCTCAGATGATCTACGAACATGATTAAACAATTGTTTATTTTGTAAACAAAGCGTTTGTAGGCCTTTCTTTATTACAAGTATTCATGTCAACAAATAATAGGCTAAAGAGATCTACAGGTTTTTTTTAAATATTATTAAACCTGTAGATAGTTCCTATACCCAGGCAGCGTATGAGATACTATATGCTCTGGGCATATAGTACCGGGCATAGTCGATACTATGCTCTGGGCATATAGTACCGGGCATAGTCGATACTATGCTCTGGGCATATAGTACCGGGCATGGTCGATACTATGCCCGGGGCATTAGCAATTTCTCATGACGTCAAGTTGAAACCTGAGCGCTGATCAATTATGCCCGCATTTTTCTAATTAACTATATAATTAGAATTCATGAATTTATAGACATATGCCATTAAAACAGTAAAATCAATTACCCATTTGGTCTACGTCCATCCAGACTTCGTATCCCGCCAATATCAGCTGGTCCCTCAGTTTGAGCATGCGCGGTTGAGCGTCCCACTGGTATGAGATCATGATGTGCTTGTCGTCCGCCATTTTGTATTCAGCTCTCAGGTTCCTAGTAATAATGGAGTACAACTTTTGTTAAAACAAAGAAATTGATTTGAAACCACTTGATACATTACGTTAATGAGTTTTTGGTCTTTCCGCGTACCGTATAAACACAACACCAAACGTAAGTCCCCTCTCAATAGTTCGTCATAACATCGTAGGTAAAACATTTTACATATAAAACTTAGTTAGAAATAATCCTAGAACTGTTTCCTAAGTGTTGTTTAAAAATTAAGGATGTCCATGACTTCATGGCTGAATGAGCTCAAATGGAAGACAAAAACTTCCCTTCTATAAAGTCACAACAGTTTAATTATGAATTGCTTCTTACTCATGGAAAACACCTGTGGTTGAGTGAATATTACTGTAATGTGTAATCAATTCATGATTTCAGCCATTTAAATCCCCTTCTTGGCTCAGAGTTAGCACAGTGAGTTGTGACTTTTGAGAAGAGCAGTTTTTGTCTTCCATTTGTTCACACGGTCGCCAGGACCAGACTCGAGCAAATTTGCTCGGGTCAGGCTTAAAAAGCCTATATAAGCATACTGGCTGAATGAAATGAATAGTAAGAAAAGGTGGAAGAAAGAAAAAAGTAAAAAGAGCCACTTCCAACAAATAAGTTAACAATTTTGTTATCCGCCTTCAAATATAGTCTTGATCCAATCTCATTTGGCACACAGGCATTGCCATTTGAGCTCATTCAGCCATGAAGTCATGGACATCTTACATTTTCAAACAACACTTAGAAAACAATCATAGGATCATTTCTAACTAAATTTTATTGGTAAAATGTTTTACCTTACGATGTTATGACGTACTGTTGAGAGGGGGACTTACTTTTGGTGTTGTGTTTATAGTGCATTTGAGTTGTTTCCAATCCAGGGAAAGGGGGGCTTCCTCCCCAGCTCAGTGAAAGTTTAACCAGTGTCGTTCATAAATCAATAGCACCGAGAGAGAAGGAAGAAGCAATACCCAAACTGTGATACAATGTCAGAAAGTAATGTATATGTTTTATCAAACCTCTATATAGTCGGCAAATCATTGACCCCCTCCCCATCCCTCCCATAACTTCTAAATCCAATTTTTTACCCGGGGCACGCAAATATAAAATGGATAGCTACACTTAGAACCCGCATAAAGTTTTAAAGCATGCTAAAATGACCATAACACACGGGGTCTTTGGGACACATACATACATACAAAATTACGCAAATTATAGTAAGATGTAATTGTTCATTAATCTCCTTTTTGAAATCGAAGACTATTATGATCCACAATAGCATTTTTGGGAATCGTTCGAAGCTAAAATCATGCGAGGTTACTTTCAGAGAAAAGGGACCAAAACATGTTCTATTATTGATAATAATAATAAGAAGTATATTTAACATAGTTTCATGACATTGGTAAACATTGGAAGCAGGCGCGTAGCCAGCCCAGCCACTCTGAGGGGGCAAGATCCCCATAGATCCCCATAACGGTCCCTATTTCAAAGAAACCAGGTCAAAAAACGGCTGATTTAACATGATTTTCCGCCTTTTTCGTCCCCATTTTGCCAATTTGTCCCCGTCCGGGGGGGGGGGGGGGGGGGGGGGGGGGGAAGTCTGCCACCACCCCCCCCCCAACCCCCCCCCAACCCCCCCCCCCCACTCGCTACGCTACTGATTGGTAGAATGTATCAATCTTGTTACAAGGATCACTATGCAGTCTGTAGTTTTCACAGCAAATCATCGGGTTGAAATTACAGATTTTTTAGCTTTGATCCCATAGTCGACTTCACATCTTATTTTAAATTCTACCAGAGCCACCAACATCATAATCTTTATAATCAGGAACAATTAGCACAGGAATCAGGAAGATGTTTAAAAATACCTAAATAACGGGGGGTTTTTTGTATTTTTAACATCATCCTGATTCCTGTGCCACAAGTTTCTGATTATAGAAGACGGGTAAAAAAGAATAGAAAAATAAGGAAGCTTTTGCATTTTACCAGGACAATATCAATTTTATAGTCAGGAAGTTTGCTGCAAAATCAGGAAGGGATGGCAGCTATACATACTACATATACCCAGATACAGTGAAACCTCGTTAATAATAATATATGTACAATGTTGATTTGGCATGCTTTGACGAGGGGGGGGGGCCTGTTTGCTTGTTTTTAAGATTTTTTTCTTCTCAAATCCTGTAAAATCAGCCGAAAATCACACATTTTTCAAACAATTCCCGATTTTTGCAGATTTTGATGACATTTTAGGTAAAATAATTCTAAAACGGTTTTGTTTTTTTACAAAAAACCGACCGACCGACCCTTCTTGACAGGCCCGCCCGCCCGTAAAACACGGGGTGGCTCGCCTTACTGATAAATATTCTTGAAAGGTTGACCGTACCAATCACTCATACAGTGTTCTACGAGGATCATTCAATAAGTTCTACCTCCTAACTCATAACATCGCTAATATAAATGTCAGCCTCATGACATTTGTCATGATTATATATAGCTCTGAATCATAGCTACACATTTAAAGTAAATGCTAATTGATACCTTTTTCACTGTTGTTATGATGCAATCAAAGTCAGAGAGAGATATTGGACAACGGACACGGAAAATTACCCCAAAGATAAATACATAGTTTTTCGTTTTCTCTCCGTATTGTATGATTAGTATAACCGCCCGATTTAAATACTGAAAATAGAAGACAAGGATGATTTCTGAATATAATGCTATATATAATATCATGTATAAATCAGATTGTAGGCAATATTAACCTTTGTAGCTTGCAAATAGTATAATATCAACACGAATGTATTGACACGCCTTTAGCATACTGGAATACTGATATTCAGTCAAATGTTCGTCGTTACAAATCAAGCCACAGTGATGCCTCGAATGTTAAAGCTTAACATGATAGTAACTTTATCGGGTTTTTTTATATGCAACATTTAGAATAGTTAATCACGCTTTCAGTGACAGAAAAAAATATCTTCGAGAGACTTGAAATATATCCATTTAGTCCTGTATGATGAAGATCTCTAAGTTCCTATGAAAAGCAAATATGACTTTTGCAGCGGTTCTCTAGGGAGGGTTAACATTAATGGCTGCCCTGGTCTGGTTCTGGCTAATTAGAGGGCATTTTCCGCCAAGAAATTAGTCACTTGTGTTGTTTAAAGTCTGCATTCAAGAGATATTTGTAACTTAGAACGATTGTAATTTACCGATAGGTTTACAATTTGTCTCTTAAATTTGGCCAAATGAATAGCACTTAGGAGACATTTGGCTATTTTTTACCCGTTTCCGTCGCACTAAGTTGAAGTTTGGTTTTGACTGCATATCCAGAAAAGTACAATGAGTATTCAGACCAATCTACTATGATTTTGTGGCTGAGATTCAAAGCTTTAATTTGTGGAATATTTTATACGACTGGCTTGTATAATAGCAAAGTTATGATGTATGAGGTAGAACTTATTGAATGACCCTCGTATATTGAATTTTGTTTATTTCTAAAATACATACGCTGTACAATTATGAGAATGCTTTTTGTATGCAACTGTCATACGCAAGATTTAATTCATCTTTTACAAGTTTAAAAGTAATTTAGAGTGCCAGAATAATTCCAATAATTCATAATTTACCAATTTTATATACCATGGTTATTATTGGCAAATAAATACGATTCTGGATCCTTGCTTCTCCCCGACGTATATTATAGAACTTTGATATGGCCAGATTACTACAAAAATAGCAAATAGCGAATAGTACGGTGCTTTTGTCAGCAAATTTGCTATTTTCGCCTCCATCACAACTTCTATATGTACGTCACTGCTCTTCCCTATTGTTCTCACTTTTCAGCCACTTGCGAGCACATGATTTCCTCATGGTGATGGGGCCTCAAAATGTTGTCCTGGCCTAGGGCCCCACCAAAGGTAAATCCGGTCCTGCCTATGATGAGTTGGTCTTAAAAAATAATCAAAAAACTTTAATCGCGTTCCCACTAGCGATTTAGTCCGGACCGGGTCCGGACTAGACTACTCGGGATTTTGTTCTATGTGGGAACACGGCCTATAGGTATGACATGTTGTACTGCTGGTCTATAACGTTGGCCCAGGAAGTCCTATACTATTTAAAATGGCACTCCGCGTGGTCGTCGTTATCCATTATCGAAATAGCATTAAATCAACCCAGACTTATATTAGGTTTATTTAATATCCGTAACCTGAAACAATTTCTTTTTAACCAAAAAGTGATTGATTTTTTACCTCAAAAATGATTTTGGTGCAATTTCGGCATTCTTTTACCAAAAACTGATTTTGTTACATTGTCCGAAAAAATTTGAACAACAAAAAGTGTATTTCTTTTATCAAAATTCTACAAAACAGCATTTTAGTGAAATTTGATACCAAAAAAAGGATTCTCATGCTCATTTCCTTTCCATAAATGTATACTTTTATATAAATCGCATCAATAGTTCAAGAGTTACAGCGCTTGATAACATTCATATTTTTGGGGTTAGCAACCCATGCATAGACTACTACAAATGAACATGGCTGCCTCCATATATATCTAGAAATATCCTAATTTCGTCATTTTCGCAAACCCATGGAAGTAGGGGTCGGCTCGCTTTGCGATCCGCCTCTAAATACATAACTATCAGGAAGTAGGCCTAGTGCGGTTGGTTGATAACGGCATTATTTATACAAGAAATAATAGGCATATACGACGGCATAGGCCTATATTTATGTTAACAATTCGACTATGTGTTGCAATTAAAGTTAATGCTCGGCTACAGCATTATTCCAAGAACTATTTCAGAATGTTTTGGTTTCGATTGACTTATCATTTAAATTCAATTTCACATATGGCCTACGAGAAAGATAGGACCCATTCTAGAAAGAGCTATAGAATTTAAATTAAAATCATTTGCTACCTAAAAATGATTTTGATTCAATCCAAATTCATTCAATGCAAAAATAGCACTAATGACTAATGTAATTTGATTCAGATTCGATTCAATTCAGATCCGGCAAATGTTAACCAAGAACCGTCTTGAATATCGAATTTTGAAGTTATATCCTCATAAATAAAGCATATTCTGACGATGTCCCAGATCTCCTCAGATTTGAGCAAGGTGTCGTCGTTTTCATAAGGATAATAATAATCACCTATATTTATAAACTGCTCACAAAAAGTATCGAAACACTTAGAAATGATCCAATATATAACGGCTCAAAAGAGTATGCACTAATCGAAGCAAATAACCAAGTGCATAATTTTGTTCTGCGTATTCTGACACCTCGATCGATGAGATACGATGTTGCGGAGCGGAGTTATTGTCATTTCAATGGTCGTGGGTCCAGTTTCAAAAGTGACAATCATCCTATAGAAAGAGGTTTGCATTACTGTTTAGAAAGATCAGATTCGTGCTTTTCAATAGGGATGAGTGTCACTTTTGAAACTGGACCCACGATCATTGAAATGACAATAACTCCGCTCCGCAACATCGTATCTCAACGATCGAGGTGTCAAAATACGCAGAACAAAATTATGCACTTGATTATTTGCTTCGATTAATGCATACCTTTTCGAGCCGTTATATATTGGATCATTTCTAAGTGTTTCGATACTTTCTGTGAGCAGTTTATCATGTTTCTGTTTACAATTTAAGTCCCAAGAGTAACGACAGATTTTGTAACTCTATCTATCACCTTTCAAACTCTGTGCATATTGGGTGTAATTGATTATTCAAAATTACTTTCAAGTGATATTTTCAATTTTTAGTGTAGGTCAATTCTAAGATAGTGGGCATAGCAGGCGCGTGCCCATGTGGGGGTGGGGGCTTTGGGGCTCAAGCCCCCCGGGTCCCCAGAGAGTAAAAAAAAAGAGGGGAGGAGAGGAGAGGAGAAAAGGAGGGGAGGAAGGAGAGGAGAAAAGGAGGGGAGGAAGGAGAGGAGGAGGGGAGGGGAAGGGAGAGGGGGAAGGGAGAGGGGGGAAGGGAGAGGGGGAAGGAGAGGGGGAAGGGAGGGGAGGAGGAGAGGAGGAGGAGTGGGGGGGGGGGGGGGAGAGGCCGGGAGCTTTTATTAGTGTCTCTCACTTTATCTCTACGTCTCTGAGCCATGTGAGTGTTTTATATATATAACGAAAGTAAATATTGATAGCAAGGAGAGTTTTAGGTCATCCAGGCAAGTTAAAACCCAACAGCTTGGCCCTCTGAATCACCAGTGGCGTAACCCCCATTGGCAAAAGAGTAAAAAATAAAAAGGAAGATAAGGAGGAAGGGTAACGAGCATAGACAATGCAAACGGGGAGTGCCCCCCCCCCCCATCATTGTCACGGTGGGGTTACAGTGGCGTATCAAGGGGGGGCAGCAGGCCATGCCCATCCCCCCCCCCCCCCCCCCCCCCCCCCCCCCCATTTTGAAAAAGGGTTTCGCGCTCACTTTTTCAACAGGTTTCAACATTATATTGTGTCTCAAAACACACCAAATATTCTAAATATTATGTTTGGACGTTAAAAAACGTCATACTGGACCATTTAAGTGTTAGAAATGCCAATTTTTTGCGCGCTTTGCGCGTATTAATTTCAATATTTTATTATTTAAGCTTAACAAGGTGGCTTCAGGACAGTTTTCCGTGACAAATTTAGTTCTTATGATGCTGGACCATAAGTGTTAGAAATGCAATTTGTTCCGCGCTTTGCGCGCGTATTAATTTTAATATTTTATTATTTAAGCATAACAAGGTGGCTTTCAGGACAGTTTTCCATGACCATTTTAGTTAAAACTTACGAATTTTGTAATTGTAAATATTATGTGGGGGACGTTATTATCATACTGGACCATTAGTGATAGAAATGCAATTTTGTGCGCGCGGATTGGTTTAAATATTACATTATATAACTTTAACAAGATGGCTTCAGGACAGTTTTTCATGACCCTTTTAGTTCAAAAACTCCAAATTTTGCGCGATCCGCGCGCATGTTTTCTAGAGGTTTTTATATTATAATGGCCCTCAAACCACACCAATTTCTCTATACTAAATATTATGTCAAAAACGTCATACTGTACCTTTTTAGTGTTAAAATCACAATTTTTTACGAGCTTCGCGCGTATAAGGTTCAACTTTTCAATATTTAAGATCAACAAGATGGCTTCAGGTTTTTTTTGCCCCCCCCCCCCCCCATCAAAACAGTCCTGGATACGCCCATTGGGTGGGGATGATGCCTCCCCCCCCCCCCCCCCCGCCCCCCCCCCCCCCCATCAAAAAGAAGCCATTTTTTACGCGAATTAGTTTCAATGTTTAACTATTCACCATTTTAGTGACAAAACTAGAGAAAAAAAATTGCGCGCTTCGCGCGAGTTAGATTCAATGTTTCTTCAATTTCAAGTTATAAAAAGAGGGCATAAAGAACGTTTTTTTTGGACCATTTTATTTTTTAAAAAATGAAAGTGTGTACGCTCAGGAACGTTTTTCTAGAGCTTTTTAGTGTCAAAATAACCATTTTTGCGCGCGCTTCGCGCGAATTGGTTTCAATGTTTATTCAAGCTTTATAACAACATGTTTCAGGAACGTTTTATGGACCATTTTAGTTAGTAAACTAGACATTTTTGCGCGTTTCGAGCGAATTGGTTTCATTTTTTTT
>CM069449.1:12988870-13029868 GCA_035610835.1 Ophiura sarsii
AATTATAAACCAGTATAGGCCTACAGTGTAATGTCACAGCAAAAGGGTGCAGTTATCGGTATAGGCATTTGAGATATTGATTGAATTAGACATGGAAAATCAAAGAAAATAAAGACAATGTTATAGCATTTTTCTTCATAAAATCAGAAAGCAGTATGCCAGTATCCAATCCTAACCACAAAGATGTGCTTTTAAAGCATTCAAAAAGGTCCTTTTTGAATTAAGATCTTAATTTTCTTTGATCGACATCTGCATTCTTTTGCTGTGGATGTACACATATTATACTATCCTAACTCACCCTTGGTGGCAGTTCTAACCCTTTCCACACATTCACTCCATCTAATATAATAGACCAAACTAATGATCCAACATGAGTAAATGAGACGGAGTGCTTGAGTATGGCAGTTAGCTAATTTGATTTAAGACCACAAATGTACAAGGGCAAAATAAGCTAAATTCGGAACAAGTCTAGACTTATTTCATTTACTCCATTGATTTGTTAACAAAACCAAAACATTAATTGCCCATAACCTGACAATTTGTATTTGATTTTTGAGACAAAGTGATTTCAATCATCTGTAACTTTGGTTTTGAATGTGATATGACATTGACTTTGGTACCAAAATGTCCCCTAACATATGTATATTATCATGATATCAATAACTAAATATTCATATTTCCCTCATTGTGCCTCATTTACTTGTGTTGGGTCACATATTATCATACTCAACTTTGGTGGCAGTTGTGGGATTTGTAACCCCTTTTTCTTTTAACGCTCACACACCCCCACACACACCCCACACACACACCCACTCCACGTTATATAGTAATAGACCAAACCCCCGGACCAAACCATCATGCTAACAGTTGGTGCACCAAACCACCATCATGTACTAACAATCAGTGGCAGTTGTGGGATTTGTTCACCCTTTTTCTTTAACATTCACACAGACCCACTCTACCTTCTAGAAATCATGTTCAAATTTCAACATGAAATTTGAATACGGTATGAATCCTCCTTTTAAGAAACATGATCAGAAGAATTTCGAGAGGGCAAATATAGAGGGGTCTTTAATTGTTTGACCATAAAATAGAGGGGTATTTAAAAAAAACATTAATAGCTCAAGCACAACTCATAAATACCTATTGCCGCTAGTACATGGAATAAAAGAGTGCCTACATGTACAGGGTGCAGGACAAAAAACCTGTGTGCAAATGGACCTCTCAGGTAGGGTCGGTCAGTGGGGTGGTTTTGTGGGTGTGTGTATGAGTGGGGGTACATATATGTTTTTGTGGACATTTTGGTGCATTTCAACCATTTTTAGAATTGTTACACATTTCGAAAAAGAATTCAAACATTTTCAAAAAATGTAAAAATGATCAAACAAATTTCAACAATTTTCCCATTTTTTGAAACATTTTCAAATCAATTTTGTAACTTTGTAATAAATTCCAAGACAGACGCTTTGTTCTTTGGCTCGAGTCATTTTGACCATTTTGATAGGTTGTAAGGAACTTTTTCTAAAATTACAGTGATATTTATACTATAGACACATTTATTTTAAAGCAAATAAAGTGTTTATTTGTTATTATTATTTTATCTTGCATTCTTGGCTTGGCAAAATGAGCTTCACATGTCGTCGTTGTAGACACAAATGCGGGTCTATAATAGTAATAATAATTTTAATTGTTGGGCTATAATTAGAAACAAAATTAATTAATTGTTAATTGTTTATAATTATAACAAAATGACAAGCAGGGCCAGGCAATCACAATCAAATTGTCAATTCGTGATTTTTAGGTAACATTGTGTAGGTATGTGACAATCAGTGCTGAGCAGCGGGTCTCTGTGGCACCCTTGTCTGTTTGAAAATGGATTCGCGCTGTGCATAGCGCTCTGTTCATATCGCTACAGAGATTGGTGTATCTTTGTGTTCCAATGGACATAAATTGTGATGATGTAGTTCAGAATTTTCTCTCTCTTGCGTCTTTGAAAAATTGCCGAGTGATTTTCAGAAGTGGTGAATTTTATCGTCGGAAGTTTCGAGTAATTTTCTCTACCCGTCATTTTTATGAAGCTATGTATGGCCATTCATAAAACTTATATGTACCGATAGGGAATATATTTATCTCAATGCATATGTAATATGAACTTGATCTGACGACAGAAACCTTTTTTTTATAATAATAACTGATCGTAGTGCGGGCCGAGACGCTGAAAATTTGCTTGCGGCATTGTTGAATGCAATAATCAATAATTAATTAATTAATAATCCATAATTAATTACAGTGTTATGATGTTTTTATCATTTAGTTTATGTTGTATTCTTTAATATGCTTTTTATTCCATTGAATATATCAAAATCAAAGAAGTTACAACAATTTATGGTTTTTTTCTTGAAGTTGAAGAAAATGGTCAAAAGGTCACAAATATTGTAGCGCATTTCCATATGTTTCAATGTGTTACGAAGGACCAAAATTTTGTGTAATTTATTAATATTGAAAAATCTGTAAATCCATTAATATTTACCCTTGAACAATGGTTGAGATGTCATTTTAAAGCTTATTTCATGCTCTTTCAATGGTACCAATTGCAAGTGAATTAATTAATTTTAATTTTTTTTGTCACGTACCTACATTGTGAACGAGTTGTCATAAACATGTATCCATAATCCTAGTCTAGGCTAAGTAACCCTAATGTTGTTAGGCGTCTCTCCAAAGCATAAAATTACAATCACAATCAATTAATGGATGATGAATCA
This sequence comes from Ophiura sarsii, assembly GCA_035610835.1. NCBI lineage: Eukaryota > Metazoa > Echinodermata > Ophiuroidea > Amphilepidida > Ophiuridae > Ophiura > Ophiura sarsii. Next base: position 12,991,633 of record CM069449.1, read on the forward strand.
TCTCGCTGTATACAGCTGCTGGTAATTTTAATTATATTTTATAAACAAGCTAAATGTAATAGATGTTTTGAACGACAAAAATATCTTAATATGTCTCAAAAACTGTACTTACCATTAAAATAACGATACCTAGGAGGACCTATACATGTCTAGTGCTCTTACTGTTGAATTCGATGACTGCTTTCCCCGTGCTTTCCATTCAAAAACGTTAGCAACTTGCTTCGAATGAAGACGCCAACTCAGCATCCATTTTTAAAACTGTCCCATCATGCAGTTTGTGATAATAGAATAAGTCTTTGTAATAGGTGTCATTACGGAGCTTATACGCACGGTATTGTAATATGGGTTAGGCAGATGTTGAGTGTCAGATGTGGTACATACACACAGGCCTACCTTTTAGTGAGTCGAGAAACAATCACGGCCGTTGGACTTCAAGGAAATTTGGAAATCGAAGTCTTTCTTCAACTCAGTTATTGTGCAAAACACCACTATGGGGGATCAGGCTGACAGAACTCTGTGGGTTGGTAATCTAGATTCCAAAGTGTCAGAGGAAATTCTGTATGAATTATTTTTGCAGGTAAGTTTTATTACAATTTACATGACTGCAGAATTCTGATACAAATCAACAAAAACAACAGGAGACAAATCGCTTCCTGAAGTTCCTTTGAATTACGTTGAAAACCATGTGGAATGACTCAATAAGACACATAAAGGGCAATGTCGTGTTCTTTGCCCAGCACAGATGAACACAAATTATGTATTTCACAGGCTCACACTCAGCTTATTCCGTATGTGAATGGTGTGTGTATCCACTGCCAATGACTGCCAGCTGCGCATGTATAAATAATTTGTATGTGCTGGGCAAAGAACACGATATTGCCCACAGGCACATATTGCTAGGCGTCACGTACGGAAGAAACCATACAACTATTATAGTTCAATCAGTTCCAAATGGGCGAGAAATATTCGGTTTTATCTCCCGCAGCCGCAGGCGGCAAATGTAATAAGCGTACACCAGCGATTATGATGTCCAGATCAGTGGCGTAGCTCGGGGGGGGGGGGGGGGGGGGGGAAATGCCCCCCCCTGACAAAAAAAAACAGATTTGTGCCCCCACCCCCCACCACCCTAAAAAAAAATAAGGGGTGAGAAAAAAAGGAAATAAGAAAAAATTGAGAAAAAAGACAGAGGTTATTAGCCAAATAGAAGGCAAAATTGTACATGTAGTACATTTACTATGCAATTTTTTGTGACTGAGCGATTTTTTTTTGGACTGTGCGAATTTTTTTGGACTGTGCGAAAAATGTTTGACCTCACGCCCCCCCCCCCCCCCCCCCCCCCCCCCCCCCCCCCCCCCCCCCCCCCCCCCCCCCCCCCCCCCCCCCCCCCCCCCCCCCCCCCCCCCACTTACGTGAATTTCACGAGGTAAGTCACTAGAAAAAAAATTGGGGCAACCTTTTACGAAAATTTTAGAAATCTTGCCCCCCCTGAAAAAATCCTAGCTACGCCACTGGTCCAGATGCATGGTTTTGGTTTGCGAGCACACGCACATGACGCATATGACGCACAGTGCGCTTTTTGCCTTTGTTTTCGCGTCCGGGTCCTCCTGTATTCATTCACCATTGTTCACACTGAAGGGCCAGGCTTTGCAGGTTTTTTACACCTGTAGGCGGTTTTATTTTTGCCACTAAAATTGGCAAAAATTAAAAAAATGTTGGTAAAATGCCAAAAAATGATGAATTCATTTCAATATAAACCAATGACAATTTTTGTTTTCTTTTTTCTGAGTGTGTTCCTTAACCCTAACACTCCCGGTGGATTTTCCAACAAAAATAATTTCAAGCAAAAAAAGCACACACAACAAGAGGTGCCACGCCCCGGGGTTTGAACCCACGACCTCTCGGTTGACAGTCGAACGCTCTACCAACTGAGCCACGGGGAAGCTATGCTGGGCGAGTGTAATCCCCCAGCTATGTAGCCCGGGGCCATTATTTCACCCAAAAACCTCAGCGCCAGGTGGAACCGACAGGCTGGGAAATGGGATTTCATGGGATACGGGGCTGTTAGGGTTAATCAAGGTAAAATTAGAGAAAAAAAGTGAAAATTAGAAAGAAGAAAAAAAATCGTTCCTTAATACATGTACATAGCTTTATAAGATACAAAATGTATGTAAAAACAATAATTAGAATTAGATAAAGTGTGTGTGGTCTAGTGGATAGATCGCAGGTCTCACGATGCAAAGGTTGTGAGTTCGAGCCCCACTACGGCCAACATGTTTGTATCCTTGGGCAAGGTACTTAGTCTCAATTGCCTCGTGGTTCAGAAGTCACATAGAAATGGTGGTCTCGTGTATCTGAAGAGCAGAATCCGAGCACGTTAAAAGGTCACAGATTTCTTCGTAAAAAGAGTAGGGGATCATCCCGGTCTGTGGCTGTACACACATTGTCCCAAGGTAACTGGGGCCTTGGCGTTAATATCCTGACTTATGGATTCTGCCGAGTGTAGATGTAGATGTGCTGGCAGTTGCTATTTCAAGCTCTTTCCTTTCCAATGGTACCAGTACATTTGTTATTAATTGTCATTTATTTTTTTTCAATTTAAGGGACTTGGTGGAACCAAATATTGGCTGAAATGATTCACTAATTCTAGTTTTTAAGTTTTTGCTAGTTGTTGCCACTTTTTGCCGGCAAAAATGGCAAAAACCGTACCCTGGTACACTGGTAAGGGGGCTTCATCAATTTGGAACTAATCAAACTATACAACACATTTTGTTGGTTCAAAAGTCTTACATAATGAATACCATGTTTGTTGGAGGCTTTCCCTGATGCCATCCAATGAAATGACAAACTTTAATCAAAATAGTTATGACCACAAAGGCCTATAAATTGAACTTAAGTGTTATCTGTTGTATAATGTTTCGTTAGGCTGAGTTCACATAGGAGTATACTATTCGGGTATACGGTGCACGTTTTGCAGGGCACGCGTATAGCTTAAATCGAACAATGTAATTTCAATATACCGGGTCACATAAGAGGGCACTATTCGAAAAGGCCGTATACCTGCGTATAGTGTAGTATAGTATAGTATACCGGGAATCGTGCGTGTTCGATTTTCGTGCACCGTATACCGGCCCGTTTGGAGGAAGCAGCTGCAATTCGTGTGTACAGGCGTTCTAAATTTCCCCAATCACGACTTATAAACAATGTATTGCGTAGAATAGGGTAAGTTAGACAAATAGGACTCCTTTGTACTCATTTTATTGCAATTTAATAGACCGAGTAGGGCTCGCGTGCTATCCTATGTGACTCGCCGTGCCCGTATAGCGTATACCGAATACCGTATACCGTATACCGTATACCGTATACCGTATACCGTATACCGTATACTTCTATGTGAACCCAGCCTTACGAATAATTACTAGGTTTGCTGTGTAATATTCATGTAGTTCCTAAAATCCTGATGATCAGATTAAAGGTACATTATGTGATCTTTCCAGGAAACGCCCTCAACATCAACAAAAGAAAAATTGAAAGCAGATTTTCTTGCAGATTTACATTTCTGATCGTAAATCGTACATACATTCCAAGTTACAGGGCGATACGATTCTTAATTACTTCAAAATCATGGTTTTAGAGTGAAAATAAACTGTCGGGTAACACGACAGTTTATATTTTCACTCTAAAATCATGATTTTGAGGTAATTAGGAATCGTATCGCTCTGTAACTTGGAATGTACATGTATGTATGATTTATGATCAGAAATGTAAATCTACTTTCTAAAAAAATCATGAATAGAGGGCGCTCTCTGGAAAAGATCACATAATATGCCTTTAATGTCATTTGACACACGCTGTTGTTTATTAAAATAAGGAATTGATAAAAATGCATAATAAGTCAGCAGCGCCCTACACAAGTTGTGTCCTCAGGTCCAAACTGCCTGAATTGTGAGTAACCTCAATTATATCATCAGATCACCCCATTATTATTGATGTGATAATTGATCATTGATCATGCTTTTCTTGTTTCTCTGTTTATACTTTATATCTTTTATGATACAGGCAGGTCCTATAGCTGCTGTCAAAAAGCCCAACGAAAAGAACTATGCCTTTGTGGAGTTTGAGCACGACGTGTCCGTCCCATTTGCCATGGATGTCATGGGTGGCTTGAGACTATTTGAGCGCTCGATGAGACTACAATTTCGTTCTGGTAGTAAGCATGAAAACGTGGGTAGTGGTGGTAATAGCCCGATGGCAGTTGGGCCTGGTGGTAACCCCATGATGTCAGGGGGAATGATGCACAACAATGGACCAGGAGGGATGGGAGGCGGAGGAGGGTTGATAACACCTCCACCATTACAACGATCTCTCTCCATACCATACGGACAGAGCAGGCAGACCCAATTCAGCCAAGGAATGGCATACCAAGGGCAACCACCCCCTGGACTGGGGCCCAATGGACTCGGTTCTGGGTTGTTAGGGAATTCACCTCAAGGAATGAATCCTACTAGTAGGTATCAAAATCAACGAAGCGCACCCGGGGGATACAATACGCCCTCACGCGGCGGGAACGATGGACGAGATCGCAGTCGTGAACGTCCCCATGGCGGCTCTTCCGGAGGACACCACAGTAGTAGATCTCACGAGCGACATCCCGGACATGATCGTCATAGTAGTAGCGATGGCCGCGATGGAAGAACACAATCGCCCTCTCAAGGTCAGAGTCCAGATTTGATGAGGGAGCGCAGGCATGACGGTGGACGCCATCATGGCGGGCAGCAAGGACAAAGACATGAACAAAGAGGGCGCACTGATAGATATGAGGGCGGTCAACACGGACATAGAGATGATAGTAGAGACAGACAGAGAAGTGGTCGCTACAGGTAGTCACAGATTTTTGGTGTGAATACCTTTTTACAGCAATATATTGACTAGACATAAAGGGCCGTATTCTCGTACATAGCTATCACGGTTTTAAGCTAAACGCGCGTCTAACCTTGACTTTAGACGCATTGTTTAACTAGACGTAATACTCGAAAATTTGTTTTTAACTTAAATACGTGTCTAACTCACTAAAAGGTGTTTAACTTTAAACATGGGTATGAAGGTAGTTAAAAGCGTGTTTAACTAAAGTCATACACCAACTGTATGCCTTAAATAATCACTCAACCATGCCTGATGCAAGTCGACGTTCAGATCGTGTAGTATTGAAAATACATGTGCTGTTTCGGTTGATATCTATTGTAATCTATTAAGGCCACAACAAAAATAAATACCTGTATACAGTAACGCACGACCACTCTGGAGACAAGATTCACAGAGTTTAAAACCGTGTTGTGTTAAACATGTTGTTTAAAAGATAAACTCGCATTTAAGTTAGACACACGTTTAGTGAGACACGGTTTTAAGCTAAAACCGTGTTTAGTATTGCATGTGTGGACAATTAATCAAGTCAATGAAAAGGTTTTGGTGAATGTAGCCAGAGGTGGCCAGGTCTGGTGATCTGTTGACACGGGTCTGTATTTTGAAATAAGAACAATTTATAGGTTTTAAAACCACCCTTTGGATTATTGGTCCTATGGAAACTGCTGCAATAATGCAATAACACCACATTGTCCAATTTTCATAAATCTTTTTTCTTCTTCAAATACATGAATACTTTTCAAAATGTGTTGATATGTAAATAAATAATACATTTTTAAGCAGAATAAAACCTGATATCAAAAAAGAAAAAGGATTTTAAAACATATTAGGGAGTTGATACATTTGTATGGTACACAGGTACAGGGATCAAAAACTCAAAGAGGTGTTTTGCACCCTTTATTAAACCTATATCAGACTAAATTTGAAATCAGTGAGGGTTTCTACTGGTTGTTAATATTTGTATTTTTTACAATTATAATATGTCACAATGTTAATTTGTTTATGAAATACAGCTGTGCTGGATATTATTTGTTTTTTAGAATAAATGATATAAAAATATGAACAGAAGTTGCCAGTGGTGCAATTATATGGCAAATTTCAGTGTAACTGCTTTATCTAAACCCCTTAAAAAAGTGTGGAAATTTTTTTCCACACTTACATATTTTGTTGTGTGAGTGCTCAGAAACTTGCTTGAGAATGTAGGGAGGTTTCTATCTGAATGTGCCACTCTACACTACTGTAGTTGTCAATGTAATACTTTGTTTGAAAGACAACACAGTTGTTTTTTGAGCACAAAATAGAGGTGAATTGGCACATTTTGAGTGAGCCTCCCCAGATTCTTGAGGAAGTGGTTGAGCACTGAAACAAGTGTTTGTTTATAAATGTGATATCGTTGGAATGAAAAACAAATTAGCTTTCCATTGGTGTGAAACAATATCAATCCCAAAATATCTGAAGACTTGGAAGTTTGAAAAAGAAAACGAGATTTTGAACTGTTTTTGAGAAATTTATGTTTTATCACCTACAAGTTAAACCTCCCATTTTGCCATTGGTGCTTGTTGACACTATAGTCTGATTAATTATTGAACAAGCAAGTTTCCCCTAGCATAAACGCAGTTACGAGGTACACGATTGATATACATGTAGCCCTATCGCATTTTTAGGCTCACGCTGCTTGTATGTGTTTATGCAATACGATATTCCAGTATTGTTCATTCAACTATTAAATTGGACTATAGTAAAAACGTTATGGGCATTTTCTGCATTTCACCTCTGAAGTCAAAACCTACATTTTAGAATTGGGTGCTCCACATTCAAAACCTGCTTTTGTGTAATATTGGTTCAAATTTGTTAAGGCCAAATTAAAAAAATCATTTGTCTCAAAGCTCCCGCGCGCGTTCGTTTATTGATGCGCATTAGAAAAACAAAAATCTGAAAAAAACTTCTTTTTTTTCTTCTTTTTTTTTTCAAAAAAAAAAAAAAAAATCCCAAAATTTCACTGATTTTTCAGATTTTCATTGATCACATCATCTTAAATACAAAAGTTCACTTTAACAAGGATTTCAATATTTTATATTTAAAAAAAAAAAATGAAAAATGAAAAAAAAACCGCATTCCGCATTAGTTTTACAACAGGAGAGGAGCTTTGAGACAAACAATTAATTTAATTTGGCCTAAGTTGATAAGGCAACAAAAAAAAACACAATTGTTTATTTTTCCATTTCCGACCTACCTAAAATTTGAAAACTGACAAAAAGTTTTTTAAAAGTGTGTTTAAAATAAAGTGTTTCAAAAGGTTTTTACTGTACAAATGAATACTGACCCTGATTTTGAAAATTTCAGAAAAAGTTGGGGTTTTCTTCCACAATGTTGCTTTCCGGAAATCAGTAGTGTAACTAGGATCTTCAATTTGGGGGGTGGGGACATGAGGGGGACAGGCGTACCGCGGCATGTGAGCCAGGGGGGCAGAAGTATGTCGTCCCGGTAGTGGCGTAAATTTCCCGGTAAATTTTCGTAAAAGGTTGCCCCAAAAGAATTTCCCAGTCAGTCAACTCGTGAATTTCACGTAAGTGGGGGGGGGGGGTAGGGTCAAAAAATTTCGCACGGTCACAAAATTTCGCATAGTCACAAAATTTCGCACAGTCACAACATTTCGCACAGTCAAAAAATTTCGCACGCTCTCAAAATTTTGGACTCAAAAAAGCACAACGGTTAACAAATAATGCCAATTCCTCAGTGCTTTAGGCCCTATTTTTTTCCTTATGCAAATTTAGCGACCCGGTCTTGGGAATTTAGCGTCCCGGTATTTGGAGCCAGGGGGGGCAACTTGCCCCCCCCCCCCCGGTCGGTACGCCACTGGGCCAGTGATCAGGAGGGCATAACCGCCTATTTTTTTATATAAATACATAAAGTGTGTCATTTCATTGGGGGGGGGGGGCATCCGGAGGGAAAGCCTTCCGGCAGGGGGCCCCTTTAGTTACACCTGCCCGAAATACACTGAAATATTGTTTAAAATATAACTGTTATAAAACATGAATGAAGTGATTAAATTTAAAGATATTCCCATTCATGTCTTATTTTAAAGTTAATTATGCATCTTTTGAATATGATTCTTTAAAAATAAAAGTATATCCGACCAACTGACCCTACCTTTTGGAAAGCATCTATGGAAAAATAAACATTTTTTTTGGCCAAATATAAATTTAATAATATCATAAGGCATCATCTGGCAATGGTCTTGTAAACATGTCGTCGCTGTTTTGACATACCGGCACATCACAACAGAATAAAGTAAAGTGATGTGCCGGTATGTCAGAACAGCGACGATGATGTGAATGATTCCACATATCGAGGGTTTAGTGCAACAAAGGGCTCCCAGTCTGCATTTCGTCTATTTTGAGAAAAAGTGAATTCAAGATTTGTACCCATCATTGTCACCTTCTGGTTTTGACAAGTTAAAAGATAACTTACAATATAGAATAGAACGTTGTGCATTATAAATCATTAAGAAAATTAGGTTCCTGATCTTGTGCCGATCATTTTGATACCAAAATCTCATTTTGGCCAAAAATGCAGATAGCCCTTTGTTGCACTAAACCCTCGATATACATTCATCAGCCTGCTTCGATAATTGCCTAACTCATTTGTTCTAGTTCTTAGAAAACAACAAAAGTATGAAAAGTGAGTTAGGCAATTATCGAAGCAGGCTGACGATATGTTGAATAGCAACATGAATAGTGTAGGTGAATTCCAACAGGAGCTGTAACTGTTGGATAGAATTAGGTTGGGGATATACCTTTAAGTGAAATGTGGCTTGTTATATGCCTAATAGAGTTAATATGACCCATTTTAAACAATTTTCATCATTAGTACAATGCTGACTTAGGCAGAATTGCAATTGTGCATTTATCAACACTTTTGATTGGTCAATAAATTAGGTATTATAACAGCATGTGCATAATGTAATGAAGTCATGATTTATGCAAAAACTCAATTTCGCTGAAAAGTGAGTTAGGCAATTATCGAAGCAGGCTGACGATGTATTATAGGAGGTCTTGACTTTAAACCAAGCGTGTGCAACCTGCGGCCCGTCGGCCTCTAATCTGCGGCCCGCGAAGCAATCCCAAAATTCCCATTGATGCGGCCCGTTTTAACCGCAACTCCCTAGGTTACACTAATGGGGAATTGATTTAGTGGTGTCGCTCCCTTATAATAAGTAGGGTGACGCAGTGGCGAGCCAGAGGGAAGGGGGGGGGGGCGAGGGGGAAATTTCCCCAATATTAACTTTTACTAGCGGGCACCAGCGCTTCGCGCTGGACCCGCTAGAAGATTTCACGGGGAATAAGTAAACAAAGCGTAAGAAGATTTGATACAATAATATCAAGAACATGTCCTACGTGCATACATAATCCAGACGGGGCCCTAAATAATCAGAATATCGCAGGTGCTTTTGATAATCCAGGTATACATGTGCCTTAATCTAGGTAGGCCTACGTTTGTGTTTCCAGGTACATACGTAGGCCTCCCATGAGACCTGAAATGCGGGTACCCTTTGTCCCATTATATCCAGGGACCCCATAGGCCTAAGCCCTACCCCCGTAATCCAGTTACCCCAGGTGCCCTTAATAATGCACCGGATACCACATAATCAAGGTAGGCCCACTGCAGTGTGCCGTTATCTCGAGATACCCAGGTGCCCTTACTTTATCATAGTCAAGTAAATTAAACGCGGGTGCCAAAGATAGCGGGCAGTAAAAGTCATATCACAATAGGCAGAGGTGAGCAATATCAAAGCGTTATAAATGTTTATATAAATATCAAGAGTATGTCCTTAAATAATTCAGGTACTCTTGATATAATGTAAAGTACCCTTGATATAATGTAAGTGACATGGTGCCCTTAATACACCATGAGCCTAGGCCCAATGTGCTCTTAATTAATACAGATACCCATGTTCCTAATCCAAGTAGGCCTACTCCATCAACGTGTTCTTAATACCCCCAGTTATTACCTCCTTTCAGCGCATGTCTCTACCTATTTTGTACCCCAAATAATAAAAAGTTGAATTTTAATGTCAAAATTGAAAGTTACTTAAAATTAGCTTTTATATGTCTCCCCCGATTCTTTTATTGCCCCGCCATCCCGTTTTCCTCCTTTAACATTTTGGTGCTGGTGTCGCCACTGCCCATGCACATACAGTATCCAGGTAATTCAGCAGGCCTACGTTCTGAGCGTTATAGTTTTATAGTCGGTCGTTTAGTTTTATGGTCGACGGAGTCTATCATCAAGATTACTTGCACCATTCCACGCTTGTACTTGAGCACAATGTGTGCCATCTGGGTTTTGTTTGGCCTATTTACATTAAATACATTATTCCAATAGGTATGTGGGGCCTTATAACGTATTATAGTATGTAGTCCCTTTGTCATGTTTGCTGTGTTCTATAAAGCGTCCCGAGATACTACCTGAGTGTACACCCTTAAAATCCAGTTATCACAGGTGGCCCACCTGCGCATAAGTATATCCAGGTAATTTGAGACTCGTTTTATAGTGAACCCCGTAATCCAGATACCACGGATGCCCTTAATAATCCAGACACTCTTTAATAATCATGATATGTACCACACGTTCCGTTTTCCAGATGCCCCATGTGCCCTTATATCCAGATTATCAAGTAAGGGAAGTGCGGAGAGGAGGAGGTGGCTTAGGGTACACTATTAGAAAAAAGGGTGCTTCAGAAGGGTTCTTGGCTGTCCCGTATGGTTGAAAGGTTCTTTGATTTTAAAGGCCCCAAAAGGTTCTGTAGAGGACCTTTAGAGGTTCTAAAGACCAATGTTTGCCCATATTTTGCCCATTTTGAACCTTAAAATGGTTCTTTTTGGAACCTTTTAAAGGCATGTTATGTGATCTTTTCCAGATTGCGCCCTCTATTCATTATTTTTTTTAGAAAATAGATTTTCTTGCAGATTTACATTTCTGATCATAAATCATACTTACATTCCAAGTTACAGAGCGATACGATTGCTAATTCCCTCAAAATCATGGTTTTAGAGTGAATTAAGAATCGTATCGCCCTGGTCAAAAGTGCACAGACCTAATTGTTTCGCGCTACGCTCGCATGTGTACCCCAAATGGAATTAGTTTTGGTAGAAACTTGTTTAAAGCAGAAATGTACCTCATTCATAGCAAAAATAAGTGTAAAGTCGAAAATGTTCGCGCGCAACGCGCGCATTACTTTCATCGGAACAAACTGGTGATTGCGTTTTAAAATCCCTGGTTGAAATGGCGAAGAGAAACAGGTATCTGGATGTGTTTTGGAATGTTTGACAATCACTGCGACCCGTGAATGGATCTCAAAATCACAATGCGGCCGGCCCGGCTGGTACAAAAGGTTGCACATGCTTGCTTTAAACAATGTATTTTTCCAAAATTGTAAACACGTATGTGCTTTGATTGCAGAGGTCAAATGAACATGCAGGGTTATTTCCTGCCAAGCGATGCAATCTTGAATTGAATAAATAAATAAATATAAGGATGAATTGTATCAATCAGACTTTTAAGGTCTACTATGTGATCTTTATATTGCATAAGTGTTTTTAAAATAAAAATGTGTCATTAAATGATTTTTAAAAGGATGTCTCGTTGAAAAGTCTGTTTCATGATGGGATTTAGAGTGTTCACTCCTCCTAACCGCCTGATATGTTTTCTGCAATTACAACCATAGCATCAAAATAATTAGAATAGACGATCAACGATCAAAATACCCTGTTCTACGAGAGCTGTAGCAAGCGAAAATGTTGGCTTTTATTTTTAAAAATTGCCTGAAATTAGCTTAATTTGTTCTGATTTACACATTTCAGACTAATTTTAAGTAATTTTGACATTAAAACTCAACATTTTCGAATGTTTGGGGAATAGTGGGGGAAAATGTCGTATCTGGGAGGAATTTCTCCCATGCACCCCCCCCCCCCCTAAAGTGACGCAACTGCAACTGCGACTGACCCATTTTTTTTTCCTTTGGAATTTGAAAGTTTATATATTATTTTTGTACCAATTTTTGGAACATTTATCACACCTTTATATTTTTTTAATTTGAAAAAAAAAATCGGACATTTCTAAAAAAATAATGTTGTTACAATTAATTTTTATTTTTGAACACCCACCCTACCTGAGAGGTCCGTTCGCCCGTAGAACAGGGTGGGTTTTTAATGTTGCCTTAGGCCAACAAAAAAATGGTTATGTTGTCCTCGACCGCCCGCTCGTCATTTTAGGGCCGCTCCGATTTTTATTTTATTTTTTCAGAATTTTTTTTTTTTAAAAATCAGGGTTTTTTTCAATTTTTTTTTTTTAAAAATCAGATTTTTTTTTCGGGGATTTTTCCCAGATTTTTTTCAGATCTTTTTTCAGATTTTTTTAAAACAGTTTAAATGGCATTGAATACTAAAATTAAGTGTTTATAACATATATGTGCGACTCTTAGAGTGATTTTAACTTCTTGTTGGCTGAACTTTGAGCTTCTGCTGGTGAAAAAAAAAAAAAATCCGCCCGCCCGCCCCTCCTCTCTGAAAGCTGTCGAGGACAACATAACAAAAAAAAATTTTGGCCTTACATTGGTTGGATTTCCTTTATTTGTTTCTGTCAATCTAATTCTAAATAAATATTTGGTACAAAATATGGGGAAGCCAGACAATTCACATTGAGAGTAGGGCAATTGGAAATTTGTTAAAATTACAAATAAAAACTGATTTCGAAAGCTTGCAATAGTCACGTTATTCTATTCAGGAACCTTTCCTATGATTGTTGGATATGGACGCAAGTTTTTAAATTTCGGGTGTCAAGCCATTGACTAAACGGAATTCGGGGAATCCCTGCACACGTTGCTATCTACCGTAGATAGCAAAATCCCATAGAAATTACGGTGCGAGGGCGCTATTTTTAAGTCAAATAATTATATCAGCAACCAGACGGTGGTTGTCATTCACACGAATATTCAAGGTCAAGTTACGGTACAAGATTACATTATTATCAACCGAATACAAACAAACGGATATTATGATGGGGAAATTGAAAAAATACAAATATTGAGTCCGTGTTGGTTAGTTTCATTTATCACGTGATGTATTGTTGGTATCATTCTAACAAACAATTAACTATTGTTCATGGTGTTATCATTATAATATCCGATTGCAAAAAACGACGAACACTCCAGGGGCAATGGACTTGCGCCTGTATTGGTTTCAGCAAAGAGATGTTATATTAAATAAAATCACTCTGGTTTGAGGGACTGGAAAGGAGACTGACTAAGTTCAGGAAGCTAAATACATGAAATTAAACCTACACAAAAAGTAAACAATATCTCGTGCAATTATTAATAATAATTAATATTTGTTCTGGTGGGCCCTTGTGATGTGATGTGATGTGGTGTCACCGTGTGTTTACCGATTGAATGGCTTGTGACCAATTGGCGTTGCTGTATTGTTTTAGCATCAGGCCTACTCACAACGGAAGTTAGGCCATAGACTATAGAGTTACCGCCCACCAATATTCTCGTCCCCGCCCGGACCGGAAACCTATGTGTAGTTTTTTGGGTTTGGGTTTCCTAAGTTAAGGGTTGGCATTGGCATCTAGCCTCCCGGAAATCTGGAAGGTCAGATTTTGCTTCTCTCTAAAAACAATGATAGTAGGTCTTATCATGGAAAACGGATTCACGTGCTATGCGGCCCAAATCAGGAAGTTATAAGTGTTACTTAGGTAACTAATTTGTAGCCCAACCTGGCTACTTTAAAGACCGAATGTGCTCTAGAAATGCCATTTGGGCAATCACCTTTTATCACTTTGTCCCATTGCATTTTTTCCTCGAAAGTGTAGTGTGGGCTATCTACCTTGGATTTATTACCATAGCACTGATGGTATATATGAACACCGGATTGATGACTATATTATTTTTATGGTAACACTGAAAGTTTGGCATCATGACCCTGAATAAAAAATAATAGTTTACTATAGGATTTCATGTGATTCAATGTTTACTTCAAAGGCATGGATGTCATCGAAAAAGAATATGTGGCGTTTTAAAGTTTTTATGCTACAAAGCACATTTGGTTAGTCTTTAAAAGTCCTGGGTTCTGTTATCGTTTGTTCATTATTCTGGACTCTAGATCCATGGCGTTTCATCGATATAGGCCCTAATCACGACTTTTGGCATATTTCGCATCACTCGAGTTTGATGAACATTGGATGGAAATAGCAACCACGAACCTGAGTGCATCCGTCACAATACTTAAAGCTCATTATGCATGACGTTGTTACTACGTGTATTCAGTAAGTTATCAATAGTATTATTATTGATATTTATCAATATTTGTTATAATTAGAAAAGTAGTGTTGAGGACAACTGATAAGTTAATTTAAAAATATATATACTTATTTATTTACTAGATTTAAAAACAACCCCTTTTCGCGGTCAACTATAATACACCAACTGAAAGGGGGTTAGCTTTTGCCTTCTGTTTCTGGTCATTTCTTACCTTTTTCTGTCAAATGACCAAGACAATGACCCAAAAAGGATACAAATTAATGAGTTACTTAACCCTTTTCAGTTGGCGTTTTTAAGTTGACCCTGAAAGGGAGTTATTTTTAACTACCTTTAAGTTTGTATTGTAAGACAATACCGAAATTACGACAATATAACAAACGAGCATCGCGGCCGGTTCGAATCCAGCCGAAAGAACGACGCATTGCCCGTATTGTTATAGGCCTACGCATTAATTGATGACACTTCATTGCGGCTAATTCGGTGCATTTACATTCTGGGTAGGCCTATGTGTATATAGCAAACTATTTTAACCAAACATTTTTCATGTTTTTAGAGAGACAAATGGCTAGATAGGGCGCATTTTTTAGACTTCTTTTTTAGACTTCTCGTAAATGGATGTATGTCGAACTTGTATTTCAGAATTCAACCATGGGTTCTTTATATGGAAGTCATCACACCCCCAAACGGATGTTGCGTTCCTTCCGTTTTAATAGTTCATTAGAAAGTGAACAACGACACAGAGAATATTAATTCGTCCAAAATGTGGCCTTATTTGACAAATTAAACATTTGTCATGGAAGGTTCGTCAGTTAAGAAATATTTTGTAATGCTAAACAATTATTTTGTAATAATAAATGACCAAGTAGAATTTTAACACTTTCCACGCGGCAGGCAGCTGCAGGCGATATTCCAAAATGTCACAAAATGTTTCAAAAATGTCAAAATTGTTAAATATCATAACCATATTTGGAAACACCAAATGAAATACATTGAAATAAGTACAAACATGCCTAGTATTGGTTCAGTAATCCTTGAGATAGACTTTCAAAATTGTGAAAAGTTTCTGAAAAATCTGTCTTGTGTATGGTAAATATAATAGCCGCGTGGAAAGTGTTAAATTATTTTTCAACATAGCAAATATTTTCACGACTCATAAATATTTGACTTTCAATGATTAATGAATTACAAATTAAATGACAAATTAAAAGAATAATTTGTAATTAATAATTAGTCATTTAATATGAATGACAAATTTAGTGGCAATTAAATGACTAATTTTAATTTGTCATTTCATTTATAATTAGTCATTTAATTTGTGATCAAAAGTTAAATATATTTCAGTCAAGGTAATGTTTGTTATACGATGAAAATTTGGCAGAAACACTCTAAATTGTTCTTTCAGCATCACAAATAAATGTGCACTATTACAGAATATTTCTTGAATCACAAACCTGCAATTTCTTATGACAAGTTTTTAATTTGTCAAATAAGACCACATTTTTGACGAATTAATATTCTCTGTGAAGGCAACGGGGCTTTTTAGACATTTTTGTAAGAAATTCATCAACAATGAAATGTGGCATGTTCATGAAATGCAGTATTATTTAACCACCAGTACTAAACTGAAACTTTGCAAAATGGTGAACTCAAAATGGTGAACTGCACTGAACATGCTGAAGTTTCCACATGTTTTTTAATCAATTAGAATGGTATGTGTAATGAACTGTGAGTTCTATGTAAATATGAGAATGGAAAAATGACCAACTGAAACAATTTTCATTAGTTAAGTAAATAATGATTATGATATCAAATATTTATGTGGGATATACACTGATATCACAATAACAAGCGCATTAAGGGGGTGTTAACTCCCACAAATATGAAACTTATCAAGCGCTATAACTTTTGAAGTTTATAAAAGTTTACGTTATTGAAAAGGAAATGAGTCTTACACCAAGGATAAACCACATTTGGACCCAAAATACACACCTTTTTGGCAGTCCAAATTTTTCGGACAACGTAGGCCTATAGCAAAATCAGTTTTTGGTTTAAAAAAAACGCCGAAATTGCACCAAAATCATCTTAAGACACTTTTCTCTATGAAGCGGATTTTTCAATTTGTTTACCTCAAATGCAATTGTTGACCTTTTTTGGTCAACAATTTTCGCTCCACTAAATATCGCTGAAATGGTCTAAATTCGGTGTAACTTCGCTTTCCGTTAGCTAAATTTTATTTCCGTTGGTAATCTGTCTAATATGTTAATGTAGTTCCGAATCAAACAGTTTATAGGCCGTCTCGAATGTAATTTTGCCATAGCCCGTTTTCTTTCCATTACTTGTGCTCATAATAATTATTCCTATACAGTTGTACAGTGAAGGGTTCACATCCCGTGATATTTCTCTGTTTCGTTCATCAAACCAGATCAACAGGAGTCACATGTCCAGTAAATTTACTCGGCTACATTTTCTCCATAACCTACTGTAAAATGGAGCCTATTCAAGATCTAAATGTGCTTTCAAACAAACAACAACACAAAAATAAAAATAAAATAAAAAAAATCCACACAAAATGGCAGATATGCAACAGAAAGAAAGAACCGTAGTCAAATAAATAAATAAACACCCCAACACCTCATCAACAAACAAACAAACAAATAAATACATAAAGATATAGACAACATTTCCATTGTCCCACAAACATTTCCGTATCAAAGTTGTTGATAACTTTTTAAGTGACCTCAAATAAATTTACTTCTTGTATTCGCATAACATTTCAAGACCAAACCCCTAAAAACATAGCCCCTAATATTAAATGTTAAAAGAGTGCAACGCATGCACCGTAAGGGAGCACATCAAAACTCGACCGCCCGGCAGCCGCCGGTTCCGTGCAGTTCCGTGAGGTTGCAGCCGGTTTCTATCGTTCTAAACAATATGCGGTCCAACCGAGCGGAACCGCCGGTTGCCGCGCGGTCGAGTTTTGATTTGCTCCCTAACAAATCATCGTAGAATTTACACTTTACAGTAAAATACTGTTAAATGATGGGGAAATGACAGTATTTTAGCGTTTCTTAAAAAAACGGCCTTTAACCTTTGAGGAGCTGTCGGAAACTCATGTCTTTTGCACTTCACTTAAATAGCTAATCCATTAATTCATTAAACAATACATTTAAGCAAATCTCTTGAACATCGAATTATATAGATTATAATCCAATCTATAATCTAGATCAATGGGGATGATAAGGGTAACAATTGAGTGACAGTGTGTCATCCATTGATGCCCATTTCTGTGTCCATTCGAAACCACAATTTCCCTCCATCACACGGTTTGGTAATATGTAGCCTTTCATCAAGGCCCTGTATTCTGTATATGTGTGAGCGCCCTCTATCAAAATTGGGCCTCGCTGCGCTCGGCTCAAGAGGCGTCTTTGACAAAGACTAGGTAATATGATGAGGCCAACAACAACAACAAAAAAGTTGTGTTGCCCTTATCCGGCCGGGTCAAAATTACGAAAATGTGGGCCGGGTCTTTTTTTAATTTGTTTAATTTTTATATTTCGACACTATTTTAACCTATCTTCCGGTTGATAAATGTATGTTAAAGCCAACGAAACACAGCAAACCAAACAACAAGCTCTGGTTTGTACTCCACGCACGAGAAAGAAAATGCAATTAGTATTGTTTTTATTTAATAATCTCAGTCTCTCCATAGTTGTCTTAAATTCAATATACAATACTATAATGTGGATATTCCATACTTTCAAGCAGTTTTTGTTATATGATCAAGGGTAAATATTTTTTCATGGATGTGTACTTCAAGAAAATATTTACCATTGGGTAGAAAATACAGCCAGTATGCATTTTCCTTAGTATCTTCACACTAACAATATTGTGAAAGATTCAGATTAAAAAATCATCCTAAATGTATGTTTTAGTGATTTAAAAAAGCCTAGTTCTAGTAAAAAGCCTAGTTCTAGTAACTTTAAAGGGCGATATCTCAGTTTGGTGTTTTCATAAAGACCATAAAAGACGAACTTGAAAATCAGTTAACTCCGCTTTGGGAAGTCCGATTAAAAAAGTAGAGGTACCACTGTAAAGCTGAAGATCTCTAGTTTAATAATCAATTACTAACTCAATTTTGATATCTTGCCCAATTGTGTCTGGTTTCGGTAGAACACGTCACACATGTTGACTGAAATAATACAGTAGCGTATAGTCTCAAATTTATTTCAATCGATTTATGTGATCATGTCTACGAGGCTGCGACGCTTGAAATAAGAGGGCGCTATTTCGATTGCCGTAATACTTTGTCAAACAGCGCGCGACACTACTCAATTTATCTAGATTCAGGAATGTTGGACTTTAATATAGCCAACCTGAAGTACGATCGCAGACATTAATTTTAGACATAAACTACATTAATATTTAATGTTTAAGCGGTTTACTTGTAACTGTTGAATCGGATAGGCTTAGTCTAAAATAAATCACATTCCAATTTAGATTGAAAAACACGTCTTTCATCATAATTGTCAATTATGTCATTTTTTTGTAAATTAAATGGCTGGCTTTGACATCTATATCTTGTCAATTATACTTATCTCTAATATAATCCTTTTTAATTTGACATGTGTCAGTCAACGTGTCACTTAAATTTCCAACAATTTCGACACACCCCAAAATGACTATAAAAAACCCCAACGAACGCTTTCCGAATTTATTCAAGGTTTACGTCTGAACTTCCATGTAACGTCGTATTCGATGCTCAAGGCTTCGAGTTAGTTATTCACGAGAATATACTGATTTTCTATAACGAATCCTGATGTAGATACATTTTCAAGGATCTAGAAATATACCGTTTCCAGCTCAGTCTGCAATCAAGTAGATCAGGTGGGTGCTATACAGGCTACCTTATAGATGTATTAATTTAATATTATCACTGTTCTGTCAAAACCTCGCATCTCGATGTGGCCCTTCAACATGAATGAAGTAATACTTTTAACACTTTCCACGCGGCTATCTTTTTTACTATGTACAAAAAAGATTTTTCAGAAACCTTTTCCAATTTTCAAGGTCTATCTCAATGATTACTGTACCGATACTAGGCATGTTTGTACTTAATCCAATGCATTTCTCATGATGATTCCAAATGTATGATAATGAAATTCAATAATTTTGACATTTTTTAAACATTTTGTGAAATTTTGGAATGTCGTCTGCAGCCGCCTGCCGCGTGGAAAGTGTTAAATCCTATGTATACCCTTTGGGCTGCTCTAAACAGTGTTCAAGGGCCAAAAGAGATCTATCAAAACATTGTAAGTGCTCTGAACTTGCCCCTGAACATGCATAAAGTAACACTTCCTAGCATAGGCGTTGAGCGACACTATGTCCTGTGCTAACCCTAATTGTATACCAGATTGCAAAATGTGTACATCGAAATAAAACATAGAATTAAATCATTTACACATTTTCTAAGTAATGCAATTGTTCATAAATACAGTGGAGTTATTAGATTGGGGGTACTAATTAGATCAAGATGTTGTCGTTGTATGCAATCTCCAAACCAACAGCCTTTCAAGCACTCGTAATGTTCCATTCAAATCGCCTCTATACCCTCGTTGAATTTTAAGGATTTGACAAAATAGCTTTGCAAAAGTGCTTTTCTTTTTTTACAAAAAAATCTATGCTAAATGTTTCTTTTTATTGTGATTTTGGCCGACTTTTTGCCCTTTTTATTGCCATTTCAGAGCCAATTGATTTTCATTTCCCCCGGATAACTATAAATTAAAAGAAAAAGCCAACACTTGGGCTCATCGCTTAGGATTATGCGGCAAAACTGACTCCACATACTTTCCACGCGGCAGGCGTCTGCAGACGACATTCCAAAAGTTCACAAAATGTATCAAAAATAGCAACATTATTGAATTTAATTACCATATATTTGGAATCACCATGAAAAATGCATTAAACTAAGTACAAACATGCCTGGTATTGGTTCAGTAATTTTTGGGATAGACTTTGAAAGTTGGGAAAGGATTCTGAAAAATCTCGTTTTGTATGTGGTAAAACTATAAAGGAATAGCCGCGTGGAAATTTTATTTTATTGTCCTTTATCTTCCTACTCATGAAAATATATTATTAACATTGCATTCACAAAACATTTTTTTCTCGATATTTTGTTCTTTTCCTATAATATGTAGGCTTCATCACATTTTAGGATTTACATGTATAAAAACAAATTTGGGATTGGTTTCCAAACGTTTATGAAAATGTTAATATAAAACAAATTGCTATCTTCTGAAGACAGCAATGTCAGGAACTCAAATTTTACTAAGTATATATAATTATTATGTGTTCCGTCAGAAAATTTGAAAGCATGCATATACAAATGTGATACAAAACCATTTTATGCCTAACGCTAACGATTGTAAGCAACTTTTTATTGATATGCTTATTTTTGCTTATTTTCTCTCTTTTGTCTTTATCTTTTGTATCTTGTATTTACTTGTATTATTGTGTATTTTACTCTTGTTTTTGTATTCTTTTTGATGCACCACCTTCAGGTGGGTGCCGCTGTTTTGAAAGTTTTTTCCGAATAAATAAATAAATAAATAAATAAATAAATAAATAAATAAATTGATAGGCACATGATTGATAATTTACATAATCGCGTGGAAAGTGTAAACATCCCTAAAGATTATCCCTTATCATTTTTGTCATATTATGTCCATCCTGTTTAAAATATGCTCACAATGATTGAGGAAGATCACGACTTTAACCTGAGAACATGACATGCAGTGTTGTTTTAGCTCTTTAATCACTAAACACTTAAAAACTCGAAACCAGTATCGGTTTGTAAACATTTCTACATACCGCCAACAACAATCAGTGCGTTTAAAATGTTCTAATATTCTACATAAATGTTGATGTCAAAATCTTTTACAGTTATTTTTATTATACCCGTAGAACACTTTCAATCAATATGATAATAATTAATAATTATAATTGAAGTCTTGTCGTTTGAGATACCAATACATTCGGTCGGTACTTGGCGGCACTAATTTCTTTAAGCAAAGATATCATTTTGGAAAACAACTTTTAAATTCATAACCTTAATATTTATTTTTAGGAAAGATATACTTGACCATTATATTTAGTAACAGTCTTGGAACATTACTCATACACTATACAGTATTGAGAACATAACTATAACGCGACTGACAAATAGATTTACATATTATGTATAGGTCTATTCAATATTGTTATGCACGTGATACAACTTGTAACGTAATGGGTCACTTAATTAGATCTAGGCATGTAGTATAGGGCCTACCATGTAGTGTTTTACAATGATTCAATGAGATCAAAGAAATTGCTATCTTCAGTAGATAACATTTGAATAGTCTTCAAAAATCTTATGCGTCGATTGTTTGGACAACCCATATATATTTTGAAAATAAAGTGTAGGCTAGCACGTTAAGTATGGCTGGAATTGTATTCATAGAAATTAAATTAAAGATGTTGTGGAACAACCTTTTTTCACGGTTCGGTTGGCTTACAATTCAAAAAATCAATTGATTTGACAAGTGAGGGCGTGCTACTTCAACAACAAATGCTGCCCTCTTTTCTTGCGCGAGTGTCGGAGTCATGATACAACACGAACATGGTCCCGGGTAACTAACAATTAGGGAAGGGATCTTAAATCTTAATAAAATCTAGGTGAACTTAATTTTTTAATTTTTATTATTATTATTTGTAGTTTATGAAAAAGATAATTTCTTATGTCGAGCAACATTCGATGTTCTGATAATATTTCGATTATAAACGCAATCAATACTTTCAAGTCATACAATACATTTATTAATTATGCATGAAATCAATGATCACCACCGGATCACCCCTTACCGTAGGCATACAGGTCCGTTATTGTACATCACACGTTAGTATGATATACATGCATTTGTAAATTAAGCATGTATGATTTGTTTTAAATTTTGGAAACTATCTGACCGTCACTTTTAGCTGTTTTCCTAGGCAGCGTCAAATCCCGACACGTACCGCGACGCGGCGACCACGATGCAACCATTATTTCCCGCCTTAATCATCAGTAAGTAGATGTCACTTTAGACCCAGCAACATACCATATGCTGAATATAAAACTTTGTATATCATACTCTTAATTGACTTTAAAACTGTAAAACAAAGTGTTTACATGTCATCTTATTTTTAAAACTATGTCACCCACCATGTGTCGGCAAAGTTGACGCACACACAATTTGACGAAGTTTGAAGCCTGCCGCTGTTTAGGGTGTCCACGGTGTGGTCAATAGGCCTAGATAAAGACCGGGGATAAAGATAGGTCTACTTATTATGGTAGTATACCTTATGACATCGTAAAGCATGTAATCGAGACGTGCTTTATATTATTTTACAGTAAATTAAAGTCTGAAAATCGCTTTATTCTCTTCTATCGTTTTTGAAACTTTTCACCATTCACACCTTCGGCGACGAATCACTGTGATTCCTAGGCCTATGCATGTACATGCATTGTTTATACCGCTAATGATGTTGTGTGGTAATTGAAAGTCTACATAATATATTGGCATTTAATGAGAATGCATCAAAATAAAACTGTGAATAAAACTGTCACCTTTTTCAAATGCTTTGACACTTTTCGGCGACTCGCTCGGCGACGCACACACTGAAGTTACACGCCACTCAGTCTTAAATGTGATAATTTATCCTAATTAGGTATAATGCTTACTCTTAAAATTAAGAAATTGTCTTTGATTCCCAATAAGAATTTAAAATAAATCAAAGAATCTAGCTCATTTTTCTCCTAAAACATTTTTGTTAACCTCTTCTTCTGAAACGGCATAGGCCTAATCAATCAATTCAAGCGAAAAGTCATTATGTATGCATGTAATCGATAGGTATTCTTTTCTTTATTTATATCGGCCTCAGCATGCATAGTGTATCATGTTAGCCTACATCATTGAAGGCGCGTGCATTTAAATATCTTATATCCTACAACTTTTGCAAGTCTAAAACAGCTTCAGAACCAAAGTGGCTTATCCTTGTTTCTTTGAAACTTTTTTTTCGTCATCGATCGCCGCATTGGCAATGACGACGACGGCGATCTGCGCATACGCTGTCGCCACCACCGGCATACATCGTCACT
Source organism: Ophiura sarsii (assembly GCA_035610835.1). Lineage (NCBI taxonomy): Eukaryota > Metazoa > Echinodermata > Ophiuroidea > Amphilepidida > Ophiuridae > Ophiura > Ophiura sarsii. The sequence goes on from CM069449.1 coordinate 13,015,041, forward strand.
GAATCAATTACCATCTGCATTATCGTCACTCAGCATAATATATCTATGCTTATATTCTCTGGACGTAAGCCCATTGCTCTGTGTAACCAGTCGCGCAGGAACATCAATTTTGCCACAAAGAATGACAATTTTTCATTTTTGAAATCAACTTTAAATTAAGGAAATAGTTCGGCTACCAGTGAGCGGAGTGTTGTCATTTTTGGCGCCTTTTTAACAGGGGTAAGTCTCGATTTTTGCTGACGTCAAATTTAAAGGGACGTTGTGTGCATGTTAACCTATACAATGTACGTTTGTACAGTGCTTTGCTCTAAATAACGCGGGAAAAGCTTTTCATTTTCTCTTTAAGACTTCACATTTTAGATATTTTTTGGTGAAAAGTTGTTAGAAATATAACGATGTTTCGGCATAGGCTTTACGTTCGTCACCCTGCCGGTATAATATCAGTAGGAGTGTAAGCTGCCCGGGGTAGCTGGTATATTTTTGCGCCATTTTCTCTGCTAGCATCAACCAGACGTCATTAACATATATTATACACAGCTTGTGCAGTACCCGCCCCTTAAAAGTGACCTTACATATTTTCGTAAGCAAGTTCGATGTGTGTCGAATATTGTTGTTGTCGAGGACGCTGGCGGGCAATTTTTTGCGCCAACATTTTGCTCATCTGTATGGGCTGATGGCGGGAAATTATACACGTGCCTCTATTGATATATGACTATGCTAGTTCTGGTATTACATGGCTAATAATCATATGCTTAGAACAAGCAATTTATTTCAAGAAGTTTAATGCTTTTGATCAGATTAATTTGCTATTTTTATTTTCATTTACTTTCGTGGAACATAATATTATAATGTCATTTTTTGTCGACAACGATTTGCTCCAAATCGGCACAAATGTTAGGGCATGTTAATAATGGTTAAGGGGCCATCTGTCGAGTCCATACAGTCTGCTATTGTCGGTATAGTAATTGTGAGATATATCTGCAACATTTATATAAATATCTTGGCAAAATTACAATACAAAAAATATATATTTGTTTCATTGTAATATCCTGTTCTCACGACAAAGCCATTTTGCCGAATTTGGGCACAACAACGCGCCATTTCAAGTAGTGGGTGTAACACCGTATACCATAGGGCCCCATGCGTGTTTAACCAGTTAATATTGTTGTATATTCACTGGTAGCGTGGCGTGGGTTTGCATGCATGATTACATGCCTAAAGAATGCCATTAATTTGGTTGGTACCGTTCAATTTTCGCGTGCGACAATCGAAATCCAAAATGACGGTCGTTTTTCGTCAACGCGTTTTGGAGCGGTGTAGCTACCGGGGTCTTAGTGCGGCTTAGGGGTCATTAGGATCGTAAAGGCAGGTTCGTTTGCAAACACAGACCTTGTTGAATGGCAACAATGGACTTTACTCTTTGTTATTACATGTACTATTTGTTCCGCTAGTAATTTATTTGGCTTGGGTTTCCAAAACAAGCGTTTAAAGTCAGTCGCCGACGCAGAATAAAACGGCGGTTTCTAAGACAATTATGATACTGACAAACGGCACTTTGTATATGTGTCGCAGAGGTTATTGCGTGGGATATACCCTATACAACCCATGATAATACTATAAATATATCATTTATAACACAAGCCGTATTGTGACGTAGCTGGTGTGAAGTCAGAATAAATTAAATAATTTCTATTTTGTCGTGCACGGCGCTGTTCAGCATCGAACAATTTGGCAGCAAGACTGCAGCCGAAATTCGGCAAATTCTGTTAATCATTTTAGGAATGCCTTACTTATAGTAATAGTATGACGGGGTATGGTACTACTAGTACGGTGAAATACGTTACTTATACGTTATTAGGGGATATAAACGTCAGAAAAATATAATAAATGTTCATATTATTCCATTTTATAAAAGAAAATACAAACCATTCTCAAAATCAAAACTTTTAATATAATAATAATGTGTGTGCCCAAATTCGGCATTTTAATAATCTTTCTAACCTGTTATTCCTTAAGTGCAGTGGTGGTATACTACCTTTTGTTTTCTAGTTCTGTGGCCAGATTACTTAATTAGGAAGATGTGAAAAAAGTATAAATAATTAATCTTTATTTGATAGCTAAATTTAAAAAAATATCTCAAACAAAATATTATAGTGAAATTGTTAATATCTGCGCCAAAATTCGGCATTTTATCAATTGATTCAATTCGGTCATTCTCCAAGTGCATTAGGTGGTGGGGATGTTATTTATAACAAAAAGGAACATGTCCTCTTTATATATGATAAGAAATAAATGCAGTTTTTATATTCTTAATAATTTCAATATCCATAAATAATCATTACCTAAAAAAGAAAAGAAAAGATGTTATGACAATATCTATGCCAAAATTCGGCTTTTCATTCGTAATGTAATTCTCATCCTTCTGTAGGTATGATGGGGGCGGGGAGAGAGAGAGAGAGAGAGAGGAGGGGGGGGGGGGGTATGTTCCCATAGAAATAAGGAATTTATAGACAATGATGAATTTGCTTTATTCCATAATTTATTCTAGATCAAAGATCAACGAAATTCAAATAATATATACGAATTAATGAACAAAAGATGGTATTCTGAAATGACATTGAGCTGTGTCCAAATTCGGCATTTTTTCTTATACGCTTGTAAGTGTGTTATAGATAGGGGTGGGGCGCATTCTACAAATATAATCGATGAACGTGGTCCTTTGTAGCTAATCCGATTATTATAAATGACTGAATCTATATGTATTTCATGTTACCATACCAAACAAAACAAACAGACAAAAATCTAAATTATGAAAGGCTGAAATAATTTAAGATTTGAGCCCAAATTCGGCATTTTATTAACCTATGTAGACCCGTGATTCCCCGACTGTGGAAGGGGTTAGCTACAAAATAACGTTGACGTATGTGCTTCTACTGATGTACAAGAAATATATGCGACACGAAGTTGTAAATAAATGTAATTTAGTATCAAAGAACGCGATGATAATTACAAGAACAATTTGTGAACTAAAAGTAACTATCACGCGTGCCCAAATTCGGCACTTTCAATCGTGTCATTATGGATGCATGTTAGTTGGTTACAGAGGGATGTGTTATCCATATTACCACTGTATATGGTAGTTTTCAATGATTAGGGGGTATAATTATGTGACACAAACTTATAAATATCTATATTTTACATCACAAAATGTGAAGTGATTTAAAACGGTAATTTCTTGAACTCAAAGAAACCTATGGGCCCAAAATTCGGCATGTCCGTTAACTAGCTCAATCCAGTCACTAGCCCGGTCGGTATATAGTAAAGTAAGGGATCTGAGTACAGCCAAATTAATTATTCTCTTAACATTACAATGAATAAATGCGACATGAAGTGATAAGATTTTTACCAAAATACAAATTATCATCATAGATTAAAATAGACCTTAATTGAAAATCATTTATTATTTTCCATTGGTTATTGCAGGAAATAACTGCCACGTGACTCAAACAACCAACCATGAGTGACTTATCAGCAATCAGCCGTTTTCAATGGCTGACCGTATGGCTGGCAGATAACCTCGTTCTTGAAGACGTTAACCGAGTGCAAACGCTACTGAAGGAACAACTGAGCTGTGCCGGAACAAGGACCACGGGAGACGATGCTCTTGATATATTGGACAATCTGGTGACGCAGAACAGAATCAACGACGATGACACAGAACTATTGAGGACGCTGTTCGTCAGTCTCGGCCGCATGGATCTACTGGAGGCTGTGGATGATTACGAGCGCGAGAAGAAGGCCGTGGTGAAGAGATTAAAGAAGAACCCATCTGTGCTTGGAGGTATTAAGATTATTTAATCTGCTTTATTTTCAAAATATAATTGTTTCGAAATGTTAAAACACTTTCCACGCGGCTATACCTTACAAAACAGATTTGTCAGAAACCTTTCTCAATGCTAGGTATGTTTGTACTTATCTCAGTGCATTTTAAGGTGATTCCAAATATGGTAATAAATTTCAATAATTTTGACATTTTCGAAACATTTTATGACATTTTGGAATTGTCGTCTGCAGAGACGCCTGCCGCGTGGAAAGTGTTAAAAAATATGGTAATGAATTTCAATAGTTTTGAAATGTTTGAAACATGTTGTGACATTTTGGAACTGTCGTCTGCAGACAGACGCCTGCCGCGTGGAAAGTGTTAAGATGTCATAATCAAACGAATTTCACTTTACACAAGGCATTATATATTAGAATGTGTTTTCACTCCGAGTAAACTAATGTACTGAGGGTATTTATCTGCATATTGTAGTGTCCTATAATATGATAAGAGATTAATCTACTACTGAATACTATATACTTTACCCGGAATATGCTGCGTGTCAAAAATGATTTAATATTGGCACTTGTTTTACACGATATGCAGAATTAAAATTGGATTGTCCAGCCAGTGGAATATCATCATCGTCACGTTCCGTTCCGCACATTCACTATCCATCTATCCATTTAACCACTCAACCTATCATGGGAGCACCAGTTGGATTCGAACCAAAGACCTTCAGCATAAAAGTCGAGCTCGCCATTGTATAAATCGAAAGAGCACCACCAGGTCTATTATATCGTGACTTTATATTATCATTCTGTTAACTGTAGGTCCCTACTTCGGACGACAAGACATATTGAACGGCGTTGTGTCAGCACTGGACTCCGACTACGACCACATCCATGGCGTCTGTATCACCGGTGAGGGCGGCCTTGGCAAGACCCGTATGGCGCAGGAGGCATGTCTCAGGATGAAGTCATCTCATAAACTCGTCACCGTGGATCTTAGAGGGCTGAATTCCATGGAGAGTGTCTACTACAGCATCATGCACGCCCTCGGCGTTGAGTGTCGGGAATTTGAGCTGGATAATCTGTTTGGGATGTTGAGGGCGTATGATTGCGCGCAGTATGGTAAGTAACCTTTAATTGGAGTGTGTATTTGAATTGGTCCTGAGTATTCTTCAAAGATTTAGCTTACACATTTAATATACAAATATCAGCGTAGTAGCGATAGCTCTACAATGCTATATAGCCTAACGGCTTATCAAGATAACCTCATTCCACATCCTCCAACATCTGGTGGTGGGCTCTAGGCTACATCCCCCAGTCTTCAATATTACCGTACGGCCGCTAATACTGTACAAGAGCCTGCAAGATAGCGACGTAAGAGGACGACTGAGAGTTACAGTCTAGGTGGGGCTCTATCACATGTCTTTTGTATCCTGTTCTGATGTCCAAGTCCCCCTCTTCTTCAAGACACTAGCAACCAAGATAAACCTGATATGACTGAAGCAAATTGCATCATAACAATGTACATGATAAGGAGGGCGAAAGTGCAAGTAACTCAAATTTGGGTTGAGATAGGGGGTGGGGGGGGGGGGGGGGGGGTTGAGAGACCCTTACTATATTTATATTATACAATGTTTGCCAAAAGTCCTCATAATCGCAGCCACTTCTGAGCTCATTTTTTCTTCTCGCGGACATTTCCTTTTTATAACTTTCGCTTCATTTTCAGGTAACACAATCGTTCTATTGGATGGCGCCAATTCTCTGCTGGACCCCGGCTCCGTTGCGTACAGTCAGTTCATCAAAGCGCTGAAAACAATCATGGGTATCAACAACCCGCGGCTGAAAGTTATGGTGACATCACGGTTCGACATCGGCATGAAGGCGGGAATGAGCTCAAAGGTTAGTGAATGGTTTATAAGATCGGACGACAATTATTGGGTTATTCCATTTTAAATCCATTACATTACCTTAATATTCCCCGCACAAGGAGTGTAGATTTCAAATGGAGTCACCCAATCTGATAATCCTATTTGAAATACACACTCCCGTGGGTAACATTTCAACTGAAAAAGGCCATTGCCATGATTACAGCACAAAAGCGCCTTCTGCAAATTGATACAATTTATACACTAGAGTAGGCCTATATGAGACCTTCAAGACGAAGACACGGTCACGCCTCTATTATTCTTGGAATAAGGCAACGTAAGTGATCCGATTATTTAAACAAGTAACTTGATTGGATGAGAATACAACAGAAACCAATTTGAGGTTTCCAAAACCAAACCATATTCCCGATATGCTCAGTTATTACAAAATCATGATTTTTAATTATTTTGATTTATTAATCTCATATATATATTTTCATTCAGACGATGAGCGCCTTTCGACTCAACCAACACAATGGCCTTGATGAAGACGCAGCGATGAAGATGTTCAGCTACCACGCCGGCAACACCGCAGCCACGCACCAAGATATCAAGACAATCGTGAAAATGTGCGGACGTAATCCCCTCGTTGTCAAGGTGATTAAGTAATCCATAAGTGGTTTTAGGATACATCGGCCTCAGGCCAGATTGAGCCGGTCCTCTCAACTTCACCCCAAAAGATTCCCACGAGAACAAACAGGGGATAACGAATTTATCATTCAGTAGTCATGTATTACGCCGGGTATCTTTGGTCGAAATCCCAAGTCATGCACAAAGAAGCTAGTGGCCAAGTCAATTCATAGATATAAAGAATTGCCCAGTGTCTGCTAACCTGCACATATCAAAGAGAAGCAGAGTTTCAAATTCACATAATTAAAAAACGCTTTCCATTTACGGTTCTTAACTATTTCAGGTGGTTGCTAACAGACTTCAAGACGGGACCATACGACTTCAGGACCTGTTATCATCCTCATCACAAGGACAAGCAGATATCTCCAAGTCCATGTCGCATCTCAAGCTTGCCCAGAATCAGCAACTCCAGCAGTGCTTTCAGACAACCATTGACTCCCTCTCAGAACAACAGAGACTGAACATCATCAAACTGTGCGCCATCACCGGATCCTTCTCACTGGACGCCGCACGCAAAATCCTGAAATATCGCAGAAAGAACTCTGCCGTGCTGCAATTTGATTTGCAAGATTTGAAGTATCTTGGCCTCCTGGAGATCCGGCGATCAGACACAACTTCTGACCAGTTCTCGGACAATGTTGCACAGTACAGCGTACCACTCGGTATAAGTGCCTTCGTCAATGGCTTCATCCACTCTGAGCCCGGCGCATCGTACCTGAAGCAATTCCAAAAGGCACAGAACAGGTTCATCCGATTTTACGGTGAGAAATTACGGAACATTTGCAAGACACTACAGGTGGATCTGCTCAGTGGTCTATCACAACTCAGAAGAGGTTTTGCCAGCTACCTCGGTTTCCTGGATATCCTTAAAGGCGCCGAAGACTTCAAGCCATCTGAGAACCTCTGGTGGGTCATACTCGCTGCTGAGATGCTCTACTCGCCGAAAGAAGCTGAGGAATTCTACGGACACCTTGCGACGCAGGCGAAGAAGAGGAGTGACCTACACGCCTTTGCCGATCTACGATGCTACCAGATCATGCAACTCAAAGAACTCGGACACAATACAGACACTCTACTTGAGCAGCTTCTAGAAGTGCAAGACATACTCAATAACAAGATCGACATCTCGGAAGGTATTCGTAGCAAGCAGTTCAGCCTGGCCACGTGTTATTGTCTACGCGGAGAGCTTCTGACGGAGGCAGGCAATGCGAAGGAGGCGATCGAGTGGCTACAGCAAGCCGTTAGTCTACGCAAACAGATTCTCGGTAGTGGGCATTTCCTTCTTGCTCGTGCTATCAATGCCCTTGGTGTTGCCATGAAGATGCAAGCTGGTGGAGAGAAGACTGCTGCCAAGACGTGTTTTCTGCAGGTAAGAATCAATAATGACATAGCATGTGTAACGCTAGTTAATTTTCAATGGCCACGAATGGTATGTGACTGGGACCACCGGATCACTAGACATGCTATGGGTTCTCTCCAACTGATGATGTACCAAGAGGAAGAAGGGTGGGTTTGGGATGTGGTGTTACAGTTGAGTAGACCATTAATACAAGGATTTCGTATAACATCTCTCTTTTAACATCTTATTTGCATTTCAAGCAGGGACGGCATTTTCAGGGGTCCTCCGGTGATCCAGGAACCCTTAGATTGACAGTTTGTACTAGTTTGAACTCCTTAAATTTATAATTTTGAATAGTTTTAGATACCTGGAATCCTATTTCCTCGATTTGATTTTCAGCTGCGTCCCTCTAGAATCCCAAGTGGGATGACATCGGTGGACTAAAAAATATTAAGACTACACATTAGAGCAGGTCGACTTACCGTACAAACAGACATCTTGATAACTGCGTAAACTTGGCAAACCAAGTGCATATTATACATTAGATATTCCTGACAGACAGTTAAGGTTTTGCACACACTACAAACAAACGTGAGACATCAGACATACAAATCCAGAGAAGCTTCACTTATTAATAATTGCTCCATTATTTTGTACGTAACAGGCCTACGAGATGTGTCGTCAGCTGGCCAATGGATCTGACAAGCACCTCGACACTCCTAGATACGTCGTCAACATCGGGGACACACTCCGTGAACTGGGCCAACACGAGGACGCCATAGAATGCATGACCAGAAGTGTGGAGCTGGAAAAAGCACTAGGGATGGGCGCATCGGTTGCTGTGTGCTCGACGCAAGAGAACATCGCCATGTCTTATTGTGCCCTGGAAAGGTAAGGCCTTAAATATAGGGGGACTTTAACGCTTTCCATGCGGCAGGCGTTTGCAGACGACATTCCAAAATGTCGCACAAATGTTTAAATAATGTCAAAGTTATTTAATTTCATTACCATATTTGGAATCACCATGAGAAATGCATTGAAATAAGTACAAACATGCCTAGGATTGGTTCAGTAATCCTTCAGATAGATTTTGAAAATTGGGAAAGGTTTCTGAAAAATCTATTTGGTAATGGTTTAACTCAGTCATAGCCGCGTGGAAAGTTTTAAGGAACTTAGAACAAAACAAAAATGTCAAAGTCTCCACATTTTTAAAGGAAGCCTGGTGCTGATGGTAGGTGATAGGTGCCGGAGGAGGTGTTGGTAATTGGGTTAGCAGTTATCACGATAATGACTATTATTTATACGGTATGCGGATCGGCGGCGTCATGGTCATAATTAAAGCACATTACCGTACCTTTTCCAACAGAATCATAATTTGTTTCACCCATTTTTTGCCCCACATTTATCTACTATTTCGGCAGCTTAAATGTTTCATACTAGACCTTTAAAGAGCTGATTGATTTACATGCTGGCTTGTTATCGCTTCAGGTTCGATGACGCTATCCCCATTGCCAAGCAGTATATGGAAAACCACAAGAAGCTCTCCGGACCCGTGTCACCGCAAACTGCGCATGCCGCATACCTCCTTGGTTCCATCTACATGAAAGCTCGCAACCTACGCCAGGCGAGATCTTACTTCAACGACGCGCTGGAGATCGAGGAAGGTCTGTGGGCGAGAAGTCTGCCTCATAGTGACGACTGGGGTCACTTGAAGACGGCTTTGGAGAATTTGATGGTCACTCTTCAGAAGTCATCGACGTTGTACAAGAGACGGTTCAAGGTGAGCGAAGTCTTCAATAAATTGAACTCGAAAAGACTTCTTTTGTTTATTATATGTCATTACATGCTATCGTCGCAGAGCAGTTTAAGTTGATTTCTTGAGGACGCGTTTTACGTCATCGTTTCATTCAAACTGAAAAGGCAGCGAATTGCTTTAACACTTTCCATGCCGCTATTGGTTTTACCATTATACAAAACATATTTTTCAGAAACCTTTCCCAGTTTTCAAAATCTATCTCAAGGATTACTGAACCAATGCTAGGCATGTTTGTACTTATTTAAATGCATTTCTCATGGTGATTCTAAATATGATAAGGACATTAAATAATGTTGACATTTTTGAAACATTTTGTGTAAAATTTTGGAATGTCGTGCAGACGCATGCCGCGTGGAGAGTGTTATAGTATTAGAACTATCGAAAAACAACTTTAAAAAAGGCTATACGAAATGCGTTTTTTATTATTTTTTAGAACAAAATGATATTCGAAACGTTGCATCTTCCTCTTTTTTTTTTACATGAGACGGGCTCTGTGAAATGTATATTTTAACACTACCATAGTAGTAGTAACAAATCACATACTTTTGAACTGTATTTAACTTCTATTCGTATGTGGCAATTTTACTCTTGTAAGAAAGAAAATGATGCTGATATAGATTTCACAATGTGTAATTAAAGTTTGGAGAAACGCATGATTTTCAAAAGTTCAAGATAAAAAAATGGGGAAAAAAATTATGCGAATTTTAAAAGCTACGCGTGCGGTCTTCTGGAACAATTTTTTTCTTCTTATTTGGTCTTTATAAATCTTTGTTTCGGTTTATTATAGGATGCGGAGAAAGAAGCCACTCAAGGAAAACTGTCGCAGAAATCTGGAGTGAAGAAGGTCGAGATCCCGGAGTCGGGTAAGTCGACTTCATATATAAGCGTTTGTTCCTATATATAAGCAGTGAGTGGCGTACCCAGCTTTTGGAAACGGGGGGCCCGACCATAGTTGTACCGACGAAAGGCAGCATGATTTACCGGCAATATTTTTGACAGACTCCCCCAAAAAATCGTAAAACATGCTAATTTTTTTTTTCCGTGTGGGGTAGCGATAGGTTGTCCAAAAAACTGGCAAAAAACGCATGGTCAAATACGCAAATCTACCGACGGAGGCTCGAATTTACCGACGGGCTTATTCAAGGGGGGGGGGGGGGGGGGGGGCTGGCCCCCTGGCCCCCCCCTCTGGGTACGCCACTGTATATAAGCATTAGGCATGTTAGTTCCGGTGGGGACTAATCCCGTTCTGACCGAGAATCGCATAATCCGTGCAATCTTATCATGTAGAAACGTAGTCGACTTTGTCCGTGTATTGGTCGGTTCTCGGATGGGAGCGGTTTTCGGCAAGGCGATGTATCAGAGGGTGTTGTTCGATTGTGTGACAGTGAAATTATACACGGTATACGAAGAAGACTATAGTAGAAACGTTGCAACAGACATGAGGGTTCCCCATGGGTTAATTTCTCTCATCTTTCTATCTAAATTATATACACGACTGTGTATATAATAATATACATTATTTATAAGTATTTATAAACGGGATATGTGTGGTGCGGCTCGTTTCGTGATCATCATGGACCTAGCTATAGCTGCGACAAAAAGGGAAACTGAATACATAATTGGATGACGGGAGAACATATTTGTTTGTATCGTGACGTCACCTTAATTACATATTTTGTTATCCATTTTGGTTTAAATTAATCATCTCTTCCACAGACGATTCCTCGTCGCAAAAGAGCAGCATCCCCTCAGAGATCTCAGACGAATGTCCCGTCAGACCAACCGCTGATGCAGAGTCTGATTCCGACGCCAGCAGCATCGACTCAGAAATTGGCGACGAGTTACCGGCCAGGAGAATTGGAGCTGCTGCAGCTCAATCAGGTATGATTACTTAACACTTTCCACGCGGCTATTTCATATATACACACAACAGATTTTTCAGAAACCTTTCACAAGTCTATCTCAGGGATTACTGACCCAAAACTAGGCAAGTTTGTACTTATGTCAATGCATTTTTCACGATGATTCCAAATATGGTAATGAAATTCCATAGTTTTGACATTTTTTAAAGATTTTGTGAAACTTTTGGAATGTCGTCTGCAGCTGCCTGCCGCGTGAAAAGTCTTAACTAATGTTAATGATATTGGATTTTTTACCTGATGGGAAAATACTGTCCACAAATTAAACGAAAATGCAATTCTCATTCTCGCGTGGTGCTTTTTTGCTGGTTTACAACAGTCAAAAGCACTAATTTTTCTTAAATAAAAATAAATTTTCATTAAAAATAAGACATAACCACGCTAACTCTCTGCTGGAAATATCAGCCAGAATGGTTGAGCCAAAAATGCATGTAATAATAAGCTAGATGACACAATAGCCGTTTCTAAGATTAGGGGAATAAGCCTGAGGGACAGCCCTGTTACTTTGAACAAATCCAACCTTGACTTTCCTTGGCCTAACAGCCTTGATTGTTTTACCATGTGTGGTTCGCTAGTGGGGAACTAAGAGAATGTGGTTACACCTTTAAGCCAGAATGTAAGATTTCTTTAGCCTGGTCCGAGCAAACTTTTTTAGATCCAAGCGTCTGTAAGATAATTAATAAAATATGTTATATGCTACGCGAATTGTAAATTGTAAGGACAGGTGTGGTCAACAAACAAACAAGCACATAAACAAACAAACACTTCCAACAGACAAACAAACTAATAAGAGCATCATTTTGACGTCAGTAATATGCCCACGAACGCCGAAATTTGATTAAAATCGCAGTAGCCACCATTCAAAACTGACGGTTGAAAATTAACTATATTTAGGCCTATATATTTGAATCATTAACATTTATTTTTTATGGTTTATCAGATGAAGAAAGTCTTCCGTCAGAGATGTCCGATGAAATGCCGGCCGCGAGGAAGAAGGACGCCGCCAACGCAGGGGGTAAGGATTCCGCTGAGCTTTTTTTGGCACTAAAAATTCGGGTCAAATCAACTTGGTTTTTTCCTGATAATAAAGCCAAGTAACGTAAAGTAAAGTTAAAAAGCCAATAATTCATCGAAATAATATAGGCCTTCCTTTTCTCTTTGAACCTCTTTGTCATTCCCATTCATATATCATAATCAATTCGACTTGTTTTTGAATTTTATGACAAGTTAATAATGGTGCTTGATCAAGTTGGGTGAAATATTAAATACTGTGGTACTTCATTCTTAAAATGGTATTGTCGATGATAAAAACAGCTTTTCCCTCGTTGATCGTTCTTGATTTTATTTCTCACATCCAAATTATACTTCTTAACACTTTCCACGCGGCTTTTTGTTTTACCATAATTATGCAAAATCTGGAGTACCTTTAGAATACCCTACCATTTCGAAGCTGCCCTTTTTTTAACAATCTTCTTCGACGCCGCGGATCGTGATGTATCCCGTAATGATTTTCAACAAACGAGCTAAGGGACAACACTTAGAGAAAATATCGCGCTGATTTTTCTCAGTACAAGGCAGAATAGATAAGCTCAACCTTTTTTCAAAACAATCAACATCGGCGAAGTCCCGGTGTTGAAGCCATCATCTTCGACGGCGCGAAGCTCAACCTTTTTTTCTAAATAAATCTACATCGGCGAAGTCCCGGTGTTGAAGCCATTATCATCGACGGCGCGAAGCTCAACCTTTTTCAAAACAATCAACATCGGCGAAGTCCCGGTGTTGAAGCCATCATCTTCGACGGCGCGAAGCTCAACCTTTTTCTAAACAAATCTACATCGCGAGGAAGAACCGCTAGTGAAACAATCATCATCGACAGCGCGAAGCTCAATCCTTTTTTCAAAACAATCAACATCAGCGAAGCGCCGCTGATGAAGCCATCATCATCGACGGCGCGAAGCTCAATCTTTTTTTCAAAACAATCAACATCGGCGAAGCACCGCTGATGAAGCCATCATCATCGACGGCGCGAAGCTCAATCTTTTTCAAAACAATCAACATCGGCGAAGCACCGCTGATGAAGCCATCATCATCGACGGCGCGAAGCTCAATCTTTTTTTTCAAAACAATCAACATCGGCGAAGCACCGCTGATGATGCCATCATCTCGACGGCGCGAAGCTCAATCTTTTTTTCAAAACAATCAACATCGGCGAAGCACCGCTGATGATGCCATCATCATCGACGGCGCGAAGCTCAATCTTTTTTTTCTCAAAACAATTAGTACCTACTGTTTTACCATCATACTTTGGACACTGTTCGCAACGTCCGGGCTCGCAATTTAAATAAGATTTGGGACATGTTTAATGTTAACGCTATGGCAGAAGTCTCCCCTTCTCTTACCCCTCCCCGGTAAATAAATATTGACCCTACCTATGCTTTTAATAACATGGGATCAACCTATCTACATTGTCTAGTGGGAGAGGGCAATGCGTTCCTTATTACGGACAAAGTGTATCAACCTTTGTTTGTTCATGATGGGTCAATTAATTGTAGTGAATCAATTTACAATGTTATGGAAAATAATTTTACGTGGATAAAATTATAAATGTTATGGTTAATCAGTGTGTCCATGTATGATTGTGGTTTGTCGTCGACGTATTGTTGTATTTATTTCACCCAAGATCCCTACATCACCCCCCCCCCGCCCCCCCCCCCCCCCCCCCCCCCCCCCCCCCAGGCTGTCAGATCTCCTCCCGATCCCGGTGGTATGCTACATATATAATTATAGCTCTGGAGGGTGTCATAGATACTGAAATTCGGCCCCTTGTGCAATATCAAGGGGTAAAGAACGACCCATAATGTTCCAATGCAAAAAGAACGACCCATAATATATTTTGGCCAACCTGTCCCACAATGCAATGGTAAGGGACAGTCCAGCACCTCATCAATTTGGGCAGTCCAACACCTCAACAATTATAAGGGGCGGCGTCCAACAATGCAATATTAAGGGGCTGCCTCATGAATGGGCGGTGTTATTCTACATACAATTTGGACAGCCCATAATCTATCTTTCGACGGGGCTTTTAAAGAACGACCCATAATCTATTTTGGCCAACCTGTCCCACATGCAATGTTAAGGGACAGTCCACACCTCATCAATTTGGGCAGGGCTTTTAAAGAACGACCCATAATCTATTTAAGCCGACCTGTCACATGATACTGAACTTCAGTCCCAATGCAATATTAAGGGGCAGCCCAACACCTTAACAATTTGGACGGGGCTATTAAAGAACGACCGATAATCTATCTTTTTCTACAGCCCAGCAGGGCTCATTACAATCCGAAATATGTCCCTGTGCAATATCAAGG
>CM069449.1:13029968-13040311 GCA_035610835.1 Ophiura sarsii
AGAAATCTCTAATTTAATTTTAAAAAAGAAAAAATGTGCAAATGCCATTCGTTGGTCTCATTTAGAGCCGATCCTTACTCAGTTGATACATACCAGGCTTACAATTGTACTCTTTTGCGGGAGTGTGGGAGCTTATATATTAATAAAAATGTTAACTAAATGTTTGTGTTGTACTTGCCTCACTACACGATATCATTTGTCAATGTATAAGCTATCCTTAGCACCTCATGGTTACTTCTCTCCTCTCAAATATCTCGAAATGTGTAGAACCACGTGGTTCCTGTCAAACAGTCTGTAATAATTATTGTACACTATTCAGTGACGTAGCCAGAAAAATAAGGGAGGCGAGGGGGAGTGGGGCAATATATATGAGTCGGTCGGTTAAGATTGCCACTGTCGGTTTATTTGACAAGGGGATTATGGTATTATGACGGTCAAAAGTACAAGGCAATTTTTATATGCTCATTTGAAGCCGGAATGTACCTCAACCATGGCAAGATTGTCGCGATGTACGCGTGCATTTGTTTAATCGGTACAGGTTTTTGTCGGTTCGCCTTTATTTCTTTCCCCCTACCCTAATATGAAAAACCTAGCTACGCTATTGACACTATGAACTGTACTGCATGAGTATTAAGTTCCACTGCCTTCACGTTTTTGTATTGCGGACCAAAGTCTGTAAGGTCATAAAATGTATATGTTTTTCTGGCTGTTATTAGTCTGCTGTCATTGTTGACTATAACGCAAGGTCACGATTGGGAGTAACATACAAACAGCTCTTTCGGGTATGACCAACGGCCTGCCTATTTAGGAAATTGGAGAATATGACCGGCCAATCGCCGATATAAAAGTTTTTAATCAGTGGAACACAATGGTTGCATTGTATTCACTACATTCCATTCCAATACATTAACCCATTGTACTACCAGTGGTTGCTTCAATGTAATCCCAGCATGCAGTAGAAACGCACTGTGCAATTGGATATTGGAGCTAATTCGATCCGTGTTTTACATTGAAATGTACACCAAAGAAATGGTTCATTAGGGGAACTAATCAGCGAGACTTTTCAACGGGTTGTTCCGTAACCTGACTCAATTAATCTGACCTGACTCAATTAATCTGACCTGACTCAATTTTATCTGACACAGTTTTTTTTCTCGTAATGTAAGATTTCCTGATATCGGAAAAAGTAATTAAAACGCACATGTGGCTCCAAATATTCCGTGTGAATGAAATCAAGTGATTACATGTTGTCATTACAGCTTAATTTTATCTTAAAACATTGTAGGCTCTGGCACGCATAATTCGGTTACATGATGAGTGCAGTGAGCCCTGATTATAAGGCTTGGGCGATACATGAACTTCGTTCTGTGCGTAAAGGGTACATCCCCCGGGGGGGGGGGGGGGGGGGGGGGGGGTTCTCAACTTTGGTTTGGATAGGGATGTGCCGCTGAGAATTTGAAAGTGGACCCATTTTTATACCAAGTTTTCTAAAAATTTCGACCCATTTTTATACCAAAAATCTGGATTTTCGGCAAAGTTTAACCACAATTTTGAAGACTTTTTCGAAAATTTTCGGAAATTTTTGAAAAATTGGACACCAAATTCATGAAATTCGGCTAATTTAGTGACAAATTTGAGAAAATTTTGAAAAGTGACCCCATGTTTATACCAATTTTGCAACTAAAAAAGGGGTCATAGTTAGGCCTATACCAGGAGGCTATTTTTGAGACCCATTCCAGCGGAACATCCCCATACCCACTTTTGTACTAAGAACCCCCCCCCCCCCCCCCCCCGGTATCATCATGAATATAGGCGTATTTCTCCCACTGATGCATGGCATGTCGTGCAATTCACGTAATTAAGTGGCGGATTAACGGGGGAGGGACATTAGGACCCGTGCCCGCTTCCGAGAGGGTAAAAAAGAAAGGCGAACAAGGAAAAGAAGAGAGGAGGAAAGAAGAAGGAGAAAAAAGCCTAAAATGGGGCACCAAATCGCTCCATTTGGAACTATATGTTCACAATTTCTTCACTTTTCAGGGGGAACATCCCCCTCAAACCGCCCCCCCCCCCCCGCGCCACCCGGGCCCTGCCCCTCTGAGTGGGTAAAAAAACAAAGGAGAAAGAGAAGATTGGAGGGAAGTAGAAGGAGACGGAGAAAAAAGCCTTTTACCTAAAATGGGGCACCAAATCGCTCCATGTTGAACTATAGGCCCTATTTTAAAATTTTCTCCACTTCTCATGGGAATATAGCCTTATAATCAAGGCTCACTGCACTCATCATGTAATCTTACATTACGAAAAAAAACTGTGTCAGATAAAATTGAGTCAGGTCAGATTAATTGAGTCAGGTCAGATTAATTGAGTCAGGTTACGGAACAACCCCTTTTCAACTGGGTTTACACACAGTAAAATTGGTTTTGCTAAAATGATAAAAAATCGAATAAATGATTCCAGATTTGAGTTGCTGATTTTACAACAATTAAAATGATATTTTACAATTGAGAATTGATTATTTTTGGTCATAATAAATCAATAATTCACTATAAATTTCTTATTTTTGTTATTTGTTTGTTGGCCATTTAATTTGCCTCTATCTCTAATACTGCACTAATGACTTTGTCCGGGTTTTGTGTGAGCAGGTCACATTTCAAATAGTTGACATGCCTGGGAATAGTTTTTATCAAAAGGTAAATATATGAATGACGAGTGTATAAATGACACAATCAACCAACTTTTATTTAAAGAATAAAGACTGCGTATCAGTTGTTTAGAGGTAATTGTGAAGAATCAAAACATTTTTACTTTGAAACCGAGGAATTGCAAGATGGAAAATTCCAAGGTCCCAAAGTAAAGATGTGTTGATTTTTCACAGTTAGATAAAAAGTCATTATCTTGATTCAAAACCGTGAATTAAAATCGTAATTTAATAATACGGAGGT
The DNA here is from genome assembly GCA_035610835.1 of Ophiura sarsii. Taxonomy (NCBI): domain Eukaryota; kingdom Metazoa; phylum Echinodermata; class Ophiuroidea; order Amphilepidida; family Ophiuridae; genus Ophiura; species Ophiura sarsii. Next base: position 13,032,908 of record CM069449.1, read on the forward strand.
TACTTGTACTTGTTAATTATTCTTTAGCATTATTAAAACCGTCATAAGTCAGTATAATAATGTTACTTATTATTATAGTTACATCAATCAACTTGAATTTGTCAGGATGAAAAACCACATTTCTAAAAGTACCTTTGAACAATTCTGATGAACCTACACCAAGTTATTCATTAAAAGTACAATGCACACACAAGTCTGCCACTGGGAGCATTACACCCGTGAACAACAACATGAAGAGCTGTGTTGCAAAAGGGCCTACATCCACTTCTACCTGTTACTCATTTTGCATTAATGAATGGATGGCTATTCACGATGTGGAATGTGGCTTGTATTGTCAGTGCCTCAATTGGCGTGCAGGGATGCTAATCCAAGTCATGAAGACAGCCATAGGAATGTTTTGATTAATTAATAATGTAAAATGAGTAACATGTAGGAGTGGTCTGTAAGTCCTTATACAAAAAAAATCTCTTCATATAATGTATGCAGCTCCACTGTGAAAAACACCCCTATATAAAATTAATTATCCTCACATTGTGCACTCCCTATATGGCCGTGAGCTTTCCATATATGGTAGTCATGACCTTACACTATATATAACCTTGATTCAGGTATAAATACTTATCATCATGTTTTTAGTTAGGACTGTTTTGACCAATTTTCGAAATTTGCTCTAAACTTGAATATATTGGGCCGATTTAAATAAACCTAACCTGAAGGCCCTGTCACACCATGGCGTATCGATCGCCTCAACGTATGCGGAAATATAAAAAATACGTTGGTGTACGTTGGTGTACGCTGATATACGTTAGGGGTAAGTTGGGGATACGTCGTTTACGTTAAGAGCACGCTGTGATACGCTGTGAAAATTTGGAACACATCGAGCCCGCGAAAAATGATTGAGCATGTTCAAAATTTGTCGGCGTACTCAACGTGTGCTTAATACGTTCTGCATAAGTTCCCTGACATACGTTGACATACGCTGACATACGTTAGAGGTACGTTACTCGTAAGTTGGTATACGTTGATGTACGTCGGCTGAAAATATATAGCTATCTAGCATTGACATAAAACCAAAATATTGCAATTCGTTGGGAAGTTGGACGTTTTTTGACTCTGACAATTTTCGAGCTATGTTTTGTATACGTCGGCATACGTTACGCATAGCGATACGCTATGGTGTGACAGGGCCTTTAAAGCCTCTGTCACACCATAACGTATCGCCTCAACGTATGCCAACGTATGCGAAATATCGAAAAATACGTTGGTGTACGTTGGTGTACGCTGATATAAGTTAGGGGTACGTTGGGGGCACGCTCTGATACGCTGTGACAATTTGGAACACGTCGAGCCCGCGAAAAAATATTGAGCATGCTCAAAATGTCTCGACGTACTCAACGTGTGCTTAATCCGTTCTGCATAAGTTCCCGGTAAGTTTGTGGTACGTTAAATATACGTTGACATACGCTGACATACGTTAGTGGTACGTTACTCGTACGTTACTCGTAAGTTGGTATACGTTGATGAACATAGGCTGACGGGGAAACGTACAGCCAACGTAGTGATAACGAGTTGATAACGTATATTTGCCGTATGTCTAACGTATGCCTGACGTAATTCCAACGAGTTTCGACGTATTCTCCCGTACCGGTATTCACCTTATGCCGGGCGATCGTGTAAGGCCCTATCACGTATCCATGGCGTATCCATAGCGTATTGAACGTATACATAGCGTATGACTAACGTATTGATAGCGTATCACCAACTTATAACATACTTATGACAGCGTATCACAGCGTATGCGAGCGTATGACTAACGTATGCTTAACGTATACTTAACGTAGCGTAGCGTATGATGATGGGTTGATGTGTTCAGCACGACAGACCATGAAGAAGTGAGGATGAGATACTCAAGGGACCCATTTAAATACTCAAACCCTCCATAAGTTCCCAAACGCCGAATGCTCGCTAGCTGTACGGTTCATACGCTAGCTGTACGGTAGCCCTGTCATACCATGGCGTGTCGCCTGAACGTATGACAAAGTATGCGAAATATCGAAAAATACGTTGGCGTACGTTGGTGTACGCTGATACAAGTTAAGGGTAAGTTGGGGATACTTCGTTTACGTTAAGAGCACGCTGTGATACGTTGGGAAAATTTGGAACACGTCGAGCCCGCGAAAAAATTATTGAGCATGTTCAAAATTTCTCGACGTACTCAACGTGTGCTTAACTTACGTTCCCTGCATAAGTTCCCGATAGGTTCGTGGTACGTTAGACATACGTTTACAAACGCTGACATACGTTAGACATACGTTGACATAATTACGCTGACATACGTTAGAGGTACGTTACTCGTCGTAAGTTATAGGTTGGACCTATCGATTTACCCTTCTAGATATTTCAACAGTTATCATCTAGGCTGCGTTTACTTGAACTGGCAACACTTGTCCCGCCGTGTACGAAACTCAATTTCTGCAGCGGCATAAGTCACGTGTTCGTTGTATGCCGAGGATACGCTGAGGATACGTCGAACACGGCAAACATACGCTACGAATACGTTAAGCATACGTTGGTCATACGCTCGCCGATCGCATACGCTATGATACGCTGTCATAAGTTTGTTATACATGTTAGTGATACGCTATACGTTAGTCATACGCTATGTATACGTTTAATACGCTATGGAAACGCTTATGGATACATACATTTCATCACCGATGTCGACCTTTCCTACGCAATTCGTTGGGAAGTTGGACGTTCATGGACGTTCTTGGACTCTGCCAATTTTCGAGCTATTTTTTGAATACGTCGGCATACGTTCAGGCCACGTTCAGGCCATAGGCCCTACGCTATGGTGTGACAGAGCCTTGAGATATTGTACTAAACACTTCAATCCATTTAGTGATATGCTCAGATTCTGCATCCTTTGAGTGAACAATGTGAGGAAAAGACTGAGAATTTAAATATGGGTATTTAAGAAATGGAAAAGCTTGTTTAATTGCTAAATCCATCATTCTTAAACAGCTAAGAAAGTTTAAGCAATCTCATTGGTTCTCAGAGAAATCGGCGACATCTCTATGAGATAACATAACACGAGGAGGCGGGGCTATCTTTAGCAGAGCGTCCGACTTGCAGCACTCGTGCCAGTCCATAGCAACGGCATCAAGCAGATATGCCGGAACTACTTTCACGCTCGACTCACGTTTATTTGTTTACATTTCATTAACAGCTGACTTTAACCATTCATAAATAAAAACTGGATCATTTTCACACAAAACTATTATAATTACGTAGTATGTTTCTTGTAAGAAATAAAAGCATTCTGCAAAGTGTGCGAGTTTTTAAAAAATATATGGAGTAAACATTAGATTTTGTTTAAGAAAATAAAATATTGAAATAGGTTTGTAGAGCCTAGCCGGGAATTACAAATCGTAAATGTAGGCCTATTGTCTGCACTTTACAATTAAACAATGGACGACTCAATCACATTCGACATGAATATTTTAGATGAGACTAGGCCTACTTGATACTTGATGGTGATACTGGCCAACACTCCATGTGGAGTTATCCGGTCAGGGTATGATCTGCGCATGCGTGCTATTTTGTTTTAGTCTTGGTTTTCTTGCGCTTGTAGATGTGATGTTACTGCTTTTTTGAAAGTTATATTTGATGTCAAATTGGCCGTCTTATCTGGTAGGGCGTTCTTAACAGTCTTTTATAGTTCTTGGTACGAATGAGTGTTTGTAGCAGTCTTTGTTTGTGGAGATAGTTGAGAATGTCGTGATTGTCGTTGGGCAGGCTGCAGGAGGTCGTCAGTGGGCAGTGACAGGTCGCCGAGTCTCGCTTGGTGAAAAATGCAGAGACGTCTGGTGGTTCTTCTGATGTTTAGGGGGTCCAGTTTAAGGTCCTTGACCATTTGGGTTGCGCAGCCCGGAGTGCGTGTCTTGTAGTCATTTGTGATGAACCGGGCGGCCCTTTTTTGCACTGTTTCAAGCTTGCGTATGTTTTTCTTGGTGTAAGGGTCCCAAACCACCGCAGAGTATTCAAGCTTTGGACGTACCAATGATTTGTATGCCACCTCCTTAGTGGATTTATTGCAGGAGTATAGGTTTCTTTTGATGAAACCAAGTGTTCGATTTGCTTTGGCTGTGATCTCCTGTATGTGTTGATTCCAGTTTAGTTTGTTGTTTATGTTGACCCCTAAGTATGGATGGTTTTCAGTTTCAGCTAGAATGTTTTCCCCCAGTGTGTATACGTGGGATTTGGTAGATCTGGCATGGGTCAATTTCATGATGAAACATTTTGATGTATTGAATTTCATCAGCCAGGACTTTTCCCACCTCTCCAGTGTGTTTAGGTCTTCCTGTAGGATTTGGGCATCAAAGTCATTTTTGACTTCACGGTATATAACGCAATCATCAGCAAATAAACGCACTGAAGATTGGATACCGTCAGGAAGATCATTTATGTATGCCAAGAAAAGTAACGGTCCAAGCACCGTTCCCTGAGGTACCCCAGAAATAACGTCGCACCAGGGAGGTTTTTCACCACTGACGAGAACCCAGCTCTGAGTACGGTGCTTTAGAAACGCACTAATCCAGGCATGTATTTTGGATTGGACACCATAGCGTTTTAGTTTTAAGAGGAGACGATTGTGTGGAACAACATCAAAAGCCTTTGAAAAGTCCATTATGGCCATGTCAACCTGGGACTTACTGTCGAGAGACTTTGCCAGGTCTTGTGTAGTTAGGATCAGTTGAGATTCGCAAGAGTGACCTTTACGAAAACCGTGTTGTTTGTCTGTTAGAATGTTGTGTTTAGTGAATGACATTTGAGTGAATTATGTGTTCGAGGGTCTTGCAACATATGGATGTGAGGGATAATCCATCAATGGATCAAGATCGTGAATGCAAAGTGGTTTTGACAACGACAACGTTACAATTTCGCGATTAATCGGACTTCAAGCATATTGCACAGATGCCAGCGAGGAGCAAAAGGAGGCTATGAGTGGCGCATTGGCACACACTCTTTCCTGTACCACTGATCAGTGATAATGATATGAGCTCGTCTATGCCCGCCAATGTTCCAGCACGTCCAGTGCCTGCACTGATAATCCAACCATGATTAGGCCTTTGTTGGAAGCAGAGCGTTGCACAGCTTTTGAGCCTAGCCTAGACCATGCCCTACAACATCAGAAGATGTGCTTCATTGTGCTTGGTAATGGTATGCTGGCAAACTGCACCGTGTATGGGAGCATTAACGTGTACAACAACTACAGCAAGAGCAAGTGAACCATTATTAATTCAGAAACGTTATAAAACCATGAAACGCCTTTGCCTTGCCCTTGGTTTCAATTTTAAAGCCTACCTTAGTCAGATTTGTCGCTGATGTAAGCTTAATTTGTATCGTCCACAACAATTATGTTCCTGTTCTGTCAGCAAATTGTTATCAACATGAAGAATAGTAGTAGGCCTAGACTTACCACTTAAATAATGTTCAGCATGAGCGATGGCATGGCTACAGTCTAAGGAAGCCCTAAGCGAAGCCTAGCGTCTACGTGGCTGTCGAAAAACAAATAGTAATATTGCCACGCGTCCAGTCAGTTAACTGATTCCACAATTTGCACAAATCATATTAAATCCATCATCGAAATTGATATTCCATAAGTATAAATCCCATTTGTTTGATATAAACACGGTAGCAAGCATGCAAGCTTAAGGCAAAAACAACAGCTAGGCCTATGTCGTTGAACTGAACTTGATTGAATGACGCTTTCAAATCAATCAATCAGCTGATTTTGCAAAATATTTATTACGCCGAGACTCCTGGTGAGTCGTTGGTATCTCTACGCGGATGAACAATTAGGCCGATTAGTGATGGATATACATTAAAATACAATTAGTATTTATAGGTTAAATCGAACAAGTTTGTTTAACATGTTTAATAAAGATAAGAAAACAGTTGTTTTCGATACAAATTGTATAATGTTGTGCATTTGAAGCTTTGCGTAAAAACGTAAACAAGAACCGGCCTTTCCAGCGTGACGATTTTTTAGCCGAATTACATGTTCTTCAGACCATCCAATTACTCCGCCAAGCTCTTTGATAAATGCCGCTTCTTTATTCATGCTGATTTCTGATTGGTTGGGCCGTGAATAAAAGGCTTTGGAATGACCGATTTTTCGACGGGTAAGTCAATAACATTGTTAATGCTAAAACAATGTATTTCAACAACAAAAATCGTCTTTAAAGTGCTTGAAACATTAAACATTTTGTTAAATAGAGCTGTTTAAGAATGAGAATAAAGGTATTGTTTTTAGACCGTACCCGTGTTATGTTGTCTGACATAAATGCGGACGTTAGTATTATTTTTGCCACGCGTCCAGTCAGTTATTCGTCGTTGTTCTACTTAAAATAATACTAACGTCCGCATTTATGTCAGACAACATAACACGGGTACGGTCTAAAAACCATACCTTTATTCTCTAAATATTATTCAATCAAATTGGGTATACATGTTATGTATCTATTACTGATCACTCTTATGATGGGAAAAATTGTCGGACATTGCTCATTTGCATATTAATGACTTGAATAGATAATTAGCTAATTTGCATATTTAATGAGCTTATGAAATTAAATTATAGTTTAAAAGATTGGGTATTATACAGTTAGCCAGTATACCTAGTTTGATTGCAATACACCATTCACATCTGGACATAACATTTACGCATTAATTAGCTGGATATTTTTGATTGCGGTCAGTAAAACTGGTCAAAATGACCAATTTTACTAGGTTATTTTAGCTTAATGCAATATAATGTTACCATATTTTTTTAATTTAACATGGTATATTCAATTGTTAAGAAATATGTGTAAATGGTGTTTTCAATATTACATTATTAACAAATTGAGCTCTCTAAATCCTAATAAATACTATTTTTGGGCATCGTTACTGTTTTTGGCAGGTTTTCGGCCATTTTCGGAGTATTTCAAAACACCGTAACACAAGAATGCATTGACCGATTGTCATAATTCTTTTTGGAAAACTGACAAATACTTGACCAGAAAGTTAATTTTCGATGCCGCCAAGTCAAAGACTTTACGGGCTATTCGAAACCGATAGAATTCATGCAATTAGATAGTGCCAACCCTAAACCGACAGTGCCATTCTCAAACTATAATGACAATCTCAACCGACAGTATCAATTTCGGTCGATATTTCCATTCTCAACCGACAGTGACGATCTCAACCGAAAGGATTCAATTTCAACCGACAGGATTCCAATTTTGGATTCCACCCTGGCTACGCCACTCTCAGCAATAATGAACCCCTATAACATGTATAAGCTTAGGAACAAACGAGCATGGCAGCCCGTTTCCTCAAAAAATCCCACCATTTCTG
>CM069449.1:13040411-13068430 GCA_035610835.1 Ophiura sarsii
CAGTAGCGTTTGCCACTCTGTTTACGTCTTCAAGAACGAGGTTATCTGCCAGCCATACGGTCAGCCATTGAAAACGGCTGATTGATGATAAGTCACTCATGATTGGTCGGTTTGGAGTCACGTGGCAGGGTTATTTCCTGTAATAACCAATGGAAAGTAATAAATGATTTTCAATTAGGGTCTCTTTTAATCTATGATGATAATTTGTATTTTGGTAAAAATATATCAGCTTCATGTCGCATTTATTCATTGTAATGTTAAGAGAATAATTAATTTGGCTGTACTCAGATCCCTTCCCTTACTATATACCGGGCTAGTGACTGGATTGAGCTAGTTAACGGACATGCCGAATTTTGGGCCCATAGGTTTCTTTGAGTTCAAGAAATTACGTTTTAAATCACTTCACATTTTGTGATGTAAAATATAGATATTTTATAAGTTTGTGTCCACATAATTATACCCCCTAATCATTGAAAACTACCATATACAGTGGTAATATGGATAACACATCCCTCTGTAACCAACTAACATGCATCCATAATGACACGATTGAAAAGTGCCGAATTTGGGCACGCAGTGATAATTACTTTTAGTTCACAAATTGTTCTTGTAATTATCATCGCGTTCTTTGATACTAAATTACATTTATTTACAAACTTCGTGTCGCATATATTTCTTGTACAATCAGTAGAAGCACATACGTCAACGTTATTTTGTAGCTAACCCCTTCCACAGTCGGGGGAATCACGGGTCTACATAGGGTTAATAAATAATGCCGAATTTGGGCTCAAATCTTAAATTATTTCAGCCTTTCATAATTTAGATTTTTGTCTGTTTGTTTTGTTTGGTATGGTAACATGAAATACATATAGATTCAGTCATTTATAATAATCGGATTAGCTACAAAGGACCACGTTCATCGATTATATTTGTAGAATGCGCCCCACCCCCTATCTATAACACACTTACAAGCGTATAAGAAAAAATGCCGAATTTGGACACAGCTCAATGTCATTTCAGAATACCATCTTTTGTTCATTAATTCGTATATATTATTTGAATTTTGTTGATCTCTGATCTAGAATAAATTATGGAATAAAGCAAATTCATCATTGTCTATAAATTCCTTATTTCTTATGGGAACATACCCCCCTCCCCCCCTCCTCTCTCTCTCTCTCTCTCTCTCACCCGCCCCCATCATACCTACAGAAGGATGAGAATTACATTACGAATAAAAAGCCGAATTTTGGCATAGATATGAGTCATAACATCTTTTCTTTTCTTTTTTAGGTAATGATTATTTTATGGATATGAAATGATTAAGAATATAAAAACTGCATTTATTTCTTATCATATATAAAGAGGACATGTTCCTTGTTGTTATAAAATAACATCCCAACCACCTAATACACATGGAGAATGACCGAATTGAATCAATGGATAAAATGCCGAATTTGGGCGCAGATCTTAACAATTTCACTACACTATTTTGTTTGAGATATATTTTTTAATTTAGCTATTAAATAAAGATTTATTATTTATACTTTTATGTTTGACATCTTTCTAATTAAGTAAGCTGGCCATAGATATATTAAACCAAAGGGTAGTAAATATACCATCACCGCACTTAAGGAATAGCAGGTTAGAACGATTATAAACATGCCGAATTTGGGCACACACATTATTATTATATTTACAGTTTGAGTTTGAGAAAATGGTTTGTATTTGCGGCTTATAAAATGGAATAAAATGAAAAAAGATTACAATTATCTGCCATTTATATCCTCAAATAAAGTAAAAGTAACGTATTTCACCGTACTAGTAGTTCCATACCCCGTCATACTACAAGTAAGGCATGCCTAAAATGATAAACAGATTTTGCCGAATTTCGGCTGCAGTCTTGCTGTCAATTGTTCGATGTGGAACAGCGCCGCGCACGACAAAATAGAAATTATTTTAATTTATTCTGACTTGACACCAGCTACGTCACGATACGGCTTATGCTATAAATGATATATTTATAGTAATATCATGGGTTGTATAGGGTATATCCCACGCAATAACCTCTGCAACACATATACAAAGTGCCGTTTGTCAGTATCATAATTGTCTTAGAAACCGCCGTTTTATTCTGCGTCGGCGACTGACTTTAAACGCTTGTTTTGGAAACCCAAGCCAAATAAATTACTAGCGGAACAAATAGTACATGTAATAACAAAGAGTAAAGTCCATTGTTGCCATTCAACAAGGTCTGTGTTTGCAAACGAACCAGCCTTTACGATCCTAATGACCCCTAAGCCGCACTAAGACCCCGGTAGCTACACCGCTCCAAAACGCGTTGACGAAAAACGACCGTCATTTTGGGATTTCGATTGTCGCACGCGAATATTGAACGGTACCAACCAAATTAATGGCATTCTTTTGGCATGTAATCATGCATGCAAACCCACGCCACGCTACCAGTGAATATACAACGATATTAACTGGTTAAAACACGCATGGGGCCCTATGGTATACGGTGTGTTACACCCACTACTTGAAATGGCGCGTTGTTTGTGCCCAAATTCGGCAAAATGGCTTTGTCGTGAGAACATGATTTTACAACGAAACAAATATATATTTTTTGTATTGTAATTTTGCCAAGATATCATATAAATGTTGCATATATATCTCGCATTTACTGTACCGACAATAGCAGACTGTATAGACTCGACAGATGGCCCCTTAACCATTACTAACATGCCCTAACATTTGTGCCGTTTTTGGAGCAAATCGTTGTCGACAAAAAATGACATAACTATATATTATGTCCCACGAAAGTAAATGAAAATGAAAATATCAAATTAATCTGATCAAAAGCATTAAACCTTGTTGATATAAATTGCTTGTTTTAGGCATATAAAGTATTAGCCATGTATAATACCTAGTCATATATCAATAGACAATAGAGGCACGTGGATAATTTCCCGCCATCAGACCATGGAGATGAGTACAATTTTGGCGCAAAAATTTGCCCGCCAGCGTCCTCGACAACAACAATATTCGACACACAACGAACTTGCTTACGAAAATATGTAAGGTCACTTAAGGGGGCGGGTACTGCCAGCTGTGTATAATATATGTTAATGACGTCTGCTTGATGCTAGCAGAGAAAATGGCGCAAAAATATACCAGCTACCCCGGGCAGCTAACACTCCTACTGATATTATACCGGCAGGGTGACGAACGTAAAAAGACTATGCCGAAACATCGTTATATTTGTAAAAAACTTGTCATCAAAAAATTATCTTAAATGTGAAGTCTATAAGAGAAAAGGAAAAAGCTTTCCCGCGTTATTTAGAGTAATGCGTTGTGCAAATGTACATTGTATAGGTTAACATGCACATAACGTCCCTTTAAATTTGACGTCAGCAAATATCGAGACTTACCCCTGTTAAAAAGGCGCCAAAATTACAACACTCCGCTCACTGGTAGCCGAACTATTTCCTTAATTTAAAGTTGATTCCAAAAATGAAAATTGTCATTCTTTTTGGCAAAATTGATGTTCCTGCGCGACTGGTTACACGAAGCAATGGGCTTACGTCCAGAGAATATAAGCATAGATATATTATGCTGAGTGACGATAATGCAGATGGTAATTGATTCAGTGACGATGTATGCCGGTGGTGGCGACAGCGTATGCGCAGATCGCCGTCGTCGTCATTGCCAATGCGGCGATGGATGACGAAAAAAAGTTTAAGAAACAAGGATAAGCCGCTTTGGTTCTAAAGCTGTTTTAGACTTGCAAAAGTTGTAAGATATAAGATATTTAAATGCACGCGCCTTCAATGATGTAGGCTATCATGATACACTATGCCGAGGCCGATATAAATAAAGAAACGAATACCTATCGATTACATGCATACATAATGACTTTTCGCTTGAATTTATTGAATTATGCCTTTCCATAAGAAGAGGTTAACAAAAATGTTTTAGAAGAAAAATGAGCTAAATTCTTTGATTTATTTTGAATTCTTATTGTGAATCAAAGACAATTTCTTAATTCTATGTTAACACTTTCCACGCGGCAGGCAGCTGCAGACGACTCCAAAATTTCACAAAATGTTTAAAAATGTCAAAATTATTGAATTTCATTAACATATTCAGAATCACCATGAGAAATGCATTGACATAAGTACAAACATGCCTAGTATTGGGTCAGTTATCCTTGAGATAGACCTTGAAAGTTGGGAAAGGTTTCTGAAAAAATATGTTTTGTGTATGGTACAAATAATAGCCGCGTGGAAAGTGTTAATAAGAGTAGGCCTAAGCATTATGAATACCTAATTAGGATAAATTATCACATTTAAGACTGAGTGGCGTGTAACTTCAGTGCGTGCGTCGCCGAGCGAGTCGCCGAAAAGTGTCAAAGCATTTGAAAAAGGTGACAGTTTTATTCACAGTTTTATTTTGATGCATGTTGATGAAATGCCAATATATTATGTAGACTTTCAATTACCACACAACATCTTTAGCGGTATAAACAATGTATACATGCATAGGCCTAGGAATCACAGTGATTCATCGCCGAAGGTGTGAAATGGTGTAAAGTTTCAAAAACGATAGAAGATAATAAAGCGATCTTCACTTTAATTTACAGTTAAAAAAATATAAAACAGGTCTCGATTACATGCTTTACGATGTCATAAGGGTATAATATCATAATAAGTAGACCCTATCTTTCTATCTATTGACCACCGGTGGACACCCTAAACAGCGGTAGGCTTCAAACTTTGTCAATTGTTGTGCATCATGTTGTGCATTGGGGTGTGTGCATCAACTTTGCCGACACGTGGTGGGTGACATAGTTTCAAAAATAAGATGACACGTTAACACTTTGTTTTAAAGTTTTAAAGACATTTAAGAGTATAATATACAAAGTTTTATATACAGCATATGGTATGTTGCTGGGTCTAAAGTGACATCTACTTACTGATGATTAAGGCGGGATATATATAGTTGCATTGTGGTCGCCGCGTCGCGGTGCCGGGATTTGACGCTGCCTGGGAAAAACAAGTTGACGGTCAGGTAGTTTCCAAATTGATTCAAAACAAATCATGGCATAACTGAATTTACAAATGCATGTACATGGCTCCATACACTAACGTGTGATGTACAATAACGGAACTGTATGCCTATGTAAAGGGTGGTCCGGTGGTGATCATTGATTTCATGCATAATTAATAAATGTATTGTATAACTTGAAATGTAATGATTGCGTTTATAATCGAAATATTATCAGAACATCGAATGTTGCTCGACATAAGAAATCATCTGGGTTTTTTATAAACTTCAAATAATAATAATAGAAAATATGAAGTTCATTTAGATTTTGATAAGATTTAAGATCCCGACCCTTATTTAGTTACCCGGGACCCTGTTACAGTACTTGCTGTATCATGACTCCGACACTCACGCAAGCAAAGAGGGCAGCATTTGTTGTTGAAGTAGCACGCCCTCACTTGTCAAATCAATTGATTTTGAGTGTTATTAAAATATTGTAAGCTCAACCGAACCGTGAAAAAAAGTTGTTCCACAACATTTTTTAACTTAACTTCTATGAATACAAGTCCAGCCATACTTGAAGTGTTAGGTCTACACTTTATTTTTCAAAATATATAAGGGTTGTCCAAACAATCAAAGCATAAGAGTTTTGAAGACTATTCAAATGTTATCTACTGAAGATAGCAATTTCTTTGATCTCATGGAATCATTGTAAAACACTACATAAAAGGCCCTAAATGCCTAGATCTAATTACGGGACGCACTATTAGATACTCAGGGGGGGGGGGGGGGGGGGGGGGGGGGGCATGGAAGTTTTCATTAAAAAAACTTTGCCCACTACCAGGAAAAACAACAACTTTGCCCACGAACCTGAAAAGAAGAAAAAAAGAGTTGACCCACTGCTGAGTAAAAAAAAAAAATCTGACTCACCCAACTTAATGTAAAGAAATACAGTAAAACCTTTAAAAAAAACCTTTGCCGCCTTTGCAAAAAGAAAAAGAAGAAAAAAAACCGCCAAAATTATTTTTTGCGGACTTAGGTGGCAAAAAAGAAAATCCGCCCGACCCCAACTTCCATGACCCCAACTTCCATGCCCCCCCCCCCCTCAAAACCAAATGGTGCGTCCCTAAGTGACCCATTACGTTTCAAGTTGTATCACGTGCATAACATGTTGAATATGCAAATATATTTATCAGTCGCGTGATAGCTATGTTATTAATACCAGACTGTTACTAAATGAAGTCTATTTTTCCTAAAATTGATATTAAGGTAATGAATTTAAAAGTTTGTTTTCAAAATAATATATTTGCTTAAAGAAATCAGTGCCGCCAAGTACCGACCGAATTTATTGGTATCTGAAATAACACTGGACTGCAATTTTATTATCATTTAATATTTAAGTGAAAGCGTTCTAAGGGTATAGTAGAAATGACTGTAAAAGATTATATGCAGTTAATAATGAGATATTAATTTTGACAATAAATTGTATTCAGATTCAGAATACACCTCTTAGAATATTTTAAACACATTGATTGTTGTTGGCGGTATTTTAAAAATGTTTAAAAATAGATACTTGTTTCGAGTTTTAAATTGTTTAGTGATAAAGAGCTGGTGAATAAAAATCATAACCATGATGTGCAATAACAGAAAAGGTATTTAAAAGGGGAAATTGAGTGTGAGATTTGACTGTTTTTCCTTATTAAAGTCTGTAAAACAACACTGGGTTACATTGATAAGATTAAAGTCGTAACCTTCCTCAATCATGCATTGTGAGCGTATTTTAAACAGGAGTAACATGATATAAAATTAATGACAAGAACGACAAGGGCTATTTATAGATGGTGTGACCGGTGACGTCATGTATTTACAAATGGGACACCCTCTGTTGATTCCCTCCAGGCAGAATATACAGTAAAGTTAATGAAGACAACATGAAATTTCTTTCTAATGAATTGTAAAACTCATTTATTTTTAATTTTTTTTGTGAAATGCGATAGCTTATAGCATTCCTAAGCAAGTTTAAAGACAGTTTTGATAACAATATGCTGTGACACCACAATCTAGTTAGAAAACCTGATCTGGCCTATGTAAACTATAGGAACTCTTGCCCGGTGTGTTTTGTCTCAAATCAACAGAGGGCGTCCTAAATGTAAACAACGGTCACCTCATCTATATAATTCGGATGGAGTTGCAGGATGAATGGACGCCGACGACAATAATTTTAACTTTAGCATTTTATGGTGTTACAAATTGCAATACAAATAATTGAATGCCTAAATATGGTAAATATTCCAAATGCCTACAATTTCTATAAATGATACGATTGAATGACTACCGAGTACGCAAATCAAATTGTTTGATTATGCCAATTTTGGTGGATTTAAATCCACATTATCATTATCATAAAATAAGTTTTAGATAAACACGGTCCACGTGGAAAAATAGATAAGGAACTTATTCCGAATTTACATATTCCAATTGAGTTCAAAGTTGTTAACGGTTTACTGCAATAAGTTAAAATGATTAAAAGTCAAGTCAAAATAAATTGTTTGGTTGGCAAGCCTAATAATTATCACAAGCTTGTAGACTAATGCAAATGCTATCTACTAAATATAGCAATTTCTTTGATCTCATTGAATCCTCGTATTACTGTATCAAAAAACCAAAAAACTGGCGAACATAAAAATAACTAAAATTAAATAAACATGGTGAAAAATATACTATTTTAGTTCAGATTTTCAAATTATGTTTCAAATACAAAGGAGAACATTAGTGTCATAAGTTCACTTGAAGATGCAATTAATACTCAAAATCAAAACACATGCTTTAATTCCCTACATCCAAAACTTTCCAAAGAATATTCACAGGCCGGATTATGTAAACTTTTAATCATGTATCATTCGAAAGTGACCTACAATCGGTAGGCATCACCAAACTAAATAGCTTAAAATGGTTCTGTATTACAAATTTGCATGAGCATTTCTTGCGCGGGTACCAATTTCAAATTTTCTGTCGGAACACATTATACTTTATCAAATTTTAGTTCCTGACATTGTTTTCTTCAGAAGATAACAATTTGCTTTATATTAACATTTGCGAAACCAATCCTTAATTTGTTTTTATGTAGCCTAAGTCCTAAAATGTGATGAAGCCTACATATTATAGGAAAAGAATAAAATCTCGAAATAATGTTATTGTGAATGTAATGTTAATGATATATTTTCATGAGTAGGAAGATAAGGCCAATAAAAAAGATCTGTCTCACATTCAGATCTTAACACTTTCCACGCGGCTATTGGTTTTAGCATTATACAAAACAGATTTTTCAGAAACCTTTCCGAACTTTCAAAGTCTCTCTCAAGAATCACTGAACCAATTATACTAGGCATGTTTGTACTTAGTTTAATGCATTTCTCTCGGTGATTCCAAGTATGGTGATATATAGAATGTTGACATTTTTCAAACATTTTGTGAAATTTTGGAATGTCGTCTGCAGCCGCATGCCGCGTGGAAAGTGTTAAGTATGTGACATCAGTTTTGCTGTATAATCCTAAGCGATGAGCCCAATTTTTTGCTTTAAAAAAAAAAAAAATTATAGTTATCCGGGGGAAATGAAAATCAATTGGCTCTGAAATGGCAATAAAAAGGGCAACAATTTGGCCAAAACCACAATAAAAAAGAAACATTTAGCATAGATTTTTTTGGTAAATAAAGAAAAGCATTTTGCAAAGCTATTTTGTCAAATCCTTAAAATTCAACGAGGGTATAGAGGCGATTTGAATGGAACATTACGAGAGTGCTTGAAGGGCTGTTGGTTTGGAGATTGCATACAACGACAACATCTTGATCTAATTAGTACCCCAATCAGGGGCGGACTGGGACCTGAAAGCGGCCGTGGCAAAATTATTAAAGCGGCCCTTTTTGACCATGTCAGGCAGAAGTATGTCGTCCCAGTAGTAAATTTTCGTAAAAGGTTGCCCCAATTTTTTCCCCCAGTCAGTCACCTCGTGAATTTCACGTAAGTGGGGGGTGGGGGGGGGGGGGGGGGGGGGGGCACGGTCACCAAATTTGAGTAACCGGCCCTGAGAGGCCCAAAACCAAGCGGCCCATGTGGCGATCGCCACAACGCCACAGTGGCCAGTCCGCCCCTGACCCCAATCTAATAACTCCACTGTATTTATGAACAATTGCATTACTTAGAAAATGTGTAAATGATTTAATTCTATGTTTTATTTCGATGTACACATTTTGCAATCTGGTATACAATTAGGGTTAGCACAGGACATAATGTCGCTCAACGCCTATGCTAGGAAGTGTTACTTTATGCATGTTCAGGGGCAAGTTCAGAGCACTTACAATGTTTTGATAGATCTGTTTTGGACCCAACACTGTTTAGAGCAGCCCAAAGGGTATACATAGGATTGAAATATTACTTCATTCGTGCTGAAGGGCCATATCGAGATGCGAGGTTTTGACAGAACAGTGATAATATTAAATTAATACATCTATAACTTAAAGGCATATTATGTGATCTTTTCCAGAGAGCGCCCTCTATTCATGATTTTTTTTAGAAAGTAGATTTTCTTGCAGATTTACATTTCCGATCATAAATCATACATACATTCCAAGTTACAGAGCGATACGATTCCTAATTACCTCAAAATCATGGTTTTAGAGTGAATTTAGAGTGAAAAATATAAACTGTCGGAATCCCGACAGTTTATTTTCATGACTCTAAAACCATGATTTTGAAGTAATTAAGAATCGTATCGCCCTGTAACTTGGAATGTATGTATGATTTATGATCAGAAATGTAAATCTGCAAGAAAATCTGCTCTTTTTTTTCGATGTTGAGGGCGTTCCCTGGAAAGATCCCATAATATACCTTTAAGGTAGCCTGTATAATAGCACCCACCTGATCTACTTGATTGCAGACTGAGCTGGAAACGGTATATTTCTAGATCCTTGAAAGTTTATCTACATCAGGATTCGTTATAGAAAATCAGTATATTCTCGTGAATAACTAACTCGAGCAAGCCTTGAGCATCGAATACGACGTTACATGGAAGTTCAGACGTAAACCTTGAATAAATTCGGAAAGCGTTCGTTGGGTTTTTTATATCATTTTGGGGTGTGTCGAAATTGTTGGAAATTTAAGTGACACGTTGACTGACACATGTCAAATTAAAAAGGATTATATTAGATAAGAATAATTGACAAGATATAGATGTCAAAGCCAGCCATTTAGTTTACAAAAAAATGACATAATTGACAATTATGATGAAAGACGTGTTTTTAAATCTAAATTGGAATGTGATTTATTTTAGACTAAGCCTATCCGATTCAACAGTTACAAGTAAACCGCTTAAACATTAAATATTAATGTAGTTTATGTCTAAAATTAATGTCTGCGATCGTACTTCAGGTTGGCTATATTAAAGTCCAACATTCCTGAATCTAGATAAATTGAGTAGTGTCGCGCGCTGTTTGACAAAGTATTACGGCAATCGAAATAGCGCCCTCTTATTTCAAGCGTCGCAGAGACGGCGTCAGACATGATCACATAAATCGATTGAAATAAATTTGAGACTATAATACGCTACTGTATTATTTCAGTCAACATGTGTGACGTGTTCTACCAAAACCAGACACAATTGGGCAAGATATCAAAATTGAGTTAGTAATTGATTATTAAACTAGAGATCTTCAGCTTTACAGTGGTACCTCTACTTTTTTAATCGGACTTCCCAAAGCGGAGTTAACTGATTTTCAAGTTCGTCTTTTATGGTCTTTATGAAAACACCAAACTGAGATATCGCCCTTTAAAGTTACTAGAACTAGGCTTTTTACTAGAACTAGGCTTTTTTAAATCACTAAAACATACATTAAGGATGATTTTTTAATCTGAATCTTTCACAATATTGTTAGTGTGAAGATACTAAGGAAAATGCATACTGGCCGTATTTTCTACCCAATGGTAAATATTTTCTTGAAGTACACATCCATGAAAAAATATTTACCCTTGATCATATAACAGAAACTGCTTGAAAGTATGGAATATCCACATTATAGAAGGTAGATGACCCGATCACATTCCGATTTTCAACTTGATGTTTTCTATTCTACATGAAAGGTCATCCTTAAAAAAGTCGTGTTCCAAAGTTTGAGTTGCATAGCTCTAATGGTTCTTATTTTAGACGCACAAGATGCTGTGAACTGTACCCATATCCATTGAGTAGTACACAAACTATATCGGTGGTTACCACCATTCGCGGTAATTCGACGTTATTTCATCGATTTCTCCGTAATTATACAGATTTAGGCCGTCAAATTTCAGTATGATGATGAGAAAAATACGAGCTTTCATATGATATGAAAATCTCCGTATGTTTGAAATAATTCTGTGTTACGAAAATGTGATCGGGTCATCTAATAATAATAATAATAATATAACGTATTTATAAAGCGCAACATGTATAAAAACCTCAGAGCGCTGTACACAAAAATACACATAAAAGAAGGGAAAGGCAAAGAATATAACATCAACATGGAGCATCTACCTTTAAGACAACTATGGAGAGACTGAGACTATTAAATAAAAACAATACTAATTGCATTTTCTTTCTCGTGCGTGGAGTACAAACAAGAGCTTGTTGTTTGGTTTTCTGTGTTTCGTTGGCTTTAAAGATGCATTCCAACGCTCACAGGATTTCTGGAAGGACTCCCAATTCTGTCTAGGGCCCTCTATAGGCCATTATATAGCCTAATATAAGGTTTATGTTTGGTACGCCACATGTAATGTAAACCTACACTTTACAAGGACAAACTGTGTAATAAGAAATGAGATTGTGTGAACCACCAGCAATAGTTTCCCAGTTACTATAGCTACATGTCAATCAAAACCTTTAGCCAATGACAAACTCAACCACATTTAAAACTTGTGATAGACATATCATGATTTTATATTGGGGCACTGTCTTTGGTTGGTGTTGTAATACCAGGGCCAGACACACGACTATCTGTGGACACACACACAGCAGGTGGAACTAGTGCAAAACTTCCCTGCCTGTAATTTCATAAGGGTAATTTCCAGCGTTGATATGTGGCAAAACAAGACCTAATTATACTCCCATACATTCATGATTCCAAACATTGACCCTATAGAGTCCAAAATATGTTCATGGGTTGGGTAATTTTTACAGGAAATAAATGTAAACATAATAGGTACTGCATGCTGGGATAGGTACGCGAAAATTCATACAGTTTTATATCTGAACTACAATTGCTTGGTAGTATTCTTTGGTAGTATATTAGAGGTTTTGTATAGTGGTGGTTTCCACCATCTGTGATTGCAGCCTATAGATACTGACCTATTTATATCGGGATTTATATATAATTACATACATTTCCATTGTAGGCCTATATCATTTGGTAAAAGTTCCATTGAATTTTAAATATATAATAACATTACAAAAACAATCATCTGTCTAGTGTATAACATAACATTTAATTGCATTTTGAACACTTATTTATTCAATTCGAAAATGTGTTGCAACATAAATTCTTTCAAATTATTATTGGTTGTCTAAGAGATTTGCCTTTATATCAACAGCATTATTTCAAGGTCTAACACAGTAAATGTCACTACTATAATCAGACTATCAAACCACAACAGACTGAAACCATAAACATTATATCAGCTATGCTGAAACCACATGTTTGCAACATTCAGAAATAAATAATTTAATAGTGGTTATTTTTATGGCGTGATTTTTTCACACATTGTCACGTTCAAGTCATATTAGATTTCTGTTTCATCATTTCATGTATTCTTAATTAAATTCTTCATTTTCGCTTCCTTGAACAAATAAATATATGTAGGCCCTAGTACCTTGTCATGTTCAATATTCATGTGTTAGGCCTAACTTTCTATGTAACTTTCATTTCATTTCTTTTATTAACTTTCTTGCCCGGTTTATTCTAGGCCCAGTAAAAATATTAAAAAGTTTCCCGTCTCCGCCCGCGGGTATTAAAGGAACTCCTCGTCCGCCTCCATTTTAGCCGCCGTCTCTTTTTTTTACTATTTACTATTTAAACATTTTTATTTATTTTTTAATTTTAAATTTTCAGAACTTGGTCACCTAAATAGCTTTAAAGTACCCGCAATTTTTTTTAAAGTGTTTTACAGATATCTGACCATGGATGTTCCTGACCGCTTGAGTGACCCATATCATGCCCAATTATCTTGGTGTGTTGAAATAATTAAGAAATACTTTCATCAATTCGAAAGACATTTTCATTTTAAACAACGATCAAGACACACAGTTTTAAATTATTTTCAACATTTCAAAAATACATTAACCCTCCCTCCTCCTTTTTTTAAAAAGTCCGGACGGGAAACATGTTTGTTTTTTTACTATGCCCTACATGAACAATGAAGTAACAGTAGCATAAGGCTATACTGGAGAGCAAAGGCCAACAAAAGAAAAAGTTGTTCGATTGTCCTCATCCGACCGACCCTATTTAATATTTTGAAAACTTAGAAACACTTTTTTCTCTTCCTTTTAGTACAAATGAATACCGACCCTTTTTTTGGAAATTCCAGATTTTTTTTGTCTTCAAGAATTTTACTTCCTGGAAATATGCTAAACATTTGTTCTCTTCATGGTTTCTTTTGGTCTTTTAAACTGTTTTGAAAGTGATGAAATAACCCATTCATATTATGCAGTAACTATTCCAGAGTCATGGATTTTCATGACAAACTTTTCAAAGTTAGAGACTATGATAGGGTTAGAAGGTGCGGAATTGTAAAGCGTGGAGTTCATAGAATCCTTGATATTTAGCGCTAATTTGCATCATTTGCGTTATCACTAATAACGATATGAAGTAAGATTTAATCAAATGGGTTTAGCTTTTTAGCACATTAGCGCGTGGAGTTAGCTACTTTTGGCCCGTCTTCTTCACCATGTTCACGGTCGTCTGCCGACATCAGCGACTGATATCAGTTCTAGTTGATATGACTCGGGATCCGCACTTACCGGTAGTTGAATTTCGACCCGCCCAAGTCTCTACATCAAACTGTAACACACTCTAGGGTCACCTGAGGTCGTTTTTGGAAATTGAAACATTTTCGACCAAATATTCGAAACATAAGTATAGATATGAAATTGACCAGAATTTCGACCTAACCCAATTTTCTACACTTTACTGTTTACAGCGCTAGCACAAGATCAAAGTGTTATTTGTGCTAGACTTGCTAATAAAAGCTCAACTAGCGCTATAAGCACATTATAATCGTGCGACTCCCAGACTTGGTTCATGTTGAAACAATTTTAGCGCTAATTTACATTAATCTTACTCGCTATTTGGATGCAATTAACGATATTAGCAACATTGCGATGTTTTGCTAAGCATAGATCCTTCTAAAGCCAATGTCGCACCTTGATGGGGGGGGGGGGGGGGGGGGGAGCGGGCAGGTATGACAATTTCACCTTTTTGACAAAATGTAATGTTCATATTGTATTTATGGCTGTGCAAATGATTAATGATTTTTCATTTTCATTTTATTTCAAAGGTAAAAGAATTGTATTTCCTATCATTAGCAGGAGTACTCTGAATGCGGTATTGTTATGTTAATGAAGAGGTCAGCGGGAAGTATGAAGGAAGGTGAACAGTGCGTGACGCCTCCACTGATGGCTTTAGATTCGGCGCTGCAAGACATGCTTTATCGGTATAATCGTATTGCGTATGTTTTGTGTATGCTTTACGACGTTTTGTGAATCAGCTATAGCGGGAGCTATAGGCCTTTAACATGTTTAATGGTGTTGGCTGTGGATTATGTTTTCCTTTGATATAATTATTATGTCTTCTGAAGAACAGTCTTCATCGATAGAGCCTCAGGAGGTTCAGGCAAGTACTATTTAGTATCATATCTGTGTTTTTTTCGAGTATGGCTATACAAGTCATAGGCAGTGTTCTATCTTACTTTCATAAAAAGTGGGACGATGACTATTCAATGGCGTAAGTTTTCCAGATAAAGATGGCTGCCTATATCTTATTCAAGTTTTAATACATTGGTATTCGGAATATATATGAGTTTGACCTGAGACGTATAATCGTCTTAATAGGGCAGAAGGTCATAGCATGGACTTTATAAGTCCATGGTTATAGTATGATGAATAATTTTCTGAGGAATTTGCGTCTGATGACAGTGATTATCATTAAGATGAGATCCTTATTCACAATTGTGTAAGCCAGAGCTGCTAGAGAAAGATAGGGAGGTAAGACTGGTAAACAGTTTACAGTTTAAGCGTTGAGCTTATTTAGTGGGTTTTGTTTCTGACAACCTTTTTCGAGGCTTTATCCCACAGATTAAGTACCAGTTTAGCCACATAAGTTTCGGTATCAGGCTCCACAGGCACTTGGGGTCGTAAATCTGGGGTTGGAGATGAGATTGTATACTACCGACTAAACAAGTGGGTTTGCCTGGGAGGCATAAAATATCCAGACAATACAGGTATGTGATACTTTACAGATTTTATTCTCAAGCTTGTGTGTTTATTTTCGTGAAGTGTAAAAGTTTTACACTACATCTCTTGACATTTAATAAGTGTTATTATACTCACTGTCTCTAGTATTTTATGCTATCACAAATCAATATGTATTGTGAGTGGAGTATTATTGTTAATTTTAATCTTGGTACCAATCGATGTAACATGATATGTTATTTATTCTGCTGATACAGATTACAACGTGTATTACGACACGGGTGTCTCTACCTGCCTAGTCCTATTGTAATGGTGTACATGATATGGCGGATTATCACTGGGCTTGAATGCCAGATCACTCAGAGGACATAGTACACGATTTATACGTTAACGATTTTTATCTGTGTATACGGTTTATGAATGAACAGGGGTATTTAGCTCCTATATGATTGAAATTACGACTTTTGAGTCTCCACAGGCACTAACAGGAGGTGCTATTTGTTATCGAATGGGTACAATTTACCTTTTGTTCCTACCACCTGTGTTTGAAGAACTTTAAATCTTCATTTTAATCATAATTGATTTCGTTTCAGAGATAATTGAGTGTATTCTCAGAATTATCCACAGCATGCACCTTTGTCGGTTTCCTTTCAAGATTCAGGAACCCGGGTTCAGGTATATATATATTTTATAAGTTCTTATGGAATAAATTTGTTTTTCCTTTGACGATTAGTGTGAAAGTAGGCTTATAGAGCTTTTCCACGAAGGGATTCTTGTGTTCCTTCGACCAAGTCCTTGCTTCGACTTATATCAGCATATCATCATATTGATATCACACTGCATACTTGATGAGTTGAGTTGGATTTTTTAAGATGGTATTTGATGATATGTTTGTGTAGTTTTGCCCTGTATATTTTTACTCAGTGTATGCGATCATGGATCAAGACTGGTGATACAAAGGTACCGTATTATATACGAAGGGTCCTACACTCAACGATGGGTAGATAAGAAACAACACGAGGAATGGAATCTGCAGTATTTATAGCAGACCCGATAGCTGCTGGAGTAGAGCCAACAGAATATCTGTTTGTTTGGTAATAGATTGGTTTGGGATATACATGGGATGCGACATCAGGTTGTTTGGTAGTTATAGGATGAAAGTATCTAATGTTTTAATTTGTATTGTTTTCTAGATCGGATGCATACCTCCAATCATGGTCATAGCAGGCTAGATGTCTATTATAGTTTACAGGCTATTTAACATGTATAATACCTCTGTAGGTTTATCCCATCATTGCCAACTGAGTTTATATATATTTATCCATCACGAGAGTGGCACTGGGATAAGGTATTTAGATTACTGCAGACAGTGGTATTATTATGATAATAATTATATTCTTTTGAGAAGAGATTATCGTATATTTGAATAACCGAATGGTATTTGTATATACTTACCACATTTCTTATGCATTCAAATGCAAGTGGAGTTATGTTCAATGTGATGTATTGAATTTAACCAGTCACGTGAGTCGTAGGAAACAGGTAAAGCTCCACATCAGAGGGTGATTTAAGCAAGCCCCAAAATTCAATTCGTTTGTTCAAATGACGTCATCAACAGGATTCAGCGTTCAAAACGCTTATTTACGTGTGTATTTACCCCAAACGCCCCCACACAGAGCTACCGTAAAAGACAAAAAGTTGCGTATTTCAAATGCTTCGATCTCTGCGAAAATTCAGTCGATAAGGATTTTTTAAGCTGATCCCTGAAGCTAGATATTCAATGTACCTGTTTATGCTCCTTTATTCCCTATCGACTAATGTTTTACTATGGAAAAAGGCCTGGTTCCTAGCTAGAAAAAGCTAGAAGACATTCGAAACCACCGAGCGTAAAATATCGATAACGAAGAGGTCAAGTCAGTGTACATGCGGTACGTGAGCGCTGTGTTGGTATACACTCGTTGTGCACTGTCAGTACAGTGGTGGTATTAGTAGTTTACTTCAATAACTGTGCGGTCGAGTCGTGCTTGCAGAGTTAGAAAACCAAGTTTGATCGGGATAACACCCTTTTTTCACTGAATTTATAGACTGCATATCTCCAACTTTTGCTTTAGCCTTTTGTGATTTGGATTATATTTGTCTCTGATTTGGAGCCATCACGTTCTGCTTGCAGAGAGTAGAGAGCTGATCGAGAAAAAAATTCTTTCCATTCAATTCAACCCGGGCATTCAACATCAACATTTTGAACTTTGGAAAGTCGAGAAAGAGATTCGTTTTTGTTTGACATTTGTGTCTTGTGGTCCAGGATGATTTAGTTTTCTATGATTGGAGCTGGATGGTACATTTCAGAGCATATTCTTGGTAAGTGCGCCAATTTATGAATTATTGAGTTTCTAATTTAGTTTGGTATTTTATTTTCACTCCCACTCATGAACTGGCCAAAAAGAGGAAGTAAGTTTTTCAATATCAGAAACAGATTATGTGGTCATAGTAGTGCAATGATTTGACTTTTATCAACTTAAACCATCTTCCATGTCACGAAAATACAATTGTTTCCATTAAATTATATACTCAACATTCGCAAGTATTTGCAGTTGATGTATAGAACTGTAGTGTAGACGTAAATTGATTCCCGAATTGATTTGACGGAATAAACCGTATACTTCATGAATTGACTGTACATGCCGTCAATAGTCAAATTCATGAAGTATACGGTTTATTCCGTCAATAACTTCTAAAAGTACAGGCGTGACCAAATCCTGCCTAATTTTATAATTAAACTTTATTTAAATTAAAGACTAGGCCTAGTTAGTCTTTGTTTAGTTAGCGACAACTGACATGCAGTGATTTCAGAAAGTTTGGATGATTTACATACCAAATCGAATATTTAAATAATTGCTCGTTTATTTCATGGCCTATCCAGGCAATAGACAAAAATATTCTCGGTAAAAATGTCGTATTTGTTGCCCCGGACAGAATAAACGTATATTTCACGGCTTATTCCGTATGTGTGTGTGTAACTGTATTATTAACACTTATTTAAATCATTGCATAGCGGGGGAGACTCAGGTTATTGCCAGTAGACTCTCAAGTAAACAAGTTTTCGAGGGTCATTTATCGCCTATCGGTTATTTCTGCCGTCATGCGCGATAATTTATTCGAAACATTTTTAGCCGAGCGAAATGATAACCAAATTCTCTCCTTTTCCTTCATTTCTTTTGCTTACACAGGTACCCGAAAACTGGTGGATGTCCGGTCCAGAAGACAGTTTAAACAACCAGTCTACTATGCAAACATGGTAAGACGAGCTTCAAGGCCAGGGTGATGATGATGGTGATTTGTCAATATTTAAAGTCATGGTCAGAATTTCGAGGAGAATAAGAGAATCCGTTCGTGCAAAGATTCCTACTGGTAAAGTTGCGAGAATCCATGTTGATTCTCGTAGAGATATTCTGTCTACGCTTAATTTCAATGGAGGAGAATCCATAGATTCCTCGCAAAATCCTCTGCAGGAATCTAAATGAATTCTTGCAACCTTTGACAAAATTCTGACCCTGTCCATGTAGGTCTCCAAATTTATTCAAGGAAGTATTTTCTTGGAAATAGATACAGGTTGAGGTGGGTTGGGATTGGGATATTTCAAGTTAAGGGCAGAATACATATTATTTGAACAGTTTAATTTTATTAACCTGATCTGGAACAAAAGTTTGACTATAATTTTATCCAGAACAGTTGAATGATATACATGTATATGGATGAAAAATATCCCTCGCCGACTCGGATGCTTTCATTTCATGGCTCTCAGTATGTATTGGCTGCAAGACTTTACAAAAGTAATTAAAGCTCACTTTCACTACTAACACTTAAACAGTCTAAGTTTGATCATATTCATATCAGCAAACCAGGGCGGTCTACTCGAGAGAGCTGCTCAGCCTGCTGTCTGAAATATTTTTAGCTGAGAGAAATGATAACTCAATTATTTCCCTCACCTTCATTTCTTTTGCTTACAGGTACTGAAAACTGGCAGATATCCGGCCCAGAAGGCAGTGAACAACCAGTCTACTATGGCATGCAAGCATGGTAAGACGAATTGTTCTCAAAATCTGACAAATAAACTCTTTTTATTTTTGGTGGGCGAAAGTTACCCATCACAGCTCAAAGTATCTCCAGTCTACGGTACATCACAAGTCAACATGAATACTTCAAACTTTTTATAATTAGCAACAACACACCTCCATCAATTTTAATCAGGTCTGGGGGCGATTGGAAACATTGCTAGACTGTAATTAAGTCCATGAATAGAGCGTAACGACACTATTTATGCGACATTTGTATAGTCTAGTACAAATGGTTGCGCACAGTTGCGCCCAGGTCTGTACACTACTATACATTACTATACAGTACATTGTGTACAAGGCTTTATCAAATTCATTCTTGAGGGGCACACCGCTAAACAGTCAAGTTAAATTGATAACTAGCAATATTTATGGCTGAATGAAATATTAACCCAGTTTTGTATTTCCCTTTTCTTCTTCAAATTTTTTGGCTTACAGGTATCATCAGACACAGGCGGATATGTCCAGTCCAAAAGACAATAACTACCAGTCTACAGGCAGGCTTAGAAAGACGAACTGCAAGAGTGATCAAGAATCGTAGGAAACCTGATTCTCCGTTAATTGTCGCTTGACATTAAATTTTGACTCTTGGAAAAAAAACCAATAAATCCTTACATGTATACACATAATTGGGTGAGGTAAATGATGATGTAATCATCTCATAAGCTGGATTCTTCAAATGAAATGTGTGTTTATATTATTATAAAGGTACCTTTCAAGTCACATACAATTTAAAACCTCGACCTTGCTTGTATTGTTTCTTTGTTTTATATGTCCACAAGTCTTGAAAGCTGCTATGTGTTATCCTGAAATTGGTGTTATCAGTTTCCACTGAATTAAAAATTCCCACAAGTTTTTAAGGTATATGACCCGATCACTTTTTTGGGGCTTTGATTTTTTTTCACATCAAGATATTTTGGTATATCAGAAGAATCCCCATATTTTTCTCATTATTTCTGTAAAATATTAGGGGCCAGAAATGTTTCATTTGGAAATTATATAGGCTAAAATGTAGTGAATTACTGCCAAAGGTGGTTAACCACCAACCAGTCTGTGTACTACTCAATGGGCACATGTCTTTTGACCTTGCGCTTCTAAAAATAGAACCATTGGAGTTATGCAACTCGAACTTTGGAATGTAACAATTTTCGGGTCATCTACGGATCTACCTTTAATGAATAATTGCTTAAAGGTAGATGTACCGATTTTCAACTTGAAGTTTTCTATTCTACATGAAAGGTCATCCTTAAAAAAGTCGTGTTCCAATGTTTGAGTTGCATAGCTCTAATGGTTCTATTTTAGACGCACAAGATGCTGTGAACTGTACCCATTGAGTAGTACACTAACTATATCGGTGGTCAGTGGTCACCACCATTCGCGGTAATTCGACGTTATTTCATCGATTTCTCTGTAATCATACCGATTTA
The DNA here is from genome assembly GCA_035610835.1 of Ophiura sarsii. NCBI lineage: Eukaryota > Metazoa > Echinodermata > Ophiuroidea > Amphilepidida > Ophiuridae > Ophiura > Ophiura sarsii. Next base: position 13,061,481 of record CM069449.1, read on the forward strand.
GGCCGTCAAATTTCAGTATGATGATGAGAAAAATATGAGCTTTCATATGATATGAAAATCTCTGTATGTTTGAAATAATTCTGTGTTACGAAAATGTGATCGGGTCATCTACCTTTAAGATGTTACTGTGTCAAACTGTTTCAAACTGTTTCAAACAATTGCACAACAGGGGTAGAAAATCTGTTCTGGCAAGTAGAACACACACTGTTGAATAGAGGTTGAGAATCCACATATTTTCACAAAGCAGAATAAAAACAGATTCTTGTAACCTTTGATGAACCTGACATTATCCAAAATGGATGTTAATCAAAGAGCATGAGAGCATTCACTACTATTTATAGAGCCCCTTGTTTAAACAAATTGTGATGTAAAAAAATGAATCAAATTTTAAGGACTAAATAAAACAAAACCTAAATGTACATGAGTTCAAGATTTTAGCTGTTTTGACAGGCTCTCACCTTTGGTGATACTTAATTTTATAATTTTCAACTTGATGTTTTCTATTTTACATGAAAGGTCATCCTTAAAATTGTCGCATTCCAAAGTTTGAGTTGCATAACTCCAGTCCAGTGGTTCACAAGGTTTTAAGAAATTTACCAATTGAGTAGTATAAAAACTGGCGGGTGGTTAACCATCTTTGGCAGTAATTCAAATATAATTTTCCAATGGAATTTTTTATTTCTGGTCTAATATCTTTGTGAGAGAAAAAAATTGTAGCTAATAAAAAGTGATCAGAACATAAACCTTTAATAACAAACCCTTTTTTGAGATGCCAAAATTTCCCATTCTTGTACAAGCTGTAAACATGATCTATAATTGCTCTCTGCAATGATTAGATTCAAAGCAGTCCTTATATTTTGAACATCAATACAACGAATGGAATACAATAAAAGACCAATAAGTGTACATTTATAAATAAAAATTCAAAGTTTAGACCTTCCGAGAAAGGGAGTCGTTACTCTGAATTTCATGCTTAACGCAATCTTCAGACGACACTGATGATTGCGTTAAGCATGGAACTGAGAGTAACGACTCCCTTTCTCAGGTCTAAACTTTTTACTTCCGTTTGGAATTGAGCACTCTAATTCGAAAGATACTAAATCTGACCATGAAATCGATTCAATATTCATGATATTTATGACTTTATTTTTAATATGCATTTACATGTAACATCAATGATTATGGCAATAATAAAATCTGAATTATGCTAACATGTATATAGATTAATATTTCCTTGTTGAGTGAACTATAACTGTGTAAATTCTGTATTAGAAAGTGTGTGTGTGGGGGGGGGGGGGGGGGGGGCGGCGGTACAGTTTTACTCCCTCTTTCCCATTTTCTGTCATGGTATAAAGTCAGGCCTTTACAAAAATTGGAATCTCATTCCGGGGAAATATCATGGCACTGGGAGGGATATGTTATTTCTGTAAGGCTATATTAAAAAAATCTTGTCTCGAAGCTATTCAGTTTTTCAAAACCTAATGAGGAATGCGTGTTTTTTTAATTTTTAAATAGACCGTGTAAAAGTGACCTTTTGTATTTAAAATGATGTGATCAATGAAAATCTGAAAAATCATTGAAATTTTGGGATTTTTTTTTATAAAAAAAAGATTTTTTCTTTTCTTCTAACATGCATCAATTAACTAACGCGCGCAGGAGCTTTTAAGATTTTTTTTTTTTAATATAGCCTTATTAAAGAAAATTAAAAAAATGATTGTGTTCTGTGCCCCTTTTCGTAATGGGTACACGTCAACGGAATAAGCTTCAAAATGTAATATGTTTATTCGTATAATAAGGCAGCAAACATGATATTTGCCATAAAAGGAGGAGAACGATTTCCTCCTCTTGAAGACAATTCAGAAAAGTGTAATTGAGATTCAAGATTCTGGACTCGACTAGTATCCTCCGATACTGGAACACCCAGAATCGTTCGATACTGTTACAAAATCAGTTCCAGTTGTATCGGTTGTTATACTGGCACATAATTTATGAGTTGTTTTCGTATCGGGCAATCGTGCAATACTGGGACAAATCGCACTGGTAGCATGTGTATACTAGGAGCGGTTGATATAAAACCATGTTCCAGTATCACTCGATACTGAACACAATCATTCTTTTGTAACATCGTACATACCAGTATGAGGTACACTTTTTCTTTAAATTCTTCCTATGTTTCTGCGAAATGTGTCCCTATTCTCTATTTGGCTTCCTCTGGACAGTGACGTCTTTTAACAGCCGCACCTTTTACGCATGCATATGTATCTTCTGTCTTTCAACGCTCGTGTGTATATGCCAGCGCGAGTTAGCACGCATGTTAGGAGTGCAATTAGTAGAATACGCAGTTACGTCATTGTCTCGTGATGGCCAAATTCTCGAAAACAGTTGTTAAGCAGTCATGGCTATATAGTCTTTTGGCCATCATGAGCCAGTGATGACGTAACTGCGTATTCTACTAATTGCAGCACATAGCGCGCACCTCCTGGAGGCACTGGCGTACACACGAGCGTTGAAAGACGGAAGATACACACGCGTGTGAAAAAGCTGCGCCTGTTATGTTACGTCACTGTCCAGAAGAAGCCAAATAGATAAGAGAATATTGAAAAAGGACTTGTTGAATGACTGCGTTACATTGGGGTATCAAGTTTACATAAATTTACGCAATTTGTTTTTCCAGGACTATATTACGAGTCGTTACGAAATATAATGTGCTGAGTGATAGGCGTGTGTAAAGCATCTATTCGATTCTAAAATAGGGCTCTAAATATCAGGTTTTGCATTGGGCATAAATTAATTTGGCATGTTGCGTTATAAAAAATAAAACCAAAAATGCTTTTTGTTGGCGCAGAAACTTCAATTTACTACTTACGACCTGATCATCATCATCGCAGTATTTAAATTAAAATTATTAGCATGGTTTACTGCAAGAAAATTGGTTCGATTTATCAAGAAGCCCGATTTTATTCATTTTAAAGGTATTTGCGGAAATGGATTGTTTCGAGATATTTTCAATTCGCGAAATGTTTACCGCCCGTGTATAATTAATCGCACAGCTGCCGAATTTTGTCCGTCATCCAAACTCCTGATGCAAATATCATAAAAACGGGGACTTTTTAATTTTGAGCACATGCGGAATAAAGTTTGGATTAATATTATCTTATGGATTCTGAAGGTTGGTGTAATTTCTTTGCAATTTCTTTCTGAAGGGTTTTTCGCCAGCTAAACAGTCACACAACAGTGATCTGATCGCGACGATGTCTGAGTTGTCTGGGTCAAAGGCCATCGGGTCAACTATCGGAAAAGTGTGTATCGACTGATTGGTGACGTCAGCACGAAATATTACTTATTCATGAGTAACGATCGCAAAGCATTCGGGGTACTGCTTAAATCACCCTCTGGCTCCACATGAAGAGAGTTGAAAGAGTGTTCCTAGCTTTAGATGCATTTCTGCCAGAGTTTATTAAGGAAATGTGAACTGTTCACAGATAATAAAGGCATAGTCTCAATCGTGAGTAAGGGTAGTATGATACATTTCTATTGTGCATGTCATGTCTCACTGGAGTCTTAATTTATAGACTTTGATCCTGACAGTCAGAATTGTATCCACTGAGCTTGATAGTTTTGGAGTAGCCACACGGGGCTCTATATATTATCGTAGCTATACTGGACTTGACGATTTGGAATAATCTGCCATCGCTCATATGGTTTTGATTATTTGGTGCAGATATTTATATGGTTTGATAATTTGCCATAGCCACTGGGTTTATAGACTGTTTTTAGTCTTCAGTGGATCCACGAGATGAGTAAGTATATTGATTTTTGACGATTGGGGTGTATTGACAATTCTTTCAATTTGTCGTATTTTGGGGTTCTATGATCAGATCCTTTATACCAACTAGCCAAATAAATGTTGGTGCGCATGTTCAGATCATGCGGATGCATTTACGATTAGCCAGGCTGGGGCCATAGTTGAGTTGTTCCCCCATATGTTTCTAGTTTCTAGACATATTTATCTTTTAAGCACGTCAACTGCATGTTGGTCTTATGAGTTCTCAGATTTCTGATCCTCCTTGTTTTTCGTGCATGGGAGAAATCACACATATATCTTTGGATCTTAGATGATAAGTGATTAGGACATGTATGTGTCAGGATATAATAATGCTTGTCTGTGAGCACTATTATAAGTTCGTGTTTTAGCGGCAGAACTCATTTCTTGGAGTTGTAAATCCACTGGGTGTACTCCAAGTGTATAAGTCATGTCTCACTGGAGACTTAGACTTCAATTCTGACAGTCAGAATTTTAGCCACTGGGTTTGATAATTTTGAAGTAGCCGCGGCCCGCGGGGCTAGATAAATTGTCGTATCCACTGGGCTTGACGATGGTATAGCCACACTAGGGCTAGATGATCTGCCATTATAGCCGATGGGCTTGATTATTTGGTGCAGCCACATGGCCAGATTTTTATATCTTATGAGATTAATTTCATTATTTTATGTATCTTTATTGTACAGGGATGTAGAGTATTTTCCTACCATGTGGAAAATTAGCCACGATGTGCAAGCAAGGTACTTTATCCATCTATATAATAACGATGTTTTTGACTCCTATCTGTCTATCGATTCAGCATTTTATGCTGTCAAGTTGCACTTTGACTGTTGCCCACCTGTGGCTGACAACCCGTGCGACATGAAATTACCCATCGGTGGTTTGCTATAAGATAAGTACTAGCTAAATCGGTAAGGTAGAAAAAAAAAAAAAAAAAAAAAAAAAAAAAAAAATTACAGCCGATATGCTTCACATAGTAGTGGAGAAGTTTGGGTTTTGTGATTATCGTTATGCATAGAATGTGTGCATATATTTGCTACTAATTTCTTACGCCGGTTTTTCATCCGTTAAGAATAATATGAGTATTTTTCTTACAGTAGATGTGTGGTGTTCAGCTGTATTCATATCATGCTTATTATTGTTAGACAAGTATAACAGTTCAGTGTTTAGAAGGGCATGGATGATAGTAGCTGCCTCTGGTTACCACTTGTACAGTTTTTATAATACCAATGGAATATTTATCCCTTGCTAAACTAGATATGAGTTCTGATGATTGTCTCCAGGCAGGTCACGTTTTGTTGTTGTTGTTTTTTAAAAATGTGTACCCGGTTATATGTAACCAGGAGTCCTAAGCTCTCATACCATGCATACAGTAGATGCCGTGAAAATTTTACATTTTCCCCTAGAATTATTGGATTGTTTCCTAAACATTTTTGGACTTTATAGTTTGAGTTCTGGTGGAGCATCAGCAGAAGCTGCTGTAGTAGTTCCATACGGTTTGCTTAAGAAGCATGGTATATGGCAAACATATATCCGAGGATAGGTATGTTTATGAGGAACTTATTCATCAACTTATAGATGATTCATGGACTCTCAGTATCATGTTAGTGTCCTGCATGAAACATGATATATATAATTGTTATTCTCTTCACATCATAGGTGTGTATGATTGGTATGCCAATGGTTAATATTTTGATGTTTCCTTACATGTACATGTAAAAGTAATATTTAGTGATCTGGTGTCACTTTTTTGTTTACAGAAATACATCAGTATTGATAATGCATAATTCTCAAACGATACTTGTATTGCCCGTTCTTTGATATCTGATTAGGGGTTAGCGGAGGCTATGTGCCCGTCGTCTAAGAGCCGTGCGCCCCAAATAGTGTATTTGATTAATGTGTTTCTTTCAGGAAGACGAATAGCGGGATAGGAAAATTCTTATTTGCGGTTGAGCTAGCGAATTAGAAAATAATTGTATTTCCTATCATTAGCAGGAGTACTCTGAATGCGGTATTGTTATGTTAATGAAGAGGTCAGCGGGAAGTATGAAGGAAGGTGAACAGTGCGTGACGCCTCCACTGATGGCTTTAGATTCGGCGCTGCAAGACATGCTTTATCGGTATAATCCGGACCTGTTCACTTAAGAAGAGGGGAGGTATGTTGATTTAATGAGAGGAATGTTTTAGAAACATGTTTGAGTAAACTTTACTTGGAACTAATTATTTAATACTAGCCATGTCGTTTCAGAGAAGATAAGACGTCTGGCATAGGATGATGCTACACAAGACGGAGTCTGATAACCTAGTTGGAAGGATGAGGAGGATCCATTTGCAGAGAGATGCAGAAGAGACTTATAGAACTGAGAAGATTCCTTTGGCAATGAAGAATAGTTAGCGCAGGATTTTGATTCAGGAGAGATACAGAGAAAAGGTGAAGGGAATGAAGGTCGGGAGGAGAGTGGGTAAGTTTGGAATTATATTTGTTCTCTATCCACGTCTGCTATGTGCCCGTCGTCTAGGAGCGTGTTTCTACAGGAGCCTCCGCTATTTGCCCGCGGAGATTTAGCCGTCTAAAAAGGCGGAGGTACTTGAACGCGCTGTTTCTACAGACGACGTAAAAGACGGCTAATCAATTTCCCGATGACCTCTAATCGCAAAAGCCGTAGGATAAGGTCGGGGGTCAAATAAGCAATGCATTGTGGGTCATTTTTATACTGCAAAATGGCGCGACTTGCACAAGCAGAAATCGTGATGTTTGTTGGCTTGTTTTCAATTTTATCGCGAAATTCTGACGACAATCCTATTCAAGAAAGAAGAGTGCGTTCCAGGAGAATTCGAAGAATAACATGTGCCTTAAGACGACTACGACGAGCGGATGATTTAGCAACAAAACGACGAGGAGCCGTGCGCCCCAAATAGTGTATTTGATTAATGTGTTTCTTTCAGGAAGACGAATAGCGGGATAGGAAAATTCTTATTTGCGGTTGAGCTAGCGAATTAGAAAATAAGTTTGTCACCCTTGAGTGACCCCAGGGCCGTAAGACACTTTTTTCAAAGGGGGGGCGTTTTCAAAAAAAAATCACGAGATTTTTTTGAGTCAAATATGCGCGCGTAGCGCGCGAAAATT
>CM069449.1:13068530-13273530 GCA_035610835.1 Ophiura sarsii
AAATATGGTTTTATCTTGGTCACACAAGTGGTTATTTGTCGGGAAATGTACTTGAAATAGTGAAACAATATGATCGCATAAATATGTTAGAAAATGGGCCTGATTGCCATTCGACAAAATAGGCAATTTCGCGTTATTTTCTTTATTGTCATAACTGTATTGAAAATGCATGTAAACGCTATGATAGAAAAGTTGATTCAACACATGGCACGCATGTATCATGACGTACAAGCGTGATTGTCTTATTGTGATTGGTTTAACTACTAGAGATCATTATTATTCATGATACGAAATCAGCGGAAAGTAAAAATACAGCCGTCAAAGTGAAAAATAGGTGGGGAGGTCGTTTTTCGTTAATTGATGTTAATCGCATCTGTATATATTCTTCAAACTATGTCTCCGATTTCAGCGGCCAAAATTATTGGAAAATATTGTTTTCAAAGGTTTTTCATCATGAGGTGCTGTTAGAAATTCGCGAAAAAGAGTAAAACTTACGAATATTGCCTTGCCAAAATGTTGAATTTGCGTGATTTATCGTGCCGTAATATCTTTTATTACCCCCACCAGTTTGGTATCGTCTGCCATTGATCAAATGTCAAATCTACATATTATTATAGTCCGATGTAAATGAGGCAATTACATTTACCGAGTTACCCCGTCTGTTTCAATGTGTCGTGAGCTTTCCTCAAACAGTTGCACGTGCGAATATGTGAGGGTGCAGTGTTTAATAACGAAACAATCGGAGCTCTACGAGTTCACTCATTTTTTGAAAGTCGTGTTATAACGGGGGAGGGTTGGGTTTAACGGCACATTTATGTATTATATTTAGATATTGTGTAACTTCCGCCATGTCGAAATTCCACATTTAATACAAATTTACTCAATAAATATTCATAATGACATGCCGCATGTTTATATTATAGCTCAAGTAATTTATTGAAAATAAAAACATTGTTTAAATAAAACATGACACCCCTTTCAAAAGTGAAAGCGTCCAACCCCAAAAAAAGTTTTCAGTCCGAGCATGCCGCGGCCGTGTGTTCTCAGAAAATAATGGCGTCTTCTCACCTTATTTCATGTTCTGTTTCTTGTTGTTCTGTAATACTTCAAGTTGTTTTCATCTGCATCTACTTTGACGTTAATTTTTAGCAGATAAAAAATGACTACGAGTGAGTCGAAAGGCTGATATAGCCTAGACGTGAGTACAAAATAAACCAAATATAAAATGAAAAGGGGTACTTTAAAATAAATACTACATCATCGTCCAACCCCGCCTGTTCCTGATACGGTTGTTCTCCTACTAAAAAAGGAACCCAAGAGTATGGCGCCGCTCACATCGCCAGCGGTGTGTGTTTACGCCGTACGCACGATGTTGCTCTAAAATTCGCTTCATTGTGCACATTTGGTTGCACTTATGAAAGTTTTATGCATTTTGGTAGTACACAAAATTATTCTGATGGTAAATCTTGAACGAATCGCGATTTTAATAATATGTAATGTTAATGTCCGGAAGCTGATTAAAACCGGTGCAGATTTGACAATAATAAAAGGCAAATGAACTGAAGACAACACAGAGAACAGAAGTACATATCTACTGTACAGTACAGTACACTTTGGTGGACATTTAGTATATTTTATTGCGTTTTCACTTCCTCGAAAATCTGGACTACCAATTTTCGTAAATCCTGAGTCCCGCCCGAAAAACAAAATCGAGTCCCGGGAGCACTGAATTCCCGAACATCCTAGACCCAATGGTGGCTATACTATCGTTCATGCTTCACTATACTATAGCCACAACACCCTCTATAGACACACGACGTCGCGAAAATCACATTTTTAATTCAAGATTTTCACATCAAATATGATTTAAATCAATCAAAATGCATTCACATGTTGTTCCTAGAACTCTTAGTAATACATTGTGTTAATTAATTTTGATCAAGCGGCAGTCGGCAGTGCTGACACTCGATGTGAATTTCGCGACGTGAACAGTCAATAGGGAGTTTTGTGACCCTAGGTAGCCAGCTACCTAGGACAGGTCACTATTGGGACTACGAACATCCCAGCCTAGCCCTATGCCTATAGGCTATAGCCTAGGCTATGTAGCCTATAGCCTAGGCTATGTAGCCTAGGCTATGTATGGTTTAACCAGGGAGGTGTAATATCTCTCTGGTTAAACTATATGTAGTAGTACTATTTTGATATCAGAAGAAAAGCCTATCTTATTTTCAATATTCCCCTAAACCAATCACCTCGGTAGATGTTATTGTTACTTATTGAACCATCCAGAAGAGAACGCCAATTCGCCAACTGGTTTTTGTGGCAGTACCAAAGTCAAAGTGGCGCACCATTTAAAAGGCCAAATAAAAAATAGTAGTTTCTCTTCCCCGCGCGTGCGCATCCATTTTGGCCGCCACGTCAAAAAAATAATTTTTTTCTTCAAATTTTGTTCAAATTTTGTTTTCTAATTTTTTTAAATTTTTAAATTTTTTTAAATTCTTTTTCTTCAATTTTTATTTTTTGAATGTTCTCAAGATCACACTGATGTTGTCAATGGAGAACGTGTCAATATTTTTAAAAAACCTGTTAAAATGAAAGAACAACATAACAGGCAAACTGTTAATATCAAAACATGATACAAATTAAACTGTATCTGCATCAGATGATATAAATAAACCGTGAGTAAAACTGGTGTTTTAAAATACCAGTGTGGTCTTCGCCTTCGGAACATTTGTTTGTCGTTTTTGGCTGGAACTGATTTATTTATCAAGATATTCCCGAGATCACACTGATATTTTGTAAATCTAGAATACACATCTTTTCTTATTTAGCTTTGTATTCCTGAAAGAGAAAAAATAGAGAATAAATCCTTGTGTTATCTATATAATAATACTCTACTCTCTGTCTGTCTGTTTTTTTGTTGGTCTGTTTGTTTGTCTGTCTGTCTGTGCGCGCTTTTTCGTTGCCTTCCCGGGGTCGGGCGGCGTTCAAACTCAGTGGGTGGGTGCAGCTCGGTCCCCGCAAGAGCAAGTTCGCATTCGCTAGAGCGTACGAGGTCAAAGGTCATATAGGGGTCAAAGGTCATATGGGGGTCAACTTTTTGAAGTTGGTCGGATCATGCTTAAACTCGGTGATCTCGATGCGAGGCGAGCGTGGCAAAAATAAAACGGGTTGGCGTTTGTCGGGTCTTCCGGGGTCAAAGGTCGTCTAGGGGTCGAATTTTCAAAGTTTGTCCGATCGGGCTTAAACTCGGTGACGGGAAGCCTGAATATGAGTCGAGCGTGGAAAAAATAATACGCCTTTGTTTTTCTTGGGTCGTCCGGGGTCAAAGGTCATCTAGGGGTCAAATTTTTAAAGTTTGTCCGATCGGGCTTAAACTCGGTGATGAGAAACTCGGTGTCTGTTTGTTCAGTCCCCGCAAGAGCAAGTTCACATTCGCTAGAGCATACGAGGTCAAAGGTCATCTAGGGGTCAACTTTTTGAAGTTGGTCGGATCGTGCTTAAACTCGGTGATCACAATGCTCGATGCGAGGCGAGCGTGGCAAAAATTTAACGGGTTAGCGTTTGTCGGGTCTTCCGGGGTCAAAAGTCGGGGTCACAAAGGTCGTCTAAGGGTCGAATTTTCAAAGTTTGTCCGATCGGGCTTAAACTCGGTGACGGGAAGCCCGAATACGAGTCGAGTGTGGAAAAAATAACACGGCTTTGCTTTTCTTAGGTCGTCTAGGGGTCCAATTTTCAAAGTTTGTCCGATCTGGCTTAAACTCGGTGACGGGAAGCCCGAATACGAGTCGAGCGTGGAAAAAATAAAACGGTTTTGCTTTTCTTGGGTCGTCCGGGTCAAAGGTCGTCTAAGGGTCGAATTTTCAAAGTTTGTCCGATCGGGCTTTATGCATGCATTCTACAAACCACCAAACCCGAGAACCGACAAACCCCGGGTGACCGCCCAAACCCGAGAACCGACAAACCCCGGGTGACCGCCTAGTATTAAAATAAACATGTAAAATATCGCGAGCAGTTTCCAGTATGTACCCATTTTAAGGTTATAAAGCTAGTCTTAGAAAAGTGGCAGCCATTTTGAAGCAAAAACATTTCCACCATGTTGGAAAAAGCGAAACCAGTTTTGGAAAAAGGGGCATTCGCCATTTTGGGAAGAAGAAAAAAACAAACTCATCTTCCTTTTTTCAAAAAGTTAGCACGAGAAACTAGTTTTATTTTTACTTGGCCTAAGATCCAGGGGCCATGGGAGTTTGGTGACCTGTAAATATTATTATTTTCATTAAATGATTTATATTTTCATAAAATAGGTGTTTGTATTTTGCCATTGTTATGTACCGAAGTTATTCATCTCTGTACATATTATTTATTGAACCTTCACACATTACAAAAGAGAACAATCATCTACCATTAGGTCGCACCATTTAATATCCAAGGTGTTTGGCAATAATTTGTTTTAATATCAGAAAGACTATTTCTTGATCTTGAAATCTCAACCGAAGCATATAGAAGGGCAAATGTGCTTACACGGTGAACGGTGAATGCATAATAATATATATATATAATTCTTGTTTCATGTAAGATATAATATGGATTCGAGCTTTGCATCATTTGTTATATGCTGGACAGATTATAGTGGTTTACAATATGAAGAGGTTTTTTGCAAAAGGGCCTGCATCCACTTTGGCTCTTATTGAGAAAAAGTTTAAAAAAACCTGTTTCTAAATATTCAAGTTGAGCAATTGAAAAACTGAATGGATTATGAAAGAGGTACACTACATACTAATTTAAATTGAAATACATTCCAAATGCGCTAGTTTTCAAAAACAAACAAAAATCATGTTTACATTTTTTGAAAATTTGGATGTAGGCCCTTTTGCAACAAAACTCCATCTGTTTGTACTTAAAGAAAAAATCATTTATTTTAATCATTTAAAAAAAAAAGGTTTGATACAGAAATGTTAAATGATACAATCATATGTTTCAAGGAAATAAAGTCATTTTTTTTCAAAAAGACCTACACTTATTGTAAACTATTGAAGTTGTTGTTTTGTTTTAAAAGGGCCTGTATCCCGATTTAATTCTGGACACAGGCCCTTTTGCAACTTCAATGACTGTTTACAATGAGAAAAAAAATGACTTTTTGAAAATGACTTTTTGAAAAATGTCTTTTTGAAAAAAAATGACTTTGTTTCCTTGAAACATCAGATTTTCCCCTATACATTTCTATAGTAAAATCATTTTTGAAAAAAATGCACCATCGCCCTTTTGCAACAACGCTCTTCATATATAGACATGAGTTATGAATTTTCCCAAATTCTCAGCTGTAGTCAGCTTCTGCATCATTGATGCTCTCGTTTCATAATAGCTGCCGGGTTGACTTTAGCAAAATAAACAATTTGAGTGATTGTGATTTTTCTGAAATTCATCAGAATAATACTTCTATATTTGTTTTGAATACAATTTGAAATAGAAAAGTTAAGCAATTGTAATGTACGCATTTCAACACTAATTGTATCAAAGTGAACAATTCAATCAAATAAAAACACCATGCTCTGTCTACAATGTGTGTAAGCTTAGACTTCTATTAGCTATTTAGTCGTGTGTGATGTGTGACCATTGAATTATGTGCAAGCCTAAAAAATCAACAAATCTTATACACAAAAATAAGAAAACAAAACAAAACAAAGTAACCTTATAATCCATGATTCAAAGATATAGCCTTTTCCAAGTGACGGACTGGTCTCAATTTTCTTAAACTTGTGCGCATGCTTTGGTTTAAATCTTGAGGGAGCACACAACTAAATAGGTCTCGCGACATGCTATCGACGCGATCAATCAAAGTTGAGTACGACAATAGTTACTATTTGGCGGGAAAGAGAGTTATTTTTGGACGGTTTATGATATAATTTTTCACTAATATGTTGTGTTTGAAATGTGTAGTTGATGTTCTGACATTTAAACTAGGTGATTTGAGGTCAATTTTAATTTCACGGACCGATTTACACATGCGGTAATATCCAGACCGGAGACCAAATTTAGGTAGGCATATCACTACGTTGTTATGCGGCGGCTTATATCAAAAAAAGTGCGCGGTAATGTCTCCTTCATATTCAGATATGTTGTAGATAACCCTTGTGAGTATACACAAAAATAAGAAAACAAAACAAAACAAAGTAACCTTATAATCCATGATTCAAAGATATAGCCTTTTCCAAGTGACGGACTGGTCTCAATTTTCTTAAACTTGTGCGCATGCTTTGGTTTAAATCTTGAGGGAGCACACAACTAAATAGGTCTCGCGACATGCTATCGACGCGATCAATCAAAGTTGAGTACGACAATAGTTACTATTTGGCGGGAAAGAGAGTTATTTTTGGACGGTTTATGATATAATTTTTCACTAATATGTTGTGTTTGAAATGTGTAGTTGATGTTCTGACATTTAAACTAGGTGATTTGAGGTCAATTTTAATTTCACAGACCGATTTACACATGCGGTAATATCCAGACCGGAGACCAAATTTAGGTAGGCATATCACTACGTTGTTATGCGGCGGCTTATATCAAAAAAAAGTGTGCGGTAATGTCTCCTTCATATTCAGATATGTTGTAGATAACCCTTGTGAGTAAAACATATCAAAATCTCATTGAACCAAACGCACTAATATAGAAACTAGAGCCATTTAAGTAAGCCTTTCCTAACAGTAAAGTCTATGGAGAGCGTCTTGGTGTTGTGCTCCCTTAATTATAGGACCAGGTTCCCGATCTCCCGCGTGCTTCGTTCCATTTTAGGTGTATTACACAATGCAATAAATAAAAGTCGGGTTTCACCCAAATCTATGCGTTTTGATATCTACTGGGCAGTGTATTTATGGCATAGGCCAACATTGTCCGGTTTAAAAAACAGGGGGGGGAGGGCATGTGGTTGCTCTATTTTATACAAAACCAGGCGTTATTTCAGTGATGTGTTATAGGTGGGTTAGGTCGACATAATCAGAGACTGATCAAAATCAAAATCAGTTGAATTTGAGACAAAAAGGTTTAATTTTAAGAGTGTAGGCCTAACAATTCAAAGCGTGCCGCGTCCAGAGTCAAAAGTTACAGGCAAAGTTACTGTAATCTAAACAGCATATGCCACTTCTGTTAATGTTATTTGGAGCCTTTAACGGGCACTGCCCTGATTTAGAAACCCATTGAAAACACACGCAAAAATTCTGCGAAATTTTTTATTTTCTAACTGCTATAAAAGAAAACGGGGATCAACGAAAAACCCGTTGTTTCGAAATCTATATAAATAAAAGGACGAATGTAAATCTTGTCCGCGAGTGTTCTCAGAGATGCCTTGACTTTCAACTCTGATTTTTGCGTACATTGATTGAGTACATATTGCCATTAAACCATTGGACACTAATTTTTGCAAAACTATTCAATTACTATGGAAATAACCAAAAAAACAGGTCGGTTGCTATGATTCACGTCTTCTATTCTTACCTCATGAAACTGGCCAACGCATGCGCATACCGCCGTTGGTGGAGCTGTTGCGGAGACAGGGAGGTAGCTACATGGGCGGGGTGGCATGGGAGACATGAACTTACTAAATTTAGGCAAATTGTTGATTTCTCTTGGCCGTTATCCAATAGACGAAAAACGACTTTCATACAACGATCCTGGGTTGCTACGTGTAGTGGTCGTTACTACTGTAACAACTACTGTAACAGCTGCTTGACGTGGCAAGTATATGTACGCAAGAGCGATGCGTGCAAGTAATTAGTCTATGGTTGGCCACGCAACACTCCGCTACGCGATGGCCGGTCGTCACGCGTCACACACGCGTAACAGACCTGTTTTATAGTGTGATCAGTTCCAAATTGGCGAAAATTCATGTGAGGCTAATTATATTTATCAGTGTGGGCACAAATAGAATACCTTGCCCACGGCTGGTGATTTTGCTTATTGCTTATTGTTTGTTAACTCCCTATAACAGCTACATTCTAGCTAAACTGGAAGTCCTCTGAAACAAGGCTATGGGTTACGCGATGGCCGCCACGCGACACACGTGTAACGGACCTGTGTTATAGTGTGATCAGTTCCAAATTAGCGCAAATTCATGTGAGGCTAATTATATTTATCAGTGTGGGCACAAATAGAATACCTTGCCCACCGTTTGGTGCCATACCTGCGTATGATGTACAAACCACACTTTCAGCGCCCTCCGCACCATTGTGTCATTATTTTGTCCCGTCCCGTTCGCTTTATTGCTATACAAACACCCCCACCCCTATCCTGAATGGGATACGGCTTATTGAAGGCGCAACACCAGTTTGTGTCATTATTTGTTCCGTGTTTCCTCCTGTATAGCTTTATTGCTACAACCCCTCCGGCCAGATGGGTTAGGCCTACCGTAGCAGAATGTCTTTCACAGTATGAGTATGCGTGATAAAAAAATACATATTGAAGGAAAAATTTAATGTTATTTGGCCAAACAATAAGCCGGATGGCACATAAAAAGTGCTTAAGAATGGATACCATAAATCAGTGGTTCTCAACCTTTTTGCCCCACTACCCCTTTTGACATTCCTGGTCAGTACCGTGACCCCCAAAAACAAAAATTGAAAAAAGAAACCAGCCGGATATCATAAATGAAACTGCTTAGTTTGGATGTGAGCGTAGCGAGCAGGAAATTTTGCATATTTGAACGTTTCTTTTGGGTTTTCTAAGCTTTTTTTAAAGCGAAATGTAGCACAGTTCCCCCAAAACCTATATTCACGAGCCCCTTATGACCCCCTGGAAAACCCCAAACGACCCCCAGGTTGAGAACCCCTGCCATAAATGATCATGATGAGAGCTCCGACCATTGGCCCGCCGACTAATACAACTAAAAGGCACACTATAAAAAAACTAAGTCCCTATGCTCTTCCTAATGAATTCCCGACTGATTCACGTGTACCTGGATATACAATATGCACATGGGGTAGGCCTATCTTGATAAGAGCATCTATCTGTGATGTGGATTCTAAGGGTGAATTGGATGGGGTAAGGCCATAAAGATCTGGATTGCAGATTATCATAAATGAAACTGCTTAGTTTGGATGTGAGCGTAGCGAGCAGGAAATTTTGCATATTTGAACGTTTCTTTTGGGTTTTCTAAGCTTTTTTAAAGCGAAATGTAGCACAGTTCCCCCAAAACCTATATTCACAAGCCCCTCATGACCCCCTGGAAAACCCCAAATGACCCCCAGGTTGAACCCCTGCCATAAATGATCATGATGAGAGCTCCGACCATTGGCCCGCCGACTAATACAACTAAAAGGCACACTATAAAAAAACTAAGTCCCTATGCGCTTCCTAATAAATTCCCGACTGATTCACGTGTACCTGGATATACAATATGCACATGCGGTAGGCCTATCTTGATAAGGGCATCTATCTGTGATGTGGATTCTAAGGGTGAATTGGATATGGGGTAAGGCCATAAAGATCTGGATTGCAGATTTGCAATTGAAATCAAATCATGAAGATCTTCCAAGTAACAGAGCCATACAATTTTTAATTACTTCAAAATCAAGGTTTGAATACGTTGAAATAAACGGCGAAGTGCAGTGTGCTCCGGTAACTTATTTTCTGAGCGGATTGTCCCCGTTTTATCGTAGTGTCGGAGGTACAAAATATCATTGGTTGTGTCGTGTTTTTACAAGGAAAATATGACAGGGGGTCATGAAATTAATACCATTGTAATGGGAGGGGGGGGGAACAAGATCTATAGGGGGCATAGGCCTGATTAGTTTCTTAACCCGATGCTAAATGCAACAAAATTCAACAAAACTGAGCACCGCACCGCACCGCAATTATGGTAGTACACAACATAGACCTCGAAAAGTTATTTGGGAGCGTGACCCCTGAGCATTATTCACGCTCACCGACATCCGCACACATCATTGTGTCATTATTTGTCCCGGTGTCCTCTCCCGTTATAGCTTTATTGCTAGAATACACCCCCATCCCAAATGGGTACGGGTTATTGAGCCCCACGTTGAGAGCGCAACCCCAGCCCAGCGAGATGCCCGATCACCTACTTGGACTCCGGCTCAACGTGGCCATCCTCGGGGCGGCAGACACAATTTTTTGTGTCATTATTTGTTCCGTATTTAACGCTTTAGGATACCCCCATGATCAAGTACCTGATTATCAAGGGCATAGGGCCCCCTTCAGTTGCGTGCGCAAAGTGCGGTTTTTTTGACCGTGCGATATTTTTTGAACCCACCCACACTTACGTGAAATTCACAAAAAAATGTGGGGCTATACCTTTTACTTTTTTTGGGTACATCCGGGGAATTGAGAAGACTCTGAGTCGGGGGAATTTCACTCACAATATCCTGCGCACTCCCGGACTGGGCCCCTTGATTATTAATGGCACATGGTATGTTATGGATTATTTTAGGGGGCTGTCATTTTCTTCGTTAAGGGGGCCAGGGTCGGAGGTACCAAATATCATTGGAGGTGTCGTGTTTTTACACGGAAAATAGGGGGGAGGGGTGGTCATGAAATAAATACCATTGTCAGGGGGGGGGGGGGGGGGGGGGGGGGGGGTCAAAACTAAATTTTAGTCCAAAAAAATCTTTCTTTTTTTCTTTCTACATTTGTATACCCTTATTTTTAATTTTCCCTTCCGCATCAACTCCCCCCCCCCCCCCAATAGGGCCTATTCCGAATGTAACCATTAATAGGCCTGAGAATGGGAGTGGTCATAACAATAATTACGTTCGTTGAGCGGGGTGGGGGGGGGCATACAAAATGACGATACATGACATTTTGGGACCGCGTACCAAAAAAAAGACCACCTCTATAATAAACCGCTCAAGGGGAGGCTCACTACTAGCGGGGCCCGCGCAAAGCGCGGGTTCCCGCTAGTAAATAAATAAATGAATGAAATAAAGTCGCTTCCAAATTGTACAGTTCCAAACATGCGTATCGGTAGAACGTTGAAGTTCACAGAACGCGGTTAATGTATTGACAACAACAAGTTCACTCCCTCTGAAAATTACTCCCTCTGAAAAGTTAAGTTGTTTTGAACGCGATGTCTACGTGAAGAGAACCCAGTGGAGATGATTTGTGTCGTGATGATTCTATTTTTAATTGAACATTTCAACTTTCTGTCGTGGGGTATGGGGGCGATAAAACTTCAAACATGGCCAAGCAAAGAAGGAAAATACACTTGACTTGAGTATACACTTATACAGAGTATCAGGTCATTTGTGGTAACATGTTTAAAATATAAATTACATAATCATAATTTGATAAAGATTAATAATAATAAGAAGTTTGTCACTTTTAAACATTATTTTAAACCGTTCGGTGAGCTGATATCGAAATGTCAAGACGCGACGCAATGACAACAAACAGCTCGTTGCTATCGGGTCAATAAATTAATCACATGATCGAACCAATTTCCGGTTAGCCGTCTAATCTTGCGGCGGGCTGTTTCTACATAGCTCCCGCCGGCTTTAGATGTCTTATCTACCACCGCTATCCTACTTTTTGAGGATAATTTGCCGGTGGTAGATTAGCAGGCTAACGGCGTCAGGGACTGTTTCTACAGAGCTGTTAGACGTCTACCCCCGTGTTCAGCGGCTAATGACTCTCTGTAGAAACACACTCTAAGAGAGACTACCCAGCAAACACAGAACGTTTCCGCAACGTTGCACCTAGGTTGCAGTTAGGTTGCGTCATTTAAAACGTTTTAACAACGTTTTTATAACGTTACGGTTTGGTTGTGATTTGGTTGTTTTAAGTTGGTCCGTTGAAACGTGAGCAAAACGTTCTCTGAACGTTAAAGTTTAGTTCTAGTTTGGTTGCACTTAGGTTGTGGTTAGGTTGTCATTATAAACGTTCTTACAACGTTATTATGACGTTGCGGTTTGTTTGTTTTAGGTTGGTTCTTGGAAACGTGATTAAAACGTTCTCTGAACGTTGCATGTTGATCATCGGAAACGTTTACATAATGTTTTAACAACGTTGTAACACTCAAATAGTTGGTTGTTTTAGTTTAATCCTTTAAACGTGAAAAAGATGTTCCATGAACGTTGTAGTTTAAGTTCTAGTTTGGTTGCACTAAGGTTCTGGTTAGGTTGTCATTAAATACGTTCTTACAGCGTTATTATAACGTTGCGGGTTGTTTGTTTTAAGTACCAAATCACACCCAACCGCAACGTTATATATAACGTTGTAGAAACGTTTTAATGACAACCTAACCACAACCTAAGTGCAACCAAACTAGAACTTCACTGCAACGTTCAGAGAACGTTTTGCTCACGTTTCAACGGACCAACCTAAAACAACCAAATCACACCCAAACCGCAACGTTATAATAATGTTGTAGAAACGTTTTAATGACAACCTAACCACAACCTAAGTGCAACCTAACTAGAACTTAACTGCAACGTTCAGAGAACGTTTTGCTCACGTTTCCATGGACCAACCTAAAAGAACCAAATCACACCCAAACCGCAACGTTATAATAACGTTGTAGAAACGTTTTAATGACAACCTAACCACAACCTAAGTGCAACCAAACTAGAACTTAACTGCAACGTTCAGAGAACTTTTTGCTCACGTTTCCATTGACCAACCTAAAACAACCAAATCACACCCAAACAGCAACGTTATAATAACGTTGTAGAAACGTTTTAATGACAACCTAACCACAACCTAAGTGCAACCAAACTAGAACTTAACTGCAACGTTCTGAAAACATTTGGCTCACGTTTCCATGGACTAATTAAATAATGAATTACATTTTATTTAAAAAGGTTTATTACGAATCAAAATGTTAATACAAAACAATTTGGCATTACAAATTTGATGTACTAATCTAGGCGTATACAGGGTGACCCAAAAATGTTAACACTCTGGGCACATAAGATATCTTAAAAGGACAGGAACACACGGGTCTAATCTTGATGTATAATGAAAGCTGAGTAAATAAGCTTTCATTTGCATTTTATTGCGTTCCAATTGGTTATTTAGAACGGGAGATATGCTTCAGCAAACATGAGGAAGCAAAATCGGCTTGGTCCAATTTGCATTAATTACAACTATGATTACGAACTTGTAAGAATGCCAAAAACATCATTGTACAGTAATTCAAAAGTAACAATACCTTTGCAACATTTAATCATAAGTTAGAATGTATCGATTATTGAATATAATTGAATCTTTTCATTCATTTATCCAACGATACAAGCAAGTTATAACAGGTGGTATTACCATTGACATTAATTGGATGGACCATTTCAACAAAGAGCATGAAATGTTTCAATTTCAATTTTAAAGACTGCTTTACTGACTTTCTGGTTTCCTTGTGAACTTAGGCATTTTTATGCTTTTCCGTTAGTTCCCGTTTTAACTCAAGCGCAATATGCTCTTTTCTAAGCGTGTAAATCCGTTAAAGTTTGAATCGAATTCGTTCCTCGTGGGTATTGCACATGGAAAAAGAGTATAGAACTTGAACTCATGACAAAATACCTGTATAATTTATGTGGAATATATTTATTTATGTCTTTTAAGCTTGAAAAGAATCTGGCTTCATCACGACGTTCATATAACGTTCATATAACGTTTACACAACCAAATTATGTTACCTGGGCTGTAATCGCTAATTTGCATATTTTACCTGGCCTTACATGAGTCGAGTAAATTGTGGAAATAGCTCATTAGCATAATTTTAATGGTACAAAAATTAGCACGGTGCTCGTTTGTAACCTTTAAATTATGGTAATGAGCTAATTTGCAACTTTTATTTATTTAAACCTTTTTTTTTTTTTAAATTTAAGTCGATACATACATTTAACAGCTTTTAACACCATAGAAAGTATTTTGATCTGTATACGTAAGTTCTCATATGTATAGCTAAAGGCAAGTCATTGTTCACTAATGCCATATACATTGAGCAAGAACATAGAACACATGAAAAGGTCAATGCCCGCCCCATCCCTCTATAATACCACTACCATTCCCTGGTTGCCATGGTGTAACTAACCGAATTTGATGAAAGTTTTTTACACGTTTGGGATAACGTTGTGAAAACGTTCAAGACTAACGTTCATACAACATAAAAATGTGTCGACAAATAAACGTTCTTTGAACGTTTAATCATAACGTTCCAAGAACGAAAGTGAAACGTTGTCACGACGTTCCAACAACGTAATAAATAGGTTATAAAAACGTCATTTGGACGTAATGGTATAACTAACAGAAGTTTTTTAAACGTTTGGGACGTTGTTATAACGTTGTGAAAACGTTCATAACTAACGTTCAAACAACGTAAAAATGTGTCGACAAATAAACGTTCTTCTAACGTTGGATCGCAACGTTCCATGAACGTTGTCACGACGTTCCGATAACGTAATAAAGACAGTATAAAAACGTCATTTGGACGTAATGGTATAACTAACAGAATTTCAAGAAAGTGTTTTAAACGTTTAGGACGTTGTGATAACGTTGTGAAAACGTTCATGCCTAACGTTCATACAACGTAAAAATGTGTCGACAAATAAACGTTCTCCTAACGTTGGATCACGTTCACAACGTTCTTTGAACTTTTAATCATAACGTTCCAAGAACGAAAGTGAAACCTTGCCACGACGTTCCAACAACGTAATATGGTTAGCTGGGTAGGGTCTATGCCAGAAAAGTGTGCATATTTCAACTCTTCAGAGTTAGAGCTTTCCAGTGATATATAATTTGTCAGTGGGTAATGTTTAGTAAGTAATTTTGTGCAATAATCTTGACTCTCTGTAGAAACACACTCGAAGAGTGACTGGTATACCCTATGCCAGAAAAGTGTGCATATTTCAACTCTTTAGAGTTAGAGCTTTCCAGTGATATATAATTTGTCAGTGGGTAATGTTTAGTATAGTAATTTTGTGCGATAATCTTTTCAACGTAAAATATATGTCGCTAATTTAAAGATAATTAGATAATTAATTAGTAACCGGTTTATTACCTTTATAATAAGTTTAAGTAATAACTGAATTTAACAATTGACTGACTGTAAGGCCAAAAAAAATTAATTGTTTGGTTGTCCTCCACACAGCTGAGAGTTGAGGTGCGGGCGGGCGGATTTTTATTTTATTTTTATTTTTATTTTTATTTTTATTTTAAAATTAAATGGGAACTCAGTCCCAGGTATTGTAGTGTTGTAGTGAAGCTCTGCATAGTTCCCCACGTTCTCAATGTCGGTTATGTAAACCTCCACTATTGTTGAATGAGTTGCAACACTGCAAACTCATTCAAGTAACATTTTTAAAACGAGCGTCGCGATGGGTAGACACAGCGTAGGTCGCCATTACAATTCTTGTCTTGTTTTGCCTAAAAGAACGTTGAGTTGATGTGCAAGCTTTAGCAATTTACGCATGAAAATATTAATAAAACCTATATTTTTCGTACTAAATGCAGAACAAAAATGTTTTATACGGTGTTGAAATTAATAATGAAGCTGTTTTGCGAAATTTTCTTGTACAAATATACCCCAAAAAACATTTTTTTATATTTTCTCATAACACAATTTTTAAAATAAATTAATTAATTGCACGTTCAGCGAATTTTTGTATTTATAGTCCTTTTAATAGTCCCGACGCCCGTGCGATGTTATACAATGAACATCGTGTAACCACTGGTTACATGGAATTGCGTACTGAGATGATGTTGCAGTGCTTTGATTGCCGATGAAACGGAGTTGGTCTGTTCGAATACTTAGGTTGTATATTAAAACGATACATTTGGGCTGTCAAATTGTTCAAAAAAATGAAATAAAAACTTTTTAAAAATAAAAAACATATTCGTGCGGCCCTGAAATTACGTGCGGGCGGTCGAGGACAACCAAACAATTAATTTTTTTTGGCCTAAGGTATTGGCCACGCGTTTTGAGGTGGACCCATTTCCGTAACATCGTGTGATTTTCCAGAAATCGCTCCATTTTTTTTAATTTGGTGTAATTTTGTTGTTTGACATCCAACCCCCTTAAAATTATACATTTTCAGAAAGGAAATTGTCTCAGGAATCAAGAAATACAATCAGAAAAGTATTTTTTTGAAAAAATGAATGTGTAATTTTTGTTCCCCATATATCTTTCATAATGTCACAAAGATTTCTTGAGACACTTTTTCAGTGAAATGTTGCTCAAAATACTTGGTCAAAATCTGAAACGGGTTGCCGAATTCAGCAGTCACGATACATAGAAAATGGGGAAAATACCCTCAATTTAAAAGAGTTGCCTGACCATGAAGATACTCTGACACCAAACTGACACTTTTCAAATAACTTCATTAGAGACATATCTTAAAACATATGTTTTAAAAAAAATGGTGCAATATTGCTGACATTGGTTTTCGGGGGGGAGGGGGGGGGGGGTCAAGTTAGGGTCAAAAACACTTTAAAAGATTTTTTGGAAGGCTGTATCCAAGTCATACTTGTAAAGTATAATCAGTGCATAACTTTGCATATAGGTAGTACTACTGCTTGGCTACAGTCCCCCAAAATTTGGATTAAAAAAATTACTTGTACTTTTTGCGTTAGGTTAGGACCCCCAGGACCTGCCCCCCGAACATTGGTCCAAACCAGACTTTGGCCCATTTTTAGGCCCTTGTCATTTAAAACTGGAACATTCTACAATTTTGTTGATAAAAGTTTTAAAATCAGCATAAAAAGTCTGTTTTAGATACCAAATCTCAATATTCTAGGGGGTTTACTTCTTGAGATAATGGCCGCTCAACATGGACTTTAAAGGGTTAAAGACCATCATGTGATTATGATAATTTAAGATCGTACTAATACTTTAACATACTTTCACATGTTTTTGAATCTGTTCCTTAATATTCAGGACCGTTTTTCAAGTGTAATGTGTGCGGTGATACGTTCGACAAGGTATATAGCAACTGCTTTATTAACTACTCGCAGCCACCATTATGAGAGGTGTCCATGCACGTCCAGCTCAATATAAGGTGAATATAATTAGGGGCCTGATCCTTCGACCCTCTTTGGCCTTTCGATCATCCCACAATTTGATTTTGATGTTGTATTTTTATCGTTTTCATCTCTGATTTTGTTGCAATGTGATTTGTTAATTCTGAAAATAAAATTGATTTGATGTGATATATGATCGTATCTTATCATAATGGGACGGGATATGAAATCTTTAGTCTGAAACTACTGAAAATTCTAAAACGGCTCTCGCTAAGAAGAGCAATAGGACATTTTTGAATGACTACCGATTTACTATACTATTTCCAGGAACAATTGGGTAACAGAACTGCTGTGTTTGGTGACCACGATGTGCAAGAAACATCTAGAACAAGCACTATAACCACCGTAAGTAGATCAGCGTTGGAAGTAAGCCTTTTTTGGGTAGCATTTTTGCCCAGGAAGAAAACACAAATTTGTAGGCAAAAAACGAGAGGCTAGTTTTCTACTTACAACCAAGATTTCCTGAGATTTCACTTTTTGCAATCAAAAACCGAGAAATCACGCGAAAATAAACCAAATGCAAGATTGTGTACCGCTATAAAATCTGTCACTCACGCAATAGCAATGACCGAAAAAAATCACCCCAAAATATCGCTATTTTAAAAGTAAATAAGCTTACTTTTTAGTCCCATTTTCATACCTACATAACAGCATATTAATTTTGCAAGTTATTCCTGATGAGAGGTTTCATGATGTTCATTATATTCCAATTAAGAGCTGCCTTAATTCAGCTTTTTTTATTTCAAAGATTTTTCTATTTTCCGATTGCGCAATTAAGTAATCTCAATGAGGCGCGGATACAGGGAGGGGGGGGGGGGCTTTGCCCCCTCCCCCCCTCCACCAAAAAAAAGAAAAAGAAAAAAAAGGGAAGAAAGAAAAAAAGGGAAAGAGAGAGGAAGAAGTGGGGATAAAGCAAAAAGAAAAGGGTGGAGGAGGAGGGTACAACAAGGCGGGAGGAAAGGCATGCGAGGGACAAGAACATTTGAAGTTTACTGGAATTTGGTCGGGATACATACACGTACGTTGACGAGAAATCTGATATTTTGGAGGTAACTATAGTTTATTATATAATAATGTTTTATATCATATATATAATATAATATAAAGCAGTTTACCAACCCACGGTGTTTACAATAGACAATGTAACAAACAAATAATAACAACCACCGGCGAATGTCCCAACGAAAAATAAGCAAGGACATCCACCGGCGGGGATTTGAACCCCGGTCTCCCGATCTCTAGACGGGCGCCTTCACCACTAGGCCACCGATAACTTGCTGATAAACGGCAATTTGAATCAGTGCTAAGTGAATAAGCGACGGGGTTATACAATACACACAGCACGATAACATGAGACATTTGGCCAAACACAGTAGGGATCACAAACGTGATGACAAGAGGAAACTGAATAAATAAATCATATAATAATGTTTTATATCATATATATAATATAATATAAAGCAGTTTACCAACCCACGGTGTTTACAATAGACAATGTAACAAACAAATAATAACAACCACCGGCGAATGTCCCAACGAAAAATAAGCAAGGACATCCACCGGCGGGGATTTGAACCCCGGTCTCCCGATCTCTAGACGGGCGCCTTCACCACTAGGCCACCGATAACTTGCTGATAAACGGCAATTTGAATCAGTGCTAAGTGAATAAGCGACGGGGTTATACAATACACACAGCACGATAACATGAGACATTTGGCCAAACACAGTAGGGATCACAAACGTGATGACAAGAGGAAACTGAATAAATAAATCATATAATAATGTTTTATATCATATATATAATATAATATAAAGCAGTTTACCAACCCACGGTGTTTACAATAGACAATGTAACAAACAAATAATAACAACCACCGGCGAATGTCCCAACGAAAAATAAGCAAGGACATCCACCGGCGGGGATTTGAACCCCGGTCTCCCGATCTCTAGACGGGCGCCTTCACCACTAGGCCACCGATAACTTGCTGATAAACGGCAATTTGAATCAGTGCTAAGTGAATAAGCGACGGGGTTATACAATACACACAGCACGATAACATGAGACATTTGGCCAAACACAGTAGGGATCACAAACGTGATGACAAGAGGAAACTGAATAAATAAATCATATAATAATGTTTTATATCATATATATAATATAATATAAAGCAGTTTACCAACCCACGGTGTTTACAATAGACAATGTAACAAACAAATAATAACAACCACCGGCGAATGTCCCAACGAAAAATAAGCAAGGACATCCACCGGCGGGGATTTGAACCCCGGTCTCCCGATCTCTAGACGGGCGCCTTCACCACTAGGCCACCGATAACTTGCTGATAAACGGCAATTTGAATCAGTGCTAAGTGAATAAGCGACGGGGTTATACAATACACACAGCACGATAACATGAGACATTTGGCCAAACACAGTAGGGATCACAAACGTGATGACAAGAGGAAACTGAATAAATAAATCATATAATAATGTTTTATATCATATATATAATATAATATAAAGCAGTTTACCAACCCACGGTGTTTACAATAGACAATGTAACAAACAAATAATAACAACCACCGGCGAATGTCCCAACGAAAAATAAGCAAGGACATCCACCGGCGGGGATTTGAACCCCGGTCTCCCGATCTCTAGACGGGCGCCTTCACCACTAGGCCACCGATAACTTGCTGATAAACGGCAATTTGAATCAGTGCTAAGTGAATAAGCGACGGGGTTATACAATACACACAGCACGATAACATGAGACATTTGGCCAAACACAGTAGGGATCACAAACGTGATGACAAGAGGAAACTGAATAAATAAATCATATAATAATGTTTTATATCATATATATAATATAATATAAAGCAGTTTACCAACCCACGGTGTTTACAATAGACAATGTAACAAACAAATAATAACAACCACCGGCGAATGTCCCAACGAAAAATAAGCAAGGACATCCACCGGCGGGGATTTGAACCCCGGTCTCCCGATCTCTAGACGGGCGCCTTCACCACTAGGCCACCGATAACTTGCTGATAAACGGCAATTTGAATCAGTGCTAAGTGAATAAGCGACGGGGTTATACAATACACACAGCACGATAACATGAGACATTTGGCCAAACACAGTAGGGATCACAAACGTGATGACAAGAGGAAACTGAATAAATAAATCATATAATAATGTTTTATATCATATATATAATATAATATAAAGCAGTTTACCAACCCACGGTGTTTACAATAGACAATGTAACAAACAAATAATAACAACCACCGGCGAATGTCCCAACGAAAAATAAGCAAGGACATCCACCGGCGGGGATTTGAACCCCGGTCTCCCGATCTCTAGACGGGCGCCTTCACCACTAGGCCACCGATAACTTGCTGATAAACGGCAATTTGAATCAGTGCTAAGTGAATAAGCGACGGGGTTATACAATACACACAGCACGATAACATGAGACATTTGGCCAAACACAGTAGGGATCACAAACGTGATGACAAGAGGAAACTGAATAAATAAATCATATAATAATGTTTTATATCATATATATAATATAATATAAAGCAGTTTACCAACCCACGGTGTTTACAATAGACAATGTAACAAACAAATAATAACAACCACCGGCGAATGTCCCAACGAAAAATAAGCAAGGACATCCACCGGCGGGGATTTGAACCCCGGTCTCCCGATCTCTAGACGGGCGCCTTCACCACTAGGCCACCGATAACTTGCTGATAAACGGCAATTTGAATCAGTGCTAAGTGAATAAGCGACGGGGTTATACAATACACACAGCACGATAACATGAGACATTTGGCCAAACACAGTAGGGATCACAAACGTGATGACAAGAGGAAACTGAATAAATAAATCATATAATAATGTTTTATATCATATATATAATATAATATAAAGCAGTTTACCAACCCACGGTGTTTACAATAGACAATGTAACAAACAAATAATAACAACCACCGGCGAATGTCCCAACGAAAAATAAGCAAGGACATCCACCGGCGGGGATTTGAACCCCGGTCTCCCGATCTCTAGACGGGCGCCTTCACCACTAGGCCACCGATAACTTGCTGATAAACGGCAATTTGAATCAGTGCTAAGTGAATAAGCGACGGGGTTATACAATACACACAGCACGATAACATGAGACATTTGGCCAAACACAGTAGGGATCACAAACGTGATGACAAGAGGAAACTGAATAAATAAATCATATAATAATGTTTTATATCATATATATAATATAATATAAAGCAGTTTACCAACCCACGGTGTTTACAATAGACAATGTAACAAACAAATAATAACAACCACCGGCGAATGTCCCAACGAAAAATAAGCAAGGACATCCACCGGCGGGGATTTGAACCCCGGTCTCCCGATCTCTAGACGGGCGCCTTCACCACTAGGCCACCGATAACTTGCTGATAAACGGCAATTTGAATCAGTGCTAAGTGAATAAGCGACGGGGTTATACAATACACACAGCACGATAACATGAGACATTTGGCCAAACACAGTAGGGATCACAAACGTGATGACAAGAGGAAACTGAATAAATAAATCATATAATAATGTTTTATATCATATATATAATATAATATAAAGCAGTTTACCAACCCACGGTGTTTACAATAGACAATGTAACAAACAAATAATAACAACCACCGGCGAATGTCCCAACGAAAAATAAGCAAGGACATCCACCGGCGGGGATTTGAACCCCGGTCTCCCGATCTCTAGACGGGCGCCTTCACCACTAGGCCACCGATAACTTGCTGATAAACGGCAATTTGAATCAGTGCTAAGTGAATAAGCGACGGGGTTATACAATACACACAGCACGATAACATGAGACATTTGGCCAAACACAGTAGGGATCACAAACGTGATGACAAGAGGAAACTGAATAAATAAATCATATAATAATGTTTTATATCATATATATAATATAATATAAAGCAGTTTACCAACCCACGGTGTTTACAATAGACAATGTAACAAACAAATAATAACAACCACCGGCGAATGTCCCAACGAAAAATAAGCAAGGACATCCACCGGCGGGGATTTGAACCCCGGTCTCCCGATCTCTAGACGGGCGCCTTCACCACTAGGCCACCGATAACTTGCTGATAAACGGC
This sequence comes from Ophiura sarsii, assembly GCA_035610835.1. Classification (NCBI taxonomy): domain Eukaryota; kingdom Metazoa; phylum Echinodermata; class Ophiuroidea; order Amphilepidida; family Ophiuridae; genus Ophiura; species Ophiura sarsii. Next base: position 13,090,730 of record CM069449.1, read on the forward strand.
AATTTGAATCAGTGCTAAGTGAATAAGCGACGGGGTTATACAATACACACAGCACGATAACATGAGACATTTGGCCAAACACAGTAGGGATCACAAACGTGATGACAAGAGGAAACTGAATAAATAAATCATATAATAATGTTTTATATCATATATATAATATAATATAAAGCAGTTTACCAACCCACGGTGTTTACAATAGACAATGTAACAAACAAATAATAACAACCACCGGCGAATGTCCCAACGAAAAATAAGCAAGGACATCCACCGGCGGGGATTTGAACCCCGGTCTCCCGATCTCTAGACGGGCGCCTTCACCACTAGGCCACCGATAACTTGCTGATAAACGGCAATTTGAATCAGTGCTAAGTGAATAAGCGACGGGGTTATACAATACACACAGCACGATAACATGAGACATTTGGCCAAACACAGTAGGGATCACAAACGTGATGACAAGAGGAAACTGAATAAATAAATCATATAATAATGTTTTATATCATATATATAATATAATATAAAGCAGTTTACCAACCCACGGTGTTTACAATAGACAATGTAACAAACAAATAATAACAACCACCGGCGAATGTCCCAACGAAAAATAAGCAAGGACATCCACCGGCGGGGATTTGAACCCCGGTCTCCCGATCTCTAGACGGGCGCCTTCACCACTAGGCCACCGATAACTTGCTGATAAACGGCAATTTGAATCAGTGCTAAGTGAATAAGCGACGGGGTTATACAATACACACAGCACGATAACATGAGACATTTGGCCAAACACAGTAGGGATCACAAACGTGATGACAAGAGGAAACTGAATAAATAAATCATATAATAATGTTTTATATCATATATATAATATAATATAAAGCAGTTTACCAACCCACGGTGTTTACAATAGACAATGTAACAAACAAATAATAACAACCACCGGCGAATGTCCCAACGAAAAATAAGCAAGGACATCCACCGGCGGGGATTTGAACCCCGGTCTCCCGATCTCTAGACGGGCGCCTTCACCACTAGGCCACCGATAACTTGCTGATAAACGGCAATTTGAATCAGTGCTAAGTGAATAAGCGACGGGGTTATACAATACACACAGCACGATAACATGAGACATTTGGCCAAACACAGTAGGGATCACAAACGTGATGACAAGAGGAAACTGAATAAATAAATCATATAATAATGTTTTATATCATATATATAATATAATATAAAGCAGTTTACCAACCCACGGTGTTTACAATAGACAATGTAACAAACAAATAATAACAACCACCGGCGAATGTCCCAACGAAAAATAAGCAAGGACATCCACCGGCGGGGATTTGAACCCCGGTCTCCCGATCTCTAGACGGGCGCCTTCACCACTAGGCCACCGATAACTTGCTGATAAACGGCAATTTGAATCAGTGCTAAGTGAATAAGCGACGGGGTTATACAATACACACAGCACGATAACATGAGACATTTGGCCAAACACAGTAGGGATCACAAACGTGATGACAAGAGGAAACTGAATAAATAAATCATATAATAATGTTTTATATCATATATATAATATAATATAAAGCAGTTTACCAACCCACGGTGTTTACAATAGACAATGTAACAAACAAATAATAACAACCACCGGCGAATGTCCCAACGAAAAATAAGCAAGGACATCCACCGGCGGGGATTTGAACCCCGGTCTCCCGATCTCTAGACGGGCGCCTTCACCACTAGGCCACCGATAACTTGCTGATAAACGGCAATTTGAATCAGTGCTAAGTGAATAAGCGACGGGGTTATACAATACACACAGCACGATAACATGAGACATTTGGCCAAACACAGTAGGGATCACAAACGTGATGACAAGAGGAAACTGAATAAATAAATCATATAATAATGTTTTATATCATATATATAATATAATATAAAGCAGTTTACCAACCCACGGTGTTTACAATAGACAATGTAACAAACAAATAATAACAACCACCGGCGAATGTCCCAACGAAAAATAAGCAAGGACATCCACCGGCGGGGATTTGAACCCCGGTCTCCCGATCTCTAGACGGGCGCCTTCACCACTAGGCCACCGATAACTTGCTGATAAACGGCAATTTGAATCAGTGCTAAGTGAATAAGCGACGGGGTTATACAATACACACAGCACGATAACATGAGACATTTGGCCAAACACAGTAGGGATCACAAACGTGATGACAAGAGGAAACTGAATAAATAAATCATATAATAATGTTTTATATCATATATATAATATAATATAAAGCAGTTTACCAACCCACGGTGTTTACAATAGACAATGTAACAAACAAATAATAACAACCACCGGCGAATGTCCCAACGAAAAATAAGCAAGGACATCCACCGGCGGGGATTTGAACCCCGGTCTCCCGATCTCTAGACGGGCGCCTTCACCACTAGGCCACCGATAACTTGCTGATAAACGGCAATTTGAATCAGTGCTAAGTGAATAAGCGACGGGGTTATACAATACACACAGCACGATAACATGAGACATTTGGCCAAACACAGTAGGGATCACAAACGTGATGACAAGAGGAAACTGAATAAATAAATCATATAATAATGTTTTATATCATATATATAATATAATATAAAGCAGTTTACCAACCCACGGTGTTTACAATAGACAATGTAACAAACAAATAATAACAACCACCGGCGAATGTCCCAACGAAAAATAAGCAAGGACATCCACCGGCGGGGATTTGAACCCCGGTCTCCCGATCTCTAGACGGGCGCCTTCACCACTAGGCCACCGATAACTTGCTGATAAACGGCAATTTGAATCAGTGCTAAGTGAATAAGCGACGGGGTTATACAATACACACAGCACGATAACATGAGACATTTGGCCAAACACAGTAGGGATCACAAACGTGATGACAAGAGGAAACTGAATAAATAAATCATATAATAATGTTTTATATCATATATATAATATAATATAAAGCAGTTTACCAACCCACGGTGTTTACAATAGACAATGTAACAAACAAATAATAACAACCACCGGCGAATGTCCCAACGAAAAATAAGCAAGGACATCCACCGGCGGGGATTTGAACCCCGGTCTCCCGATCTCTAGACGGGCGCCTTCACCACTAGGCCACCGATAACTTGCTGATAAACGGCAATTTGAATCAGTGCTAAGTGAATAAGCGACGGGGTTATACAATACACACAGCACGATAACATGAGACATTTGGCCAAACACAGTAGGGATCACAAACGTGATGACAAGAGGAAACTGAATAAATAAATCATATAATAATGTTTTATATCATATATATAATATAATATAAAGCAGTTTACCAACCCACGGTGTTTACAATAGACAATGTAACAAACAAATAATAACAACCACCGGCGAATGTCCCAACGAAAAATAAGCAAGGACATCCACCGGCGGGGATTTGAACCCCGGTCTCCCGATCTCTAGACGGGCGCCTTCACCACTAGGCCACCGATAACTTGCTGATAAACGGCAATTTGAATCAGTGCTAAGTGAATAAGCGACGGGGTTATACAATACACACAGCACGATAACATGAGACATTTGGCCAAACACAGTAGGGATCACAAACGTGATGACAAGAGGAAACTGAATAAATAAATCATATAATAATGTTTTATATCATATATATAATATAATATAAAGCAGTTTACCAACCCACGGTGTTTACAATAGACAATGTAACAAACAAATAATAACAACCACCGGCGAATGTCCCAACGAAAAATAAGCAAGGACATCCACCGGCGGGGATTTGAACCCCGGTCTCCCGATCTCTAGACGGGCGCCTTCACCACTAGGCCACCGATAACTTGCTGATAAACGGCAATTTGAATCAGTGCTAAGTGAATAAGCGACGGGGTTATACAATACACACAGCACGATAACATGAGACATTTGGCCAAACACAGTAGGGATCACAAACGTGATGACAAGAGGAAACTGAATAAATAAATCATATAATAATGTTTTATATCATATATATAATATAATATAAAGCAGTTTACCAACCCACGGTGTTTACAATAGACAATGTAACAAACAAATAATAACAACCACCGGCGAATGTCCCAACGAAAAATAAGCAAGGACATCCACCGGCGGGGATTTGAACCCCGGTCTCCCGATCTCTAGACGGGCGCCTTCACCACTAGGCCACCGATAACTTGCTGATAAACGGCAATTTGAATCAGTGCTAAGTGAATAAGCGACGGGGTTATACAATACACACAGCACGATAACATGAGACATTTGGCCAAACACAGTAGGGATCACAAACGTGATGACAAGAGGAAACTGAATAAATAAATCATATAATAATGTTTTATTATTTGTTTGTTATATTGTCTATTGTAAACACCGTGGGTTGGTAAACTGCTTTATATTATATTATATATATGATATAAAACATTATTATATAGTTTATTAATTAATTTAGTCTTCAACCCGATTATTGTAATGCAATTACTTGTTGTAGCCATTTTGCGTGGAAACAAAATGACGAACAGCTTGTCTAAAACAGCTCTCTAAATTCTTTAATCGGACAATTTGGCCAACTCTTGGCATGTTTGTAAAAGAATTCGAACATCTTTGACTAACCCTGACTAATTATGCTTTAACGAGGTGTATTAATAGGGAATAAATACCTTTGTCATTCCGCAACACGTCATTCCACAACGCTCGTTAGGGCTATTAATTAACAGAATTTTCTAATTTTTTTTGATCATTTCGAAGCATGTCAATTGTGTGCAGAGAAAAAATAGTTATATGAAAATAGGGTACATTTTTTTCTTGCTATCCTAAAAAAATTGTACTTTGCGTTGCGGAATGACATGAGATTATGCATACTAATTACCTGGATTAACGAGACTAATCGGCCGTTGATCTAAATTAAATTTATATCAAAACTTTTCCCATCAGTACTACTATTGTGCCTGACATTTATTTAAACATCATACCTATGTGTCTAAAAGATATGGAATAAATAAAAACAAGCCTTTTCACTGATTTTGTGAGCATCAAAAAACATAGTATCACTAAACAAACTAAAAATTCCTGAACTTTGGACTCTTGCCTACATTATAGGCATAGAATTAAACTTTGGATGCAAATTTGAAATTTTGGCAATTTGGTTGACATTTGCTTGGAATGACCCATATGGTTTCATACACTTGAGATGTAAACATGTTGATATATTCTACTGAAACTGCGAAAAGAGGTATATTTCATGAAATAGACTCATGTAACACAAATGTAGCCCAGGTTAAAAAACATGACCCTCTCTTTATCTAATTTTCATTATTGTTGTAGTATTCTGTAGTTATGTGATATATTCGTACTAAAAGTTTATTTTTAGATTAGTTCATTTTTATTGTTTCAAGAAGTTGTGTTGTACTTACATTCCAAATTAATAACCTATTTGTACTAGTTAGCCAACATGTCTATGCTGTGTATGTTTTGCAATTCACAATATTCTTGAGTCTCAACAAAGGAATATTTTAGTTCCATTAAAATTGTGCAAACACATTTGCCAAGCCCAAATATTTCTACTCAATTAGTTAATTTCTCTCAACATTCCATACAGTTTCAATAACAGCCCTTTTCCATGCAAAAATTATTTCCAAGTTAGGTCCCAGCAACAATATACCCACATTGGTAACATAACATAACATAATTACATTTATAAAGCGCTATCAACACTGTTTCTAAGCGCTGTACAATAAAAAGTACACTATAAAACATGAGCAGGAAAATATACAACAGGTCATTGATTTAAAACCACATCAGTAAAAAGAAATAAAAAACGAGTAAAAATGGCAACCCCAAAAGCAATTATAACACCAACATACAAATATATCATAACCAGAACAAGAGTAAAACATTAAACAGAGGCATACTGAAAAAAGTCATGGTGAAGACATTTAATACGTTGGAGTAAATCAGTTCAATTTGAAAAAATGCGTCTTTTGGTAACACCCGAGGCGTTGTCTTTTTTAAAGACATTTCTTGTTATGAATAAGAAAAGAATGGAAAGAAATATATTACTCTTGCCAGTCAGTCCTTAACCAGATCTAGTGTTTAGGTCATGTTACAGGTGCTTTGTCTTGTTGGCTATTATTAATTTATTATCAAAAGTGATCAAGTTATAAAGCTGTTCATGGTTGTAATATGACTGCCAAACAAAGGGAATAAGGACAGAAGGCATTTTTGATTCTGTGTTTACAATTTACTTTTCCAGGAACAGTTGAAAGATAATGCAGTTGGTTCCACGAGTTCAGCTCAATACAACTTGCGAAGGAAGAAAAAACAGAGAGAAAATGGTGTCGAAGAGTCGTCTACTCAAAATGGTACGTGAACTTCACCAACCAAATATTGAGAATAAGTCACCCGTGGTATAGTGGAAATTCATTGGCCCCGTGTGTTGGAGGTCCATGGTTCAAATCCGGTGGGGGGGGGAGTGGTCAAGGTCACATTTTAAGTCACTTTTCTCCACACGGAACAAATCTGAAAAAAGTGGCACACAGGGTTAGGGGTTAAGGACAATTTGTCCCAATTTTTTTAGCTTACTACAAGTAAGCTAAAGCGGCCCGACGCGAAAGGTCACGGTATAGGTCAAGTGGAAAATGCGACTATGAAATATGGTTTTATCTTGGTCACGCAAATGGTATTTGTCAGAAAATGTACATTGAGATAGTAAAACAGTATGATCGCATAAATATGTTATAAAATGAGCTTGTTTGCAATTCGACAAACTAGGCAATTTTTCGTTATTTTCTTTATTGTCAAAACTGTATTGAAAATGCATGTAAAACGCTATTACAGCCAAGTTGATTTACACACGGCACGCATGTATCATGATAAACATGCGTGATTGCCTTATTGTGATTGGCTTACTACAGAAATCACGTTCGAAAATTGCAAACACGTCTTCTGCGTAAGTTTTGCGCATCAACAATTGCTAAACTCCACCACGTGTAGATCTTGGTTTTCAATGGGGCGTTGTGTACAGTGTAAACTATGCACCTTGTAGCAGAGATTACAACGTTTTGCTGAGTGCAATTTTACAATCGCCATCTTGTTTATGATATCGTAATCAATCGCCAACAATTTTTTCTTCTTCAAATCCATCAATCCTTCGCCAATCTACAGCCATGTTCAGGTAAGCCATTTGTTGATGTTCTAAATTAGTTTTTAAAATGAAATGTTCGGCTATTGGGGGTCAGACCGATCAAAACCGACATTAAAAATGGAAAGAGCAAAATCGAATTGATAGCTAGAAATGATGGTTCATTTCAAGACATTGCGTCCTGCTTTTTGCCGCTTTAATCAATTCCAACTTTTTTGTCAATAAAACGATCATATTTTTAGACATCTAGGGTAAACTTCAGCCTATTTTGGGGGTTTAAATATTTGTGTGTTTTTTTTTTGGGGGGGGGGGGGGGTTGGGGTTGGGGGGGGGGGGGGGTTTCTTGCCAAATGAATGTTTTGGGGAGGGAGTTTGATTAAACCAAAAGCAATAATGGCGATGGAGTGAATCCTTGATCATTGTTGAGGCTGTTATATTCAATTAATATTTATAACAGGTTCAAATGTTAACAAAAACATGACACGCCCACTAGTAGTTTCTTAATTCATAAAAACCAAGGGAATTCCCTGTTGACGTCATCAGGTGGGTTGGGGGGGGGGGGGGTATTGGGCGTCACATGGGCTGGGGAATTCTTCCAAAATCTAAATGTCTCTAATCAGCTATACTTTCAGAACGTATTAATTTTGTGGTTACAAACTTAAGGGTAAGGGATATATTTGCATTTATTAAAGTTTCTTTGGAAAAGGTGCCTCGGGGGGGGGGGGGGGGGGGGGGGGGGGGGGGGGGTTAGGGTTATATATTAACTTTTTTCCTTACCATAAAAGTAAGGGTAGTTGAAAAAAGCTAATCAAAATCTGTATTCTTTCATGTCTAAAAGTGCAAAAAACCCTAGTTTCAGGGGTTGGCAAATAAACTGTGAAATGAAACATAAATCTTAACGTTTTTAAATGACTTTTTCGGAAATTCTTTTATTTATTGGTGGGGTACATCATTGATAGGGCTCCAATCCCGATCTGATCAGGCTTTATCTAACGGTTCTAATCGGTATCGATAGACTATAATAGTTGCAGAATTATATTTTATGGATGTCGAACAGGTTTTCCTCGACAACATATCAATACAAAATTTACTAATTACCAGTACCCCTATCGGGCTATTATATCGGTCTGTTTTACTAAGTAGGATTCCCTCATTTTTATAACTGTGAAATACAGCACGTACATTTAGGTATCTGGGCAATTCCAGGCGTTGCGGAATGACATTTACACACACAAAATCCACTTTCTTTTGGGTGTAAAACCCAGAGATTTATAGTTACTCCCCATTTTACAACTTTATTTGATAATAGCGATTGATACTCAAAAATTAAAACCTAGGGAAAAAATTAGACTGCGCTTCCAAGTATCCTAATTTGCATATGCAAATTTGCGTTGCGGAATGACGCAGACGATTTTTTTTTTTTTTTACATGTTTACACAAAGTGAAAACTCTGAACTTTTTAGAGTGTATCATTATTGAAGTTACTTTTTAGAAGGTTTGAAGTGTTAGCTAACTGACAAAAGCATTTTCATAAAACTTAATCATCAGCTATGATTTCTAGTAGGTCATCAAAAAATAAAAGTAGGTGTTGCGGAATGACGTTGCGGAATGACGTTGCGGAATGACAGTGTGAATTTGTGTGCAAAACTCCATAGAGAAAAGAAAAAACATGTTTTTATGCTTTAATATGCATAAAAAATAAAAGAAAGAGTAATCAGTGGCATTTCATATGTTACAAATTCGTGAATACAGTAACCCAACTATTTTCACATTGAAATCATCATTTACAGGTAAAGTAGCCATGATTTTGTGATAAAGTTGCCGAATTCAACAGCTTGCACATGTATCAAAGTTGCGTAATTCAGCAAATCATGAGTTTTCATCAATTTTGATTTTTTTTAGAAGTAGTCCATATTTGAATGAATTATCATAAATAAGGATGATCTTATACCAAGTACACAAAAATATCACAATTTGCTCAATAAATTACCTAAATATAGGGAATAAATACCTTTGTCATTCCGCACCGTCATTCGGAATAGATATGGAATAAATAAAAACAAGCCTTTTCACTGATTTTGTAAGCTGCAAATATGCAAATTTATGCTAATTAGTTTATACTTTATACATCAAAAAACATAGTATCGCTAAACAAACTAAAAATTCCTGAACTTTGGACTCTTGCCTACATTATAGGCATAGAATTAAACTTTGGATGCAAATTTGAAATTTTGGCTATTTGGTTGACATTTGCTTGGAATTGCCCATCTGTCTTTTTCTTCAGAATGATACCAGATACAATCCGATATTAAAAATATTGTAATAAAAATATTTTTTTCCCCTTCTGTAATTCCATTTTCACTTAACTTTATTATCAATACAGGGTGAGTCAAAAAGACTGCAATAGTGGAAAGAAGCCATTTAGTTTTCAAAACCAAAATGAATTTTAAAACTTTTTAAACGTTGCAAGAATGATGTATTTAATCCTAACTTTGTGTGAAAAAATGAAGTCGATTACATTTTCTGTTTGCCTTTGTGAACCTTTTGACCAGTGCACCCATTTCACACGTTTGTCCACGAGATATCCAAAATTTGCATCAAATCGCAAAATGTGTCTCTAATTCAAATTTGGCAACTTGAGTTTCATTTGTGATGTTATTGGAATTTGATGCATCCTTTCTTGTTTACATGTGAGTTAGCATAATCAATTATAATCATACCCATGCTATGAAAGCGTATAATGTTCTAAATTTTAATAAAAAACTGAAATTCTTTCATTTTTTTGTTGGCGGGAAATTCAAATATGAAAATGCAATGTGTGCCATTTCAAATGAAAATCACTGTGCTCATGGACAAACAGGTAAATGCCGTTGTGCAGCAAAGAGGGTCACCAAAGACAACGAAAAATGCAATCGACTTCATTTTTTCACAGAAAGTTAAGATTAAATACATCATTCTTGCAACGTTTAAAAAGTTTTAAAATTCATTTTGGTTTTGAAAACAAAATGGCTTCTTTCCACTATTGCAGTCTTTTTGACTCAACCTGTATATCATCTTATGAATATCATTACAATTACATTGTAAAACCCATCTCTCTTATTTTCTCCCTAGGAAGCCTTTTGTTAAAGGACTCATCTCCAACAATGAAGTGATCCATTGCCAGAAGGCGGAACCCTGATTGGTTCTGTATTGAGTGAAGATATTCTTAACATAATTTAGTTGGAGATTCAAGATTCAACTAGCCAGCCTTTGCAGGATAGATTATACTTATGTTACCTCCAGACAATTGCACTTAGGAGTTGGTACACTGCAGTTGGGTGGCTCAGATCAGATTACTTTGAAAGACTTACAATCTGACGAGGACAACATTAACTGGTCGCAATCCATCTCTGACAATTCTGCCACAGCAACGCTTTTTATTGTATTTAAAAGGGGAGGGGACCCAAATAGTAGACATTTTAGTATAATGTTCTTATGGTCTATTTACTACTCTAATATACAAGTATCCTCATTGCTATACATGGTAACCAAATTATTAGCATCTTTATGTAAATAAAATTGCCTAAAATGGCAAAATATTGACGTTATTCCATTTTGGTGTATGTTTGTGTTTCCATAGCAACACCCTAGCTACCAGTGTGCAATATATACTATTTTATTTGTGTAGCAATTCCAAATATTGCGTAGCATTTCATCACATCTGTATGCAATACAATTGGGAAATTGATTAGCAATTCTTCAAAATTGTGTAGCATTTCGCTATGCGATACCGGATATATTGCACACTGCTACCAATGCTTAAATCTGACTGATACAGGTTTTTTAATGGTTTTTGCAATATATCACACCAATATGCATTAACACTTGTACAGCAGAAATCAAATATGCCACTATAGTCTGTTCAGTCCAAGATGACACAATGACCTTTATCTTATGCAATCTCCTTTATCTTATGCAATCTCTACCGAGGCATATTGAAAGGGTAAATTTGCTTACACAGTGAATGCATAATATATATATTATATATCTAATCATTGTTTCATGTAAGGTATAACATGGATTTGAGCTTTACATCAATTGTCATATATGCTGAACAGATTATAGTGGTTTATATTATAAATACATAGATATGTGTTATGAATCTTCACAAATTCTCAGTTGTAGTGAGCTTCTGCATCATTGGTGCTCTCGTTGTAGTTTTCGGTTCTATAACCCCAACCTTGACACCCATGTTGTAGTGGAAATACACTCGCCCTGTTTGTCGGAGGTCCATGGTTGTGCATCCCGGGGTCGGGTGACTTTTTGAAAAAAGTGGCCCGAAGGGTTAGGGTTTAGGGGTTTTAGTTCAAGGTATTATTATCTGAGAATATTGTGATATGTAGCTACATCTTCGGCTTTTGTTTGACTTCTACATGCGCTCTTCCCAAGACATTTCATTCATATTTATTTCCCAGCTGGAAGATGTAGTCAGCATTGTATGAAAACAATGATTATAATTTTTTAATATTTTTATGATTGAATGCAATGCAGTCCAGTGTTGCACCAATAAAGAATTTGCTAAATCCAAATTAAAGATTTTTAATTTCAGAGATTAGGAATCAGTGAGATATTTTGGTCAATTTTCCACGTTGGAGAAAAAATTCTGAAAAAGTGGGGGAGGAAGGGTAGAGTAAGGGTTAAGAAGCAACTTTTTATTTCTTTTAAAAAAAGAAAAATTCTAACTTTGGTTTATTTATTTATTTAACCCTACCATATACTATACCCATATAGTTGGCGCAATATACTTAAAACCCGTGGTGTAGTGGGGAGTCGTTCGCCTCTGGTGCTGGATCAAATCCCGGAGGATCGTGGTGGGGGGGGGGGGGGGGGATATTTTTGGTCAATTTTCCATGTTGAAGAAAAAATTCTGAAAAAGGTTGGGGTAGAGTTAGGGTGTAAACTAAAAAAGCTTTCTGTAATATTTTCAGTTTCCATTAGGTATCGGGAGTGTTCAGGCCTCAAAATAAGAAATGAAGCAGGGATAGCACTGGTCCCATGAATTTTTTTAAAACCCCGTAGGACTTCAAAAACAAATTTAAGGAGTCCCCCAGATAACTCATAGGCCTAACTCGATTTTGACATCAAGTGTCACAAGATTGTCGAAGTGTCTGATCTGCTCATTTAGGTGCTTGATATGAATGCCATCATCGTCCAAGTACTTCAATGATAATTTTTAATAGAGGGCAGTACGCTTTGTCAATAATAGTATCTATCCTACCTCTCCTGATTACACGGTCATGACGTAATTATTGATCAACCATGTCAATATCCACCATCATGACAAGCCTAAAGTCGCGTCAAGTGGCCGAGATTATAACGATTTGAAAGACGCCAAACAAAGGACGATTGCAGTTTAGTGTATCCATTGTAATATGAATGAAGTCTTGTTTGAAGTTTCGGTATTTGAAAATGGCCAAAACTGATACAGTCGCCACAGCCAAGTTGTGTAAATCATCTACCTATGTTGTGACCATGTCATATTACTCAAATCAGTAGAAGATACTGATAGAATGTATTTATATAGGAATCATTGAAACTTTCGCGGAAACAATTTGCCAGCGATTTAGACATGTTTGATTTTTAATTTTAATTTTTTTACGGACAGTTTTAATGAATTTATATTGTGAGCAAATGATGGATGTAATTTACAGCATTTCTTCAGGTTTCCATTTCCATACAATTTGTCATCAAATTTAAGGGGTCCCTTGATCAGGACCGGCAAGTCTTTCCAATTTGAAACCTGACGCGTCAATCAAGAAAGTGAGAGGTCCAAGATGCGCAGACGCGTCAGAATGCGACCCCTGATGAAGAGGGCATGCAATTTAAGGCAATTTGAAAGGGGCACCAACTTTCTCCTTGGCAATTATGTAATTTTGAATGGAGTGAAAACATACAAAAATTGAGGGCATCAGGCATTTGCGCCCTGGGCGTGCTTCCGGGAAGGTGAAAAACCCTTTGGCGATTTACTGAAAATGGGTGTTTCCGTAAATTAGGGGTCCAATAGTGTGACATTTTGCCAAATTTTCAAAATAGTCTTTGATCATCAAAAAACATATTTTCCAATGCCACAGTACCTATATTTTATGAATCTAAATTAATTAATTAATTTCAAATGCACTGGAAGAAATAGGATGCTGCCAACTGCCAAACGATGACACTATTTGACCAACATAACAGGGACACCAAATCAACTTTGCACACCAGTAAGCTGAAGTTAAAGGTGAATTAACTGCTCAAAATGCAATTTTAAAATTTGTTGGCAGGCCACAATTGATAAAGAAATAAGTTTGAATGAAGCAAGTTTTCCATATTGCAAAAATATCAGACTATACTTTTGACCACTTTCACAAACCTAGAAATACAGCAAAAAGTTAGCTTTTTAGCCTATTTTACACTAACAACTGAGTTTTTGCATTTAATATCATTACATTTTCTATTTCTTTGGTCCTGATATGTTCAAATTGACATTCCTTTCACTTTTTTTTTCATTATTTGCACCATATCTAACATACATGGGGAGAAATTATCCAAAATGTGGCTGTCGCGTGTAACTGGGACACCAACATGTTGGTGTCCCCGTTACATCGGACAAACACACTTCTTAGATATTTGAGTGGTGCAGTTGGTATGAAAATACAAGCTACAATGATAAAACATTGTTTGCAGTATTCAAAGACTGCTCTAAACCTTATTTTCAAAAATTGATGCAGATTTCCTGTTTTTTGAGTGACCAACATAACTGGGACACCAAACTCATATTTTGACTTAAAATGCACAATGTGATAAAAAATTGCCATTTCTTGTAGTTACTTTATGCTAAAAAGTTAATTTTAACTCAATACCCTAACTTAAAACTCGCACAGTAGCAACTTATTAAAAGTACTCCAAATATCAGCTGGAAAACATGCCTTTTTATATGTCACACTGTTTTCCGACATTTACAAATATGCAAATGGTCAAAAAATAAAAAATGGAGGGTAATAAGAAAATCTTGCTACATATTTCAATTGCACTCACCAGGTACTCTGGTTTGATAGTTAAAGTAAATCCATATCATCTATATAATTTTGTAAATAATCAGTCTTTAAAGTGACCAACATAACTCATTTGCTGGGGACACCAACGGACCCCTAATTTACGGAAACACCCAAATACAGAAAACTTTAAATTTGTTATTCAAACTTGAACAGACTAATTGAATTGTTTTATTGTATTGTATCGTGTACATGGCCTTGTGCCATATAGGATCCCAGGAAGAACAGTACTAGTGCGTTAATGGGTCACCCAAGGTTATAAAAGAAAATAGTAAATAAATACATATAGATCAATAAATCAATAAACATTCGGTATTAATTATCATACTTTGATTGTTCAATTCGTATTGGATTTTGTATTCATTTGACAGAAAACGAAAGTGATAAGAAGCTTTTGGGTGAAACGGATGTACTGGTGTCTCGAATTCTGCAAAACACTGTCACAGCTCGAGTAGTTATTACCGTGAGTAACATTAATGAACGGCGTTTTAAAAATTTAAGTTAAGTTTCGAAAAATTGAATCTGCTTTTTAAAAATCCGCTTAGTTGACATAAAATATGACGTTTGTTTAACTCGTTTATAATACCAGATTACACTCCCTACTTAACTTACTTGACTATAAGCTCCTCTACCTCCAATCATGTCAGTGGCGTAGCTCAGGGGGGGGGGGGCAAATGCCCCCCCTGACGAAAAAACCTGATTTGTGCCCCCGCCCCCCACCACCCTAAATTTTTAAAAAGGGTGAGAAAATAGGAAAAAATTGAGAAAAAAGACCGAGGTTATTAGCCAAATAGAAGGCAAAATTGTACATGTAGTACATTTACTATGCGATTTTTTGTGACTGAGCGATTTTTTTTTGGACTGTGCGAAATGTTTTGACCTCACTCACCCCCCCCCCCCCCCCCCCCCACTTACGTGAATTTCACGAGGTAAGTCACTAGAAAAAAAATGAGGGCAACCTTTTACGAAAATTTTAGAAATCTTGCCCCCCTGAAAAAAATCCTAGCTACGCCACTGAATCATGTGTCTAGTGGTATCCAGTGTATGAAGCAGTCCGACAAATCTAGTTCTACGTTTCTGATCTTGTCAGAGATTTAGATCCCCATATAGTTCTTTTTTGGTCACATGCTGTCTCCAGTTTATGTTGAACACTGTTCTAAGCATTTAAGCCATAACTTCTTCATTATTCATCTAATCTATATAAAAAGTATACATATTTTTGCAGAAAAGGGTTTAATGAATCCAACCATGATCATGAAATTGCCATAACTTCTTCATCAATCTATATAAAAAGTATACATTTTTTTGCAGAAAAGGGTTCAATGAATCCAACCATGATCATAAAAATGACCATTTTGGAAAAATTATAAAAAACATGTTTTTGACCCATTTTAGGTTTGGAAAAGATAACTAAAAATATATTGTGTCAAATTCTTTCATACTAGTTTTATTATAATCCTAATAACATTCCCTATGAAGTTTATTATAATCCTAATAACATTCCCCAGGAAGGTTTTGTTTATTTTTTAATATCTTATTTATTTTTTGAATTATAGACCAAAAAGTGCCCAAAAATGTATTTTTTATGATTGTGGAGGTATATATACGGTTCTAAGCATTTAAGTCGTGCTAGTGGAGCATCCATCCCACTGTTTACTAATTTTTGGAGTGACTGTCCATGCCTCGCATCCATAAAATAGGACTGTAGCTTTGAACAGTCTTTCTTTTAGCTTACTGGATTGGATAATGACTTGGGCTTCCTTAATTCACTAACTTAAACAGATTACTGTAAAATTGACACAGACATAATTTGCCTCTTTCAAACAGTTTTTGGCTTTGTTTACGAGTCTGATTTTTTTAACATTTTATCCTTTTGTATTTTCTCCATTCAGAACTTGACCCAACAAGACCTAGCCGGGTACAATGTCAGAGAAAATAACACCACCACAACCAAAGATGCTGCTGTTCGAAGAGAGGAGACTCACATGGAGGTAATATAACATGTCACCTTGAGCACCCCTCCGGTGTGCGCGCCATTCACAAATAATTAGCTCAAATAAAAACTACGGACCAATAACAATGTGCGTATGATTATAAAAAGTTTTTGACTTGTAATTATGCCAAAATGATGAAACCATCATAATTATGATAATCAATTAGTTGCCGATGAACTATGACACCCGCAATCTGTATCAATATGTTGACATTGAACAAAATATGATTATGTGATCTCATTGCAAAAAGTGATGACCGGCATAATAACATTCTGGTAAATTGAATACATCATGTTAAGACTGGTCATCATTTCAAGACTATTTATAACATTTTGAGTTAATCTGCATGAACAATATAAATACAAGCGAAAACAAGTAGCGTGAGAAACGGCTATTTTGGTCAATTTTCTGAAAAGTGTTTTGTCTAATGAGATTTATTTTCACCCTGCATTTGTAGATCTTACTGTTAGCTATATGGTTAAACTTGTGCGCACGTCCGTCTGTCTGTCGGTGTGTGTGTGTGTGCATTTGTAAATACCTGCAAACGAGGATGCACACTGTTACGATCACAAGGACCAAGGCCGAAATCACCTACTCGAGTTCTCTCAATTTAAACACAAACTTTACACTGTACGTTTAATTTCACAATAATATAATGCTTTTTATTGATTTTAGATAGATTTGATAATGTTCAGAGTCAATTAACAGAAATCAACAAAGTTATTATAATACATGAATAAATGCAAAAAACAACAAATTGTAACCTGTGACCTGGTGTCGCGTCGCGATGGCGCCGAGATTTCACAGTAGTATTAATATCCACTGGCAAGATGTATAGTCCATCCAGCGAGATAAATATGCCGCGATATTCCACTTGCGAGAGTTCTGTTTTACTTGGCAATATTTTGCGTTGTGTGGCAGAATTGTTCTATACAGGTTCCTCCTGATGATAATATAATTCCAGCGTAATAATCCAGTATAAAATCCAATTCGTTGGTGAAGTGACGAATACAGTCGGCTTTACTGCAACACAGTCAGTCGGCTTTTAAAATCAAACACAATCTGTGTTATACTATGTCCTTCACTAGAAATTAGAATGGCAAATTCATGTGTAGAATTCAGATTTCTACACATTATGTAAACTGGCATTAAATCTCTCCATGCACTTAGTATAGAGATACATGTAGTAGAAGTACAATTACTTCCACAATAGCTGGTTCTTCTCAGAGAGTGTGAAACTCACTCTTCTTCATTACTTCACAATAGCTGGCAAATCAGCGTTCTTCTCAGAGAGTTTCAAAACTCCTTACTTCTCTCATCCACTACTAGTTTCATTCTGCTTGCTTCTAACAAAGCTGTCCCCTTTGTTCTAGATCAATCTCAGTTCTGAGAAACTGGGCTATTTATAGCACACTGGTCAATTTGCAATATCCTTGGCTGCTTGCCAAATCCCATCTCATTAATTATTCCTCACTTTTCTGACTTTCTAAACACACCAGGTCACCACGAGGTCAAAGGTAATTTATGATGGATAAACAAAACTAAATTAAATGTAAATTATAAATATAATTAAGAGGCCGTCACAACACCCATTTTTAGGTCGTCCGTAGGAAGAGACCTTATGGCAGCATCCTTCGTGTGTGCGTGGGGTGTGTAGTCTGTGTGTGTTGTCTGTCTGTCAACAATTTGGTATACACTTTTTGTTTTGTCCATTTCTTTTCCATACAATAACCAATTGCAACCAAACTTCAATCATAGATGCAACATGGAAACCTTCATATGTTAATGAGGTCAAAGGTCACATACCAAGGTCAAAGGTCATCTGAGGTCGAGATGTAAAATTTAGTACACACTTTTTGTATTGTCCATTTCTTTTCCATACAATGACCAATTGCAATCAAACTTCGGTCATAGATGCAACATGGAAACCTTCATATGTTAATGAGGTCAAAGGTCACATTCAAAGGTCATCTGAGGTCAAGATGTAAAATTTAGTACACACTTTTTGTATTGTCCATTTCTTTTCCTTACAATGACCAATTGCAATCAAACTTCGGTCATAGATGCAACATGGAACCTTCATATGTTAATGAGGTCAAAGGTCACATATCAAGGTCAAAGGTCATCTGAGGTCAAGAGGTAAAATTTAGTACTCTTTTTTGTCTTGTCCATTTCTTTTCCATACAATGACCAATTGCAACCAAACTTCGGTCATAGATGCAACATGGAAACCTTCATATGTTAATGAGATCAAAGGTCACACACCAAGGTCAAAGGTCATCTGAGGTCAAGATGTAAAATTGGCTGCATATGTAAAATTGATTACATTTAAACAGATGAAGTACAATTGCAACCTAACTACCCATATAAATGGACGACCTATTTGGGACCGCTGTCCCTATTTTTCACATTCCAACTGCGGACTCACCTGCAAACGAGGACGTCCTCGGTTTCTTGATCATGCAAAGTATTGCAAACAACACATAAGAAACGCTATCTGAACAAGGTCCTCTTTGGTGATGCTCTCCCCCATACACCCTTTAGGCCTGTTGGATAGCACACAGTCTAGTTGGCGATTTGACACCTATTTTTTTTCTTCTTTTCAACCGTCATTTTGGTCCTCGGTGTGTCTGTGTGTGTCCAGGTTGGTGGGTCCTCATTTGGATAGTACCACTTTTGGTCCTTGTTCAGAGGTATTTACAAGTGGGTGGGGGTGTGTGTGCTTTTTGGTTAGCCTTTCCCCGAATACTGTATCTTTTGAACGGATTGACTTCAAACCCTCAGCGATAGGTAGGCCATGATCGACTCAAAAACATGTGGCTGCTTTTTTTGGGTCTAATTTCCATAGGTCATCTGTGGTCAGAGGTCATCCAGAGGTGAAATTGTAAAAGTTGCCTGATTGACGTCAAACTTGGAGAAAAGAAACATGAACGCCGGGTGGTAAAAAACACGGGGCTGCTTATTTAAGGGTCTAATTTGCATAGGTCATCTTGAGGTCAAAGGTCATCCAGAGGTCAAATCGTAAAAGTTGCATGATTGAAGTCAAACTTGGAGAAGAGAAACATGAACACCGAGTGAACATTTTTTTGGGGTCTAATTTGCATAGGATATCTGAGGTCAAAGGTCATTCAGGGGTCAAATTTTAAAGGTTGCCCGATTGACTTCGAACTTGGAGAAAAGAAACATGAACACCGGGTGAACATGTCTAAAATAAATTAAGAGGTCATCTGAGGTCATCAAAGGTCAACAAGGGGTTAAATCGTGCAATGAACACCAGGGGAACATGTCAAACAATAATTAGAGTATGCTGGTTCCCTGCATCAATGGGCTCCACACAAATTATCCATAGATGCAGGTACGCGCCGATTTCCACTCAAATCTGATTTGCTGGCATAAAAGTCATGCATATGCATGATTGACACAAAATAGATCCACAAACTAAATATGATCAAGCCAGCATCACACTTAGAATGATAACAAATTTGCTGATTGGCACAAACTACACGTGTATCTGCGCTAACCACAGCGCCGGACCACACGCGCATGCACACATGTCATATCGCGCTCCCCAACGCGCCGTAGCTATGGCAGTGCGACAATGCATTCAGCGTTCGATGCGGTATCTCAGCTACAGTGTATTGGTTGTTATTTGCCATAACAGATCGACAATGCAATGTGTTGAGCTTACGGTTACGGACGGCAATGGATTTGCCTGTACCTGCACCTATGGATAAGTTGGGATCCAGGGTGCAGGGAACCAGCATACAATTAGAGGTAATCTGAGGTCAAAGGTCATCCAGAGGTCAAATAGTAAAAGTTGCCCGATTGACGTCAAACTTGGAGACGAGAAACATGAACATTGGGGAACATGTCTAAAATAAATTAGATGTCAATGGTCATTAGAGGTCAACCAAGGTTAACGGTCAACAAGGGGTTAAATCGTTCAATGAACACCTGGGAACATGTCAAAAAATAATTAAGGGAGCACAACACTATGTCGCGTGCCATAGACTTTACACGGCGAGTACTCCATATTCAAAACGCTGTAAATCCAGAGTGCTAGTGACTAGATCAATGAAATTTTGATATGTTTTAGAACCATCCGTGTTCTTTAACATATCTTAATATGAACTAATAATCACCGTCAAGATTTGTTGCTAGAAGTCGACAAAAATAAATGGTATGATTACGCGAGTCAATATTCGGTTATTTCCCGTTCATGCACCATGTGTGTAAATCGGCCCGTTATTTATATTTCAGCTAAACATTAAATATAAAATCCATAAAACACAA
Organism: Ophiura sarsii; assembly: GCA_035610835.1. Taxonomy (NCBI): domain Eukaryota; kingdom Metazoa; phylum Echinodermata; class Ophiuroidea; order Amphilepidida; family Ophiuridae; genus Ophiura; species Ophiura sarsii. Next base: position 13,111,283 of record CM069449.1, read on the forward strand.
ATTTGATATCATTACCCCTCAAATTGATGCTAATTTTGCACATTCATTTGGTCAAAAGGAACTATTATCGTACTCAAGTTTTGCCGGATAGTGCCGCGCAAACCCGACTTAGTGGTGTGATCCCTTAAGGTCATCTGAAGTCGAAGGTCATCCAGAGGTCAAATCGTATAGGTTGCCCGATTGCCGTCAAACTTGGGGAAAAGAAACATGAACACCGGCATGTCTAAAATTAATTATAGGTCATCCGAGGTCAACAGTCATTAGAGGTCATATAAGGTCAACAAGGGGTTAAATCGTTCAATGAACACCGGAGGAACATGTCAAAAAGTATTTTGAGGTCATCCAAAGTCATCTGAAGTCAAGGGTCAACCGGAGGTCGAATTGTAAAAGTTGCGATTGACGTCAAACTTGGAGACAAGAAACGTGAAGACAATCTATCTTTCTTTATTGTCTTCATATAGGGCAGACGCGAAGAACCAAGAGATGCCGTCACAGATTCCACTGGATCAACTACTTCTGAAGATGAGGTAAACATTAACGCAAAACAACAACACTGTTAAATGTACTGCCTATCCCTGAATGATATGCATGGTTGAAAACTACAAAGTAGGCGTAATAAGATTTATGCCCCACAGACTAAGCAGTGAAAGATTGCGAAAAGTGCAACTTGAATGCGATCCGCTTGACGCATCACGACACACCCCAGCTAGTACAGTCTCTTATTTATTGGTCCGAGTTACGCCCGCCCTTCTTTTAACCAATCAGTAGATGCTTAAAGCCCCAACAAAAAAAATCATCGTTTCCCATGGGAATGGAGTGATATGGCACATATCCATGGTTCACCAGAACATGATGTGTACAGAGTAATTTGTAGTGACAGTTCACCATATCATTATGTAATGCAGTGCTACCCAACAAGGACAAATAAGATTTTTGTCTCGCCTGAACTTAGTAACCACTTTTTTGTCTGTCTGTCCGTATCCGTATACCTTGTGAGAGAGATATCTAGAGATCCGTAAGGCCTATCTTGATGGGACTTGATGGAGGGTAGGGGAGTGGTGTGTTCTTTTGCTGTCAACATTTTCAAGGTCCTTGGAGGTCATCGGGGTCAAATAGGTTTACAGCCTGAGGGAAGGGGAATGGGTTCTTTTGCTGATTAAATTTGCAAGGTCATTGGAGGTCATTCAACGGTCATTAGAGGTCAACGGTCAACAAGGGGTTAAGGGCAGTGTCAACCCGTCACTTGTTTCAAAAATTGAATTTCATATTTCTCTATTATTATATACTTTTATATGTATTCTTTCATTACCACCATAAGTTACTAATCGGAAGCGATTATTTCCTGTTCTTTTGGGTGATTTAAAATTGTTGTTTTGGTAAGTTTGAGATGGGGAAAAGGCGCATGGTTATTTGGCGGGAAATTAAGCGGAGTTCCGCGCTTTTCAAATGCTGTGACAGCTGGTCGATCATTGCGTAACGCGCTGAATCTTCCCGTGCGTTGCGCCGCTTAATATGTGATGCGATCTGAGAAAACCCGTCGGATGTCGCAAAATGTGAACTAGGGATTATGGGTAAAATTTAAAAATTAAAAATAATCTTTTTAATTTTTTTTTAAAGATTTTTTTTAAAGAAAATTAGTTTCCAATACTTTGTATCATCATCTTTTATGAAATTTCACCTTCAAAAACTTACTTAAGTCACTTTTATTATTAACCTTTTAATGTTATTATATTGAATTATGTATCTTTTTTGGCCTGTTTTCATGATTTCTTGTTTTGTAGCTTTTGACGACATCACAATCATCATTCACTCATAACTTTTTTTGTAATGATCGTAGAAAAATGATTGAAACAGTTCTGTGATCAGCACAGGTTTAGCTTCCTTATGAAATAAATATCTCCAATATGAAAAATGCCACCATGTGGCGGGTTTTCACAGATCGCATCACATATCCGCGACGTAGACGCGAAAAACAAAAGAGCGCAAACAATGTCTAAAAATGTAAACAAAGGCCAATCTTACGATCATTTAAATTTCAGTTTTCTTCCAATTTCTTCACATTGTGACAATATAAATTGAATCTGATAGTTTATTTTGATTGTTCATAATAGTATACTCGCCTTTTACGTAAATAGTGGAAAATGTCAATATTTTTACTAAATCGATGTTTTCTAGGAGTTCAAATTTGAAGGAATTTTACGCATTTTCAGACAACATAACTAAATATATATCAAACTATCAGGTAAGCTTTTACTACCATTGTGTAGAGGACTTTCAGCGCTAGGAGGCAATTTTTAATTTTTTCGATTACGGATTTTAAACTCGAGATATGCATCCATTTCTAGCGAAATGTATGCAAAAAAACATGACTTTTACACTTTTCCGATGATTTTAGCAATATTTCCTAAACCAAGCCTAATTTTGGAAAAAGAAAAAATTGCTTCCTAGACAAAATTGTCTTGTTTACAAAAATGTATATTAGAACAAATCACCATTTTTTTTTTATAGTTATGCTGTCTGAAAAATTTGGGGTAGAAAAATTAGCTTTTTGGTTCATTTCTCAAAATTTAGTTTATTTGGTATCACATTGATATCACCATCGATTTGGTATCACATTGATATCACCATCGGATTCTTTATCAAATTTCCTTTCTAAAAATATATACTTTTATGTACTTTTATTCAATATTCTCAAATTTAGAAGCAAAAGTTGATCATCAAAATAATAGGGTTGACACTTCCCTTAAATCGTTCAATGAACACCAGGGAACATGTCAAAAAAAATAATTAGAGGTAATCTGAGGGCAAAGGTCATCTGGAGGTCAAATCGTATATAAGTTACCCGATTGGCTCAAACTTGTAGAAAAGAAACATGAACATCGGGTGAACATGTCTAAAATTAATTATAGGTCATTCAAGGTCAACGGTCATTTAAGGTCAATAAGAGGTTAAATCGTTCAATGAACACCGGGGAACATGTCAACAAATAATTTGAGGTCATCCGAGGTCATCTGAAGTCAAGGGTCAACCAGAGGTCGAATCGTAAAAGTTGCCTGATTGATGTCAAACTTGGAGATCAGAAACGTGAACACTGGCGGATCATGTCTAAAAAAATTAAGGTCATCAACGGTTATAGAGGTCATTCAAGGTCAAAGGTCACCAATGGGTTAAATCAAGCAATGAACACCGGGGAACATGTCAACAAATAATCAGAGCTCATCTGAGGTTAAAGGTCATATCATTTAAGTTGTCCGATTGACCTCACACTTGGAGAAAAGAAACATGAACACCGGTGGGAACATGACCCCTATGTGATCATTTAGTTGATCTCCCAGCCAGGGGGGCTCTCAAGTCGTGACTTGCAGTATTTTTTTCCCCCTTCTTGAAAATAATAGTTGATAAAGAAATGTTTGACACATACCTTAAACATGTCAAATTATCTTCATTTAGGACCTAGACCTACCAAGTTCTAATGGTGAAGAAAATGACACCGTCTGCAGAGAGTTTGATGTTCCTTCTGAAGATACTAGCGAAAAGGAGGACACTTGCTTAGAGGTATATACAAAATTTACATTTCTCTTAACCACAGTACCATATGTGGAGCAACTTTTTTAGGACAAACATAATGCAAGAAGGATTGTCTGCGAAGGATTCTGGGCACTATCATTATAGCGGTACGTCTGCAATGCATATTCCAGAGAAATGGACCAGGTTTCTATTTTGTAAGTCTGCAATGCATATTCCAGAGAAATGGACCAGGTTTCTATTTTGTAAGTCTGCAATGCATAGTCCAGAGAAATGGACCAGGTTTCTATTTTGTAAGTCTGCAATGCATAGTCCAGAGAAATGGACCAGGTTTCTATTTTGTAAGTCTGCAATGCATAGTCCAGAGAAATGGACCAGGTTTCTATTTTGTAAGTCTGCAATGCATAGTCCAGAGAAATGGACCAGGTTTCTATTTTGTAAGTCTGCAATGCATAGTCCAGAGAAATGGACCAGGTTTCTATTTTGTAAGTCTGCAATGCATAGTCCAGAGAAATGGACCAGGTTTCTATTTTGTAAGTCTGCAATGCATAGTCCAGAGAAATGGACCAGGTTTCTATTTTGTAAGTCTGCAATGCATATTCCAGAGAAATGGACCAGGTTTCTATTTTGTAAGTCTGCAATGCATAGTCCAGAGAAATGGACCAGGTTTCTATTTTGTAAGTCTGCAATGCATAGTCCAGAGAAATGGACCAGGTTTCTATTTTGTAAGTCTGCAATGCATATTCCAGAGAAATGGACCAGGTTTCTATTTTGTAAGTCTGCAATGCATAGTCCAGAGAAATGGACCAGGTTTCTATTTTGTAAGTCTGCAATGCATATTCCAGAGAAATGGACCAGGTTTCTATTTTGTAAGTCTGCAATGCATATTCCAGAGAAATGGACCAGGTTTCTATTTTGTAAGTCTGCAATGCATATTCCAGAGAAATGGACCAGGTTTCTATTTTGTAAGTCTGCAATGCATAGTCCAGAGAAATGGACCAGGTTTCTATTTTGTAAGTCTGCAATGCATATTCCAGAGAAATGGACCAGGTTTCTATTTTGTAAGTCTGCAATGCATATTCCAGAGAAATGGACCAGGTTTCTATTTTGTAAGTCTGCAATGCATATTCCAGAGAAATGGACCAGGTTTCTATTTTGTAAGTGTACTTCACAAGTTTCAACAAAAAGGTTGTATTTTTGCAATATTATGTATTTGTTTCGATTTAAGTGTACCTTTATTACAACAACTTTCCTTTATTGTCTTCATATAGGGCAGACGCGAAGAACCAAGAGACGCCGTCACAGATTCCACTGGATCAACTACTTCTGAAGATGAGGTAAACATTAATGCAAAACAACAACACTGTTAAATGTACTGCCTATCCCCCCGAATGATACGCATGGTTGAAAACTACAAAGTTGGCATAATTAGATTTACGCCCCACAGACTTAATAAGTGAAAGATCGCCAACACGTCACACGTCATTCCTGGCTGAACAAGGCCGTGAAACATGTTGCCATGGGTGATTGCAATATTGCGTAAAGTGCAACTTCAACGCGATTCGCTTCACGAATCACGACACACCCCAGCTAGTGCTGTCTCTTACTTATTGGTCCGAGTTATGCCTGCCCTTCTTTTAACCAATCAGTAGATGCTCAAAGCCCCAACAAAAAAAATCATCGTTTCCCATGGGAATGGAGTGATATGTGGCACATATCCATGGTTCAACAGAACATGATGTGTACAGAGTAATTTGTAGTGACAGTTCACCATATCATTATGTAATGCAGTGCTACCCATCAAGGACACATATATTTTTGTCTCGCCTGAACTATGTTCAGAAAGAGACTAAGTGACCACTTTTTTGTCTGTCTGTCCGTATCCCGTATACCTTGTGAGCGAGATATCTAGAGATCCGTAAGGCCTATCTTGATGGGACTTGGTGGATGGTAGGGGAGTGGTGTGTTCTTTTGCTGTTAACATTTTCAAGGTCATTCAAGGTCATCGGGGTCAAATGGGTTTAAAGCCCGAGGGAACGGGAATGTGTTCTTTTGCTGAATAAATTTGCAAGGTCATTGGAGGTCATTCAAGGTCATCGGGGGTCAAATAGGATCCGTTGGGTCTATCTTGATGGGACTTGGTAGAGGGAAGGGCGTGGTGTGTTCTTTTGCTGATTTAATTTTAAAGGTCATTGGAGGTCATTAAAGGTCATCTGGGGTCAAATAGGATTCGTAAGACCTATCTTGAAGGGACTTGGTGGAGGGATAGAGAGAGGGTGGTGTGTTCTCTTGCTGATTAAATTGTCATGGTCATTGGAGGTCAATCAAGGTCATCTGGGGTCAAATAGGTTCCTTAGGGCCCATCTTGATGGGACTTGGTGGAGAGAAGGGGGCGGTGTGTTCTTTTGCTGATTAAATTTTCAAGGTCATTGGAGGTTATTCTAAGGTCACCTTGTTAAATAGGCAGCAATTTAGAAAATGCTCTTACATGAGCAGTTCAGATTTAATTTCTACAATAGATCGGTCGCGAAGCAGACGAGACTAGTGGTTCGAGAACCGCCTTGTTTCTAAAACAAGCACTATTTTTTCGCGGCATCAAATGTTCATGATGCAGAAGAACCCACATTTTGACATCATGAAATGTTTACAAATGTACACATTTCTAATAATGTCTAATAAGAAAACTAAAAGCTTGTGAGCATGACAATTTCACTAATCCTAGCCAGTCGTGAAATTTTGCATACAAATAAATATTTCATGCAAACCTTGACCATGTTTAGGGACACAGTAATTGATCGTAGTTAAGTAGACCCTCTGAATTTCAGTAGTATCTGAGACCACAATTGTAATGTTTAACATCTTTTTTTGGTTGGGGGCTTTAAGATGAGGTATATAACATATTTATCTTATGTTTCTTATTATTTTAAGGACGATGACAAAGATTGGGATCCTGATACCGAATACAAAGACACATATTTCACCACTACAGAAGATGAAGAAATCTTGACAAGCAAAACAAGAGGTAGTTGTGAGATGAAACTCGTTTCAGAAGATGAAGAAATCTCAACAAGCAAAACAAGAGGTAGTTGTGAGATCAAGCTCATTGACGAACATTTACTAAATCATGCCTTCGTAGAAAAAACTAAAGTTAAAATCCATAAACGTAAGGGAAGAATCAGATACAAGCCAAAAAAGGGATACTGTCTGTATTGTGACATTTATACATCTCAAATTGCTAGGCATTGTGTGAGAAAACATGCAGGGGAGTCACTTGTGTTAGAAGCAATGAACTTACCCAAAACAAAGAAAACTTTGAAACAACGCCGTGACGCTTGGGGTTATATTAGGAATATGGGCAACAGTAAACACAATGATAGAGTATATGAGGGAAAAGAAAGGGAATTAATTGTTAAGCGAAGGGTTGCTCTGAAGCAAATAGCTGCCACTGTTATGCAATACGTACCGTGTAAGTTTTGTAGAGCGTACATCAAAAATAGCACACTCTGGGCGCATAAAAAGACTTGCCGTAAGGCGGGGGAATCAAAGCAAACAAAATCACGCAAAGGGCATGCAAGAGAAGGGCGAATGCTCCTTCCACTACCACCGGGTACATCTCAGCAACTTCGAAATGAAATTCAGAAAATGAGACCCGATATAACCACCCTTGTTGCCAAAAATGATAGACATATACTGGAAGTTGGTCAACAGCAGTTGGACATAAGCAATTCGTTCAAAACTGGAAACAAAGCAAGAGAGAAAATGCGCACGTTAGGTAACTTGTTGATATCTGCAAGGAAAGTAGATGGCAAAATCAAAACCGCAGAAGATTTGGTAAAGGTCGGGGCATTCAATACAAATGTAAAGTGTACTTTAAAGACCTCTGGTTACGATTCTCAAACAAAAACACATTATGCCTATTCAACAGCTTTGAGAATCGGCCATGCTCTTCAGGACTTGGCTAGGGTTGTTGAAACTTCATATATTCTGTCGTCAGGGAGTGACGCAGTGTCAATATTATCCTGTGACAAGAATCGAAAAGACTTGAAACTGTTTATGAAACTCATGCAAAATGGGACATGGTCAGGAAAGGTTAATGCATCAGCGTTACGCCAGCGGCAACAACGTCAGTGGAAGGTCCCAAAACTTATTCCACTAACTCGAGATGTCATATTGTTTCATAAATTTCTTGAAGAAAGAATAGAAAAAGTCAAAGAAGAAATTGAAAAAAATGGTTTTTCATCGGAAGCATACAGAGTTTTGACGGAGACTACACTTGCACAAGTGGTATTGTTCAATCGACGTAGACCTGCAGAGGTTGAAGAGATAGAGATAAACGACTACGAGAGACAAGTGAACACTCCCATCCAAGTTCAGGACGAGGTGTTAAAGAGTCTAAAAATACACGAAAATGTCGGTTTGGAAAGATTTAAAATACTGATGGTCCGAGGTAAGCGTGGAAAAGGTGTGCCAATTCTACTAACTAGGGAAATGAATAAAAATATGGATAAAATTGCCAATCACAACAAGACTCGATCACTTGCAAAGAAATACATCTTTGCCAGAATTTCCGATGACGCTGAGACTTCACTGAACGCAACCGAAGTAATCGCAAAGTTAGCCAAAATGGCAAAACTTGAGCAACCTTCAAACATACGGCCAACGAAGCTACGGAAGCAACTTGCTACACTATCACAGGTGATTAACATGAAGAAAAATGAATTGGAACAGCTTGCATTCCACATGGGAGACTCCCTTGACGTCCACAAACACTACTACCGTCTACCTCAAGAGGCTATCTTACTAGCAAAAGTAAGTAAACTACTTATGCTAGCCAGTAAAGGTCAATTTGGTCAATCTACAGGAAAGCAACTGGATGACATAGATGTTACCTACGAAGATGCAGAAGTGGACGAGGGTAGCGATGATGAGATAAATGCTGCTGATCTACCATCGAAATCGAGTTCAACCACTGTGAGTCAACTAGACGAGTCGATTACGGATACGACATACGTGGAAAAAAGAGATGTTAGTAAAGTAACGCATAAAGTAACGAAAGCCGCAGTGCCTAAATCGAGTAAAAGAGATTACAAATATTGCAAATGGACAAAAAGGCAAAATGAGTTCTTATTTCAGCAACCTGAGATACGGAGACATCTGATACAAAAGATGGCACCTGGCAAAGCATTATGTTCACTCATAATTAAGCGGAGCAATGGTATTCTTCATGATAAGGATACAAACGCTGTAAGAAACAAAGTGCATAATACCTACAGAAGTACAAAAGAGTACAAAAGAAGTAGAGAATCTAAGTAACAGGTGGAAATTGATTCAAATGGCGAAATTATTTTGTCTCCAACCTATTACATCGTCAAACTATAAGCAACCTCCATTCTGTAATCTCGAAATAACCATGATATAGAGCGCAGGTCCTTGCACTATTAACTTGATTGGCGTACGCTGCATACAAGAACACTCAGCTAGACAAGCTGCCACATTTATTTTACCTGTTGAGCAAAATCAAATTTGGTATTTTGAGGTAGCTAGATCATACAGTAACATTTTATGTGATTTTGAATATCACCTTTCTTTCCACCATGGTAATTTGTACAAAGCTAGGATTTTGTTGTGGCTTTTATTTAAAACAAGTGGGAAAAGAGACGTAAGTTGATGTCCAGATGTTAACAAAGGTTCGCATTAAAATATGTTCCTATAACTTGAGGTGGGCTGGCAGTTCCAAGTAAAACAGGACATTACAAAATGATTGAATAAAGGCTGTAAATTTACAATTGATAAAAACATTAAGTGTGATTATTTTTTGAAGAAAAAAAAAATGCTAACATTTTGATTTTTTTTCCTCAGAAAAATGCCCATTTGTAGCACCCTTCTCTGACCCTTCGCTTTTATGTGAATTTTGCTGCTTCAAGTTACTAACTTACTGTTTAAAATTTCATAAATTTACACGTTGAACGCAATTTGGTTTTTTCTTATGAATTTTATAATGAATTGTGCAAAATGTCATTCTGTAACGCTCTCATTTAAATAAAAAAAAGTTAACCAATTTTAACCAGGAATTGTTTTACACAATGCGGGTTTTAACAAGAGATAATCTTTTAGAATATCCGATCAATAATTTTGAAATATACATTTTGTTGCCATGGCTTTTCCCTTTTATGTGACACTTCATTTTGTAAATATCAGGCAAGACATGAACCCGATAGAGGGCCTGAAACACGCAAAAGTTGTCTAGCAAAAATGGGACTTATAATATTCAAATTACAATGAGCACCTGCACTGTAGCGATATGATGTTGCCAATTAATCAATAAAGCACTCACAAATTCATTCCGATTTAACTCCTCTTTGAATAAACGCAGTTAAGACAGATTCTTTTTCCTATTAATGGTATATGTTGCGATCACATTTTTATAGCAGTGAATTTTCTCAAATATACGGACATTTTCATATAATATATAAGAACTATTAGAGCTATGCTAAAGAATAATTATCAAAAAACTATCATTATATACCGAATTAGGCAGTCAAATTTCAGTATGAAAATCAGCAAAAATATGAGCTTTCATATTAATGATAATTATTCTTTTTTAATGTATTTTTATCTTTTGGATGGGGCCTTTTGCTTGTAAAGCGCCCAGTGACCAATGTTTTGGGCGCTATATAAATACATTATCATTATTATTATTATAATGACGGAGAAATCGATGAAATAGCGTTGAATTACCGCAAAAGGCCAATCTTACGATCATTTAAATTTCAGTTTTCTTCCAATTTCTTCACAATGTGACAATATAGATTGAATCTGATAGTTTATTTTGATTGTTCATAATGGTATACTCGCCATTTAGGTCACACGCCCGTGTATTCCGTGAACATTTAGCTTTAAATGGTGGAAAATGTCAATATTTTAACTAAACCGATGTTTTCTAGCAGTTCAAATTTGAAGGAATTTTACGAATTTTCAGACATCCTAACAAAATCAGTTTTTGATTAAAAATGTCAAAATTTCACCAAAATCATCCAAAGTCAATTATCTAGGAAGCACTTTTTTTTTTTGGCTTAAAAGATTTTAGTTTTGAAAATATTGACCAAAAAGTGTCGAAAATGTTTTTGGTCAATATTTTCAAAACTAAAAATTGTTAAGCAAAAAAAAAAGAAGTGCTTCCTAGATAATTGACTTTAGATGATTTTGGTGACATTTTGAAATTATTAATTAAAAACTGATTTTGTTAGGTTGTCTGAATTTTTTTGGCGCCAAAAAAGTGATTTTTGGGCAAAAATGTAGAAATCACTATTTTTGGGGAAATTTAATACCAAAAATGGATTCTCCGACTCATTTGATTTGAAAAATTGTATACTTTTATGTACATTACATTATTAGTTTAAAAGTTACAGTGCTTGATAAATTTCATATATTTTGGGTTGACACTTCCCTTAAGAGCTTCAGCTTTCTTACTTCTTCACTGATAATTTGGTTGTTCACTTTTAGGTCAGCCCCTCGTTCACCTTGACCATAGTGAAACCTTCCATGTTGTACAATATATTTCTGCTTAATATTTGGGCTTAATATTAAGTCAAAGGTCATCCAGGGATCAAATCGTAAAAGTTGCCCGATTGACTTCAACATGCCGTGAACATGTCTAAAATAAATTAGAGGTCAACTGTCATTAGAGGTCATCCAAGGTCAACAGTCATCAAAGGTTTAAATCGTGCGATAAACACCGGGGAACATGTCAAAAAAAATTAAAGGTCATCTGAGGTCAAAGGTCATGCAGAGGTCAAACCATAAAAAGTGCCCGATTGACGTCAAAATTGGAGAACATGAACACCGGGTGAACATGTTTAAAATAAATTAGAGGTCAATGGTCATTAGAGGTCGTCAAAAGGTCAACAAGGGGTTCAATCCTGCAATGAACACCGGGGGAACATGTCAAAAATAATGAGAGGTCAAATCGTTATTTATAGTACAGGGTACTGGTTTTATGAAACAGCGTAATGGTTGGTTGGATTTGCATTACATTATGCAACACATTGGATGCTATATAAGTCTTTGAATTGAAAATGTAATTGTAAGAGTGAAATCCATGTTTGAAATAATGTGTGTGCGGAAGTAGAAAATGTCCTGCAGGTGATTTTATTTTAACTCTGGGGGAACATGTCTAAAAATTAAGAAGGTCATCCAAGGTCAACGGTCATTAGAGATCATTCAAGGTCAAAAGTAAGCAAGGGGTTATATATTGTGCAATGAACACCCGAGGAACATGTCACAGAATAATTAAGAGGTCATTTTGAGGTCAAAGGTCATCCAGAGGTCAAATTGTAAAAGTTGCTCAATTGACGTCAAACTTGGAGGAAAGAAATATGAACACCGTGGAACATGTCTAAAATTAATTAGAGGTTATCCGAGGTCAACGTTCATTAGAGGTCATCCAAGGTCAAAAGTCAACAAGGGGTTAAATCGTGCAATGAACACTTGAGGAACATATCAAAAAATAATTTGAGGTCAAAGGTCATCCAGACAGAGGTCAAATGGTTAAAGTTGCCTGACTGACATCAAAATTTGAGAAAAGAAACATAAACACCGGGGGGGGGGGGGGGGGGGGGGGACATGACCCCTATGGGACCTTTGACCTCGTTTAGTTGATCTCCTAGCCAGGGGTATTTGCAAGTCATGACTTTGTTTTGTTGGCGGGAATGCCCGGACCATGGTCTTAGTCTGAAATGTTAAGTTAAAGCAAACAGCACTTGTGATTATGTACCCTTTGCTTTGAATCACATATGATTTTAATACAATGAGTTAGTAACTTTTTTTGGCTTCATGATAGAGACTACTGGCAAACAAACCCCTTTAGAAAGTCTCTTTAAAACTTTATGATATTTCATGTGTGGCAGACCCCCGGAAGTATCATAAGCTAACCCTATTGTATATGCTATCCCTGATTCAAAATAGAGGGTATTAATAAATCATATGCAAGTTATTGTATTTATCATGTTCATGAATGTTTTGTGATGATTTTTGTTAGAATTGTGTCCAAAGCAGATTATTTTAAAAGTATTTGGTATATTTTATCTGTCGATCATAGCATAGATTGTTAATAGATTGTTATGTAACCTTTTTTGGGTGGCAAGTTCAAAACGCGTGGAATATAATACACCTCTGAATTTCCATCAGTCGATAAATATGTGCAGAGTTTTATTGATAAATGTGTGTTTTAGTCAATTTAAGAACATGGTTATTAAAATAATGAGGTTCAAAGTTGTCCACAATCGATTTCAAGCTCAAAATGGCATTTCGTGGCAGGTTTTGTACTACTTTGGGAACATTTCAAATGACGATAGCATGCGAATGCATTTCTCGATTTACATGATTTTTGCACCAAAGTAAAGCTTTTGCCAAGATCTATAAAATGACATCTGTCTTGTTGAATTCCTATGTATTTGAAATTTTAGTATGCTATACCTACTAAGAGCGTAGAATGTACTATGTTTTAAGAACCTCGCCCGGACGGAATAACGACCGGGGAGGATATTTAATAAAACTAAAAAAACCTCAACTAACGTATTGCTCTCCCAGTGACGTCGACATTCTCGTGACGTCATTAGGGACTTGCGGTATTTTGACTAAATTTACTTGCAAGACTTAAACTACTTAGACTACTGGCAGTACAACGGAATAATAAATAACATACAGATAATGTATAATAACGGCCTTGTAAATTTACCAGACCGTAGAGACAGTCTGGTAAAAATCTCACCATATCAGAAATCGCCCTCTTACCTTAATTAATATATGGTCACATATTTTAAGTTGGGACCCTTTGCGTCACATACAAACATTTTACAAAAAATGTAATTGTGCTCTAACTCTTATAACTCAAAATGTAATATCCAAAGTGTGCAAAAGTTAGAAAGCTGAGATACTAAGGATTATAAAAATCTAAAAGTTTTTTCCAGTATACAGGGTGTAACAAAATAAATTTTACAGTAAAATGTAATTTACTATTTGCTTTCTAGTCTTTACATGATGTATTGAAATAAAAAATGAAGCCTATATCTGAAAAGCCATAAGTAAAACCCATCCAGTGATATATAATTTATAGTGGTCAATCAATTCTTGATTAAAAATACAGGGTGATCAAAATGTGCAGATTTTGAACATTAACCCTTACACTCCCAAATCCAACAGAGTCCAACAAGCCAGACTCCTCGTTCCACCCCCGGCTGGCGTTTTTGGGCTAAAAAATGAATTCGGGCTATATAACGGGCGAAGTATACTGAGCCCGTTAGCCTTGACAGTGGTGGCGTAGCGTGGAGTATCTTGCCACTGGTGCTGGAGATCCCTGGTTCAATTCCCTTGGGGGTGACTTTTCTCGGCGAGGAAAAAAATTCTGAAAAAAGCGGCCAAATGGGTTAGGGTTAAATAACATTTTTCACTTCTTTTTAATTTTGGACCAAATTTTGTGTATTTTTCGGTTGCTTAACCCTTACACTGCCAAATCCAACAGAGTCCAACAAGCCAGACTCCTCGTTCCACCCCCGGCTGGCGTTTTTGGGCTAAAAAATGAACCCGTGCTATATATACTGAGCCCGTTAGCCTTGACAGTGGTGGCGTAGCGTGGAGTATCTCGCCACTGGTGCTGGAGGTCCCTGGTTCAATTCCCTTGGGGGTCGGATCGCCATTTGGGGTGACTTTTCTCGGCGAGGAAAAAAATTCTGAAAAAAGCGGCCAAATGGGTTAGGGTTAAAAAACATTTTTCACTTCTTTTTAATTTAATATTAATGAATCATATTAACAGTACATGCATTATGACAAATGTACAGAAATGTTGTATTTGTTCAAAAGAAATATTCTTTGGTACAAGCTTGTTTAGAGCCAAAATGTAGCTCAATCGTCCAAAAAATAGCTGTAAAGTCAAAAAAATTTGCGCGCTATGCGCGCATCTCTTTAATCAAAAAATCTTAGGAGCCCCCCCATTTCAAGTCACTGCCCGGCCCCTTCTTGCCCCCCCAAATGAAAAAGTATAGTTACGCCACTGTCTAAAAGGCTATAAAAAACTAGGACCCTAGTCCTAATGAATTCCAACTGAATCACGTGTACCTGGATATAATGATGCACATGGGTAGCCCTATCTAACTATGTGCACTGCAAGTGAAAGCTTAGCTCGTTCAGTGAAAGCTGTGTGTGTGCCGAGTCAATACAAGGTCATCACTGCTAGTGCTATACAGCTACTGCATGATGATGAAGTGAATATTTTTTTCAATTTCGAGGTCTGATTCAACCTCTAATTCATCGAATTCCGAACCATAACAGGATTTAGAATCCCTCCCAAAGTCATCCTCACTATTATCACTATCACTATCACTGTCATCGTTGAAATCCCGTGATTTGTCAACATTTCTTTGGTCAGAATGCTTGCGCTTCTGTGCGATCGTAAATTTTAGTATACAAATTTCAACTTTGACCGGCTGTATTATTTTTCCTATTCATCGTACAGGGCCATCGTATCAACAACATAGAAATCCTACAGCTTACGGGTTAGCCAGGGATACTATTAATTTTGGGATAGGAAAGTCGTATACTAACGTACGTAGCGAAAACGGACCTTTTGAATATTTAAATAAATTATGATAATCGTCTGGAATGCGTCGGTGTTAGTCAGCATAGAATTGGTGGCGCTGTGCACGCGGTAGTTGGTTATCCTACTCCAGCGGTTTTTGGATGAAATAATTTGGTTCCAACGTGTGATGAATTTTATGGGGTCATATAATCAAAATCCATTGTTACATCGAAAGTAATGGAATTCAAAATTAACGACCGTTCGTGTCTACCATCGTCTGCTACAATCCCTGCTACAATCACGCCTTATCAGTATAGCGCCATCAATTTAAAAGTGGACCCGATCGGCAAGCTCAGAAGGGAAACTCGCGTGTAAAACCCAAGTACGCAGTGATCCACCGCGTACTTTTTTGTTTTTTTGTTATTGTGGAATTTTCGTCACGTACGCACATTTAAGCGCACTAATAATTTGTTGCCGCGCTGTGCAGAAACGCGTTCTCTATTTGATGGTTGCAGGCCCATGATGATGGATAACAAATGCAATAGACCATTTCAAATTGAGATCGGAAATCTTCGGAAAAACAGGTCACGTGGAGTAGGTGCGTTGCGCGTTCTTCGCAACAATTAATCGCATTCACAGCATTGCCCTAGTTGATTGTCCGCCTGTGTTTACACACACGCGTGCACACATGAGAAGTAAAACGTGGAACGAGACTATTTTCGTTTTTTATCAACAAAGGCGCTGACGGACAAATTCCAAATGTATCGAGCAGACGGTAAAAAGTGAAAATATTACCCCAAATCTCTTTCATCTCACTCGTTTTTGTAACTGAAATGCTGCAACATCAACTTAGTGAAGGATACAATCTATCACCAACACCAGCGCAATCTACCACACGGGCAGACGGGTGAAAAACACGTTGTTTTTCTCCGGCACATGGCCATGACCTGTCAGGGGCTGACAGGTCATGGAACCGAGTGTCAAACAATCGGCTAATCGGAAACATTCGGAACCGATCGTATATTTTCGGATTTGAAATGGTCTATAAAACCAGGCATAATAATATAACGGGCGATGGGGTGCATCAGCTATGTTGATCACTGTTTTAATTCCATCATGACTTATGGTTTTGCTCATTTTTTTAGATCAAACGGTTGGTAACTTTTAACTTTCCAGGACTAACTTTAAAATCGCAGTGCCATTCCGTTTTCTTTTTATATTTCCATCAAGTATGCCATTCGTTAGGCCCCTATGTATTATTTTGTATTCAACAGTTGAATGACGTGTGCCCGCTAAAACCCACAAATAAAAACCGCAAAGAATATAAATTAATAAAATCACCTTTCGATCACGTACACAGTTTGTTGGGGTGATCTAAAGATGGACAAACTGAATCAAAGTTGTGTGTAAGATATTTTAAACAATCCATGTACAAAATGGAAGCATAAATACTTCCTAAAACAGCACAAATTTGAATGTTAGCCTATGTCGTGCCTATTGGGATAAGATAAACGGCATTTAGTGAAAATGAAATAAATTACTATACGAGCTGATATACACTTTAATCCTAATTTTTATGGTACATCCTATATTTTATAATAATAAAACATGGCCTTCGAAGTATATCAATGTCGATTACTAGTAAATAAGACATTATTCGTAAGACAGAGTTGCCAATTTAATACGGTGCGGCGTTTTGTAAGAATAAGATTACTCCAAAATGTTGATCTTTCCAGCTGTTAGTGTTAGGCCTAAAGTTATCATGACCCACGTATGGATCTTTATTTTCAATTTTTGAAGGGCTGGGCGAGGGTTCGGATCGGTTTAAAAGGCGCTTTATATTCGGAGCGAGTAATAAAGGCCCTGGCGACGAGGAGGACTAGTCTAAGCCATCGAATCTTCATAACTCTATACCGCCTCACCCTTCTTCCTAGGATGAATTTCATGAAGATAAAGCACTTTTGATCAAGTTAAAATACCTACTACCACCCGTAATCCAAAACGAGCGTCAATATCAATTCAACCCCCACGACCGTTTTTCAAATGTCGCATTATTTACGAGTTTGTGATTAAATAAACAGCCCAAGACTGAGTGGATTTTTCTGGCATTCGTTAATTTTCAACGCATTGAACATACTCGAAGCTTCCGGGAACTAACTTTAAGAACACATGTTTGTTCAAAATCGTATAAATCTTTTATAGGCATTTTTGTCAGTGTTAAATTTTTAAATGCCAAATCATTTTGTAGATATGATCATTTTAAGAAGCGTATCGTCTGGCATGCACGTAAATCTTTAAACTCTGGCACGCGTGATAACATGCACATTCATGCTATCTTCAGTATAGCTTGTAGGCCTATGGGTGCTATCTTCAGTAATAGTATGCCGGTCCATTTGGATGTCATTGAACCTTTTCAAAAATTGAACAATATATAGTAATATATAAGCTCATGTTGTTGCTCAAAGGATAATCATTTAAAGCGACAATGACATTCTGTTGACTGTGTCATAAAATCTTAAAATCTAGAAAATGTCCGTCATGTCCATCCGCCCGTATTGAACTTCAAACGGGTGGCGGCCATGTCGCATTTTCTAGAATTTCATGATGATAAGGTAGCACACCTCTAAATAATAGGAAGTCGAAATTAGACGACCATTTTGCACCTTATTTTGATCGATGCGCGACGCTTCAAAAGATGATATCTCAATGACCATTGTGATTTAGGAATTGATTTTGGTATCAAATTTAAGCCCAAGACAATGCTTATAATATGTTTATAACGATAGATCGATTTTAACGATTTAAAGTTAGGAAAATGTTAGGCCTACGACTATGCTAGAAACCCGACATTAGCAAAAGACAAGTTTTTGAATTACGGCCGATGCGCTTAGATGCTCGATTGCTTAAAATCTAACGGTTATCCACGTATATTTTACAATTTTAATCAAAAGCTTGCTAAAATAGCTAGAGTTTAATACCAAATTGAAAGAATTTCTATGTATAAATTTCTATTTATGCCCCCAAACTATGACGCATTATACACGCAGGCCAACGTAGGCCTACTATTAGATTTTCCGAAGATTTAAACCATGTTCTGGCAAGGTTATTTTTAAATTTACACATAGAAAGTCATTCAATTTGGTAGTAAACTCTAGCTATTTTAGCAAGCTTATGATTAAAATTGTAAAATATACGTGGATAACCGTTAGATTTTAAGCAATCGAGCATCTAAGCCCTCTACGGTCATTTTTCAAGTTGATTTTTCGCAAGACTTACGGCCGTGCACCGTGAAAGTAGGACTACTATTTATTAACAAAAAATAGTTAATATTATTTGTGAATGATCTATCATTAAAATTCATATTGTTAGCTTTAATTTGATACCAACCTCGTCTGCTGAATCACTGTAGTTCCCGAGAAATCACTATTTTAATCACGCGTATTGATAAGAAGTATTGCGCAATAAGAGTTGCAAGTTTTCGCCTGGAACTATTTAGAGGTGTGCTACCTTAGAACAGTAACTTTGATTTTTTACATGATCATTTTGTTTCAATATTTTGAGTTATTTATAAACCAAATATTATTTCAAAATCATACACAAATTTTCTTCGATATTGGTTAAATAGTTTGTGAGTTATACTTGTTTTTGCAAACCCGGTTGACCCCAACATTGATCCGACGACGCCTGAAAACCTTGAATTTTCGATGTTGCCGTCTTAAACGGTGTATGATTTAACAATGTCAATGTTGCCATTTCATTAAATATTAATAATTTCTTTTTTCATTCCATTACATTGCATTGTCTCTGCTGACGATATCCTGAAAGTTTCACCAACATTTATGGACGTTTGGTATACAATCACTATCTTCAGAAGATAGCAGCTGACGGCGTAAGCTGCGTACAAATACGCGACTTTCAAACGCGTCCGTAGGCGTCAGAGTACGTTGTGTATAGTTACTATAGTTACGCCGCATGCTGTCTTCTGAATCCATTGCTTTCTCCCGAGGGGGGGGGGGGGGGGGGGGGGGTTGCTTGCTATCTTCTGAAGATAGCATCTAACATTTGCTATCTTCAGACGATAGTAAAGGCTTAAAAAGGCTACATCGTTTAGTGTTTAAAAATCAAGCTTAGATTTAAGGTTCAGTTAGGGTTAGGGTCTGATTAGGGTTAGGGTTTGATTAGGGTTAGGGTTAGGGTTAGGTAAATTGGAATAACTCGAAAACTATTTATTCAATGGCAATGAAACTTTCGACATGAGTTTAAAATTGTATTTGCTTCATGAATAATTAAATATAACAACACCAAATTTGAAAATAAAAAAATCCATTGTGGTTCTAAGGTAGCACACCTCTAAATAATAGGAAGTCGAAATTAGACGACCATTTTGCACCTTATTTTGATCGATGCGCGACGCTTCAAAAGATGATATCTCAATGACCATTGTGATTTAGGAATTGATTTTGGTATCAAATTTAAGCCCAAGACAATGCTTATAATATGTTTATAACGATAGATCGATTTTAACGATTTAAAGTTAGGAAAATGTTAGGCCTACGACTATGCTAGAAACCCGATATTAGCAAAAGACAAGTTTTTGAATTACGGCCGATGCGCTTAGATGCTCGTTTGCTTAAAATCTAACGGTTATCCACGTATATTTTACAATTTTAATCAAAAGCTTGCTAAAATAGCTAGAGTTTAATACCAAATTGAAAGAATTTCTATGTATAAATTTCTATTTATGCCCCCAAACTATGACGCATTATACACGCAGGCCAACGTAGGCCTACTATTAGATTTTCCGAAGATTTAAACCATGTTCTGGCAAGGTTATTTTTAAATTTACACATAGAAAGTCATTCAATTTGGTAGTAAACTCTAGCTATTTTAGCAAGCTTATGATTAAAATTGTAAAATATACGTGGATAACCGTTAGATTTTAAGCAATCGAGCATCTAAGCCCTCTACGGTCATTTTTCAAGTTGATTTTTCGCAAGACTTACGGCCGTGCACCGTGAAAGTAGGACTACTATTTATTAACAAAAAATAGTTAATATTATTTGTGAATGATCTATCATTAAAATTCATATTGTTAGCTTTAATTTGATACCAACCTCGTCTGCTGAATCACTGTAGTTCCCGAGAAATCACTATTTTAATCACGCGTATTGATAAGAAGTATTGCGCAATAAGAGTTGCAAGTTTTCGCCTGGAACTATTTAGAGGTGTGCTACCTTAGAACAGTAACTTTGATTTTTTATATGATCATTTTGTTTCAATATTTTGAGTTATTTATAAACCAAATATTATTTCAAAATCATACACAAATTTTCTTCGATATTGGTTAAATAGTTTTTGAGTTATACTTGTTTTTACAAACCCGGTTGACCCCAACATTGATCCGACGACGCCTGAAAACCTTGAATTTTCGATGTTGTCGTCTTAAACGGTGTATGATTTAACAATGTCAATGTTGCCATTTCATTAAATATTAATAATTTCTTTTTTCATTCCATTACATTGCATTGTCTCTGCTGACGATATCCTGAAAGTTTCACCAACATTTATGGACGTTTGGTATACAATCACTATCTTCAGAAGATAGCAGCTGACGGCGTAAGCTGCGTACAAATACGCGACTTTCAAACGCGTCCGTAGGCGTCAGAGTACGTTGTGTATAGTTACTATAGTTACGCCGCATGCTGTCTTCTGAATCCATTGCTTTCTCCCGAGGGGGGGGGGGGGGGGGGGGGGGGTTGCTTGCTATCTTCTGAAGATAGCATCTAACATTTGCTATCTTCAGACGATAGTAAAGGCTTAAAAAGGCTACATCGTTTAGTGTTTAAAAATCAAGCTTAGATTTAAGGTTCAGTTAGGGTTAGGGTCTGATTAGGGTTAGGGTTTGATTAGGGTTAGGGTTAGGGTTAGGTAAATTGGAATAACTCGAAAACTATTTATTCAATGGCAATGAAACTTTCGACATGAGTTTAAAATTGTATTTTGCTTCATGAATAATTAAATATAACAACACCAAATTTGAAAATAAAAAAATCCATTGTGGTTCTAAACAGTAACTCTGATTTTTTATATGATCATTTTGTTTCAATATTTTGAGTTATTAATAAACCAAATATTATTTCAAAATCATACACAAATTTTCTTCGATATTGGTTAAATAGTTTTTGAGTTATACTTGTTTTTACAAACCCGGTTGACCCCAACATTGATCCGACGACGCCTGAAAACCTTGAATTTTCGATGTTGTCGTCTTAAACAGTGTATGATTTAACAATGTCAATGTTGCCATTTCATTAAATATTAATAATTTCTTTTTTCATTCCATTACATTGCATTGTCTCTGCTGACGATATCCTGAAAGTTTCACCAACATTTATGGACGTTTGGTATACAATCACTATCTTCAGAAGATAGCAGCTGACGGCGTAAGCTGCGTACAAATACGCGACTTTCAAACGCGTCCGTAGGCGTCAGAGTACGTTGTGTATAGTTACTATAGTTACGCCGCATGCTGTCTTCTGAATCCATTGCTTTCTCCCGAGGGGGGGGGGGGGGGGGGGGGGGGGGTTGCTTGCTATCTTCTGAAGATAGCATCTAACATTTGCTATCTTCAGACGATAGTAAAGGCTTAAAAAGGCTACATCGTTTAG
The DNA here is from genome assembly GCA_035610835.1 of Ophiura sarsii. Taxonomy (NCBI): domain Eukaryota; kingdom Metazoa; phylum Echinodermata; class Ophiuroidea; order Amphilepidida; family Ophiuridae; genus Ophiura; species Ophiura sarsii. The sequence goes on from CM069449.1 coordinate 13,133,048, forward strand.
TGTTTAAAAATCAAGCTTAGATTTAAGGTTCAGTTAGGGTTAGGGTCTGATTAGGGTTAGGGTTTGATAAGGGTTAGGGTTAGGGTTAGGTAAATTGGAATAACTCGAAAACTATTTATTCAATGGCAATGAAACTTTCGACATGAGTTTAAAATTGTATTTGCTTCATGAATAATTAAATATAACAACACCAAATTTGAAAATAAAAAAATCCATTGTGGTTCTAAGGTAGCACACCTCTAAATAATAGGAAGTCGAAATTAGACGACCATTTTGCACCTTATTTTGATCGATGCGCGACGCTTCAAAAGATGATATCTCAATGACCATTGTGATTTAGGAATTGATTTTGGTATCAAATTTAAGCCCAAGACAATGCTTATAATATGTTTATAACGATAGATCGATTTTAACGATTTAAAGTTAGGAAAATGTTAGGCCTACGACTATGCTAGAAACCCGACATTAGCAAAAGACAAGTTTTTGAATTACCGCCGATGCGCTTAGATGCTCGATTGCTTAAAATCTAACGGTTATCCACGTATATTTTACAATTTTAATCAAAAGCTTGCTAAAATAGCTAGAGTTTAATACCAAATTGAAAGAATTTCTATGTATAAATTTCTATTTATGCCCCCAAACTATGACGCATTATACACGCAGGCCAACGTACTATTAGATTTTCCGAAGATTTAAACCATGTTCTGGCAAGGTTATTTTTAAATTTACACATAGAAAGTCATTCAATTTGGTAGTAAACTCTAGCTATTTTAGCAAGCTTATGATTAAAATTGTAAAATATACGTGGATAACCGTTAGATTTTAAGCAATCGAGCATCTAAGCCCTCTACGGTCATTTTTCAAGTTGATTTTTCGCAAGACTTACGGCCGTGCACCGTGAAAGTAGGACTACTATTTATTAACAAAAAATAGTTAATATTATTTGTGAATGATCTATCATTAAAATTCATATTGTTAGCTTTAATTTGATACCAACCTCGTCTGCTGAATCACTGTAGTTCCCGAGAAATCACTATTTTAATCACGCGTATTGATAAGAAGTATTGCGCAATAAGAGTTGCAAGTTTTCGCCTGGAACTATTTAGAGGTGTGCTACCTTAGAACAGTAACTTTGATTTTTTATATGATCATTTTGTTTCAATATTTTGAGTTATTTATAAACCAAATATTATTTCAAAATCATACACAAATTTTCTTCGATATTGGTTAAATAGTTTTTGAGTTATACTTGTTTTTACAAACCCGGTTGACCCCAACATTGATCCGACGACGCCTGAAAACCTTGAATTTTCGATGTTGTCGTCTTAAACGGTGTATGATTTAACAATGTCAATGTTGCCATTTCATTAAATATTAATAATTTCTTTTTTCATTCCATTACATTGCATTGTCTCTGCTGACGATATCCTGAAAGTTTCACCAACATTTATGGACGTTTGGTATACAATCACTATCTTCAGAAGATAGCAGCTGACGGCGTAAGCTGCGTACAAATACGCGACTTTCAAACGCGTCCGTAGGCGTCAGAGTACGTTGTGTATAGTTACTATAGTTACGCCGCATGCTGTCTTCTGAATCCATTGCTTTCTCCCGAGGGGGGGGGGGGGGTTGCTTGCTATCTTCTGAAGATAGCATCTAACATTTGCTATCTTCAGACGATAGTAAAGGCTTAAAAAGGCTACATCGTTTAGTGTTTAAAAATCAAGCTTAGATTTAAGGTTCAGTTAGGGTTAGGGTCTGATTAGGGTTAGGGTTTGATAAGGGTTAGGGTTAGGGTTAGGTAAATTGGAATAACTCAAAAACTATTTATTCAATGGCAATGAAACTTTCGACATGAGTTTAAAATTGTATTTGCTTCATGAATAATTAAATATAACAACACCAAATTTGAAAATAAAAAAATCCATTGTGGTTCTAAGGTAGCACACCTCTAAATAATAGGAAGTCGAAATTAGACGACCATTTTGCACCTTATTTTGATCGATGCGCGACGCTTCAAAAGATGATATCTCAATGACCATTGTGATTTAGGAATTGATTTTTTTGAGTTATACTTGTTTTTACAAACCCGGTTGACCCCAACATTGATCCGACGACGCCTGAAAACCTTGAATTTTCGATGTTGTCGTCTTAAACGGTGTATGATTTAACAATGTCAATGTTGCCATTTCATTAAATATTAATAATTTCTTTTTTCATTCCATTACATTGCATTGTCTCTGCTGACGATATCCTGAAAGTTTCACCAACATTTATGGACGTTTGGTATACAATCACTATCTTCAGAAGATAGCAGCTGACGGCGTAAGCTGCGTACAAATACGCGACTTTCAAACGCGTCCGTAGGCGTCAGAGTACGTTGTGTATAGTTACTATAGTTACGCCGCATGCTGTCTTCTGAATCCATTGCTTTCTCCCGAGGGGGGGGGGGGGGGGGGGGGGGTTGCTTGCTATCTTCTGAAGATAGCATCTAACATTTGCTATCTTCAGACGATAGTAAAGGCTTAAAAAGGCTACATCGTTTAGTGTTTAAAAATCAAGCTTAGATTTAAGGTTCAGTTAGGGTTAGGGTCTGATTAGGGTTAGGGTTTGATAAGGGTTAGGGTTAGGGTTAGGTAAATTGGAATAACTCGAAAACTATTTATTCAATGGCAATGAAACTTTCGACATGAGTTTAAAATTGTATTTGCTTCATGAATAATTAAATATAACAACACCAAATTTGAAAATAAAAAAATCCATTGTGGTTCTAAGGTAGCACACCTCTAAATAATAGGAAGTCGAAATTAGACGACCATTTTGCACCTTATTTTGATCGATGCGCGACGCTTCAAAAGATGATATCTCAATGACCATTGTGATTTAGGAATTGATTTTGGTATCAAATTTAAGCCCAAGACAATGCTTATAATATGTTTATAACGATAGATCGATTTTAACGATTTAAAGTTAGGAAAATGTTAGGCCTACGACTATGCTAGAAACCCGACATTAGCAAAAGACAAGTTTTTGAATTACCGCCGATGCGCTTAGATGCTCGATTGCTTAAAATCTAACGGTTATCCACGTATATTTTACAATTTTAATCAAAAGCTTGCTAAAATAGCTAGAGTTTAATACCAAATTGAAAGAATTTCTATGTATAAATTTCTATTTATGCCCCCAAACTATGACGCATTATACACGCAGGCCAACGTACTATTAGATTTTCCGAAGATTTAAACCATGTTCTGGCAAGGTTATTTTTAAATTTACACATAGAAAGTCATTCAATTTGGTAGTAAACTCTAGCTATTTTAGCAAGCTTATGATTAAAATTGTAAAATATACGTGGATAACCGTTAGATTTTAAGCAATCGAGCATCTAAGCCCTCTACGGTCATTTTTCAAGTTGATTTTTCGCAAGACTTACGGCCGTGCACCGTGAAAGTAGGACTACTATTTATTAACAAAAAATAGTTAATATTATTTGTGAATGATCTATCATTAAAATTCATATTGTTAGCTTTAATTTGATACCAACCTCGTCTGCTGAATCACTGTAGTTCCCGAGAAATCACTATTTTAATCACGCGTATTGATAAGAAGTATTGCGCAATAAGAGTTGCAAGTTTTCGCCTGGAACTATTTAGAGGTGTGCTACCTTAGAACAGTAACTTTGATTTTTTATATGATCATTTTGTTTCAATATTTTGAGTTATTTATAAACCAAATATTATTTCAAAATCATACACAATTGATGTGGCCAATAACATTCTGTCTACCAGGCCAAGGGCCAAGAAATAACAATACTTTTGTGTCCAGTTCGATATGACAAAGGCTTTGTTTTGAATAAGTTATAGCTGAAATGAAAACCATTCATCTTTTGTGTGTACATTCCATTGATGTGGATGGGGATTGTATCATATTGGTATCATTCACAGGCGTCAGCATTATCATAACAAAATTGTAATTTTACTCAAAAAGTTTAGGAAACACCATGTCACCACCTTCATTATTATGATGCCCATGATTGGAATAGAAATGTAAAAAGAAACCACATTGAACATTCAATTGTTTTGTTATAATTCATTGACACTGAACCCATTTCAGGGCAAAATAATAAGTCGTTAACCAATTAAAGTGCATGTAGAATACTGTGCCTGTGGTGCGATTCTTCTTCGTAGTTTGTTGTGCATGTCTATGATGGACGACCTCTACCTCTATTCTCTAAATACTTCCACGTTGCCCCTAATTTCCCTTCGCCACTTTCACCATGGACTTAAAATCACTAACCAAGGCCTGCTATGGGCGTCCGACCATAATATTAATAGAACCACATTGCTTTCTACAAAAATACAATTGTAATTTGCAATAAAATTCAAAATGTTTAAAAATATCATTTTTACGTCTATACTCGATATCACCTGTAAGGCCAAGTAAAAAATAAAGCAGTTTCTCGTCCCCTTGCACATCTTTTATTTTGATTACAATATTTAAAAAGCTGACATTTTTATACAATAATCAACCCCCCCCCCCCCCAGAATCATGAAACAAACGGATTTTATAGCTGCCTTGCTGTCTTCAAGTTGCACAAGCAATCACGCAATACCACGCTGGTAATGCCTATTCGCAGTGTTTTCTAAAATAAAAAGGAAAAAAAGCCCTTATCCTCATAAGTTAGCACGAGAAACTAGTTATAATTTTTATGAACAAGTAGGCCTACATCACACAGAGTATAGAATGACCCCTGCCAGACAAATTATCTGCTGCAAAGGTCCCGATGGTAAAAATTGACTCGTGTAATTTTGTTTCCATATCTTTCATGATGTCACAATACTTTTGACAATTTTTCTTTAAAATGTTGCTATAAATACTTAGTCAAAATCTTAAATGGGTTGCCGAATTCAGCAGTCATGACACATTGAAAATGGGCAAAATACCTTAATTTAAAAGAGTTGCCTGACCATGAAGGAGAAGAGAGAAGTTTTGCAGGGAACTATATAACCTTTATAATGTCGGATTTACAAAAATGTGTTATTTCTTCCGAGTGAGAAATTTGGCATCAAACACGATGAAAATATCCGGTAAAGGTACCGTTTTTGTTCGCACGGAAGTACGGTAAATTTACTAAAAATATATCATCGTTTTAATTCATTGTTAGGATATTATCAAAATTCAAGGGTATATCTATCTTCCCTGTGAATTTCAGTCCGATAAATTACCAAATAACAAGATTAGAATGATTTTTTGTCAAAATCCATTCCATACAATTGGTATGTACATGAACATGTATATCTACAAAATACACACTGACCAATTTCATTTCTGCTAATTTCATGATGCTGTATACAACAACTTAACTCGCACGTCGTATACGTTTCCGATAGGATCCTATTGCGTCATTTAACTAGCTTAAACCACAAATCGCGTAAGCCGAGAACCGCGCAATCTAGTTTTGCTATGGTTCCGTTGGACACTGGTGATAGTGAATCTGTAGGGATTGACCCGCTCAAAGAATTTGTAGCTTGCGCTAATTGGTTCATTCATGAAAGTTTGCCAAGAAACCAGCATATTTAAGGCCGATTAACGGACTTTGACGATTACATCTATGCACCAAAGCCCCAAATCTAGTAATTGAAATGTTGGTTTAATTTGGCGAAAAGGAATACAGTTATGATGTGCATAGATATGATACGAGATGTTATGAACTTATATTATTTTGTTTGGATAAATCTAATATTCTTTAATTTAAAAAGAGAACTCAATTTTTTTCTGCATGGGTGAAGGATCCTTTGTTTTACGATGGCCCCTGAAATCTAAAAATAATTGGTATATATTATTCCGCTAATATTGAAAGTTTACATTAAGAAATAATCTACAATTTAAGGCCTACGAGAATGATATTTATCTATGTGATAGGATTTAGTAACATTGTTGACGCATCATTATCACATGAGATAAATATTGTTTTTTCCCGCGACCTATTTGTATTGTGCAATTAGCGAGGGGTGTATCCCGTCCCCGATCCCGTCATTCCACCCCTATCCAAAACGTGTGTGTTGACCAGCAGTGGGGTTTTGTTATGGTTGTTTCAAGACGTGTACAGACAGTCCTCCTGAAATTCCCACGTGCGCTCAATCAATTACTGGATATTAACCATAAACCAAAGCCTTCTTTTAAAATAGATTTCAATTTTGCATGAAAGTGACAATTTCACTAAGAATAGAATGGCACACAGCATACCTACCGTTTGCCTCCGTCAACATAATTTGTATGCAGTGCTTTCAAAACTACAATATCGTTCAATTGCATTCTAACACAATTAAGCATATTACCCCAAATTTGGTATGGTGAAAGAATTACCACATGCAAGTTCCTAAACATTTAGGTGTATAGAGTCATAGAATTCTAATGCAACATGGTATAAAAGATCTTATGTTTATGTATTGTCTGCACTTAAGAAATATATTTATAAACAAAATAAACTCACTAAAATGAATATCTCATTTTTATTCTTAGTATTATTTACAAACAAACATAATAAGTGCTGTCTGAAACTTTAATACAGTATATTAGTCGTTTCTCGACTAATATAAGAAAGAAGAAGAAGAAAGAAACAGGACGAATACAGTATTAGTCGTTTCTCGACTAATATAACTAGACATAAGCTGCGATCGGAGATCGCGGATATTAGTCTAGCGTATTACATTTTGCCCTCTGGGGCGTGCCATAGTTTGGCACGATAGTCCCGTCAAAATCGGAGCATGTTTTAAGATTTTCACCTGTAAAGTTCAATGACCTCTAGTGACCCCGTGTGACATGTCACTTTTAGTGGAGAAGGACCCTATATGAACATGGATGAGAGGAATCTTTTGACTAATTCTGACAATCATAGGTCATTTCCTCTCGGACAAGTAGCATTTTGAGTGAATAGAGTGAAAATTTACATTTTGACCCCTAGTGACCCCAAATATTTTTTGATTTTAAAAACCGAACTATTGTACATGCGTACGGTCAAAAGGAATATGTTGACCAATTCTGATGATCCTAGGTCATTTCACTAAATTGCAAATGCGTTTTTAGTGAAAATCACGTTTTGACCCCTAGTGACCTTTTTTTGACCTCTGACCCAAAACTTGTAATTGACTTTTTTGCTTGGCTGATCAATGCGCACAAGAAAAAAGTAAACCCGTCAAAATCGGAGCATGTCTTAAGATTTTCACCTGTATAGTTCAATGACCTCTAGTGACCTCGTGTGACATGTCACTTTTAGTGGAGAAGGACCCTATATGGACATGGATAAGAGGAATCTTTTGACCAATTCTGACAATCATAGGTCATTATCTCTTGGACAAGTAGTATTTTGAGTGCGAGGAGTGAAAATGTACATTTTGACCCCTAGTGACCTTTTCTTGACCTTTGATCTTAACGGTATGATTGACTTTTGTTCTTGTCTCATCAATGCCCACAAAATAAAAGAAACCCGGTCAAAATCGGAGCATGCGTTATATTTTCCCCCTGTAAAGTTCAATGACCCCTAGTGACCCCGTTTGACATGTCACTTTTAGTGTGGAAGGACCCTATATGAACATTAATCCAAGGAATCTTTTGACCAATTCTGAGTATCATCAGTCATTTTCCCTCGGACAAGTAGGGTTTTGAGTGAATGGAGTAAAATTTACATTTTGACCCCTAGTGACCCCAAATGATTTTTAATTTTAAAAACCTTTCTTTTGTACATGCGTACGGTCAAAAGGAATATGTGGACCAATTTTGACGATCCTAGGTCATTTCACTAAATTGGAAATGCGTTTTAAGTGAAAAATCACGTTTTGACCCCTAGTGACCCCTGTGTGACCTTTGACCCCTTATGCTTTACAACCTGAGTAGTGGTGCACATAAGGGTTCTTATGACCAAATATGGTCAAAATCGGGTCAATGGTTACGGAACTATAGGTCCCATGACAGGAGAAAGAAGAAGAAAGAAACCCGGTCAAAATCGGAGCATGCGCTATATTTTCCCCTGTAAAGTTCAATGACCCCTAGTGACCCCGTTTGACATGTCATTTTTAGTGTGGAAGGACCCTATATGAACATTGATCCAAGGAATCTTTTGACTAATTCTGAGTATCATCAGTCATTTTCCCTCGGACAAGTAGGGTTTTGAGTGAATGGAGTAAAATTTACATTTTGACCCCTAGTGACCCTAAATATTTTTTGATTTAAAAAACCGAACTATTGTACATGCGTACGGTTAAAAGGAATATGTTGACCAATTCTGACGATCATAGGTCATTTCACTAAATTGCAAATGCGTTTTTAGTAAAAATCACGTTTTGACCCCTAGTGACCCCTGTGTGACCTTTGACCCCTTATGCTTTACAACCTGAGTAGTGGTGCACATAAGGGTTCTTATGACCAAATATGGTTAAAATCGGGTCAATGGTTACGGAGCTATAGGTCCCATGACAGAAAAAGAAAGAACTAGACATGACCTGTGATCGGAGATCACGAATATTAGTCGGGTGTGTTACATGTTAACCCCTTCGAGTGGTAAATGGAGTAAATAAATACAGTTGAACCCCTAGTGACCTTTTCTTGACCTCTGCCCCAAAACTTGTAATTGACTTTTTTGCTTGGCTGATCAATGCGCACAAGATAAAAGGTAGTCCCGTCAAAATCGGAGCATGTTTTAAGATTTTCACCTGTAAAGTTCAATGACCTCTAGTGACACCGTGTGACATGTCACTTTTAGTGGAGAAGGACCCTATATGAACATGGATGAGAGAAATCTTTTGACTAATTCTGACAATCATAGGTAATTTCCTCTCGGACAAGTAGCATTTTGAGTGAATGGAGTGAAAATGTACATTTTGACCCCTAGTGACCTTTTTTTGACCTTTGATCTTAACGGTATGATTGACTTTTGTTCTTGTCTCATCAATGCCCACAAAATAAAAGAAACCCGGTTTAAATCGGAGCATGCGTTATATTTTCCCTTTGTAAAGTTCAATGACCCCTAGTGACCCTGTTTGACATGTCACTTTTAGTGTGGAAGGACCCTATATGAACATTGATCCAAGGAATCTTTTGACCAATTCTGAGTATCTTCAGTCATTTTCCCTCGGACAAGTAGGGTTTTGAGTGAATGGAGTAAAATTTACATTTTGACCCCTAGTGACCCCAAATGATTTTTAATTTTAAAAACCGTTCTTTTGTACATGCGTACGGTCAAAAGGAATATGTGGACCAATTTTGACGATCCTAGGTCATTTCACTAAATTGGAAATGCGTTTTTAGTAAAAATCACGTTTTGACCCCTAGTGACCCCTGTGTGACCTTTGACCCCTTATGCTTTACAACCTGAGTAGTGGTGCACATAATGGTTCTTATGACCAAATATGGTCACATTCGGGTCAATGGTTACGGAGCTATAGGTCCCATGGCGGAAGAAATAAAGATTTCTTGTTTTTGTCAACCAAATACAAAAACATACTAGAGATAATTGTGATCTTAGATCACGGATATTAGTCGAGGGCTTTGACCTTTGACCTTGCTATATGTTGTCAAAGGGCAATAATCTTAAGTTGTACTATATTTGATAATTGTTTTTATAAATTTCAGCCCTGAAGTAGTTAAAAAAATACATTTTCAACCCTAATGACCTTTTCTTGACCTTTGACCCCAAACTTATAATTGACTTTTTTTCTTGGCTTATCAATGCGCACAAGAAAAAAGTAGTCCAGTCAATATCAGAGCATGTCTTCAGTTGTACAACTGTATAGTTCAATGACCCCTAGTGACCCCGTTTGACATGTCACTTTTAATGGAGAAGCACCCTATATGAACACGGATAATTGGAATCTTTTGACAAATTCTGACAATCATCGGTCATTTCGTCTCGGACAAGTAGTATTTTGAGTGCGCGGAGTGAAAATGTAAATTTTGACCCCTAGGGACCTTTTTTTGACCTTTGACCTTAACGGTATGATTGACTTTTGTTCTTGTTACATCAATGCCCACAAAATAAAAGAAACCCGGTCAAAATCGGAGCATGCCTTATATTTTCCCCCTGTAAAGTTCAATGACTCCTAGTGACCCCGTTTGACATTTCACTTTTAGTGGAGAAGCACCCTATATGTACATGGATCCAAGGAATATTTTGACCAATTCTGAGTATCATCAGTCATTTTCCCTCGGACAAGTAGGGTTTTGAGTGAATGGAGTAAAATGTACATTTTGACCCCTAGTAACCCCAAACATTTTTCGATTTAAAAAACCGAACTATTATATATGCGTACGGTCAAAAGGAATATGTTGGCCAATTCTCAAGATCCTAGGTCATTTCAATAAAATGCAAATGCGTTTTAAGTGAAAATCACGTTTTGACCCCTAGTTACCCTTGTGTGACCTTTGACCCCTTATGCTTTACAACCTGAGTAGTGGTGCACATAAGGGTACTTATGACCAAATATGGTCAAAATCGGCTTAATGGTTACGGAGCTATAGGTCCCATGACGTAAGAAAGAAAGAAAGAAAGAAGAACTAGAGATAATTGTGATCTTAGATCACGGATATTAGTCGAGGGCTTTGACCTTTGACCTTGCTATATGTTGTCAAAGGGCAATAACCTTAAGTTGTACTATATTTGATAATTGTTTTTATAAATTTCAGCCCTGAAGTAGTTAAAAAAATACATTTTGAACCCTAATGACCTTTTCTTGACCTTTGACCCCAAACTTATGTTTGACTTTTTTTCTTGGCTTATCAATGCGCACAAGAATAAAGTAGTCCGGTCAAAATCAGAGCATGTCTTCAGTTTTACACCTGTATAGTTCAATGATCCCTAGTGACCCCGTTTGATATGTCACTTTTAATGGAGAAGCACCCTATATGAACATGGATAAGAGGAATCTTTTGACAAATTCTGACAATCATCGGTCATTTTGTCTCGGACAAGTAGTATTTTGAGTGCGCGGAGTGAAAATGTACATTTTGACCCCTAGGGACCTTTTTTTGACCTTTGACCTTAACAGTATGATTGACTTTTGTTCTTGTCTCATCAATGCCCACAAAATAAAAGAAACTCGGTCAAAATCGGAGCATGCCTTATATTTTTTCCACTGTAAAGTTCAATGACCCCTATTGACCCCGTTTGAAATTTCACTTTTAGTGTAGAAGCACCCTATATGAACATTGATCCTAGGAATCTTTTGACTAATTCTGAGTATCATCAGTCATTTTCCCTCGGACAAGTAGGGTTTTGAGTGACTGGAGAAAAAATTACATTTTGACCCCTACTGACCCTTAATATTTTTGGATTTTAAAAACCGAACTAATGTACATGCGTACGGTTAAAAGGAACATGTTGACCAATTCTGAAGATCCTTTGTCATTTCACTAAATTGCAAATGCGTTTTAAGTGAAAACCACGTTTTGACCCCTAATGACCCCTATGTGACCTTTGACCCCTTATGCTTTACAACCTGAGTAGTGGTTTACATAAGGGTATTTATGACCAAATATGGTTAAAATCGGGTCAATGGTTACGGAGCTATAGGTCCCATGACGGAAGAAAGAAAGATTTCTTGTTTTTGTCAACCAAATACAAAAACATACTAGAGATAATTGTGATCTTAGATCACGGATATTAGTCGAGGGCTTTGACCTTTGACCTTGCTATATGTTGTCAAAGGGCAATAACCTTAAGTTGTACTATATTTGATAATTGTTTTTATAAATTTCAGCCCTGAAGTAGTTAAAAAAATACATTTTGAACCCTAATGACATTTTTTTTACCTTTGACTCCAAACTTATGATTGACTTTTTTTCTTGGCTTATCAATGCGCACAAGAAAAAAGTAGTCCGGTCAAAATCAGAGCATGTCTTCAGTTTTACACCTGTATAGTTCAATGACCCCTAGTGACCCCGTTTGACATGTCACTTTAAATGGAGAAGCACCCTATATGAACATGGATGAGAGGAATCCTTTGACAAATAACCCCTTCGAGTGGTAAATGGAGTAAATAAATACAGTTGAATCCCTAGTGACCTTTTCTTGACCTCTGACCCAAAACTTGTAATTGACTTTTTTGCTTGGCTGATCAATGCGCACAAGAAAAAGGTAGTCATGTCAAAATCGGAGCATGTTTTAAGATTTTCACCTGTAAAGTTCAATGACCTCTAGTGACCCCGTGTGACATGTCACTTTTAGTGGAGAAGGACCCTATATGAACATGGATGAGAGGAATCTTTTGACTAATTCTGACAATCATAGGTCATTTCCTCTCGGACAAGTAGCATTTTGAGTGAATGGAGTGAAAATTTACATTTTGACCCCTAGTGACCCCAAATATTTTTTGAATTTAAAAACCGAACTATTGTTCATGCGTACGGTCAAAAGGAATATGTTGACCAATTCTGACGATCCTAGGTCATTTCACTAAATTGCAAATGCGTTTTTAGTGAAAATCACGTTTTGACCCCTAGTGACCTTTTCTTGACCTCTGACCCAAAACTTGTAATTGACTTTTTTGCTTGGCTGATCAATGCGCACAAGAAAAAAGTAGTCCCGTCAAAATCGGAGCATGTCTTAAGATTTTTACCTGTATAGTTCAATGACCTCTAGTGACCTCGTGTGACATGTCACTTTTAGTGGAGAAGGACCCTATATGGACATGGATAAGAGGAATCTTTTGACCAATTCTGACAATCATAGGTCATTATCTCTTGGACAAGTAGTATTTTGAGTGCGAGGAGTAAAAATGTACATTTTGACCCCTAGTGACCTTTTATTGACCTTTGATCTTAACGGTATGATTGACTTTTGTTCATGTCTTATCAATGCCCACAAAATAAAAGAAACCCGGTCAAAATCGAAGCATGCCTTATATTTTTCCCCTGTAAAGTTCAATGACCTCTAGTGACCTCGTTTGACATGTCACTTTTAGTGTGGAAGGACCCTATATGAACATTGATCAAAGAAATCTTTTGACCAATTCTGAGTATCATCAGTCATTTTCCCTCGGACAAGTAGGGTTTTGAGTGAATGGAGTAAAATTTACATTTTGACCCCTAGTGACCCCAAATGATTTTTAATTTTAAAAACCGTTCTTTTGTACATGCGTACGGTCAAAAGGAATATGTGGACCAATTTTGACGATCCTAGGTCATTTCACTAAATTGCAAATGCGTTTTTAGTAAAAATCACGTTTTTACCCCTAGTGACCCCTGTGTGACCTTTGACCCCTTATGCTTTTCAACCTGAGTAGTGGTGCACATAAGGGTTCTTATGACCAAATATGGTCAAAATCGGCTCAACGGTTACGGAGCTATAGGTCCCATGACAGAAAAAGAAAGAAGACGAAGAAAGAAACAGGACGAATACAGTATATTAGTCGTTTCTCGACTAATATAAAGAACTAGACATGGACTGTGATCGGAGATCACGAATATTAGTCGAGTGTGTTACATGTTAACCCCTTCGAGTGGTAAATGGAGTAAATAAATACAGTTGAACCCCTAGTGACCTTTTCTTGACCTCTGACCCAAAACTTGTTATTGACTTTTTTGCTTGGCTGATCAATGCGCACAAGAAAAAGGTAGTCCCGTCAAAATCGGAGCATGTTTTAAGACTTTCACCTGTAAAGTTCAATGACCTCTAGTGACCCCGTGTGACATGTCACTTTTAGTGGAGAAGGACCCTATATGAACATGGATGAGAGGAATCTTTTGACTAATTCTGACAATCATAGGTCATTTCCTCTCGGACAAGTAGCATTTTGAGTGAATGGAGTGAAAATTTACATTTTGACCCCTAGTGACCCCAAATATTTTTTGAATTTAAAAACCGAACTATTGTTCATGCGTACGGTCAAAAGGAATATGTTGACCAATTCTGACGATCCTAGGTCATTTCACTAAATTGCAAATGCGTTTTTAGTGAAAATCACGTTTTGACCCCTAGTGACCTTTTCTTGACCTCTGACCCAAAACTTGTAATTGACTTTTTTGCTTGGCTGATCAATGCGCACAAGAAAAAAGTAGTCCCGTCAAAATCGGAGCATGTCTTAAGATTTTTACCTGTATAGTTCAATGACCTCTAGTGACCTCGTGTGACATGTCACTTTTAGTGGAGAAGGACCCTATATGGACATGGATAAGAGGAATCTTTTGACTAATTCTGACAATCATAGGTCATTATCTCTTGGACAAGTAGTATTTTGAGTGCGAGGAGTGATAATGTACATTTTGACCCCTAGTGACCTTTTCTTGACCTTTGATCTTAACGGTATGATTGACTTTTGTTCTTGTCTCATCAATGCCCACAAAATAAAAGAAACCCGGTCAAAATCGGAGCATGCGTTATATTTTCCCCCTGTAAAGTTCAATGACCCCTAGTGACCCTATTTGACATGTCACTTTTAGTGTGGAAGGACCCTATATGAACATTGATCCAAGGAATCTTTTGACTAATTCTGAGTATCATCAGTCATTTTCCCTCGGACAAGCAGGGTTTTGAGTGAATGGATTGAAATTTACATTTTGACCCCTAGTGACCCCAAATGATTTTTAAATTTAAAAACCGTTCTTTTGTACATGCGTACGGTCAAAAGGAATATGTGGACCAATTTTGACGATCCTAGGTCATTTCACTAAATTGCAAATGCGTTTTTAGTGAAAATCACGTTTTGACCCCTAATGACCCCTGTTTGACATTTGACCCCAAAAATGGACTTTTTTTCTTAACTTGTCAATGCGCACAAAGTGTCCAAGTTTGAGCAAAATCAGAGCATGTTGAATCACGTTTTGACCCCTAGTGACCCCTGTGTGACCTTTGACCCCTTATGCTTTACAACCTGAGTAGTGGTGCACATAAGGGTTCTTATGACCAAATATGGTCAAAATCGGGTCAATGGTTACGGAGCTATAGGTCCCATGACAGGAGAAGAAGAAGAAACAGGACGAATACAGTATATTAGTCGTTTCTCGACTAATATAACTAGACATCGACTGTGATCGGAGATCACGAATATTAGTCGAGTGTGTTACATGTTAACCCCTTCGAGTGGTAAATGGAGTAAATAAATACAGTTGAACCCCTAGTGACCTTTTTTTGACCTCTGACCCAAAACTTGTAATTGACTTTTTTGCTTGGCTGATCAATGCGCACAATAAAAAGGTAGTCCCGTCAAAATCGGAGCATGTTTTAAGATTTTCACCTGTAAAGTTCAATGACCTCTAGTGACCCCGTGTGACATGTCACTTTTAGTGGAGAAGGACCCTATATGAACATGGATGAGAGGAATCTTTTGACTAATTCTGACAATCATAGGTCATTTCCTCTCGGACAAGTAGCATTTTGAGTGAATGGAGTGAAAATTTACATTTTGACCCCTAGTGACCCCAAATATTTTTTGATTTTAAAAACCGAACTATTGTACATGCGTACGGTCAAAAGAAATATGTTGACCAATTCTGACGGTCCTAGGTCATTTCACTAAATTGCAAATGTGTTTTAAGTGAAAATCTCGACTAATATAAGAAGAAAGAACTAGACATAAGCTGCGATCGGAGATCGCGGATATTAGTCTTTGGATTTGGTAGTTAGAGAGCGGGGATGTGCGTATTTGTTGGAACCAATCAGCTTTCAGTTTTGATTTTAAAAACCGAACTATTGTATATGCGTACGGTCAACAGGAATATGTTGGCCAATTCTGACGATCCTAGGTAATTTCACTAAATTGCAACGGCATTTTAAGTGAAAATCACTTTTTGACCCCTAGTGACTTTTTCTTGACCTTTGACCCCAAACTTACGATTGACTTTTTTTGCTTGGCTTATCAATGCGCGCAAGAAAAAAGTGGTTCCGTCAAAATCGGAGCATGTCTTAAGATTTTCACCTGTATAGTTCAATGACCTCTAGTGACCCCGTGTGACATGTCACTTTTAGTGGAGAAGGACCCTATATGAACATGGATGAGAGGAATCTTTTGACTTATTCTGACAATCATAGGTCATTTCCTCTCGGACAAGTAGCATTTTGAGTGAATGGAGTGAAAATTTACATTTTGACCCCTAGTGACCCCAAATATTTTTTGATTTAAAAAACCGAACTATTGTACATGCGTACGGTCAAAAGGAATATGTTGACCAATTCTGACGATCCTAGGTCATTTCACTAAATTGCAAATGTGTTTTTAGTGAAAATCACGTTTTGACCCCTAGTGACCTTTTTTTGACCTCTGATCCAAAACTTGTAATTGACTTTTTTGCTTGGCTTATCAATGCGCACAAGAAAAAAGTAGTCCTGTCAAAATCAGAGCATGTCTTAAGATTTTCACCTGTATAGTTCAATGACCTCTAGTGACCTCGTGTGACATGTCACTTTTAGTGGAGAAGGACCCTATATGGACATGGATAAGAGAAATCTTTTGACCAATTCTGACAATCATAGGTCATTATCTCTTGGACAAGTAGTATTTTGAGTGCGAGGAGTGAAAATGTACATTTTGACCCCGAGTGACCTTTTTTTGACCTTTGATCTTAACGGTATGATTGACTTTTGTTCTTGTCTCATCAATGCCCACAAAATAAAAGAAACCCGGTCAAAATCGGAGCATGCCTTATATTTTCCCCCTGTAAAGTTCAATGACCCCTAGTGACCCCGTTTGACATGTCACTTTTAGTGTGGAAGGACCCTATATGTACATTGATCCAAGGAATCTTTTGACTAAATCTGAGTATCATCAGTCATTTTCCCTCGGACAAGTAGGGTTTTGAGTGAATGGAGTAAAATTTACATTTTGACCCCTAGTGACCCCAAATATTTTTTGATTTTAAAAACCGAACTATTGTACATGCGTACAGTCAAAAGGAACATGTTGACCAATTCTGAAGATCCTAGGTCATTTCATTAAATTGCAAATGCGTTTTTAGTGAAAATCACGTTTTGACCTCTAATGACCCCTGTCTGACATTTGACCCCAAGGTCATGATTGACTTTTTTTCTTTTCTTGTCAATGCGCACAAAATGTCCGAGTTTGAGCAAAATCGGAGCATGTTAAATCACGTTTTGACCCCTAGTGACCTCTGTGTGACCTTTGACCCCTTATGTGCACCACTACTCAGGTTGTAAAGCATAAGGGTGCTTGTGACCAAGTTTGGTCAAAATAGGTCCAACGGTTACGGCGCACTAGGTCCGAGGATAGAAGAAACAGCAAGAAGAAGAAGAAGAAACAGGACGAATACAGTATATTAGTCGTTTCTCGACTAATATAAGAAACAGGACGAATACAGTATATTAGTCGTTTCTCGACTAATATAAAGAAAGAAAGAAAGAAAGAAACAGGACAAATACAGTATATTAGTCGTTTCTCGACTAATATAAAGAAGAAACAGGACAAATACAGTATATTAGTCGTTTCTCGACTAATATAAGAAACAGGACGAATACAGTATATTAGTCGTTTCTCGACTAATATAAGAAAGAAGAAGAAACAGGTAGAATACAGTATATTAGTCGTTTCTCGACTAATATAACAGGATGAATGCAGTATAATAGTCATTGACACGACTAATATAAAGAAACAAGAAAGAAACGGCAGAGATAGAGAACCTTGATTTTTGAAAAAAACAAGGTAAACAGGACGAATACAGTATATTAGTCGTTTCTCGACTAATATAAAAACAAGGCGGTTCTCGAACGGCGCGTCTCGCCTGTTCATCAAAAGTGACTTGAAAGAAATGATGATGAAACATATGATTCAGTCACAGAGGTATGCATTGTAGTTAATGCAAGGGATGTAATACCTTAAGGGATGCTCAAATGTTACCCAGTACTAAAAGAAATTGCGGAACACAAACGAATCGTTTCCGCTTTATGGCCCTTCAACGTTTAGATGGTACCCACCCCCTTTGGACTATGCAGTGGCGGCGCCAGCATCATAATTGGGGGGGGGGGGGGGGCAAAAGGAGGCAAGACATTTTAGGGGGACCCCAGACGATCTTGAATGACCTCTAATGACCTTGAAAATTGCACCAAGTCGCATCAAGATAGGACCTTGAATGACCCAGATGACCTTGAAAAATTAATCAGCAAAAAGAACACACCACACCCCTTCTCTCCACCAAATATAATCAAGATAGGCCTTAGGGATCTTATTTGACGCCAGATGACCTTGAATGACCTCGAAAAAATAATCAGCAAAAAGAACACACCACACCCCCTTTTCTCCACCAAATTCAATCAAGATAGGCCTTACGGATCTTATTTGACCCCAGATGACCTTGAATGACCTCATAAAATGAATCAGCAAAAAGAACACACCTTCCAGCTTCCTTCCACCAAATCCCGTCAAGAGAGGCCTTACAGATCTTATTTGACCTTGAATGACCTGATGACCTTGAAAAAATTAATCAGCAAAAAGAACACACCAACCCCCTTCCCTACACCAAATCACATCAAGATAGGCCTTACGGATCTTATTTGACCCCAGATGACCTCAAAAAATTAATCAGCAAAAAAAACCACCATCCCTCTTCCGTCCACCAAATTCCATCAAGATAGGCCTTACGGATCTTATTTGACCCCAGATGACCTTGAATGACCTCCGATGACCTTGAAAATTTAATCAGCAAAAAGAATACACCACCCCCCCCCCCCCCCCACCAAATCCAATCAAGATAGGCCTTACGGATCTTATTTGACCACCGATGACCTTGAAAAGAACACACCACTCCCCTTCCCTCCACCAAATCTAATCAATATAGGCCTTACTGATCCATTTGGCCCCATATTTGACCCCGATGACCTCTGATGACCTTGAGAATTTAATCAGGAAAAAGAACACACCACCCCCCTTCCCTCCACCAAATCCCATCAAGATAGGCCTTACTGATCTATTTGACCCCATATTTGACCCCCGATGACCCCGAAAAATTAATCAACAAAAAGAACGCACCACCCCTCTTCCCTCTTCGACCCCAGATGACCTTGAATGACCTCGAAAATTTAATCAGCAAAAAGCATACACCACCCCCTTCCCTACACCAAATCCAATCAAGATAGGCCTTACGGATCTTATTTGACCCCCCGATGACCTTGAACATTTATTCAGCAAAAAGAACACACCACTCCCCTTCCCTCCACCAAATCTCATCAATATAGGCCTTACTGATCTATTTGACCCCGATGACCTTGAATGACCTCTGGTGACCGTGAAAATTTGATTAGCAAAAAGAACACACCACCCCCTTCCCTCCACCAAATCCCATCAAGATAGGCCTTACTGATCTATTTGACCCCATATTTGACCCCTGATGACCTTGAATGACCTCAGATGACCTTGAAAATTTAATCAGCAAAAAGAACACACCCCCTTCCCTCCACCAAATCTCATCAAGATCGGCCTTACGGATCTTATTTGACCCCGATGACCTTAAATGACCTTGAAAATCTAATCAGCAAAAGAACACCCCACCCCACCCCCTTCCCCGACATCAAGTCCCATCAAGATAGGCCTTACGGATCTCTAGATATCGCGTCACAAAAGTTTTAAGCATATTTGACCCCGATGACCTTGAATGACCTCCAATGACCTTGAAAAATCAATCAGCAACAGAACGCACCACCCCCTTCCCTCCACCAAGTCCCATCAAGACAGGCCTTACGGATCTCCAGATATCGCGTCACAAAGGTATTTCTTAGCACACGGCGGACGCCATACGTCGGACAGAAATAGTGATAACATAATCTCTTTCTGATTACATCAGGCGAGACAAAAAACCGTTCCTGAAACCATCTTGTTAAGCTTGAATAATAAAACATTCCAACTAATTCGCGCGTAGCGCGCAAAAATGGTTATTTTTACACTGAAATGGTCCTGAAAACGTTCCTGAAGCAATCTTGTTAAGCTTGAATAATAAAACATGGAAAATAATATGGGCAAAAACTGGTTATTTTATCACTAAAATGGTCCTGAAAAACGTTCATAAAGCCATTTTGTTTAAGCTTGAATAATAAAAAAATGAAACCAATTGGCTCGAAACGCGCAAAAATGTCTAGTTTACTAACTAAAATGGTCCAGAAAAGTTCTTGAAACATGTTACAACGTTGTTATAAAGCTGGAATAAACATTGAAACCAATTCGCGCGAAGCGTAAAAAAAAGAGAGGCTATTTTAACACTAAAAAGCGCCAGAAAAACGTTCCTGAGCGTACTGTCAGTTTTTTAAAGGCATATTATGTGATCTTTTCCAGAGAGCGCCCTCTATTCATTATGTTTTTTAGAAAGTAGATTTTCTTGCAGATTTACATTTCTGATCAAAAATCATACAAACATTCCAAGGCGATACGATTCTTAATTACTTCAAAATCATGATTTTAGAGTGAAAATAAACTGTCGGATTATCCGACAGTTTATATTCTGCAAGAAAATCTTCTTTCAATGTTGAGGGCGTTCCCTGGAAAGATCACATAACATACCTTTAAACTAAAATGGTCCAGAAAAACGTTCCTCAAGTCATCTTTTTATAAATTGAATAAAGAATCATTGAATCTAACCCGCGCGAAGCGCGCAAACATTTCTATTTCCCCCCCTAAAATGGTCCAGAAAACGTTCTGCAAATGGGGGGCGGGAGAAGAGAGACTGTCCCCCTGGCTACGCCCTTTCTATCAATATTTACTTTCGTTATAAAACACTCCCATGGTTTAGAGACGTAGAGATAAAAAGAGAGACACTAATAAAAGCGCCCAGCCTCTCCTTTTCCCTCCTCCGGGGGGGGGGGGGGGCTCAACTCTTTTTTGGGTAGGGGTGTGCCACCAGGGTCTCAATTAGGGGGGGGGGGGGGGGCTACAGAACTGAGTGGATTTTATGACCAAAAAAAGGGTATTTTTTATTTTTTAATTAAAATTTTTGGTTTGCAACATATTACATCAAAATACATTATTAAGCTAACTTAAAAGATACCTATAATGATATATTACAAATTTATACAATGCGGTTCTCGAACGGCGCGTCTCGCCTGTTCATCAAAAGTGACTTGAAAGAAATGATGATGAAACATATGATACAATGTAGCACTGTCACAGAGGTATGCATTGTAGTTAATGCAATGGATGTAATACCTTAAGGGATGCTCAAATGTTACCCAGTACTTAACAAATTGCGGAACACAAACGAATCGTTTCCGCTTTATGGCCCTTCAAAGTTTAGATGGTACCCCACCCCCTTTGGACTATGCAGTGGCGGCGCCAGCATCATAATTTGAGGGGGGGGGGGGGGGGGGGGGGGGCAAAACATTTTAGGGGGACCCCAGACGATCTTGAATGACCTCCAATGACCTTGAAAATGTAATCAACAAACACCAAGCCCCCCTCCCTCCACCAAGTCGCATCAAGATAGGCCCTACTGATCTATTTGACCCCATATTTGACCTTGAAAATTTAATCAGCAAAAAGATCACACCAACCCCCTTCCCTACACCAAATCACATCAAGATAGGCCTTACGGGTCTTATTTGACCCCAGATGACCTTCCAAAATTAATCAGCAAAAAAAAAACACCATCCCTCTTCCGTCCACCAAATCCCATCAAGATAGGCCTTACGGATCTTATTTGACCCCAGATGACCTCTGATGACCTTGAAAATTTAATCAGCAAAAAGAACACACCAACCCCCTTCCCTCCACCAAATCACATCAAGATAGGCCTTACGGATCTTATTTGACCCCAGATGACCTCCGATGACCTCGAAAAATTAATCAACAAAAAGAACACAAATCAAATCCCGGGGGGATCGGGGGGATATTTTGGTCAATTTTCCGCGTTGAAGAAAAAATTCTAAAAAAAACGGGGGGAAGTGTTGGGGTTAACAAGCAATTTTTTGACTTTTTTTTTTTCTTCAAAATTTTTCTAAGTTTTGTTAATATAACCCTAACACTACCATATACCCCAAAATACCACGACTGGGCACGTTGGTACCATCCGGCGTGGAATTTTTTGATGAAAAAATGGACCCAATACATACAGTCTGGGCAATACACTGCCCAGAACTGTGCTTGACAGCCGTGGTGAAGTGTGGAATCCCTCGCCTGTGGTGCGAGAGGTCCCTGGATCAAATCCCGGGGGGATCAAATCCCGGGGGGATCGGGGGGGGGATCGGGGGGGGGATCGGGGGGGGATCGGGGGGGGGATCGGGGGGGGGATCGGGGGGGGGGATCGGGGGGGGGGATCGGGGGGGGGGATCGGGGGGGGGGATCGGGGGGGGGGATCGGGGGGGGGGGGGGATCGGGGGGGGGGATCGGGGGGGGGGTCGGGGGGGGATCGGGGGGGGGATCGGGGGGGGGATCGGGGGGATCGGGGGGATCGGGGGGGGGATCGGGGGGGGGGATCGGGGGGGGGATCGGGGGGGGGATCGGGGGGATCGGGGGGGGGGATCGGGGGGGGGGGATCGGGGGGATGGGGGGGATCGGGGGGATCGGGGGGGGGGGATCGGGGGGATCGGGGGGGGGGGATCGGGGGGATCGGGGGGGGGGGATCGGGGGGATCGGGGGGGGGGGGATCGGGGGGATCGGGGGGGGGGGATATTTTGGTCGATTTTCCGCGTTGAAGAAAAAATTCTGAAAAAACCGGGGGGAAGTGTTAGGGTTAAGAACGCAAAAATGATTGGGGCTTTGGAACGCGAAATTTCGCGATTTTTGAATTTTCAATCAAATTGGGGTCTTAAGAACTGATGCAGGCGCAAAATGGGGGGTCATAAGAGCTAGCAGTAGAGGGTGAAAAAGGGAGTCTTCAGCGCGGCACATACCTTATTATACCCTTTTCCAATGTTAGTGCCCCCAGGCTCCTCCTCTCCTCCCTTTTTTTTTACCCTCTGGGGACCCGGGGGGCTTGAGCCCCCAAAGCCCCCCCCCCCCCGGGCACGCGACATTGAAAATATAGGTTTTCCCGGCCAATTTATCAACCAAATAAGCCTTCCAGTATTCAAATTCGCGCTAAATTGAATGATTATCTAAACGTATATTTCTATTTACTAGTTTTATCAGCATTCAATTTCATTTACGTGAATTCTATTTCATTTTAACATCGACCAATTTCAAGTATTTAAATTCATTTTGACGAATTCTATTTACTATTAAATCATCACATATATAAACAATGCATTCAAATTCGCTTGCGTCTATGTGCACAAGATTTAATGGTCATGATTACATTTTCATTTAATACGCATTCAATTTAATATTTTGTGGATTCTATTAAAAACCGATGTGTCCCCCGGTTCAATCAAACCGCATTTGTCTCAGGCTTTATAACAGAAAAAAGGCAAATAGTTGAGGAAGGGTTCGGAAACATTTTGATTCATTGTATGGGTAAAAAAGGTAAAATGGTTATTAAGCCGTATAAGGCCGACTCTTGCAGAGGTAGGATCCGGATAGAAGGGGGAGGGGGATTCCGGGTGTTTTCCCCTCAGGAGGAATTGACAAAAATGTCTTTAGAAGTGAATAGGCACACAATGTAAAAAGTGCATGTCACATGGTTTTCATAAACCCATTTTCCACTAGTTCATATTGTCTAACAGTCTATGGGCAACATTCAATGAAAATCAATGTGAGGCCTATCCTGCTTTTAAAAATTGTTGGTTGCGGAATCATCAACGTTTAGTTGCGGAGGGGCGGAGACAATTTAGGAGGGATCAAAATGTTCTATGTGGCACGTGGCGTTTTTTAGGGGATGAGGGTGCCGAGGGGCCGGGAAATTTAGGGAGATACGTCCCACATTTCACATTAGTTTCATTTCACCTTTGTCAACAGTTTCTTGCACGTCTTCACTTCAAAGGTTCTTGAAACAAATATAATAATACAAGAAAAAAAATCAAATTCATTATAATGTACAAAATTCTTTTTTATTTTCACTTTAAATCAAGCTTTACATGGTAAATGTTAACTATGTTTTACAGCCAAATAACAAAGGAAAAATGTACACAATGAGATTCCATTAGCAAAACTCAAATTCATATCGGCAATTCCATGTTACGCTTTTTTGCTACGTTACTCTTTTGGAAGTGCCATATTTTTTAGAAGAACAAGCTTGACAGAATTATTTTTTCTGCAGTATTTACACAAGACCTAGCACTAACTTTATATGCAATTAGAATTGCAATACAAGACATGACTTCGGAGTGAGAAGGAAAACACTTTTGTTACTCACGTTACATTTGATTGGCCATAATAAAATAAAACAAGCCTTCATTCACAAAGTGTCCTCATACAGGATATTTTTGGAAACAAGTTTAACATGGTTGATATAGCTAAGGGAGCACATCAAAACTCGACCGGCGGCAACCGGCGGTTCCGCCCGGTTGGACCGCATATCATTGTTTAGAACAATAGAAACCGGCTGCAACCTCACGGAACTGCACGGAACCGGCGGTTGCCGGGCGGTCGAGTTTTGATGTGCTCCCTAACAGTAAGATCTATAAATGCAAGGTGAAAATAATCTCATTAGACGAACACTTTTCAGAAAATGCACCAAAATAGCTGTTACTCACGTTACGTTACTCAAGTTACTTGTTTTTGCAAATTCAAATTGTATTTACATAGCTCATGCAGATAAGCTCAAAATGTTATGAAATAGTCTTGACATGATGAATTTAATTTCCCAAAATGTTATTACCGTACTGGTGCGTATAGGTCACCCTTTTTTTACCCCAAAATATACGTAAATTAGGGGACTTAAATTGGGTGCCCATGTGTGCCCGAAATTTTTCATCAAAATAATTGGAAGAAAAAAAAACGAAAAAAAAAAACGAAAAAAAATGCAAACAAATAAGCTTACTTAAAAAAAAATCTCTTTGTCGGCTAAATCGTGATTATTTAATGCAAATATATAGCGGGGATTCATTTGAAATATATTTATTTCGTCAAATCAGTTCATTTTTGGTACTCTTGTGCTCTCTAAAATGTGATATTTCACCGCGTATGAACACTTTCGTAAGCTCGAGCGGGCAATCTACCTGAATAGGACGGCGGAAGTGACCGGATCCCCTAACTTACTGGAACTCGATCTAAACTCTAAACTAGCGCAGCGCGCGGTCGCAGCGCGTTCGATAATGAAGTGAAAATCACATTTTGCGAGCATAGGAGTACAAAACATCCACAGATTTGACTAAATAAATGTATTTCAAATACATCTCCACTATACATTTGCATCAAATAATCATCTTAACTCTAAACTCGCGCAGCGCGGCCGATAATGAAGTGAAAATCACATTTTGCGAGCATAGGAGTACAAAACATCCACAGATTTGACTAAATAAATGTATTTCAAATACATCTCCACTATACATTTGCATCAAATAATCATGAATTACCCGACCACATGTTTTTTTAAGTAAGCTTATTTTTTTATTTTTTTTCATTTTCATTTTTTTTGGATTCGTACAGGTGATTCTGGTTCCCGGGACCAGACATTTTCGGGCGGGACTCGATTTCCCGGGACTCGCGCCCAGCCTTAAGAAGTAGTGTACAAGTCTGACTTGTACACTACTTTTTACCCCTGGGACTTAAGACGGGTGCCCATCCTAGTCTGAAATATGAGCTCAATTAGGGGTGGGATTTAAATCGAGTATGGGACTATACACGCGTCAGTACGGTATGTCTCCTAACAGTCAATTGGGACCACTACACAAGTTCACAGGACATTTTGCAAACTCTCTACCTGTTACATGAACAATATCTTGATGAAAATGGTATCATTTTGCATTAAAACAGAAACAATTTGAGAGCTATTTTCTTTTTTGAAACTTAACATCATGTTTCACAAGTGTTAGGTGAAAATAATTGCATATAATTGATGAATTACACCATAGTTATCAAGGTTGCCGAATTCAGCACCTTTGCGCAAAATCAATATTTTTGAACTTTGAACGATGAACGCAAGAAATATGATGAAAATGCTTTACAATATTTGTGTACATAAGCTATGCATGTATATTTAACACTTTGTCACTTCAAAAGTGACTTTCAGAGGACAAAGTTACTGTTTTTCTTGTCGAAAAACTTGGAACGACACGTAATGACCCTAGAAATAGTGCGTACGAAGTGATAGAAGTGCCAGACTGACATATGACTGATAAATGAATAAAACTTAGTGCAGTAAAAGCAAAAAGAGATCCATTTCTTATTGCTACAACGCATTTTAGGCCGTTACTCACATTACATTTTTGTTACTCATGTTACAATTGTTACTCACGTTACAGTTTTCAAACCTCTGCCATTTTAATAAAACTACACACAGCCCATTATATTTCCTGTTTTCAAATTAAGTAAATTAAATTCCATTTGGCAAAATTTAAATGCAAGGAACAATTGAGTAGGACAACTATTTGATGTTTATCGTTACTCACGTTACATTTCTAATGACTATTGGACACACAGGTGATTCCTCCCAACTTGTGTCAATGCAGGTATTTTTCATAGTTGGTAACTTGAAACTAAGGTATTATGCATTTCAGAAATCAACAAATATTTATATTTACAGTTAATATTAAATGTAATGTAAGAGGTCAACATAACCTGAACACACATTTTTCACTTATTTTGTGTGAAAAAAGCATTTTCCAACTTCTGACGATCATTTCTTGAAATTTACAAACGAATCATTCAAACATTTGATTGTCCCATATAATACCTACAAGTGTATACAATAAAATAAAATGGGTAATAAGCATCCAAATTGAATTTAAAATGTTCAGGTCATATCACCAATCAATGGAATTGCCCATATATATGAATTTGAATTTTTGAAATTATACGCAGTATAATTTCCCCCCAAATATGTATACAGGGTGATACAAAATAGTCAGGTCCCGTTTTAAAAAATCAGGAAAAAGATACTGGCAATTTTGGTTTATTTTTTAAATGTTTTTGAGAGTAGACATACTTCTTCAAAAAATATAACAAAGACAATAGACTCGTTTCCTATATAATTGTAAGTGCTGTGAATACCAAACACGCCTTTCGGCCTTTGATTGACTTATTCAAAAGGCACGCATTAAACTTTTACATCCATAGGGGTCCCTTATTCAGAAGGCACGCATTAAACTTTTACATCCATAGGGGTCCCTTAGATAAGTTGGCAAAGATTTTATTTCACAGAATTTGGACAAATGCTCGTTTGGAATAACCAATTTGTCAAATCACCCAATGGATTTAACCCTACCCTCTTCGAGAAAGGGCGTGCCGTATCGCGAAAACTAAGTCGGTTGAATTTTTAATTTGTGCTTGTTGAGCCAAGTTACCCCATAAACCAAATTTGAGCAAATTTGAAGAGAGGAGGGTTAAAAATTGCATTTATTTTGGGTGATGTGACATGGAATGTCCCTATAGCTTGTAATGCTACCTTGCTAGGCGAGTCATTAAATATATTCATTTTTGCACTATAACTACAATCTCTGTCATAAGTAGTTGGAACACATAGGTAATAATCACACTTCAATACATCCCTCTTTCCGCCAAATTTACACTATTCAAATATGGCTGTCTTTGACGGAAAGCTGAAATCCTTACCCCGCCTGAATAACTCCCCCCACCCCACTGGGCAATGTTGACCCCTTCCAGTATCCCGAAACCCAAAAACCATGTTTCAACATTGAACCAGGGGGAGAGGGGAGTTTTTAATCACGCACGTAAAAGTGTTCCAACAATATTGGCAGGGATTGTAGTTTAAAAATTGGGACATGACTATTTTGACTCACCCTGTAGATCCAGCTTTACATGGAAACTATAAACTATACTTTACAGCAGTTCTTAACCATGCGGGTTGTAACCCCATGGGGATGTTTGGAGTTGTCCAGGGGGTCCTAAATATAGCTTTCGGGGGAACCTATGACCCTTTAAGTTACATTAGAAAATTCAATTCAATATAATTCTGTACAAAATTCATTATTATCAGTCACCTTTTAAGTTCTAGCAATCACAGAAGTGATTAAAGTAAGAGAGACAATTATCAATAAGGTTTATTACCTCATAAGCCCTGGAATCTTTGACTGATCTCACAAAACTTTCCCAGTACCACAAACCTTACCCAACACCACAATCAAATACCAGACACAATAACTATACTGCTTTATTATTAATTTATACAGTACAAAAAAACTTGGAGATCTACAATCATCGAAAAACTGTGTTCATACACTGACCCTAATTGCCATAATTATATACACTGAGCCAAAAAAGAAACTTATACAATTTTAACAGATCACCATAGGGTCAGTACTCATTTCTCCTGTGTCATTGAAGCAAACAATTGGTTATTGACTGCCATTTGAAGCAATACATTGCAGTAATATTGTATCCAAATTTGGTACATTTTCATGCACAGAATTTTATTTGGTGATCTGTTAGTTTTTATAAGTTTATTTTTCAGCGCGCTTTAGCGCGTCTGTATGATACCACTTTACCATACCTGTACTGATACATGATCATTGTGCTCGTTGCAGAGATCAACTTAATTGCTAGCAAGGTCACATCATGGATATATTGCATTTGGCACTCTAAGCATAGTGTGAAAAAATGTCAACCGAAACGTCAAGTAAACTTGGATTGTGTTGGTTTAGCTTTAACGTGTACACCGCTGGCACCCAACGCTGACACCCAATCACATCTCAGCATACTTACTGGTTATGCTAATTTTCCCTACACTGCTATGACATATAATGCAGATGTGCATTACATGTAGACATATGGCTTAGGCCTGCTAACTTGTATATCAATACCTCTTTGCGCAAATAGTTCTCCCATTGTAAATTGATACATGCCTGGAATGTAGGTCATATCAAATTAGTAGCACAATTGACCCTAGAGACGAAAATTGGTCTGAGGAAATGAGAGTACACCAATGATGATACAAGTTTATCCTAAACATTGAAAAGTGATAGGCATAAAAGAGTGATTGTTACAGATATTGGGAGTTTATTTTAAAGGGTGTTATTTATTAAGGTTGATGGAATTGAAATAAAATATTTTTGATTTTAAATCACTGAATATTGTTTGCTTTCGCTATGAACTAATAATAGTATCCAGGAACAAAGATCCTGTTCAAAGAAGTCTACTACACCGAGACTACCAGTTAGAATCAACAGGTCATAATGTGAACTTTGGGTTTCTAATTTTATCGTGGTGACACTTTTATCATACTCAATCCTGGCTTTGTCACACCAATAGCCAATAGCCTGCTGAAATATGGGTGTATACGAAATGCAATATACATTTGTATCACATTTATCAGTGCAGCTGGTTTTCCAGATAAATTCATAAATTAATATGTTCATAAATTCAAAAAATGTATGTATGTATTTATTCATAATCATATTATAAGTTAGCGTAATACATTGAATAATAAGCATTAATTAATCAATACGTTTATTGATAAATACAATTGAGTAATAAATAAGTACATTTGTTTAATGAAATTACTTAATATTAATTTATAAATTCATTATAAATTAATTTATAAATTCATTTAATGTTAATACATTAATGCATACATTAATTAATTTGAATTATTTCAATCAACTTCAGCAATATTTATAAGCAATTTCATTAAACTCATCAATTTAAGTTATTACGTTATTTAAAGGTAAGCCCCGCAAACAAACATAAACATAATAATTAATAATAATAACAATAAAAATCAACAACTACAATAGCATGAAAATGTTGAAAATGTTGAACATGTTGAAGAAGATTCAGCAGCATGGCAAAACAAATGAAGCAGTTCAGTGAAAAACGTTACATGACTTTGATGTGATAGGTCTGTTCTTAAAGGTGGATTTTCGGATCACCCTTTTTTTACACATCAACATATTATGATATCAGAAGAAACTCCATATTTTTCTCATTTCTCTGAAAATGTTTGAAATGTTTGATATGTTCCATTTATGCGTTGTAGCCCAAAATGCAGTGAGTTATTGATAAAGGTGGTTAAAGGTAGACGTTCTGATTGCTTGCCCGATTTTCAACTTGATGTTTTTTATTTTACATGAAAGGTCAAGGATACACCAAAAAACATAGGCCCGATTCAGTGAGAAACCAAAACCATCATGGTAACGGCCAGTTTGTGTACTCAATGGACATATATCATGTCACCTGATGCTTCTAAAGGGTTCAACAAAAGAAAGTATACCACTTTGTTTATGTCATTTTGAGTAATTAACAATTTGTTTTTGACCAAACAGGCTAGATAGGCATTTAGATGAATCTTTTAGGCATAATTTGATACCAAATTTGCCCCCTAACAACCAAGATAAACCATGATTAGCGCCATTTAAAGGAAAATATCCCATTTTCAAAAGTCGCATTTCCGCATACACAGCAGAAGATTTGGTTAATCTGCCCATGTTCTACCCATCCATAACATTCCTTTACATTCAAATTGTTTCCGGTAACCCGACCGACCCTCTTAAAACCTGCCGACCGTACAAATTTTATCAACATTTTGAAAAAATAAAATTTATTTTCTACCTACCGTTCGTATTTTTTCAGTCCAAATTTACGGAAATGTATCGAGAGAATAAAAAATTTACATTCTCATAGTTTTACATTCCCATTTTGCCGAAGGTCCAATTTGAATGTACCCATTTCCATGAATTCTGCAACAATTCTGAAGTTTACTTTCCGTTATCGTCCGTACGCCTAAAAGTGTATTTCCATTTATCAACAACAGCGCAGAATTTTTTTGTACCACCAACAAACCAACCAACCACATGGAATGACGTAGCGTAACATGGTAAAAAACACACACTGGGACCCCATTGGAAATAAGCCTGCACATGTAGCTGGCTTTTATGGGCTATCCTGGCCTTGCAACTTTTGGTGTTGTGGTGTTTTTGCCGTTCCAGTTTGGGATGGCATTGTGATATGCGTTATTTTTGAATGTTATTATAATTTTATACTCGTGTGATTTGTTATTTGTATATGTTGTGATGCCAAATAAAAACTAAACTAAACTAAACTGAACCGTGTGGAACAGAAAAGAAATATCATACATTAACCTCAGTTTGGGCATGCAAAAGTCTCTCGCGCAGGTGTTGAGAAGTAAAGCCAAGTACGATCGAAGGAAAAACATTTATTTTTTAATGAGAAAATGCAGTGTATTTACATTTAATGAATTATAATAAAATAATGAATGAAATTTGCCTCGGAAGTTGGCGTTCACTGTTCAGACCGGGCGTTGAGATTGCGATGACGGTCAAAATTCGGAAGCTTTGCAATTAATTTACATGGTGAATCTAAAATAATATTTTTTTGTAAAATAAAAAAAAATCCCGACCGACCGACCCTCTTTTTTGTCAGCATGTTACCGGAAACATACATTTATTTTTGTTAGGCCTAGGTAAAGATTAGCTGCTTATCTTTGACTAACATTGAGGAGGGTGGGTTCAAGATGCACAATGACGCCTGCATGTAAATTGTTGTATGTAGAATAATCTCGCAGAAAATTATTCACTTACGACAATAGTTCCCAGAAAGGAGATAATTTTTTGCTGCCCTGCCCTCCCCACCGATCAATGTTGCGAAACCCTGTGCTGATGTTGGGCACACTGTGGGATTCGACAATGATCAGGGGGAACACTTTACATTACACACACCTACACAGTGTTCAAACAATATTTTCTAACATTGTCTTGAGGTTTTTTAAATATGCAGCATCATGTAACATATTATTTATCATAACTTACGAACCACTTGATCGATTTCACGAAATTTACTTAAATGTTTTTACATACATAATGTGTAAAATATTGTGATCAAATGGTTGCATTGACTATTACTTTAATAAGGGAACAGTCACTTTTATCAAGGTATTTAGCACTAAATTTAGTACTATTAAATGTATAAATGCCGTTTAATAAAGCGGCACGCATAAGGCACATGAAAGTCCATGTTATGTTTCCGGTAACCCGCCCGCGTTATAATTTTTTGCTTTTGCCCGCCATTGAGATTCGATATCCCCCCCCAAAGAAGGTCATTATTTTGTATATTGTATTCACATTAATGACAGCTATATTATGGAGATAGAAAAGCTTAACTATTGTTTTTACACAAGACATAACATTGTGTTTAGAAAACCAGTGATTGAGGTGAATAATTTGAAAACTATTCACCAACTAACATTTCATTAGAACAGTCCGATTTCATCAGAGTTGTGATCCACTACCGGAACCGCAGGAACTAGTGTTTCCAGAACAAGTGTTAAGGTGTTAACGAGGTTCCACTGTATTTATTTTTTTAAATAGGGATACAGCTCGTGGTAGCTAAATAAGTGAGACTGAGGATACACCCAAATTTCAATGAATCGTAACTCGGAAACGACTTGGATTTGGAATTCAATTTTGGTGTATGTTCTGAATTATCTATATAATGTCGGGAATTATCTGAGACACCCAGCAAACCCATGGACTTGACATGGAATGATCCTAAAGTGTACAAATAGAGTACCGTATTATCCCTATTAAGCGCCCAGGGCGGTTAGCAAAGTCATTTTGGGTGGGCGCTTATTATATTACCTTTTTTTAAACTCATTTATCGTTGAGACTGTCGAATTCTGCAAGGTTGCGAAGACATTTTTTCGGTAAACATACCAATAATGTTTTAGCTCATAGAAAGAAAAAAAGTATGATTTTTCAATCACATTCCATGAATAGTTGTGAAAGACAAATCGCTAACGATTTGTTACAATTTTGTTCAAAAACTGCGTAAGAAAAAATCAAAAACCCTATCAATATTTATCTGGTTTTCATGTGGGCGGCCATCTTTGCTTTTCATTTGTGGTGAAAATTCCTCACTGCGCATGTCGCAGTAATTTTTGGTGGTGCCCGTTTCTGAACAAATAAATGGCACAATGAATGACTATGATACACGGAACTGTTGCACTAGTGGAATTACCACGTGCGATTAAAACGGAAAATTAACACTCGCCGGTCGCTGTACAGGCAGTGGTATCAGCGCTTCTGTACGCGTATCAGTAGCCTAGTGCCTAGTGGGATCGGGGAGAGATGGCGGCGATCTAATCATGGCTTTTACTGGTACTACTTTAGTGAAGGACGCCGTGAAGAATGTTGTTGTACAGTGCTACGGTAATTAAAAAGGTGGGCGCTTATAAGAGATTGTTTGTTGTTAGTCATTGTGAAAAACAGGGGTGGGCGCTTATAAGGTCCTGGGCGCTTAATAGGGATAATACGGTACATGTGATCTATGTTCTGTACAATCATATACATTTATACTGCAGTAGAGGTTTAAATTGATTTACAAATTAGTGTTATGTGTCTGAGGTTACACAAAATGTTAACACATTTGCAACAAATTCAATTTCAAATGGAAATAGAGGTACATCTTGATCCGTTTCACAAATTCTACAAATGCTTTAACATCGATTATTTAAAAGACTCAAATTCTCAAAATTCATTACTACTATATTTAAAAGACTCAAATTCTCAAAATTCATTACTACTATACTATACAAGAAATTTATACACAAATACACAAATATGTCAAACATTATTATTACTGATAAGGCGACGAAAAATAAATCCTGTTCTATGGCAAACCGATCTCTCAGGATGGAATAAAATGGGTCTTTCAGGCCTGCCTGTAGAACATTGGGGTTTTTTTGGGGGGGGGGGGGGGGGGGGGGGGAGTTTGTCGCCTTAATTAGGTGACAAATAAAAGAAACCCTGTTCTATGCACTAAATGACTCAATTGTTTTTAGAAATTGATAAAAGTGCCAATGAATACCGACCCATTTTTTTAATTATCGTCCAGCAAAAAGGTTTAGATTTTATGAATTTCTATGGACATTATGAAGGGTGTTTTTTTAAAACACCCTGACTGATCTAGGCTGAGAGGTCCATTTGCATGTAGAACAGGATTCCATTTTTGGTCACCTTACTGTATCAACTAAACAACAGGGCGGGCATATCAAAAACGGTAATTCTTTTTTAGAGGAATTTGTATTTATTACAAATTTATCTTTAAAATGAGATATTGATGAGGTTGATATGACAAGGGGTTATGAAAATACAACCATTTTTTCAAATCAACACTACGAAAATCTTGTATTTCCCTATGCCAATACATTGTGCGCCACCGCCTGAGCCACCACCCTACTTTTTCAGATTTAAACTGCTGTCACTCTGTTATTTAAATTCCTATTTCAATGAGATTTCACACTGTTATAGACCCATCTCTCAGCTTTAAAATGATGCATCAACCAATTCAATAGGCCAAAGGGTTGTGATGCTATAAGATTTTAATGACGAATCCATTCCTAAAAATGTAACACCGCCAACCTTTTAGCATGCCCACCTTATGACATGCGACCGACCCTACGTCTCTCATGAATTCATCACACGTCCGAATGTATAAAATATTCGATACAAGTCTCTCATGAGTTCTATGAAATTATCTGTACAGAATTTGTCAGTGCAGTTGCATTTAAATTTCTCAATTTCGATAATTTCTATGTGTGTCATTCCGTGTCAAATCAACCAAAATTATGAAAATTGGTACGGCCACCTCTCAGATTTGGCTGAAATTCATTTCTAATATACATCTATAGGTATAATGAACACATGCAAAATATAAAATTCCAAATCCAAGTCGTTTCGGAATTATGGCCCTTCAAAGTTGGGAGGTTACCGCCCCTTCAAGTGACGCGATTCGCGTCATTGAATATTTTGTGTTTATAATTATCTATTAGAGGACCTTTGGAATAAGATGCAAAGCTGGAAATTAGTACTTAGGGTGACTGTAACCCAAATAACCCAGATATGGCCTCAAAACAAGTGTATCTTATCCCCCTTCCTCTCAACAGCCAGCTCAAAACACCAATTTAGTCCATCGAACAAATTAATTTCCATTTTAAGACCCCCACAATCATGGTTGATAGTCACAAACCCACAGGCAATGATAGAGCCCTGACTCATTTAATAAATAGTTGGCAATCGTCTAAAATTGGCTCCAGACAGAAAATATCGAAAAAACACAGACATTCTCCGTGACCTTTGACCTTGGTAACATTTAATCTCCAACTTTATACTCACACCAAATGTTAATACATGTCTAACCTTTCATATGAATCAATAAGTGTTTTGGAGACTCTTCTCCTTCATGGTCAGGCAACTCTTTCAAATTTTCTATATTTATTAAATGAGTCAGGGCTCTATCATTGCTTGTGGGTAACAACATGTGACTGTACAATACAAATATGCAATATGAAGCTTTTTTGTGACTATATCAACCATGATTGTGGGGGTCTTAAAATGGAAATTAATTTGTTCAACGGACTAAATTGGTGTTTTGAGCTGGCTGTTGAGAGGAAGGGGGATAAGATACACTTGTAATAGACAATTATAAACACAAAATATTCAATGACGCGAATCCCGTCACTTGAAGGGGCGGTAACCACCCAACTTTGAAGGGACATTTTCTGAAACGACTTGGATTTGGAATTTTATATTTTGCATGTGTTCATTATACCTATATAGATGTAAACTGCTCACAAAAAGTTAGGAAACTTTTTTTAATCAAGTATATTTTTATTATATATTACCCTCTTTGTATCTGTTATATCAATGGAAAGCTGAAGTGTTCCTCTTTAAAGTTATACCTAAGCACATTTGCAATGATTACATGTTGCTGAACTTGGCCACATGAATGAGAATGAGGCAAAGTCACAAATCAAATGTGCCAAAATTACCGTTATCTGTGCTAATCAGTCAATAGGCAATAATCAAACCGGTCATGCTTGAGAACCATGAATGGTTTACACAAAGATTTGCACCAGTGAGCACAACACATGCAAGTTAACCCTCATCTCTTTAGAAAACCTTTATTTGGGTATTTGCAAGACTGGGTTAACGATGACTCCAGGTGGAAGGTCATGAAGGTAAGTGATGAAAGGTTTAGGCCTACAACTTGTACATTTTTCTAAAACACGGTAAACGTTTTGCAGTTTCAATATGCCGCGTTTATCACATTTGATTTGTGACTTTGCCTCATTCTCATTCATGTGGCCAAGTCCAGCAACATGTCATCATTGCACATTTGGTATCATTTTAAAGAATAACACTTCAGCTTTCCATTGATATGCAACATAATACAAGAGGGTAATAAAATAATAAAATATACTTGATTAAAAAAAGTTTCCTAACTTTGTGTGAGCAGTTTATATTAGAAATGAATGACCCATGTGTTATTGGTACTTCACTTGCTTTTTTGAGATTTCCTTTCATTAGCCTTGCGTCTTTTAGAAAGACTATAGATCTGAATGTGTAACACACGATACATGTCTTTCATGAGTTCTATGAGATTATCTGTATGGAATTTTTCCTCCCAATTCACCAATGTAAATGTTTTTCTTGATGTTTGTAGTTCTTTTATTGGCAATATATCTCGTACCTGTATATGAAAGACCTCCCCTTGTAATGGGTTCAACACTATGCCGTACGTTCTGTTTCTTTTCGTCAGACCAATCAATGCCTGTTCCCAGGCCTGATTTGCGGATGCATCCCAGGCCTGATTTGGCGTGTCACGAGCTTCTGCATGAGACTTTACCTCTCCAGTTACGAGAATCTCCGTTAACGAATTATTCGTAACCTGCAAAGAGAAAATGTTTCATCAGTTATTCATTTAGCAGTGTTGTGAGCTGGTAAATGTAACCAGTATAAATTACATAGTAATTTACTGTGAATGTACAACCATAATATTTGCCATAGTAAAATTGAAAGATTCTTAAATACATGTATCCAATGACTTTGAAAATTTAATCAGCAAAAGAACACACCACCCTTCCTTCCACTAAATCCCATCGAGATAGGCCTTTCGGATCTCCAGATATCTGGATCACAAGGTGTACGGACGGACAGACAGATAGACAAAAAAGTGGCCACTAAGTCTCTTTCTGTTAGAGTCAAAGGTCAGGAAAAGGTCACTAGGGGTCAAAATATAAATTTTCACTCCATTCACTTAAAATGCAGAGGGTGATTTAAGCAAGCCCCAAAATTCAATTCGCTTGTTCAAATGACGTCATCAACCGGATTCAGCGTTCAAAACGCTTTTTTACGTGTGTATTTACCCCCACACAGAGCTACCGTAAAAGACAAAAAGTTGCGTATTTCAAATGCTTCAATCTCTGTGAAAATTCAACCGATAAGGATTTTTTAAAGCTGATCTCCAAAGCTAGTGATTCACTGTACCTCTTCTTTATGCTCCTTTATTCACTATCGACTAATGTTTTACTATGGAAAAAGGCCTGGTTCCTAACTTCCTAGCTAGAAAAAGCTGAAGACAGTCGAAACAACCGAGCGTAAAATATCGATAAAGAAGAGGTCAAGTTATGCGGTACATGAGCGCTGTGTTTGTATACACTTGTTGTGCACTGTCAGTAGTTGACTTCAATAACTGTGCTGTCGAGTCGTGCTTGCAGAGTTAGAAAACCCAAGTTTCATCGGGATAACACTCTTTTTTTCACTGAATTTATAGACAGCATATCGCTAACATTTGCTTTAGCCTTTTGTGATTTGGATTATATTTGTCTCTGATTTGGAGCCATCACGTTCTGCTTGCAGAGAGTAGAAAGCTGATCGAGAAAAAAATTCTTTGCATTCAACATCAACATTTTGAACTTTGGAAAGTCGAGAAAGAGATTCGTTTGTGTTTGACATTTGCGTCTTGTGGTCCAGGATGATTTAGTTTTCTATGATTGGAGCTGGATGGTACATTTCAGAGCATATTCTTGGTATAAGTGCACCAATTTATGAATTATTGAATTTCTAATTTAGTTAGGTATTTTCACTCCCAACTAACTGGCCAAAAAGAGCAAGTAAGATTTTTAATATCAGAAACAGATTATGTGGTCATAGTAGTGCAATGATTTGACTTTTATCAACTTAAACCATCTCCATGTCACGAAATTACAATTGTTTCCATTCAATTATATAATCAACATTCACTAGTATTTCACAGTTGATGTATAGAACTGTAGGCGTAAGGCTTAAGTTAAGCTACGTATGACCAAATAATCAGGCATCTATTTGGAGAAAAAATGACGTAGAGAATCGGCACCACTAATCACTATTAGTATTACATTCATGCACTAAAACTTGAATGATCATGATGTGGAAAATCAAACAAAAAAGTGCAGATCGTCACTATACTACTAATTCATGAATTACTATAGTCAGATTAAAAAATTGCACAAACACATTAAGTCAGCGTATTGCGTGTACACATTGCATGAAGCGCACACAACCTGAAATGTGATGTCATCCATTGTCACTGTCAGACGCTATCATTTTTGTGCTGCATGCGTGTTGTTCTTAAACA
Source organism: Ophiura sarsii (assembly GCA_035610835.1). Classification (NCBI taxonomy): domain Eukaryota; kingdom Metazoa; phylum Echinodermata; class Ophiuroidea; order Amphilepidida; family Ophiuridae; genus Ophiura; species Ophiura sarsii. The sequence continues at coordinate 13,171,435 of CM069449.1, forward strand.
TCTGCCATGTTCCAACCAACCCCATGCATGGGGTTAGTTGAAACAGCTGATATATTTCCCGTAATAAAAACGAAAAATGAAATAATTTTTTCAAAGTGGATTATTTTAATAAACATAAACAAGTCTTAGAATGTTATATGCTGTATTTGTAACACACATATGTATGCTTGAACTGATATAGTTATTGAATCCTGAATCAATTTTAATTGCGTTATAGAGTCATTTTTCTGAAAAATGTTCCAACCAACCCCACTCTCCCCTACATTGCATGCATGACGCAAATTTGATGGGCCCCTAAAAAGCTCTTGGGATCCAAAATGTCCCCTTTTCGGTATAAAGGGTGGGGGTTGAACATTCCCAAATAAAAAGGGTGGCTCTGTAAAAAGGGTGGGGGTAAAATAAAAAGGGTGGGGGTCTGACCCCTGTCCGGACAGTGATATCTTTACTATTGCCAGAACATTTACCCTCTTTGTTAGAAATTGAAGTAGGCACAATTGATTTTTTGTTAGGTACAATTTTCTTAATTGTTTTCCATAATTTTTTACTATCATGCATATTACTTAAATGGTTACCACTTGATATCAGACAAATATACAGTAATATTTTGTCATATAAAATCATCAATAACACCGCACCCTCATATTTGAAAGATCTACTTTTGTACAATGATATTAATAATTACAATTTACGTAGAAGTAAGTATAATGTTATTATACCTAAACCTAAAACCAATTATAAAAAACGCAGTTTTTCATATAGAGGTGCTATTGAATGGAACAAACTTGACCAAAATATTCAAATTTCCCATAATCTTAGTATATTTATTAGCCGCCTTAAGCGAATGAGTCGGTTGTAACTTGTAATGATTCATCTAATGATATGTTCAAAACTTTTTTGTAACTTTGTTTCATTAATCTGTATGAGATTAAATGAATATTATTTCATCATGTAATTTTAACTTACTTGTAGGTATTAATTGTGTACATGTAATATGTTAAATTGACTTTGTCACAGCCTCAGTGAAAAACAGCTGTTTTATGTTGACCTGTGTATCGTGAATAAATAAAGATTATGTATGTATGTATGTATGTTATCAAAGTTGTAGCAGGGTAATGTTGTTAGTATTCCGAATTTAAACGAGAGCATCAATGATGCAGAAGCTCACTACAGCTGAGAATTTGGGAAAATTCATAACTCATATCACATGTCTATATGAAGAGCTTTGTTGCAAAAGGGCTATGGTGCATTTTTTTTCAAAAATGAGTTTGATATAGAAATGTATAGGGAAAAATCTATGTTTCAAGGAAACAAAGTCATTTTTTTTCAAAAAGACATTTTTCAAAAAGTCATTTTTTTTCTCATTGTAAACAGCCATTGAAATTGTTGTTTTGTTGCAAAAGGGCCTGTGTCCAGAATTAAATCGGGATACAGGCCCTTTTGCAACAAAACAACAACTTCAATGGCTGTTTACAATGAGATGTAGGTCTTTTTGAAGAAAAAAAATGACTTTATTTCCTTGAAACATGATTGTGACCTATACATTTCTGTATCAAACTTATTTTTTTTAAATGATTAAAATAAATGATTTTTTGTGTGTGTGGTATTTTTTCTCTATATGTACAAACAGATGGAGTTTTGTTGCAAAAGGGCCTAGGCCTACATCCAAATTTTCAAAAAATGTAAACATGATTTTTGTTGTTGTTGAAAACTAGCACATTTGGAATGTATTTCAATTTAAATTAGTATGTAGTGTAACTCTTTCATAATCCATTCAGTTTTTCAATTGCTCAACTTGAATATTTAGAAACAGTTTTTTTTAACTTTTTCTCAATAAGAGCCAAAGTGGATGCAGGCCCTTTTGCAAAAAACCTCTTCATATTGTAAACCACTATAATCTGTCCAGCATATAACAAATGATGCAAAGCTCGAATCCATATTATACCTTACATGAAACCAGAATTATCTATATTATAATACGCTACTCTCTGTCTGTTTGTTTGTCTGTATGTGCGCGCTTTTTCGTCGCCTTCCCGGGGTCGGGCGGCGTTCAAACTCGGTGGGTGGGTGCAGCTCGGTCCCCGCAAGAGCAAGTTTCCATTCGCTAGAGCGTACGAGGTCAAAGGTCATCTAGGGGTCAACTTTTTGAAGTTGGTCGGATCGTGCTTAAACTCGTTGATCACAATGCTCGATGCAAGGCGAGCGTGGCCAAAATAAAACGTGTTAGCGTTTGTCGGGTATTCCGGGGTCAAAGGTCGTCTAGGGGTCGATTTTCAAAGTTTGTCTGATCGGGCTTAAACTCGGTGACGGGAAGCCCGAATACGAGTCGAGCGTGGAAAAAATAAAACGGCTTTGCTTTTCGTGGGTCGTCCGGGGTCAAAGGTCGTCTAAGGGTCGAATTTTCAAAGTTTGTCCGATTGGGCTTTATGCATGCCTTCTACAAACCACCAAACCCGAGAACTGACAAACCCTGGGTGACCGCCTAGTATATATATTATTATGCATTCACCGTTCACCGTGTAAGCACATTTGCCCTTCTATATGCTTCGGTTGAGATTTCATAAGATCAAGAAATAGTCTCTTTCTGGTATTAAAACAAAATATTGCCAAACATCTTGGATATTAAATGATGCGACCTAATGGTAGATGATTGTTCTCTTTTGTAATGTGTGAAGGTTCAATAAATAATATGTACAGAGATGAATAACTTGGGTACATAACAATGGCAAAATACAACACCTATTTTATGAAAATATGCATCATTTAATGAAAATAATAATATTTACAGGTCACCAAACTCCCATGGCCCCTGGATCTTAGGCCAAGTAAAAATAAAACTAGTTTCTCGTGCTAACTTTGTGATAAAAAGAAGATGAGGTTATTTTTTTTCTTCTTCCCAAAATGGCAAATGCCCCTTTTTCCAAAACTGGTTTCGCTTTTTCCAACATGGTGGAAATGTTTTTGCTTCAAAATGGCCGCCACTTTTCTAAGACTAGCTTTATAACCTTAAAATGGGTACATACTGGAAACTGCTCGCGATATTTCACATGTTTATTTTAATATAACACAAGGATTTATTCTTTATTTTTTCTCTTTCAGGACTACAAAGCTAAATAAGAACAGATGTGTATTCTAGATTTACAAAATATCAGTGTGATCTCAGGAATATCTTGATAAATAAATCAGTTCCAGCCAAAAACGACAAACAAATGTTCCGAAGACCACACTGGTATTTTAAAACACCTACCCACGGTTTATTTATATCATCTGATGAGGCCAAGAAAAAAAAATTGTTTGTTTGTCCACGTCCGACCGACCGTGTACCTTGGTGCCGACTGTATTATTTTTTATTTTCTATTATTTTTTTAAAACAACTTTTTGAGCAATTTAAATGGCCAAACGGACCATTTTATTCCTGATTTCGTACGCTATCGTAAATCTGGTCTTTATAAACACCATCCCCAATGCGCAGTCCCTTGTAACATGATGTTTATTGCATGAACTTGGCAACCGCGGGGACTATTAAAAGGACTAAATGAACATTTAATCGCGCGTGCAATTGATGTCATTTTTATACTAAAAACGCAGTGTGAGAAAATATGAAAACTCTAGTTACGGTTCATATTTGCAATTTGTGGGGTAGTTAGTTCAAGAAAAAATAGGTTTAGTAATACTTTCACGTATATATTTCTAGAACTTCAACACTACGTTGTTTCACTTTCTGCAAATTTTCAATCATAATAAATGGCGGCGACCGACAACATGTTCACGGTATCTGAGCACACAAACTCGGTACAAAAATACTCTTTGACCGAGTTTGCAGTGTTGCAACCAGTACTACAATATTGGAACTCATGAAAAAGAGTTCAATACTATCAAAGTGATGTGTTTTGTGTTTGGACGACTTAAATTCACAGTATTCATGCCGAATTTATATTCCCAAATACAATATCCGTATTTAAAAAATTAAAAAATTAAAAATAAAAAATAAAAATATCCGACCTACCGACCCTACCTTTTTCGGACCCTCTATGGACAAACAAACATTTTTTTTTTTTTGGCCTGATACAGTTTAATTTGTATCATGTTTTGAATTTTTGATAATTAACAGTTTGCCTGTTATGTTGTTCTTTGATATTAACAGTGTTTTTTAAATATTGACACGTTCTCCATTTACAACATCAGTGTGATCTTGAGAACATTCAAAAATAAAAATTGAAGAAAGAAAAAAAAAATAGAAAAAAAAAATAGAAAAAAAAAATTTGAAGAAAAAAAAAAAATTGAAAAAAACCTCTTTTTTTTGACGCGGCGGCCAAAATGGATGCGCACGCGTGGGGAAGAGAAACTACTATTTTTTTAATTTGGCCTTTTAAATGGTGCGCCACTTTGACTTTGGTAATGCCACAAAAACCAGTTGGCGAATTGGCGTTCTCTTCTGGATGGTTCAATAAGTAACAATAACATCTACCGAGGTGATTGGTTTAGGGGAATATTGAGAATAAGATAGGCTTTTCCTCTGATATCAAAATAGTATAACCTGAGACCATCTCAGGTATAACCATACATCATAGCCTAGGCTATAGGCATAGGCTGGGATTTTCGGGAATTAGTGGTCCCGTGACTCGATTTTGTTTTTCGGGCGGGACTCAGGATTTACGAAAATTGGTAGTCCATATTTTCGAGGAAGTGAAAACGCAATAAAATATACTAAATGTCCACCAAAGTGTACTGTAGATTTGTACTTCTCTGTGTTGTCTTCATTTATTATTGTCAAATCTCCACCGGTTTTAATCAGCTTCCGGACATTAACATTACATATTAAAATCGCGATTCGTTCAAGATTTACCATCAGAATAATGTTGTGTACTACCAAAATGCATAACACTTTCATAAGTGTAACCAAATGTGCACAATGAAGCGAATTTTAGAGCAACATCGTGCGTACGTAAACACACTGCTCTGCCGATGTGAGCGGCGCCATACTCTTGGGTTCCTTTTTTAGTAGGAGAACCGTATGAGGAACGTTCAGGCGGGGTTGGACGATGATGTATTATTTATTTGAAAGTACCCCTTTTCATTTTATATTTGGTTTATTTTGTACTCACGTCTAGGCTATATCAGCCTTTCGACTCACTCGTAGTCATTTTTTATCTGGGAACGTTTTCAGAATTTTACTTTTACTGTAAATTAACGATATCGAAAGCTTAACAGTGGAAAGAACTGGCTTTGGGTTCCACAAACGTCGTTGAAGCAGTTCAGCTGTCAGATTTGTTTACCATTTTAAATGATCAATATTCATGACATACGATGCATAATTAATTAAATGTTACCATATATGGCAAGATCATGATTCGAACGATACCAAATTTATATAGGTAAGTCAGTGCGTAGTAGTGTCGCCTATCTATGGAAAATACGATGTATTTGGAAGATAAATCACCACTTTAGGACACAGTTTGCCTCAATAAAGGCATGATTTTTGTACTTCCTCCCTCACCAATAAATTTGATTTTGTTTAACTGAGGGTTAAAGTATACATATTGAAAAATCAAAAAATGACGAAAAACAAAAATTGATATCCGCCAGATTTTTCACCCCCCCCCCCCCCCCCCCCCCCCCCCCATTTCAATTTGACGAGCTTTATCTCGAAATATTCTGTGCGACTTATGTCTGGTTTCGTCGGAGCGGGTCACATATTATTATAATTATATCATGAATAATAATGATCTCTAACCCCTCCTGTCGTGATTTCTGTAGTAAGCCAATCACAATGAGACAAACACGCATGTACATCATGATACATGCATGCCGTGTGTTAATCAAATTTGATGTCATACTGATTTACACGTATTTTCAATACAGTTTTGACAATTAAGAAAATAACGAAAAATTACCAAGTTTGTCGAATGGCAATCTAACTCATTTGATAACATATTCATGCGATCATATTGTTTTACCATCTCAAGTACATTTCCCGACAAATACCACTTGTGTGACCGAGATAAAACCATATTTCACAGTCGCACTTTCCCCTTGACCTATACCGTGACCTTTCGCGTCGGGTCGCTTAAGCTTACTGTAGTAAGCTAAAAAGCACACTCACCTGGAAATCGGGCACACGCCTCTTTATTGAATGACAGTCTTTCGCCCACTTTCCTTCCTTCAACGAACCGTCATCTTTTATGTCATCAGCTATGTACCCAATTGAGCAGTTGCCAACCCATGTTGGTGCGCTACCACCTACGTTTACTATCTTGATGCCTGTGCACATGACCCTGTCTGAATACATAGAAGCCTGGTGGACAACTTTACCAATGGTGTACAGTGCCATTCTACCACAAGTGTTGCCTAGTTGAGGCCTCTTTAAAAAATGTGTGAACATTTCCTGACAAGTAGTAACCAATTCACTTGAAAGAGACTTGTCAAACTTTTGAAGCAAACGGATGGTTTCTGAAAAATAAAAGAAGGATCAAAAGGTAAATCAAAAAGTTAAAATAGGTCTTTAGATGTCCTTTTATTTATCAATATAGTATTATTCCCAATCCCCATCAGTTCACATATTTGCAATAATCTCCCAAGTAGATCATCATACCAAGCAAAGTCTAACAGATCGCATTTTGGCCCCAGCACCCCATAATACAATCATAGCTCCATTCCCACAGTCCCCGTTTGGGCTACCGCTCTGAACGTGTTAAACACCTGACAACACTACCTCCTCTTATAATTTCTCTATGGAGAGAACGCGTTGAGGAAAAGGTATCCTTGACCAGGGGTGGCGGCGGGCCAAACTGATGGGGATGGACCCACGTCACACGAGGTTGAGCTCGCGTAAAGTACGCCTGCTCAACCTCACCCCAAAACGGTGCAATGGTTATCCGTTGTGAGCACTATGTCATCTCGACCTCAAGGCTCTGATTGGTTGGTGTTCAAACGTGAGAACTGAAAAACTCATGAGCTTTACCACGCACCATCACGTCGGTGGTTATGGCGCAGTGGGAACACTGCGTTGGTGGATACGGCGCAGCGTGACGATCATTAACAAGGCGGTTCTCGAACGGCGCGTCTCGCCTGTTCATCAAAAGTGACTTGAAAGAAATGATGATGAAACATATGATACAATGTAGCACTGTCACAGAGGTATGCATTGTAGTTAATGCAAGGGATGTAATACCTTAAGGGATGCTCAAATGTTACCCAGTACTAAACATTTTGCGGAACACAAACGAATCGTTTCCGCTTTATGGCCCTTCAAAGTTTAGATGGTACCCCACCCCCTTTGGACTATGCAGTGGCGGCGCCAGCATCATAATTTTTTTTTTTTTGGGGGGGGGGGGGGGCAAAAGGAGGTAAGACATTTTAGAGGGACCCCAGACGATCTTCAATGACCTCCAATGACCTTGAAAATTTAATCAACTAAATGAATACACCCCCCCCCCCCTTCCCTCCACCAAGTCGCCTCAAGATAGGCCCTACTGATCTATTTGACCCCATATTTGATCTTGAATGACCTCTCATGACCTTGAAAATTTAATCAGCAAAAAGAACACACCATCCCCCTTCCCTCCACCAAATCCCATCAAGATAGGCCTTGCGGATCTTATTTGACCCCATATTTGACCCCCGATGACCCCGCAAAATTAATCAACAAAAAGAACACACCATTCCTCTTCCGTCCACCAAATCCCATCAAGATAGGCCTTATGGATCTTATTTGACCCCAGATGACCTTGAATGACCTCCAATGACCTTGAAAATTTAATCAGCAAAAAGAATACACCACCCCCTTCCCTCCACCAAATCCAATCAAGATAGGCCTTACGGATCTTATTTAACCCCCGATGACCATGAATGACCTCCGATGACCTTGAAAATTTATTCAGCAAAAAGAACACACCACCCCCTTCCCTCCACCAAACCCCATCAAGATAGGCCTTACTGATCTATTTGACCCCTGATGACCTTGAATGACCTCCGATGACCTTGAAAATTTATTCAGCAAAACGAACACACCACCCCCTTCCCTCCACCAAATCCCATCAAGATCGGCCTTACGGATCTTATTTGACCCCATATTTGACCCCGATGACCTTGAATGACCTCCAATGACCTTGAAAATCTAATCAGCAAAAGAACACCCCACCCCCTTCCCTGACATCAAGTCCCATCAAGATAGGCCTTACGGATCTCTAGATATCGCGTCACAAAAGTTTTAAGCATATTTGACCCAATGACCTTGAATGACCTCCGATGACCTTGAAAAATCAATCAGCAACAGAACGCACCACCCCCTTCTCTCCACCAAGTCCCATCAAGATAGGCCTTACGGATCTCCAGATACTCTTAGGTATTTCTTAGCACACGGCAGACGGCTGACGCCGGACAGAAATAGTGATAACATAGTCTCTTTCTGATTACATCAGGCGAGACAAAAAGGCTTCAGTTTAAATTTGACCAATCAGGTGCTTTGGTGTTGTTGGTTGGCAGTATTTTGTGAGTTCAAGCATGCGTGCGCAGCCTGATTGAAGTGCGCCCACATATGTCGAACTGTGGCCAGGAGATTGTGTGCCGTAGGTCCATTGGGAATGATACTATAATAATTCCCAAATCCCAATCCCCATCAGTTCACATATTTGCAATCGATTGAAACGGCCAATCGGAGGTGCTGTGCAAGGTACCTCTTAGCGCGTTAACCAGAACTGACGGTGACTGGGAATAAATGTATCAAAAAAGGGGTCAAAAAAATATTAAAGAACAGGTGAAAATTCACCTTGTACGTTAATAACAAATCAGTCAGTAATAACAAATCAGTCTGGCCTGGCCCGGTAAGCTTACTTAAAAGATGAATAACTTCTAGAGTAAACTTAAGAGATAGCTATCCACGTTCAGGACTGCTGTGGTGTATCTGCCTCTCTCTGTTCTCAGCTGTCTTTCATGTAAATTAACGTGAATGTCGTGTCCGAATTCCACAACACTGTGTAAAGTATCTTGTTGAAAGAGATGCCCTAAGCATGCGCCCACGTGGCTGAGTATGCTCTCACTGAGTAAGCTCAAGGCCTGCCTTCTTCAGTCGTAGCTTTAGCTAAGCGAATCGCGTCAACCAACCATCCGGCTAAAGTGGTCCTCGCGACAAGGTTTTTTTTGTTGGAAATAAACAAACGACTTTCGTTACCTTGAATAGCACTAGTCTTATTAATGTACCACTTTAATGCTCTCACGGGGCAGCCGAGTCTCTGCGCTCTGTTATTATGCCTTCTGAGAAAAGGGATAAACAGAGGAGCAGCGGAGTAATCGCTTCGTTCATTTTTAGCAAGAAAACCAGGTCGGAAGTAAAGCGTCGCTTTACTAAAGACAGTAAATTTTCCTACGCTCAGGTAATGTAGTTCTGAGCATCGTTTTCCTGATGCCAGAGCGATGAGAAAGAGTGTTTTAATTGCGAGCATTCTTAAAGGCGCCGCCTGCAAAGGTTCAAACGGTAAGTGATTGAGATAGTCTAAAACAATAGGAAGATCCTATGAGGGCCAAATTTAACGAGTTTTGGGACGTGAAATTTCCATGCCCACGATCAGAAATTAAGGGGCCGACTGCAGACATTAGAACCGCTGTCCCGGAATCCTGTATGAAAAGACTGGATGGCTGATAGATATCCATTAACAGTGGAAATTGTAGACCAAGATCTTGGCCTCTGGTGGCAAGATCGCATCAAGGGAGACTGGAACCATTGACCTTACGGCCAGAAGGGAGCTATCAGGAGAGAGGATGAAACGTGAATGCTCACATTTCCTTGATGATGTTGCGAGAGCCAGAGGGCCCCGAGATCTGGAACAATAGCTTTGAGGTTGGTAGTTGAGTGTAAGAAGCAGATAGACCTATTGTGGCTTAGAGAGACAAGAGGTCCCGGAAGATGAGTTTCGAGTGAGACCAATCGTAGATGTTTGCGGATACCCCTGGTAAATAGTCCGCCAAAATATTGGCAATCCCCGGTATGTGTGGCTGATAGCGTAATTCTACACTACTAACATCATAGCGGGAGGGATAAGGTATCCCGGAAGAGGGACTCTGACTTCGCATCCCCCCTCTTGTTGATGAGGGCAGCCCCCGTGGTGCTGTCTAATTTCCCCCAAAAGACCTCGTCCCTACGATTGATGTAACGAAAAGAGTAGGTTCTGAACGAGGACTGTCTTCTACCCCTAAAAACAGTAATTAGCTAATCCAAAGCAAAGAAAAGATCAGACATGTCCGCATGCTGAATAATCACAAATTTGAAGTCAGCAAAAGTTTGTCTCCTATTGGCAAAGGTAAATCAAACCATGTCTGCATGCTGAAGAAAAACCACCAAGTTGTAAATGTTTGCCTCTTATATAAGACAAAGACAAACATGTTTGTGTGTCCCGACACGCGCGTCAAAAAAAGCAACAACCTAAAAGCTAGAGAAGGGCTAAACCATCTCGCGTAGGGAGTCCAACTCTCAAAAGTGAGAAGTAAAGAAACCTCAGTGAATGCATACTAGCCCACTTAGTATACATGATGCATCAGCTGGACTAAAAAGGAGGGGGAAAACAAGAGTTTTCCACATAATAAAGGCTGTAGATATGAAAGATGAAAAGAGTTAGCAAAGGAAATGCGTGCATAGTGCGAATCTCGTCCGCAAGTATGCGTCGTAGAAATCCCGCTAGAAAAAGTGAATCTTGACCGCATGTAATAATACAAGCTATTCTATCTAGGGAGCATCAGAGTAAACAATCACCCCATACAAGAGGTGAAATACCCTACACTTAATAAATACCTCTGGTTTCCGAGTCCATCGTCTCCTGCCGTCCATCTCAGAGAACTCACAGAGGGCCGCCATTGATACTATTTGAACTTTGAACTACTGTAAAAGCTGAAATTTTCGCGGAGATCTTATTTACGCGCTTATCGCGCAAAATATTTTTCCCCCCAAAATTATAACACGCTAAAATATTGTCCTCAACATTCATGCAGTGCATCCAGAAGGTCCCCCGCGAAAAGAAACAATTCGCAAAATGTCTATGATATCAAAAATGCGCGAAAATATCTCTACGCGAAAATATTGGCTTTTACAGTATAAATTTGATCTCTATATCAGACTACGTCGGACTAAAAACGAACACGGCAAGGAACTGATATAGAGTTGGGATAGAATGAATATTATAATTCCAATGTGTCATGACTTATAATGTGGTCATGTTATCAAAGAGGAGGTATGTTATGAACTCGGTAGTCCATTTCGCGCCGTATTCAGGATATAAGGCCTAAAATTAAAAAAAGTTTGATTGGCGTAACCCGACCGACCCTAAATACATCGCCGACCCTAAATACATCGCCGACCCTGAATATTTTTTATTATTTTGAGAGCCGGGGAAAAAAAGAAAATATATAATTTATAAAAATTGAACAAAGTATTAAAGTTTTTGACTGTTTGCTTTCATTTTCGGCTATTTTAAGTCCCCATTGAAATGATATCATATATTGTTGAACACAACAGTACTGTGCAATGTCTACACATAGCTCTAGTGTATTTAATTGCCGGGCAAAAATGAATCGTTGTGTTCAACGATGTGTTCAAAAGTAGGTGATTTAAAAAATAAAATAAAAAATAAAAATAAAAATAAATCCCGACCGACCTACCCTATTTGTTTTGGTCATGTTACGCCAATCAAACTTCTTTTTTTTAGGCCTAATGTAGGGACAGATAATGTCTCGTATTTGCCCCAAAATCCCGAACGAAATACGCCAGGAGCGTGTGCCGTATCACAAAAACCGTAAGTCGGCTGTATTTTTAATTTTGAAATTTGATGAGCTTGTTGAGTCAAAGTTACCCTATAAACCAAATTTGAGCAAATTTGAAGAGGGTAGGGTTAAAAATTCCACTTTATTTGGGTGATTTGACATGGAATGACCCTTAGGGCATAACATTGTCACCTCTACCCTGAATTCAGGCATGATTATGAAAAAACCTGAATAGCCTAAAATCAGCTTATAAAGGCCAAACACGGGCTGAAAATAAAAGAAAGTGCGGAAATTTGGAAAACAAAATAGCCTGGATTCAGGCAAAAGCCTGAACATAATCATGCCTGACCCTGATTGGTAATCCATATATAGTGATCGTTTAAAGAGGGATTAGAAAGATACTAGATCTATAATAATCCCCTTGTTGATCAGTGCGTAAAGAGTTTGTTTGAGTAAAATACTTGTCACCTCTACCCTGATCCAGGGGATCAGTGTGTGACGAATTGGTTTGGGCATAACCATAGTCACTTCTACCCTGATTGGTAATCAATATTTCCTGGGGGGAATAACTGATGTGAAACCAACAGGGGCGCCCGTCTGGGTAAAACGGATCGGATCCAGGGGGAGGGGGTCTGAAGTTACTGTACGATAGGCTTGGGGGGGGGGGGTGATTTGAGTACTAAACACAACACCAAAAGTAAGTCCCCCTCTAAAAATTTCGTCATAACATCGTAAGGTAAAACATTTTACCAATAAAACTTAGTTAGAAATAATCCTATGACTGTTCACTATTAGTGGTGTTTGAAAATGAAAGATGTCCTTGACTTCATGGCTGAATGAGCTCAAATGTAAGACAAAAACTGCCCTTCTCAAAAGTCACAACAGTTTATGAATTGCTTCTTACTAATGGAAAAACACCCGTGGTTGAGCGAATATTACTGTAATGTGTAATCAATTCATGATCATTCAGCCATGTAAATCCACTTCTTGGCTCAGATATTAAGCACAGTGAGTTGTGACTTTTGATTTGTCTTTCATTTGAGCACATTCAGCCATGAAGTCATGGACATCGTTCATTTTCAAACACCACTTAAGAAACAGTCATAGAATTATTTCTAACTAAGTTTTATTGGTAAATTTTGTTACCTTTACGATGTTATGACGAGATTTTGAGAGGGGGACTTACTTTTGGTGTTGTGTTTATAAAATAGTGTACCCGTATCAGACCAGTGAGGTCCTCTAGTCAGCAATTGAGAACAGAATCCCCCCTGTAAAGGAGGGGTGCTCGTCAAGAGACTCTAGAGTATTATAAGAGTGGTATAATAACCCCCGGAGAGGATATTACCGACTGGCGGAGACAGGCCGTGATTCGGGTGCTAAATAGATCTATGGTATTGAATCACAGACCTGAGGAACATCCTGATCAATCACAGGCGCCCCTCCCTTGCTCCCCTCATTACTAACAGCCTCACCAGTGCCATCCCCGGGAATGACACTACGATTTCTGTTTGCACGTATACCATCTAGAGAAATCGTATCTCCGTTAATAATCATCGTATTGGAAGGGAGAACCCCCCCCCCCCCCTCCCTTGGGGAGTTTCCTGAGACTACCAATATGGGATGACCCCCCTGTTCGTTAATTTCTTTGGAACAGGGGGGTCTGAGCCTGCACACTGCTAACGCTGGTGTGTCTTGGAGCCGTCAGCAGGGTTTTAGAAACCTCCCTGAGTGCTCTCGACTCGTGCACCCAAGTCACCTTTACGTGGGAGGTGTGTCCCCTCGGATGATCGGTCGGCTTAAGATGTATTTCCCAAGGGGAAAACTATAAAAATAGCCGAGACCGCATCACCTACGACTTGCTCAGAATCGCTGTAATTAGTATAGTTAACCTAATGTTGTTTTGTAAACAACAAACCTACGTTAATGTTATACAAATGGCCTTCAGTGATAGAAAAAATCAATGAATTGTGCAACCGTTATATGCGTGTTTTGACATTTCTAAACGTAATTGTTGCCATAGCACTAGTATACTAAGTATGTATACACATCATTCCTGGGGAAAAGGCGGGGCTAATTAGCAGCAACCAGTTTGGTGTAAAGGCGATGAATGTAGCAGGCTGAATGGAGGGGAGACCCACAGCGGTATAATCTCATAGTAGCAAGGGGATCAGGTAGTAGAAAATAATTATATAATACGACCTGGCTAATAAACAACAAAAGTGAAACATTAAATCAGAGAATCAAACGCTGGTGAGATTGTTATGGATAAACTGAGAAAGGCGTGAGCGATCGATCGAAAATAAGCAGAAAAACAGCTGTGCTGTCCGAAAGTCTCAAATTTTGGATTGGTAAACGTAATAGAACGTAAACAAAGCGTTTAGGATGGAACGATAACGAACGCAAATTTAGGCGAAATCGATCGAAACAAAAACTGAACAGTGAGATATTAATAATATATCTAATTGACTAGAAGACATATTTGTACTCTGAAGCATAAGTTTGATGTGACTCTCCTTATCTTAGTTCAGAACTGTTCTTATGCGTGCTAATGTTATTATGGTTGTTATAATGTAGAGGAATATATTATACTATACAACCTAGTACCGATCAGCTCATGTCAACCGATCGCCGATCACCGATCATTTCCTCTTTGATCGGCCGATCCGATCCGATCACCTATAAATGCGCAAGTGAACTGCAATGCCTAAATAACAGTACATTTCCCTCGTGTGTGTTGCCGTACATAGTAGTGTAAATATAACATGTAGCATTTGTGTACTAGCAAAGCAGATTATAACGAGTGAAAAACAAGTTCAAATTGTTTAAATAAAAATATAATTATTTACCTGGTCCATGTCTCTAAAGAACACCTATCAATCAGTGTCAAGTCATTGTTAACATTTTACAAACGTTGCGATTGCGAGTGGCTTGCCCAGTACGACCGACCATGTGCGATGTGTGTTGAAGCTTTGCACACGACACACTGGGTATTCCCACAATTCTTTCTTTGTTGCAAAAATACATCATAATTCGTAAACACAGACACCTGATAGTAAATTAATGTATTGAGATTTTCAATATTTAATTCTATCCATAAACCCAAAGTTTGAACTTAGTTTAGTGAATCTTTTAGTACATAGAAGTGAAACGTAGCCTAGCCAATGACAAGCCTTGTTTGATAACGTCTTTGGCGGGCCATGATATGGGTATTTCCCGTAATAAAAACGAAAACAAAACATTGAACGTATAGTCGCTGAATCCCGCCGATCGAACTAATCTGAAAACAGGCTAAATTCACCTGGTTAAACTAATTAACTAGTAATGTTATGTGAAGAAATAAGATGGTGAGTTTGAGAAGAATTTTAACGGAGAAAAGACGACATGATAAGCTTTAAATTGGGTTTTCATACTAGTGATTGATCGGTTCATCAGATCGGTAGATTAAGAAATTTTGCCAATCACCTATCAGATCCTAGACTATGCCATAGTCCTTTGTATTATTTAATTTTTAAATTTTTTTTCTTCATTTGCCTGGTAAAATTACTTGAACTTGATGTTTGACATTTTAGTTACTTACATTTGATTTTGTATAAAATCAAATCTATCCCAAATCGGGCTAGTGTTTTCTCATGCTATAATTTATATATAAACATATATAAACATATATATATATTTATATATAAACATATATAAACATGTAAACTTCAATCCCGCAAGCTGCAAACTTTATAGTTTTGTTTCTTTGCATTGTTCAGTAACATAGGGGAAAGCTAGATTAAAGCAAGATTAAAGATTTTAGACTAAAACACAAACATTTAAAAACTGGTTTGGCATGGCAATTTCAAGACACCAAACCACAAACCACAAGTAATTAATGTTTATATTCTGTAACTGATAACAGCAGACAAAACAATCCATGTGTGGTTTTCAAGGTTTGGTATATTCTGGGGGATAAAAGGACTATGGACTTTAGAAAGAGGTCAGGGACTTTGCTTGCTATGATTTCACATTTATAAACCAGTTACTGTTTACTTGATACTTGATGGTTGTACTGGCCAACACGCCATGTGGAGTCATCCGGTCAGGATATGATTTGCGCATGTAGTGTTGCTGTGTTTAGTCTTGCTTTTCTTGAGCTTGTTGTAGGTGCGTTGTTACTGATTTCACTCAAGTTTAGTTTGGCAATGTTTTCCGGTAGTGAGTTCCAGTCTGTTACGGTACGTGGTATAAAAGAGTTTTTATAGCAGTCCTTATTTGTGGATATTGTGGAGTAAGCCAGAGAGTGGGAATGTCGTGATTGTCGTTGGGCAGGCTGCAGGAGGTTGTCAATGGGCAGTGACAGATGACCGAGTCTCGTTTGATGGAATATGCTGAGGCGTCGGGTTTTCCTTCTGATGTTAAGTGGTTCAAGTTTGAGGTCCTTGACCATTTGGGTAGCACAACCACGTGTACGTGACTTGTAATCATTGGTAATGAAACGTGCCGCCCTTTTTTGAACTGATTCAAGCTTGTCAGTGTTTTTCTTTGTGTAGGGGTCCCAAACGGTTGCGGAGTACTCAAGCTTTGGTCGTACCAGGGATTTGTAAGCCACCTCCTTCGTAGATTTATTGCATGAATGTAAGTTTCTTTTAATGAATCCAAGTGTTCAGTTTGCTTTTGCTGTGATTTCCTGTATGTGCTGGTTCCAGTTTAGTTTGTTGTTAATGCATACTCCCAAGTAGGGGAGATGGGGGTTAGTAGGAACTTGGGGTAAGTAGAAACATTGCAATTTTCTCCGAGAGCTTTCATTGAATTAATAAAATACTCCCGCTGGGGATGGGCCCTAGCAACAGCTACCCACCACATTCCATGCAACACTGAATCTACCCGGTTGTGGAAATGAGAACGATATGTTTGATTTCTCACCCTCTGACTAATTTTTTATTTTTTTAGAAATTTTGTATTATCTTAGAAATGATAAAAAATCAAGTTGACTATTTTGGGGGGTAAATTAGGCTCTAGTCCTAAGCTACAAAATGGGGGCAAAAAACTGTGCTATCGTTGACCCCTTTTGTACAGTGAGCTTACAAGTGTCACATGGTATGCCGGGGTTAGTTGGAACATTTGGTGAGGGGTTAGTTGGAACATGTTTTTACATGTATTTTTTCCATAGGTAACAAAAAAAATATTTTTGGCCTAAAACTTACTTGTATAAAGTTGTCTTAATATATGGTTAGCCTAGTGTATATAAGGTTTCTGATTAAAAGTAATATTAAATGCTCCAAAACTAAATCTGAACACTGCACAAATATTTTTGGTATTTCCCCTCTATTTTGGCATGTTCTGTTTATGGGTCAGAGCGCTTGGAAATCCTGTTGTGACTAAAACTCATATTAAAGACATTGTTTCTTTAACATTCAGTAATAAAGTTAGGAAGTGCCTATTTACCACCGAATTTAGCATTTTTCCAACTTACCCCATACTATGTTCCAACTTACCCCAGAGGTGGGGTAAGTTGGAACACGTGACATGGTCATGTTTTATGTGGATTATCTAAGTAACGACAAATAAATTTAGTAATTTTATGGGCTACATTTGTAGCCAACATATGTACCTATAAACTGGTATAGTTGCTGTTTGTTGAATAAAACTTGTTTGTAAACTACAGCTGTTTTTGTAAAAAACGTTCCTACTAACCCCCGTCTCCCCTAAGGATGGTTTTTGGTTTCAGCTAGCTCGTTACCTCCTAGTGTGTATTTGTGGGGTTTGGTAGTCCTGGCATGTGTCAATTTCAT
This sequence comes from Ophiura sarsii, assembly GCA_035610835.1. Classification (NCBI taxonomy): domain Eukaryota; kingdom Metazoa; phylum Echinodermata; class Ophiuroidea; order Amphilepidida; family Ophiuridae; genus Ophiura; species Ophiura sarsii. The sequence continues at coordinate 13,188,954 of CM069449.1, forward strand.
GATGAAGCATTTTGATGTGTTGAACTTCATCAGCCAGGTCTGTTCCCATTTCTCCAGTGTGTTTAAATCTTCTTGAAGGATGTGTGCGTCATAATCGTTGTGTATTTCTCTGTAAATGACACAGTCATCTGCAAATAATCTCACTGAGGATTGAATACGGTCAGGGAGGTTATTAATATAAGCAAGGAATAATAGCGGTCCTAGCACCGTACCCTGGGGTACCCCAGAGATGACATTACACCAGGGGGATTTTTCGCCACTGACAAGGACCCTCTGTGTACGGTGTTTTAGAAAAGCACTAATCCAGGCGTGAATTTGGTTTTGGACACCATAGCGTTTGAGTTTTGAGAGGAGGCGATTGTGCGGTACAACATCAAAGGCTTTAGAGAAATCCATTATTGCCATGTCAACTTGGGATTTACTGTCGAGAGACTTTGCCAGGTCTTGGGCAGTGAGGATGAGCTGGGTTTCGCAAGAGTGCCCGCGACGAAAACCATGCTGTTTTTCAGTAAGGATATTGTGTTTACTGAAATGTTTTATGACGTTTGAATGGATGATATGCTCAAGGGTTTTGCAACAGATTGATGCGAGAGAGACTGGGCGATAATTTGAGGCTTGAGTCCTGTCCCCTTTTTTGAATAGAGGTGTGATGTTTGCTTGTAGTAGGAGTGGGCTATAGAGGGTCATTTTTAGGTCATAGTTTCAGATCACCCTTGCTACATGATTTTGGAAGAAAAAAAACAGTCTTTTGATCATAACTCAGTCATTTTTGGTCTACTTTATTTGATTTTGGTGGCAATACCCATGTTTAAGGGGAAAATATGTCATTCTATGCTGGTTTCGTCTCATATAATCCCTTCGTTTTCTTGTAATAGCTGATTTTGGTCAAATTTGGACTGTGAGGGCGCTTTGCAAAAAAGTAGCTATCGCATTAATGAAAATGAATTTGAATACATGAAATATGTTAAGAGTGTGTCAAGAAACATTGTCTGAAGATGTGAGCATGTTACCTCATTTCATTTTACCGTGGCATCCCTTTTAAAATCACAAGAACGCGTTAAAAGCACTTCCATTGGATAGTACAGGGGTCAACGAACTTTCATTAGTGTGCGTTTCAATGGAGACAATTCAAAGATGTTCAAAATGGTGTAACTTCAAAACAACAAATGGTATTTTACTAAGAGATTCAGGAAATGCCTAAAATGTAACTCCTATCATATTTCAACATTAGAATTTGAGATGCTTCGATGCGAAAGGTATTTACTTAAACAGCGCCCCCACAAGGCTATTTTCACTAAAAATGCCATTTTCAGGAAAACGAAACATCGTCATGCGATAAAAGTTGCATAAGATTGTTCCATGTCCCCACAAACATGGGTATTGCCACCAAAATCAAATTGATTGGACCAAAAATGATTGATTTATGATCAAAATACTGTTTTTCCAAAATGGCCGACTTTTTGTGGTTTTTTGGCCGGGGCACCCTGGATTCTGCATTTTTTTCCATTTTTTTGTTGAAAATGTTGTCGGTACGTATAAAGTCATCAAAAAATCATGTAGCAAGCATGATCTGAAACTATGACCGTCTATAGCCCACTCCTACTTGTAGCCATGAGTCAGGTAGCTCACCAGTGTCCAGCGAGAGCTGGAAAAGTTTGGTTAAAGCTGGCGCAATTTCCTCAGCTGCCAATTTCAGGATTTTGGCAGGGACATCATCTGGGCAGGTGGCCTTATGGGAGTCAAGATTTTGTAAGAGTTTCAGGACACCGGCCTCATATATGATAATGTCTTGCATGGGAGAGATTAATGACTCGGGTTCTGAGGGCAGTTGAGAATTTCCATGCGTAAAAACGGAGCTGAATTGTTCATTCAGAATGCTGGCTTTATAGCGTTATTGTCAGAGTGTAGTCTTCCATCTTTTTTTAATGCTGGAATACCAATCGCGTCAACCTTGAGACTTTTGATATAAGAGTAGAATTTCTTCAAGGATTCCGAGCACACAGATTTAATATGTTTTCTGTATACTTTTCTAGTCTCTCTAGTAGTGTCTTTTCTGATAGAATTGAATTTTTCATAGCTTTCGCTAGAGTTGATACGTCTATGAGAATTGAAAGCCCGTTGTTTACGCTTGTGTAGGCATTTGACTTTTTTATTTAGCCATGGGCATTTATTACGCTTAGTGATCATTTTAGAGGGAATGAACTTATCCATGGCCGTTTCAATGGCATTTTTGAATTCATTGAACATGGTATTTGCAGTGGTCTGTGGGGTAATATCATTAACAAATTTTGTAGACCACTTTTTTAGATCCTCTTTGAGACCAGTAATGTCAGCTTTGTCGTATCTGTATACTTTGTGCGGTTTTATTTTGGTATACCTGGGTCTAGTATTCACAACTACCACTGGGATGCCATCATGGTCACTTACACCTGGGACAGTACTGATCCTTTCCACAAGGGTGGGATTAGTTGTAAGGAAAAGGTCCAGTGTATTATTTATCCTGGTCGGTTCGCTCACGATTTGTTCTAGGCCAAAATCGTTGACAATATCCAGCATTTGCCGGGAGAGGTTAGCATATGCACCTCCAGGGTTGACTGTTAGCAGATCCCAGTTAATATCAGGAAAATTAAAATCGCCCGCTAGACATATATGACCATTATTGGATGCGCGCTTGATCTTATTGAGGGATTCGCGCAGAGCGTTCATATATTCGATCGTGTTGCCAAATTGTTGTGATCTGTAAAAGGCGCCAATGGTTAGGTCTTTGACTCCTTTAACTTTCAATGTGACCCAAACAGCTTCACATTCTGAGTCAAGGTCCGACCTGTGTGTGGTAATGAGGTCATTACGCACCGCAATACACACGCCCCCTTTAGCTCTGCCATTTTCCCTATCCTTACGGATGACTGAATAGCTTTGAGGGAAAAGTTCGCTGCTATTGACTGAGCTGTTGAGGTGCGTTTCAGTCCCAATTATTATGTCAGGACTGTAGTTTTCTATGCATATGGCTAAGTCTGCAACTTTACTCCGGATGCCGCCAAAATTGACGACCATGCATTTTTGGGTCTGGCGCCATTTTGGATGTGGTTGTTTCATTTTAGGTTTAGGAATTGCTTTGTCACTACAATTTCTAGTACTATTGATACTAGATCTCGATGATCTAGAGTGGTCTCTGGACACTGAACTGGAATTAATTTTATGGGGGGATGAAGTGGCCAGTGGGAGACCAAGACCGGGACCAAATGGGTCATCGCTGCATACCGATAATTGTGAGAAACTGTTTGTTAATTCAAGCAAGGTACTAGAAAATAGAGAATTTGAATAGTTGGGCATACCGCACTTAACACATAGCCATGAAACTTTGTTGTCTTGCAGAGCTTCATAGCTCTCTGTGGTCATACCCATGCAATCAACGTGGTACCATGAATCACAATTGTCGCAACAAGTAGACCCCATTTTGCTGCTTTTTCGCAAATGGCGCATGGGTATTTAGGTTTGTACGTGCGCGGGCCAGGGTTAGGGTGGAGGTCCCCTGCTTGCATGAGCATGATGGTGGTAAGGTAATGCATGGTATGATTTTGGTTACCAAGCTCCCGATTTGGGGCAATACCATCATAAAAGGTGGTAGCTTTATGGCCAGCTATTATAATGGAGTTGGCTGGTGTTTGTTTGTATTCAAAATCAATATGTAGCAAAAAGTAAGCTCTGGGCACAATGGGATGGAAGACATCCAATTTGTTTGTACATAAAAGAGATTTTAATGTCAACATTGTTGATCCTATCATTGGATAGCAGTGTTGACCTGCTAAGGAGGAACACGATATTGAGGATCAAATATACGAACATGGTGATCTATCTTATATTAAACATAGACAATAATGAATATAATGCAGTGACTCATTATGGCTATAATATGACATAAATCAAACAGTATGATTGGCCTAATAACTATGAGTATGTGATGTGCTGCTTTGCGTGTGGTTAAGCAGACTCAATCATAAGTATGTTGTGCTGCTTTGCGTATGATAAGCAGACTTAATTGATAAGTATGAGTTCATGCAATATTTATAGTTAATGCAGATAAAAGATGCTGTAACTAATGTAAACAATACATACATACGATACACTGGCAGTCACTGGATCAGTTGGTCGTGATGCAATATAACAGGAGATGTATGGTACGTATCATGAACGAAGAATACGAAAGTGTCGGCTGTCCAAAGATGGATGGAGACAAACCTCACTGCAACCCGCCGTTAGACGCTCACAACATTTGAAGGATTACTCCATGATGATGATGATGTCGGACAGTACAATGTCACATGAATATAAGACCGGGAAAATTTTAAAGATGGCTGCTACCGGTGTGGCCAATTTTGAGGCAGGATATCTCGATGTGTAGTTGGTCGATTTGCTCACAAAACAGTTATATCAAGACTAACAAGTTAGTGGTGTGATATATGAAGCAGATTCGGGAAGAAAATCGTGATAAGATGGTAAATATCGGCCTGAAAAATTCTCCGATGAGGAGCAAAAGTCAAACGCGTCCGATCACCCCGAGCATGCGCAAATCATCCTTTGTTTGCTGTCAATCAAATCCCTAAGGAGTGATTATCTTGCTATGATTGGCCCTACATGTAGGTATTGGTCCAAATTCCTGGTATCTCATAATATAGCTTCATGTATAGCTGAGAATAAGACACGCCTCCTGCCTGGTAAAATTTAGGCCAATTTCTGGCCTAAACTCCCATTGAAGACAATGGTAACTCAAGAAAGGTCAATCCAAAGTCAGTAGTCCACTTGCAGACCTGAGGAACCAGATATTAATTTGGATCCACTTGAGGTTGTAGATGTTGAAACGGATACAAGTTTCGTTAAGTGGACTATGGAGTTGTCTAATCCATGCCCGTCGGAAGTAATTTGAAAGTAGTACGGCACTAGCGGGGGTTTGGGGGTGCAACCCCCAATGGGGTTCGAAGGGGCTAGCGCTTTTTGGAAAATGAAATAACAAATTTCATGGTAAAGTTAATAGCACTTATAATAAATTATATGGAATAATGATCAACTGTTAAACATTGTGTCCAGTGCAGTAAAGTCATATATTACAGTCTATGATATTAATAGTACAGTGTACTATAGGTACGTGCTATGCCTTTTTATGTTCTCTCGAATATTTTTAATTTTTTGAAGTTTTTTTTTGAAATTAAAAAAATAATAATAATAAATTAAAAAAATTAAAAAAAATCCTCCCCGGAAAAGTGGTACGGCAGCTGCCGTACCTGCCGTAGCGGTTCCGACGGGCCTGGTCTAATCAGATCCAGATCAGACTTATATCGGGCCGATCGGGAAACTCCCGATCTGATCGGTTAGACACTAATACAACCTGACCTATATGTATATAACTACAAATTGAAACACTAATCAGAGAATCGAACGCTGAGCCATTAATAAATAAACGAGCGTGAGCGAACTTCGAAAAATAAAACAGAGAATCAGCTGTGCTGTGAAAGACTCTGATAGGAAAAACGTAAACAACGCGTTTTGGATGGGTTGAAACGAATGCGAAATTTAAGCGAAATCGATCGAGGCAATACTGTATGAGATACAATTATAAGTGAAACACTATGAGTCATGATTAAATATAATTAGTAAATATACAAGCTACACAATGAGTGGCGATACTATAATATGAATGTTGTGGTGTTATACCAGTGCAACTTTATGGACTTAATCAGATTTTAAAATGAAAATTAACCAAAGTACATTCGTATAACAGGATATTGAACCATTTGAATATAGACAATGCAAATATCCCACTGGTACCTGTATTTATGGAAACACCCACGTGTATTAGACCACTAGACACTCATATCCAGAACTTTTGCTTTTTAACACACCATAGTCCAAGATGGCCGCCAAAAATGGTAAAATTCCATATATTGGCATATAAACCAACATGTATGATTATAGTGTAGTTTTAACAATTGGATGTATGTGTTAGACCACTAAAAACTCATATCTAGTATTTTTGATTTGTTAACATACTTTAAAACCAAAATGGCGCCAAATGAATGGCCAAAAATCCATGAAATAGCATAGTATCAACCGAAAGGTATCATACAAATATAATTTTAATGATTGGACATGTGTTACACCACTAGTAACTCCTTTCCAGTATTCTTGCTCTTTTAACACAGTTCAAAATCCAAAAAGGCTGCCAAAATGGTTCAAATTCCATAAAATGGGATAATATTAACCTAAATGTATGATAAAAATATAATTTTGTATGAATGTATGAGACCACTCATATCTAGTATTTTTGCTTTGTTTACATACTTAAAAATCCAAAGTGGCCCCCAAAATGGGTCCCAAAATGACTGAACAAATTGTTGAAATTCCATAAAATGGTATAATATCAACTAATTGTATGATGAAAGTATCGTTTTAACATTGGGATGTATGCATTAGAACACTAGTAACTTATATCCAGTATATTTGCATTGTAATAACATACTTTAAATCCTACAATCAAGGACAAAAAGGTTGGCACACTTTGTCCTAATTACGGAAAAAACCCGCCCCTCTCCCCGGAGGCAATGTTGATCCGAGTCATATTATCAGAAGCCTTGGCAGTTCCCCCAACATTGATTGATGGGGGTGGGGAAGGATATAAGAAAGGGGGAGACTTTAGCTTTCTATTAAACAGTGCTATGTCCCAAGTGTGATCTCAATTGCGAGCACAGGGATAGTTGTAATGAGTTGTGTCAAGTGTGCCAACTATTATTTTCCTTGATTGTCTGAGCGAAATCCTAAATTCACCATCTGGGATTGTTTTTTTGGCTATAACTTTAGAACCAAATGTCCAAGGCTAATGAGGTTTTGCACGATTATTGTAGGGTACCATTGTCAACATTCCCTAAAAGTTACAAGCATCAATTACGTCATTTAGGGATTGGTCACTGGTCAGTCAATACTTAGGCAACATATACGTCAAAACATGTTATTTTTACAATTTATTTTCATGGATGCGAAACAAAATGTTGAAGAACAGTTACAGTTCGTATGTACTAATTGATTTCTAATCAACATTTGATAAACGGCATATAAAGTCAGACAAAAGTGTATTAGGGACTGGACATTAATTACTTACGCTGTCTCTGTATATTAAATGTGTGCGACTATACATGTAGGTCTATAATAGGCCTTGCAATTGTTATAGTTCATGCAAACATTACTATCTTCAGAAGATAGCAATTAATGACACAATGCCATGTTATGTTCGTAGCATTAAAATATATAATTATGGAAAATAATAATAATAACATTTATTTACAAAATAAATAAAGCCACATAAACAGAATGGCTAATACAAACAAAGATAGAAGAACGAAAAGTCACTTTGTGTATTAGGGACTGGTCATTATTCACTATCGCTGTCTCTGTATGTTAATTGTGTGCGACTATAGGTGTATAATAGGCCTTGCCATTGTTATAGTTCATGCAAACATTACTATCTTCAGAAGATAGCAATTAATGACGCAATGACATGTTATGTTCTTAGCATTAAAATATGAAATTATGGACTGAAAATAAATAAAGTCACATATCAAATAATGCGCCATGAAGACAAAACTCTAAGATAATGTGCCGATTATTTAACAAATGGAATTTATGATCGTTTAGAAATAAGCTTAGAAGCACACACAAGAAGAAGAAAAATAGAAGCTTGGGCAAGGATTCGAACCTGGGGCAGCGGCGTGGAAGTCTGATATGTTAACCACTACACCAACCGGGCGTGTGTGCATGTTGTAATTGAATTATACGCTATCAATACACGTGCATTGTTATTGCAGCGGTGAATCATTGCAACGGTACACCATAAATGCTCATCAAATTTCTCATTATTATGAAATGCAAAACTTTTTTTTCTCAATGGATTAGTGTTTAGTGGACAATGTGAAACTAATAGGCTATCTTTTAGAAGAAATGAGTAGCATCTTCGGTATGTTTTAACGGTTCACCCTGATGAAATAAAACATATATATGACTTTAGATTTATTTTATTTCAGCAATGGTACACCGTTCAAAGGTGGGTATGCGGTGATTTATCTTTGCTTAAAAAGGGTCTATACGAACAGTATTTGTCCTCTAATCCCTTATTCATTTTAAAAATCAGTTCTGTATTTCGTAACAATGACACATTTAATGATTTGTTATGGTGTACCGTTGATATTGATTTACCATTGCGATGACAATACATGAGCATTGATAGCGTATAATTCAGTTTTAACATGCACACATGCCCGGTTGGTGTAGTGGTTAACATATTAGACTTGCACGCCGCTGACCCGGGTTTGAATCCTTGTCTAAGTTTCTATTCGATAATTAATTATTTGTTGCTTCTTTTTTTCTAACAATCATGATTTGCATTATTTGTTTTAATCAGCACTATCATTGTGTCTTCTATTTCTTGAATAATCATAATGTCCTTGATTTTGGTACCGTTTTGTTATACTTAATCATGTTAATTCAAAGAGTGCAGAAGTACTCATTCTTATATATGGGCGTAATGTTACGGTTGACGCATGGCTTGACAACTTTGATTTATTGTCAAAACAAAACAGGCAGGGTCTATATTTTTAAGTTATATAGACACTGGTATTAAGATATATAGATATAGATACTGGTCTTGAGATATATATAAACGACGGGAAGATGTTTTCTCAACATTTAGCTGATGATATATGAGGTCGAGCATCCATCTGAATTTAAATAACTGGTCATGTCTATAGTTTCACGGGCATTTTAAGTGAAAAATATACCTCCTTATTTAAAATAGACCGGTCTCTAAAAAGTACGTTGATGCATAATGTTTGAACACGTGACCAATGTTATAACCTATCTGTCCTCCAAATCTGGTGAAGAAATCTTTGTTTAATCTCATGTTATAGCCAAAAGACTTAAAACAGATGATTTTTTTAGCAAATGACTCAGACAATCAAGGAAAAAAAGGTTGGCACACTTTGTCCTAATTACGGAAAAAACCCACCCCTCTCCCCGGAGGCAATGTTGATCCGAGTCATATTATCAGAAGCCTTGGCAGTTCCCCCAACATTGATTGATGGGGGGTGGGGAAGGATATAAGAAAGGGGGAGACTTTTGCTTTCTATTAAACAGTGCTATGTCCCAAGTGTGATCTCAATTGCGAGCACAGGGATAGTTGTAATGAGTTGCGTCAAGTGTGCCAACTATTATTTTCCTTGATTGTAGATGGCCACCAACATGTCCGCTGTAAATGTAAAAATAGTCTATATTCATGAGTGAATGATAATCCACAATAGATATTGTAAGAGTGTATATTACATCACATTCACCAAATAGTAATGTTCTAAACTGCTAAGCTATTGCTTTTAGATATAAGGCCCACCTCTGTGACAATTTTGATTCTGTATCACTTTCCAAAATGGCTTCCAGAATGGTTAAGTTGGTGTTAAATGACCTTAAACAATTGCTTTGTATTGTAAATGACCATACTATGGTTCGGGAACCAATTTGGGGGCCAATTTGGATTTTGAACTGTGTTAACAAATCAAATATACTGGATATGAGTTACTAGTGGTCTAACACATACATCCCATCGTTAAAATTATATTTTTATCATACATTTTTCGGTTGATATTAGGGCCTACGCTATTTTATGGACTTTTGACTACATTTGACCAATTTTGGCTATTAATTTGGCGGCCATTTTGGTTTTAAAGTATATTATTAACAAAGCAAAAATACTAGATATGAGTTTTAGTGGTCTAACATATACATCCCATTGTTAGAACTATACTCTAATCATACATGTTGGTTTAAATATATGCCAAAATATGGAATTTTACCATTTTTGGCAGCCATTTTGGTGGCCATCTTGGATTCAGATGTGTTAATGAAGCAAATGTTCTTGATATGAGTGTCTAGTGGTCTAATACATACATCCCACTATTAAAACTATAATTTCACTATACAATTTGATTGCTATCATGTCATTTTATGAGATTTGACCAGTTTGGGGAGGGGGGGAATTTTGGACGCCATCTTGGATATCTGGAGAGCATCAGGTTTTTTTCACTGTTAACATCTAAAATGTGACCCTAAAATACACCCCAAAATAGTTGGTTTGGTTTAGTACTGGGGGTGGTGCACATGAACCCCCTGTACATACCCCTGACTACTGTGTTCGAAATAGTCGGGTGCACGCATGCACCGGTGCATGTAGTTTTTTGCTAGTGCATGTAACCTTTCTATGCTGCATGCACACTGTGCATGTAGCCTTGTAGGCCTAAGCTTAATCAAGAAGCAACACTGTAAATGATCGGCAGATCGGGATACTGGTCATGTAATAATTCGGGATATCATATGGAAAAAAGAAAGAAAAAGAAAAAATTCCGTTCAAAATTGAAATAGTTGAAAGTAATTTAGTAAATCAATATATAAAATTAGTTGGAACGATCGGCAAATCCTTACGAAAAATTACACAATTACGTCAATAACAATAACAAACTCGATCTGTCAATCAAAGTTTAAAGATGGCTGTCGACGCGCAGCGCGGCCGATAATGAAGTGAAAATCCACAGATTTGACTAAATAAATCTATTTCAAATACATCTCCGCTATACATTTGCATCAAATAATCATGAATTACCCGACCACGTGTTTTTTTAACTAAGCTTTTTTTTGGGGGGGGGGGGGGATTCGGGAAGGTGATTCTGGTTCCCGGGACCCGACATTTTTGGGCGGGACTCGATTTCCCGGGACTCGCGCCCAGCCTTAGTTGTTTTACTGTTACTTTATCATTTATGTTTTTGTACACTCAGGAAATTTGGTGCATGTAACTTTGATGCTGTGCATGTAGAAATTTGACTCTGCATGCACAGTGCATACATATAGACAAGCCTTTTGTTAAGCAGGTCTTGACCAGGAGCTACTTTTTACTATTTCTACTGGTCCTATACTTTATAGTGCAAAGTTTGGAAAACACCAGGAGCCAAAACAAGGCAACCAGGGGGTAAAAAAATCCTGGGTGCCCTTACTATTTCTACTGGTCCTATACTTTATAGTGCAAAGTTTGGAAAACACCAGGAGCCAAAACAAGGCAACCAGGGGGTAAAAAAATCCTGGGTGCCCGCTTAACAAAAGGCTTGCATGTATTCCCTGTTATTAATTCGGACACCGTCTGACTAAGGTTAGGAGTTTCCCGTGTTCACGGTATTCATGCCGCAAATCACGGTTTTCATGTTAAAATCATCAAAATCAGATTTTCTAAACAGTCCCGTGAAATCGCGGAATTATTATTTCAGCCGCGATAATTGTCAGGCAAGCTGATTTTTACAGTTTTATTAATAACAAAAATCAAATTTTCCGAATTCCTATTGAAATATTTCCTTTCAAGACGATATCGACGTGCAATTATTGTGTACAGTGCATTCATCTCTAGGCCTACTTGACACGACTGATTGAAATTTATTTGATTTATAATTTATCGAATTTATTTGAATGAGATAAACAAAAGACCGTCGTCTTCTAAAGAAATAGGTAGGCCTACTTCAAACCAAATTCAAAAGAACGAAGAGATTGTTTACAACGCCACCCTCTTCAGAAAGGTTGTTACTACTAGTATAGTAGTTGATAAAAAGTTAATCCAGGGCGTTCAATGGGTGATTATTGATTCAAGACCCTTTTACAAGCGGTGGCTTTCTATTATGAAACGCCACCCTCTTCAGAAAGGTTGAAGAGCATCGACTCACTCACTTGTCATAGCATTTTCCTGGACGATCGCATTGAAAATACACGCACCGCACATGGTATTTACTATTATGACGGACGCCATTTCGTAAAATGAAATAAATCACGTGACATTACAATGAATAAATTACAATAATAATGTTGTAAATAGATCGGGGTTTTGCGATTGGTTGAGATGGAACTCCTGGTACGTGCGTGCGACTAATGTTTACATGTTTTCAGGTCACGTCCATGACCTCTCGCAAGGGGAAAAAAATAAATTACATACAGTAACTTAAAAGACGTAGTATGAAAAATATTTAAAAAATGTTTTTGGGCTATATTTGTACAAATGGTAGCGCAAAACAGCTTTATAATTAATTTTAACATCGTACCAAACATTTTGACTGCATTTAGTACGAAAAATATAGATTTTATTACTACTTTCATGCGGAATTTCTAACAACACGTGTACATCAACGCAGTTACGGGCTGTCTTTCCACGCCACGTGCTTTGGGAAAATTTCTTACGATGACGACAACATTAATGAATATTCAACATAATTCATTCATAAAAAAATCATATGATGAGGAATAAATTACAATTATATTTTTGTAAATACAAAGGAGCTTTGTGATTGGTAGAGATTTATTTGTGTTTTCCTGGTTTATGCGCGCGGCGATCGTTTTCAGATGTTCAGGTCATGACCTCTCAAGGGGAATTCATAAACAATATGGACGTCAGCCGTAACAAAACCAGTGATTCCTTGAAATCACGGGCGATTTTAAGAACCTAGATGCTGCCGAAATGCTCCCAGAAATAGATTTGTGGTGTTCTCTCACTCACTATCAACAGTTTTACCACACTTTTCTCGGTATTTGCGTGAATCTGGTGAAATCACGGTAAATCTCGTTTTTTTTACCAAAAAGAATTTTTTTCCTGGGCTTACAAACACATTTACATAAATCACGGCATTTCGTGTAGATTTCCCAATTTATCACGTTTTTTCTTGGAAATCTCAATAATCACAGTAAATCACGGTTTATACAGAAACTGCCCACGGTTTTTACCTAAAAAAAACACGGGAAACCCCGAAGCCTACTACTAGTAGGGCTATAATGTGGGTCACACTAGATGTTACCACCAAACTAGACTAAAAGACGGGTTGCAGGCAGTTCAGTGTTGCCACATTGTTTTATTTTGTATCCATTTATACTGTTATATGTTTAAATACTGTAGTCCAGGTCTAAAATAAAACGTTTGATTTAAAAAGTCACTTGCCGAATTCCATGTACAGTATTATCCAGGCATTAAGCGCCCAGGGCGGTTAACTAAGTCATTTTGGGTGGGCGCTTATTTGTATACTGATTTACAAAGTTGTTGACCGTCAAGGTTGCAAAATTCAACAACCCTTACGTCCCAAGACTGCAAAATTCGATATTTTGCAATTCAAGATGGCGGCCTCCACGAATGACAATAAACACGAAACGTGCATATTTCGGATGGTTTCTGTTGGGTGTTGCTGTTTGAAGGCATAGCACATGGGTTTAAGTTCACTTTTGGATCACAAAACAATGTCAAGTATGTCAGAAGTTTTTCCTCTTTATTTTCAAGCAATTTGTAGTCCGAGACTTGTGTGATGTGAGTAACTTTTAAGTAAGCTTATTTTTGTGGGTGGGCGGTTAATTAGTATATATTTTCAAAGTCACCTGAGAAAAAGGGGGTGGGCGCTTATAAGGTCCTGGGCGCTTAATAGGGATAATACGGTATCAACTATTATAGGCCTTTATCAAGGTTTATATCAACAAATCATGTCTCTGGCAACACTGACTGCCTCTAATGCCATTTAAATATTTTTTCTCTTCATTTCAACATTCATTTCATGTATTCTATCATAAATATGACCAATTTGTTATATAATTTGTCAATTAAGACTTCCTGTAACCCTTACCGCACTGAATCTCACTGCCAGAAACTATCTCCGCGCACATGGTGCTGGCATTGCCTCGATGACGTCACCTACCCCAGGCATATGTCGGCGGGAATTCTTAGCCGGCATATGCACTGGGATTTTAGCTCAGTTGGTAGGGGGACAGACTGGGGTACGGATGGTCCCGCGATCGAATCTCGGGGGGGGGGGGGGGGGATTATGGGTGATTATTCGGGTCAAAAAGATGGTACTTTAGTACTCCCTGATAGTACCCCCGATACGCACAAAAAAACATAGCTTTACTGGTTCTAGGGTTATTGTATAATATTTGGCCATTCAGTGCAGGTTTTTTTCAGCTAAAGTGCTAACTTTCCGGCAACACTGTTTCCGTGCACTTGAAATACCAAAACATTTTATTCCATGTTAATGTAGGTTAGTATCTTATCTACCAATTATGAAAGTGGCATTATCCACAAAGTGCTACTTTCGGCTTTATAGCCCCATTAAATACCCCATTTTCGCTATGAGAAAATATGATGAAAACACCCCTATTTGAAATAATGGTTTGATCCAAAATGTAACACACACTTGCATTTTAAAATCATTTTCTGAAAGAGTAAACATGGTTGTGCAATATGTGTAAAAGAAAAACTTCTACCCTATCCCCTTTAGATTTACCAGTGCTTCCAATTTACCTATGTTTCATTACTTAAATAGTGTAAAAACTTGCAAAATTGGTGGGAAATCTTATTTTGGCTGTTGTTACCATGGCAACCGACATCTGATATCCAATTTTTTTTCTATTTTTGTGTTATATGTACCCATACCGACCCATGCATGAAGTATTGCCAAAATCAATTTTTTGAAGTCTGCCAACTTTTTAAAAATATCTTTGATTTTTACAGCAACCCAGTAACTCACGAATCACATTCACGATGGATCATTTTCATCCTAAATCTGATCACTCAAATCGTTTGTCTAATGAGATTATTTTCTCCTTGCATTTGTAGATCTTACTGTAAGCTATCAACCATAACATAAACTTGTTTCCAAAATATCCTGTATGAGGACACTTTGTGAATGAAGGCTTGTTGCCATTGTATGATGCCCAGTCAAATGTAATGTGAGTAACATAAGTTTTTTCCTTCTCACTCGCAAGCCATGTGTCTTGAATTGCAATTCTAATTGTATATAAAGTTAGTGCTGGCTCCCGTGCGTGTAACTTACTGAGAATAAATAATTCTGTCAAGCTTGTTCTTCTAAAATATATAATTGAATGATGGGGTGGATGGGGATATAATTATTATGTAATAAATACCTTCACATGCCTTCTTCTCAATTACTCCTTCGTCTTTGTCGTTGTCGAATTTTCCTGATTCGTCGATCCATTCATTGGAAATACTACTCCAGGCAACATCTTCAAATAGCTCTTTCACAAGTAACTCCAGTGTTTTCCAAAGTTTACTATCAAAAACCTCTGCTAGCACTGGCAATTTGTCTCCAACCGGTATATCCGAAAAATCTTTGGATAGGCGATTGACGAGGAAATAATCATCAAATTCCTTCGTCTTTGATACACGCTTTACCATTTGATTATCTGTCCCATGTTGTAACAACTTGAATTGCGTGGGGTATTTGAGTGAATCCTCATTAGGCCAATACTGTAATAAATAACAGGGCATACATTAAATGGGATATTGGGAGTAATTAATTTATGAAACGGTGCTTTAAGAGGAGGATGGAGGAAGAGCCAGTGTCATCATAAAAACATGGTGAAATACACAGTTTTTATATACAATTGGCATTACCATAGACCATGTCACTGTTGATCAACAATATTAAGTACCCAGTTCCATTCCATGCATGGGGGAACATGCATGCACTAACAGTTGCATTGACTATTGTTGTTACAGATGACTATAGTCGATTCGCAGACATTGGCCGATTTTAGCGATATACCATTTCAGTAAAGAGGTAACAGAAGCAAAAGAGGGGGAGACACTCAAATTTAATCGTAATATGCAGGGTTAATACCGTGTCTTCGTGTGCATGTTTTCGGGCGGGACCCAGGATTCCCAAAAATGTTCATCGAAATAATTGAAGAAAAAAAACGGGGGAAAAAAATAATTTAAAAAATAAGCTTACTTAAAAAAACACCTTGTCGGCTAAATCGTGATTATTTAATGCAAATACAGGGTGAGTCAAAAAGACTGCAATAGTGGAAAGAAGCCATTTTGTTTTCAAAATCAAAATGAATTTTAAAACTTTTTAAACATTGCAAGAATGATGTAAACTGCTCACACAAAGTTAGGAAACTTTTTTTAATCAAGTATATTTTTATTATTTATTACCCTCATTGTATTATGTTGCATACCAATGGAAAGCTGAAGAATTATTCTTTAAAATGATACCAAATGTGCAATGATGACATGTTGCTGGACTTGGCCACATGAATGAGAATGAGGCAAAGTCACAAATCAAATGTGCCAAAATTACCGTTATCTGTGCTAAACAGTCAATAGGTCATGGCACTTGGCCATGCGTTTTGAGTTGGGCCGGTAAATAGGTGGAGATGTTACACTTGCGCGAGATTTAAGGTGTAATAATGTAATTTTCTCGGTAAATGTTCAACCTATAATGTTCAATTTGGTATCAAATTAAAGCTTTGATGGAGAAGAACATATTTAAAGTAAAAAATATGTTCAAATATACTTTGCATTTGCTAATTAGCATTTAATCACCAAAATTGTTGAGGTGGAGGATGATCAGGCGGAGCAAAATTTGATAATGCGACCCCCTCTGGGGGTCACAAACATGCAATTGTCAAAATATGTTTTGATATTCTTTTTATAACATTGGAGCACTATAATATAACACCCAACAATTGAACTCCAGGTAGTTTATATTGATTTTATCACTACTTTTGTATTGCTGATCATTTCTGATCATCGTTAGTGGTTTCCCATTGACTTCTATGGTAAAACAGGCTTCAAAAGAGACCGGCACAAAACACTCAACCATTAAATAGATTCCAACTTGTTATACCAATGGAAAGCTATTACTTTCAGCATTTCAAAAATAAACATGTTTATCATTTTTGGGTTACCACATTTGAATTTTGCACTGTTTAAACAGTTGACATTTTTATTCAAATTAGGCATCGTTTCAAGGTCATAAGTCCCATGGGGATTGGACTTTTTCAAAATGAAGTATATTTTGAGATTCCATGTTTTGTAAGCTTTAAGAAAATGTATACTTATGGGGGGGGGGAGGATTGTTTTAAGTTTGGCAAAGAAATAACTTGTAAACCGCATTTCCATGCATTTTACAAGTGTAATAAGCATGTAACGCAAAACCGGCCCAACTTAAAACACATGGCCACAGGCTCTCTCCAAATCGGCATATTGAAACTGCAAAACGTTTACCATGTCTCAGAAAAATGTACAAGTTGTAGGCCTAAACCTTTCATCACTTAACCAGTCTTGCAAACACCCAAATAATGGTTTTCTAAAGAGATGAGGGTTAACTTGTGTGTTGTGCTCACTTGTGCTAATCTTTGTGTAAACCATTCATGGTTCTCAAGCATGACCGGTTTGATTATTGATCATTACCTACTGACTGTATCACAGATAACGGTAATTTTGACACATTTGATTTGTGACTTTGCCTCATTCTCATTCATGTGGCCAAGTTCAGCAACATGTAGTTATTGCAAATGTGGTATAATTTTAAAGAGGAACACTTCAGCTTTCCATTGATAACAGATACAAAGAGGATAATAAATAATCAAAATATACTTGATTAAAAAAAGTTTCCTAACTTTTTGTGAGCAGTTTATTTAATCCTAACTTTGTGTGAAAAGATGAAGTCGATCGAATTTTTCGTTTTCCTTTGGTGAACCTTTTGACCAGTGCACCCATTTCACACGTTTGTCCACGAGATACCCACATGATCAGATCGCAAAATGTGTCTCATTCAAATTTGGAAACGTGAGTTCATTTGTGATGTTATTGGAATTATAATCATACCCATGCTATGAAAGCGTATAATGTTCTAAATTTTAATAAACAACTGAAATGTTCCATTTTTTTTGTTGGCGGGATATTCAAAAATGCAAGGTGTGCCATTTCCAATGAAAATCACTGTGCTCGTGGACAAACATTCTTGCAACGTTTAAAAAGTTTTAAAATTCATTTTGGTTTTGAAAACAAAATGGCTTCTTTCCACTATTGCAGTCTTTTTGACTCACCCTGTATATAGCGGGGATTCATTTGAAATATATTTATTTTGTCAAATCAGTTCATTTTTGGCACTCTTGTGCTTGCTAAAATGTGATATTTCACCGCGTATTTACACTTTCGTAAGCTCGCGCGGCTGGCAAGTCTCCGTTTAGAAATTAGAAATATGTCACAATTTCGTCAATAGATGGCGCTATAACAATAACAAACTCGATCGACCTGTCAATCGCGCAGCACAGTGCGGCTGATAATGAAGTGAAAATCACATTTTGCGAGCATAGGAGTACAAAAAATCCACAGATTTGACTAAATAAATCTATTTTAAATACATCTCCGCTATACATTTGCATCAAATAATCATGAATTACCCGACCACATGGTTTTTTTTATAAGTAAGCTTATTTTATTTTATTTTTCATTTTCATTTTTTTTTTTTTGGATTCGGGAAGGTGATATTGGTTCCCGGGACCCAACATTTTCGGGCGGGACTCGATTTCCCGAGACTCGCGCCCAGCCTTAACATCCATGGCAGGGAAGGTCTTCAAGTAACTATTGATGCCACTCGCTTGCAGGAGCTCAAATTTGACATCCTAACATCACAAAAACAGCAAAAAAATGAACAGATATCGTGTTTGAAATTTTCAACAAAATGTCCCACTTTGGTGCCATTTTTCTTGAACCCGCCCATAATACATGTATGTTTAACTGGTATGAATATCAAAAAATATTTCAATTGACCACGGGGTCAAGACTGATGGAGTATTTTGGCCATTTTCCTGGCTGGAGCCTACTTTGAGCATATATAACTTTTTTAATGCATGTTTAGCCTCTCTTTACTCATGCTTGTAGAAAGGGGACCATAGATGATGCCTAAGAAACATTGGACCTGTGTGACCCCTCAAGTCGGCATATGGTGACCCCGAAAATTACAACAACAAAATTGTTTCACGGAATGTGGGGCCTACTTTGAGTGAATATAGCTTTTAATCTAAAGGAGATACATTTAATCTGATTGCAGATTCATAAAATATGGCAAAGGTTATGTTAAAACACCAACTTCAACTCTTTACCTGGAACGAAGACAGATTTATGAGCATTTGAAATCCTTTTGAAGTCAAAAAGTTTCTTTTCGCGACTCGCGAGCGCGTACATCGGCCATTTTGCGCAAATTTAAAATGGCCATAGTTTGAAAAGTACATGACGTATGATTTTTATTTTTTGACATGTGTTCATTTGAGCCCCATTCCATCATTCTAATGAAATGTCATCAAAATCTGAGAGGGTCACCTGGGGACCACTGGTTGATTTGACACGAAATGACCCTATGGCAACTTGCTTAACCGTGGCTATGGTTTTTTCTTGCATGTTGTAGTGTAATGGTAGATCATTCAAATAATATACTTACGGTATCCAATTTCCTAACTGGGATATCAGGATAATTAAAATACCACTCAAATTCCGTCCCTCGCAAAAACGGCGGTTTTGGATTTTCAACAACAAAAATCAATCAATCAATCAAACCCCCCTCCCCCCCCCCCCCCCCACACTAGACTCACTATAGTCCTTTGTTTCTTTTTCTAATCTTGAGTTTGGTAGTGCTGCCACGATTGATAGAATAATGCACTGCATCATAGCCATGATGTCTTGCTTGCCCAGACTATTTTAAATTCCAAGAAAAATGACTTGGATTTGGATTATATTGCCCTGGCTATTCCCAACTGATTCCCATTACACAGTGAAAAACACTTATCAGCGTAGGGTTTGCATATGATTGATCAGCCAGATATCAATTCTAAAATATAGCATGATTGATACTGATAAATCGGGCGGGTCAGTCAGGCTTACCTTAGTATTGTCAAGATCTTCTGCATAAGTTCCTGGCACATGTTCCTGCCCAACTGATCTTACCCAATTTCTAGTCTCCTGGAAGTAAAAAAAAAGGTATTCATTTGCACTAGTACCGGTAAAAGCAAAAACACACACTTTTTTGTCAGTTTCAAAATTAGTTTAAACCAAATTCAACATTTCACCTTACCAAACACTCTTGAGTACTCCAAATTTAATTACTACGATGCGGTGTGCTTGTTCTAAGACTGGGCGATATCGCGCTACGCGATAATATTGCGATAAAATATTAATTATCGCATCGCGATAATTTACCATGCTTCAACGATGTCCCCACGATAAATTATAGGCCCAAAAATGCCCACAAGAAAGCTTAATAAATAAAGTCGCCAATTTGGCAATAATATCGTAAGATTGTAGTCCGTTTTTACCTTTGTAAATTTAATGAAACACTTAGATGCACCCATATTCCTTCTTTAATTCTGTTCCGTTGGGTGTGGACTCTCAGTACAGCCTCCGTAAAACTGCTGTAACTTCTTCAATATTCATTTAATCTTTATAAATGTATACAGTTTTTTTGCAGAAAAGGGTTCAATGAATCCAACCATGATAACGAAATTGACCATTTTGGATTTTTTTTTATAAAAAACACCTTTTTTGACCCATTTTAGGTTTGGAAAAGATAACTCAAAATATATTTGGTTAAATTTTTTCATACTAGTTTTATTATAATCCCGATAACATTCCCCAGGAGCGTTTTTTTGTTTTTAATATCTTATTTTTTATTTTTTGAGTTACACATTTTTTGGCACTTTTTGGTCTGTAACTCAGAAGAAAAAAATATATTAAAAAAAAAACGAGTGACAATTTCGCAATATCTTGCCAAATCTCGAGTCAAAATATGTGCTATCGAATTACTAGCAGACGTCATTTTCTCGGGCTTCGGAAAGTCGAAAACATCCGAAAGAAATGTTGTTAATGAAAAATTGTAAATTGACCTTTCCCACGGTCACAACGCATGCGTAATGATAATTTTGGTCAGTTGCTATTGCATGATGGGAACTTGGGAAGAGAAAATGGTGATCGCCGCGATTGGTTGTGATTGTGTAGTTTGCTACTGATATTGCCGAAATAATGATGGCAAAAAATGGCATATTCGGCAAGAAATCTGACCCATTAATAACAATTTCTAAGTCTTAAAATATATCGCGATATTATCGATATCGTGACATATTTAGCTGCGATATGGCGACATGAAAAATAGTGGCGATGCCCACCCTTAGCTTGTTCCACCTGGCGCGGCAGTTTTTCGATAAAATAATGGCCCCAGTCTATACTTGGCGAAGTATACTGAGCCTAGTATGGTTGACCCGCATGGTCCAGTGATAAGTCATTCAATCTTTTTGGCCGCAATTTTTTTGTTTTGGAAAAGGTACCTCAGGGTGTGAATAATTTGCGGGCTGCGGGATAGTCGCAGGGTAGATGCGGGGCAATAGGTTTGGCCACCATTATAGCAGAGTCAAAAGAGCGGCCGGGAATGCAGCACAATACAACATGACATCATGCACACACTACTAGACGAGAGCATCAATGATGCAGAAGCTCAGCTAGCGACAAGCTATAAATTTCATGTATCCATTAGCAGGGGTCGCATTCTGACACGTCTGCGCGTCCTAGACCTCTCACTTTCTTGTAGTGACGCGTCAGATCTCTAATTGGAAAGACTGCGGGTCCCGATCAAAATTGAAGGGACCCCTTAAATTTGATGATGTATGGAAATGGAAACCTTATGAAATTCTGTAAATTACATATCCATCCTTTGCTCACAATATAAATTCATTAAAACTGTCTGTAAAAATGTAAAATTTTCAAATACCCAAACTTCAGGACCCCTCAATTTTGTTGGGGACCCCTTAAATTTGTTTTTTGAAGTCCTACAGGGTCCTGAAAAAAGTCATGAGACCTATTACATTTTTGATCCAGCGCTATCCCTGTCCATTAGTGACAAGCTGTCAATTTCATGTATTGGATAGATTAGGTCCATAATGTATTGGTTGAGCTATGAGGTGTTTTCTTTAAAAATATTTTTAAAACTCAGTAAATCACCCAATTTTATCATTATAAAGTTTTGGATCCAATGTCATTCACACTTGAACAGCTCAAAACATAATAATGTATGCACAAAAATTATCATTTTTTATATGTTTTTGTTTACCGCTTATTTTACAACTTGACCTCAGATGACATTTGACCATAAAAGGTGACCTTAATAGGTGACCTTTGACATATGAATGTTTAAATAAATAATTAGACACAAAAAACAATGTAAATAAACCTCAAATACATCATTTTAGGACTCTGATGAGCTTTTACATTGCCTCTAGATTTTTATTATTTTATTTATGCTTTCTTTATTGAGGGTAATATGCTTCAGTGACTTGCACTGCTTTCCAAGCAGGCCCTCATTTCGATACATCATAAGTACATGCTACATACAAACAAAAGATTTTATAGTCTGTTATATCCAGTACCCACTGGCATGACTGGCTTGGTACATTAAATTATGCCTACCTACACTGGCGAATTCTGCAACTTTTCAGCATTTTACTCAGAACTTTCAATGGATATTTCAACTTAATGTGCACTTTTTAATTCTGCCGATCCCCAAGGATAGTTTAGGGGGCAATGTCTTGCTACACGTCCCGTAACTCAAGTGCGCATGCTCAAACCAATTAAAATATGTTGTAGCTATACACGATTTATTCTTTATCGTTTAGTAAGTGTACATACTTCAATCTCATTGGTTAACACGTATGAAATCTGATCCATATCGTGTAAACAACAAGTCAAACCACACGATATATTCCCATATCGTCGATTAACTGCGTTACCAGATGGTGCGAAATGATATTACGTGTAAAGCGATTGCTTTGCGTCTGTGGAAGAGTTGCTTAAAATATGAATAAAATGGCGGATGATTTAAATGCAACCGAGTCGATTTCTGTTACATTCTGAGGCCGAAATATACCGCAAAAAGGTCTAACCCACGCCATAAAATAAATGATCTGCATATAACCTAACCAGACATGTTTTGTGCCATATCACATTCGGCCTCATGTGATATGAAATGCCAAACCATATGTATTTTTCCGTATTGTGTGAACATGCAGGGGATGTGACATGCCAAACCATAGGTATTTTTCCGTATTGTGTGAACATGCAGGGGATAACTAATAGTACGGGACGTGAGGCAAGATATAGCCGTTTAGGGAGTGTTCAGAAATACTTGGGGCCTGGGGGGTGGCCAACTTGCAGTTTTGGGTTTCTGAACTTTTTTGACGTAGCTAGGTTATTCATATTGGGGGCGAGAAATGAGAAAGAACCAACAAGACTTTTGTGAGTCAAGAACTGTGCAATTTTTTTTTGACTTTACACCTACTTTTGGAACAATTGAGGTACATTTTTGCCCCGGTGGTTTCAGTCAACATTGACTTTGGGTACGCATGATCGTTCCAAAACTCGCGGAAAAGGGCGGTTTTCTGTATCATGTCCGCGGACTTTCCGCGAACATACCATGTCCACGGTTTTCCTAAATTGGGGGTGCTTTTTGAAGCTATGTCCGCGACAGGGCTGGAAAAGATGCAAGGTTTCCCTGCAAGAGGAATTTGACAAAGTTGGATTTACCGCTGGTTTAGCGGCGGCCCCCCATAGAACCTTAAAGGGCACATGCAATGCAAATACAAGTGGTGTGATTTGAGTCAAGTCTACGAGGAGGGACCAGAAAGCATTCAATATATGTGCTAGTTGATTATGACATCAATTGTGGAACTATTGATAGCTCTGTGAGTACTATGAAAAGAAAATTCCAGGTGACTGGTTTGAATCTATTCATGATACTCACTGATAATCAATATACCACAAATGATGTCATTTGTGGCGTGTTCATTTTTCTGGCCCTGTTTATTGTAATGGAATGTCCCACAAAGACTTGTAGCAGGATTATCATCCCTTTTCCTGTGCCCTTGAAGCTTTTTGGAAAATTAAGGTCCAATTGATGCCATGGTGCATCATATTATGGAATATTGGCTGTATAATGCCTAATACTCTAAAAAAAAAAACTCTTAAAATTCTATTTACAAAATAAAAACATTTTTAGGGGGGGTAGGGATTTCCTGCGATATGGCAACATTTCCCGGCACAAGGAGCTTGCCGATTTGCCCTCTTTTTCCTGCCCTGGTCCGTGATTTCCCTAAATTAGGGGTGTTTTTTGAAGCTTTGTCCATGTTTTCCAAAAATAAGGGGTCATTTTGAAACCTATGTCCGCGATTTAACAACATTAGGGGTGTTTTTTGTAGAGGTTTATGTACGCGAAGAAGAAAATAAAATAGAATGTCCTCGTTTTTACGCAAATAGTGGGACTATATATAAAGTGTCCTTGGAATGGTGAAAAAGGGGGGTCATTTTCAGGCAAAATGTCCGCCTTTTAGTACGAAAAAGGGGGTCAAATTGGCAAAATTGTCCGCGAAACACCTTCAAATAGGGGGTATTTCAAGATCCTGGAACAATCATGTGTTACCCCTCTGAATACGAAGAGAGAACACCAGGATTTTTTCATCTGTGTACTTTTGACCATCATAATTCCATGATTCCATTCAATTAGGAGTGGGCTATAGAGGGTCATAGTTTCAGGACATGCTCATCACCCCTTAGTTTGATGAGTTGATGCGTACTAACACCAATTTTCACAAAAAAATGGAAAAAAGTGCGAAATTCGGACTGCTTTGGCCTAAAAAACACAAAAAGTCAGGTTTTTTTGGAAAAACAGTATTTTGATCATAACTCAATCATTTTTGGTCTAATCAATTCCATTTTGGTGGCAAAACCCATGTTTGTGGGGACAAGGAATAATATTATGCAACTTTTATCTCATGACGATGTTTCGTTTTTCTGAAAATGGCATTTTTAGTGAAAAATAGCCCTGTGAGGGCGCTGTTCAAAAGTACCTTTCGCATCGAAGTATATCAAATTTTAAAGTTGAAACATGACATAAGTTACATTTTAGGCATTTCCTGAAAATCTGAGCAAAATACCATATGTTGTTTTTAAACTACACCATTTTGAACGTTTTTGAATCGTCTCCATTGAAACACGTCTAATGAAAGTTCGTTGACCCCTGTACTATCCTATGGAAGTGCTTTTAACGCGTTTTTGTGATTTTGAAATGAATGCCACGGTAAAATGAAATAAGGTAACATGCTCAAATCTTCAAAGAATGTTTCTTGAAACACTCTTAACATATTCCATGTATTCAAATTCATTTTTATTAATGCGATGGCTACTTTTTTGAAAAGCGCCCTCACAGTCCAAATTTGACCAAAAACAGCTTTTACAAGAAAACGAATGGGTTATATGAGACGAAACCAGCATAGAATGAGACCTTGTACCCTAAAACATGGGTATTGCCACCAGAATCAAATAATTTTGACCAAAAATGACTGAGTTGTGATCAAAATACTGTTTTTTCCAAAATGGCCGACTTTTTGTGTATTTTTGGCCAAAGCAGTCCGAATTTCGAACTTTTTTCAATTTTTTTTTCAGATTTAGTGTCAGTACGCATCAACTCATCAAACTAAGGGGTGATGAGCATGTCCTGAAACTATGACTTAAATCTGACCCTCTATAGCCCACTCCTAATTCAATATTATTTAATTATTATATTAAACAGTTGTAATTTTATCTATACCAACACTTCACAACAAGGTCATGGCCGAAATTTTATAATACAGTGAGTGTAGCTATTGATATACTGTAAAAGCTGAAATTTTGGCGGCGGTTTTATTTTGGCGAAAATTATGACACGCCAAAATAATGTTTTCAACATTCATGCAGTGCATCCAGAAGGTCACCCACGAAAAAAACAATTCGCGAAATGTCTATGATATCAAAATGTGCGAAAATATCTGTACACGAAAATATTGGCTTTTACAGTAGCACACATTGTCTGCTGGTGGATTGACTGATAAACAGTCATTATATTGTCCATTGATATGTTGATTCAGGAGTGTGACAGTAACAATAATTGTTTGTTTGGGCAAGCTTTTGAAGACAGGCAGTGGTATAAGGCAACAAAGAAAAAATGTTTGTTTGTCCATAGAGGTCCAAAAAAGGTAGGGTCTGGTCTGTAGGTTGGATAATTTTTTATTTTTTTATTTTTTAAATATGGATATTGTATTTGGGAATATAAATTTGGCATGAATACTGTGAATGATAGTCATCCAAACACAAAACACATCACTTTGATAGTATTGAACTTTTTTTCATGAGTTTGTTAGAATTGAAATCCTGCTCGGACAGATTGCCTGTATAAAGTTGCAATATTGTAGTACTGGTTGCAACACTCGGTCAAAGGGTATTTTTTGTAACAAATTTGCAATGCGCAGATACCGTGAACATGTTGTCGGTCGCCGCCATTTATTATGATAGAAAATTTGCAAAAAGTGAAATAACATAGTGGTGATGTTCTGTTAGATATATATACGTGAAAGTATTACTAAACCTATTTTTTCCCGAACTAACAAAAAAAAAGTTTTATATTATGTTGAAATCAGCTTACAGCGTACGAAATTAGGAATAAGACGGTCCTTTTGGCCATTTAAATTGCTCAAAAAAAAGTTATTTTAAAAAAATAATAGAAAATAAAAAATAATATGGTCGGCACCAAGGTACACGGTCGGTCGGATGTGGACAAACAAACAAAAAAGTATTCTTGGCCTAAAGGAACTCCTGTTTGTTTTGAATTTGACACAAGCTCAAATAATGATCAACAATTTCTTGATGCACCCCAGGATGCTTCACTTTCATCACATGACCAGATGACCTTCAGTTGGTAATTACTTTAACACATGTGTGACACTGTTTGTTTTGGTGATATTAAGCCCTGCTAATAATGTAGGGGCGCTAAGCATTATGGGGTACATCAAGAAATCTTCTTTGAATAATGATAGTGATAAATGACTTGCCTTGCAGGTGCTTGCTTGACCTGGACGAGTTTCAAGACACCCTAGTTTTTTGGTTAAACCTTTAATAACATTTTAACGCAAGTGAAAAACGTCAGGAAATGCATCTAATATGTTGTATCGTAACATATCTAGAAGATATGCGGAGTCACTTTTTAAATGTTTTATCTGTTTTGTCTTAATTGCCATTTTTCTGGGCCATTTTTACTTCCTAGCGTTTAGAAACTATTGCCATTCACCATGCTATCACTGACCTTTCGAACGTGATAACAAGAGCCTCATCCTACTGTAGTAGGCTGAGCTAAAAACTAGAACTGGAATCGGTCACTCACAGCCTTAGTACACTGATGCCGTGAGGGACCTGGATAATCCACTGTACGTTTTAACAAATACTCTGTTTAATCAATTTTAATACTGTTCTGACCTTTATAATAGTTTTTAAATGTTCTGGTAAATAAATATTCACAGTTTAATTAGTTACTTAGAATAGTAATACCACGAATATTTGTGCAAAGTTTAATTACCAGCAAGGAACACCCCATGCTGATAGGACTTTTGGTCGGGTTAAAGGGGCATTGAGAGATACGTATGGGAGTGCACCCTCAATTATATACTTGGGCATTATATATGATATATACTAACAACTACCATCTGAAACAGTTTACCAACATTCGCCGTTTATCATATATGGCTCATTCCATGAAGTTCGGGTATTTGGTAAAATAGCAGTTTTTGGGATTTAAGTCTGGTTATAAACTGTTTTACTCTATGTGTATATCAATAATTTTATGTGTCAAAGAACAGTAACAGGTTGTAGTTATGTATCATAAAAAATAAAAAATAAATTGACCCTTCCTTGAAGAAAAAATAAAATAAAAATAGGGTGGTGTCCAAGACCATTTTTGCTAAAAAAAAGTGACATGGAAAAGGCAACAATTAATATGAGTTTTATGTAGGCAAAAATATCATAGAATTGCTTGGAAATCGATTTGATTAATGAAAGATGTATTCATAGTTTACTGACCAAAACACCTCGTCACGCTGGACTGATTTTTCACCCAAGCAACATGAATATTCCCTTTCCGATGCTACGCACGGTGTCCACAAAATTCAGGGGTAGAATTTCGGCGCGAATCCGCGAATCGATTCGCGCAGGAACAAAGCAGCGAGAATCAAATCTGAAAAAAATTGATTCTCGCAACAACAATTAAAAAAAAAAAACTTTTTTGTTTTACATTTTTTTTCTAAGTCAAAAACAGGACCTTAGATGACTCGTATTTTATCCTTAAAAACCCACATAATACCCATTGACCCACACCATTAGGGATAGTAACTCCTAACCTAAGATCTTATACTAAATTATTTAATTCATTCTTATCAACAGTATGATTTTTTCAACACTGTTTTCTATGTAAAAATACAATTTATTTCAAAATCAACATCTTTAATTAAACGTCATACATGTAGTTGGAGATGCAGGGAAATGAAAGTGCACATTACATACAGCTTGTCTTTCATTGTGACCCAGGAAATAGAATATAGACATTAATCCATGGGAGGGAGAAAGGCACCCAGGTAGAGAAGGCTAGCTAACTGTATCTTGGCAAGTGGCAGGCTAAATGGCTTGATACTTGACTGTCTTTATACCTACCAAGTAAAACAAAGGGGACACAAAACAGGTCATACTCAGTCTCATTACATTTTTCATTGACTCATCAATATGGGCAAACATTTTTTGATTCACGCAAAGTTGTTGCGAGAATCAATTAATACGCGGTTTGCATGAATCAATGATTCGCGCGAGTCCTTATCTGCGGGAATCAAATTTAGAAAATTTGATTCCCGCACTTGGAGACGAATTTCTAGGCCTGAAAATATACATGTAGCATCAAAAGTTTTCATTGCTGAATGGGGGGGGGGGGGGGGGGGGTAGTTCTCTATCATACATTTCTAAATTATTTTCCAAAATTAAGAGCATTTATCAATTGAAAACTATGGCAAATGAGAATAAATTTCATGAAAACCATTCCATATATTCATGAAAAAGTATACCGTGCCGTGTGCATGGTGTCCTAACCATAAAATGTAGCATCGTGATAAACATCCTGGGTCATTCCACCCCAATTCAACAAATGGATTACACCATCAAAAATAGATTTTGTTCCTCATCATGTTTCATGATGTTCAAATTCAAAGAATTAATAAATAGACAAGTTCATGAAAACAATGCCGCTCGCATTTCGTTTCGTCTTTTTATTTATTTACTAGCGGGAACCCGCGCTTCGCGCGGGCCCGCTAGTAGTGAGCCCCCACTTGAGCGGTTTGTAGGGGTGTGTTGGTGTGTTTTTTGTACACGGTCCCAAAATGTCATGTATCATCATTTTTATGCCGCCCCCACCCCGCTCAACGAACGTGATTATTGTTATGACCACTCCCATGCTCAGACCTATCTAGTAATAGTAAAATTCGGAATATTGGGGGGAAAGTTGATGCGGAAGGGAAAATTAAAACTATAAGGGTAGACACATGTAAAAACACGTGTAAAAACACAACACCTCCATCCAATGATATTTGGTACCTCTACCCTGGCCCTCTTATCGAAGAAAATGACAGCCCCCCCTAACATAATCCATAACATACCATGTGCCATTAATAATCCAGGTACTTGATCATGGGGGGGGGGGGGGGGGGGGCGGGCGGTAGCCTAATACGGAACATAATGACCCAAACTATGATTGTGTTTGCCGCCCCCGGGGATGGCCATGTTAAGCCGGAGTCAGGTAGGTGATCGGGCATCTCGCTGGTGCTGGGGTTGCGCTCTCTCAACGTGGTGGGGCTCAAAAATAACCCGTACCCATTTGGGTTGGGGTGCATAGCAAGCAATAACCCGTGCCCATTTGGGATGGGTGTATAGCAAGCAATAATAGCTATAACGGGGGTGGGGGGGCATCCCCGTAAGACACTTTTGCCCAGGGGGGGGGGCGTTTTCACCTAAAGTTTTAGGTTGCCCCAAATTTTTTCCAAGTCAGTCACCTCGTGAATTTCACGTAAGTGTGTGGGGGGGGGGGGGAGTAGAAGTCAAAAGAAATTCGCACGGACACAAAATGTCGCAGTCCAAAAACCACTGTAGTCAATGTTTTATGAGTAGTTTTACTATCATTGATATTTGAAACTAAGAAAAAATCAAAAAGGGGGGGGGGGCGGCGGCGATCGCAACCGTCGCCCCCCCCCCCCCCCTCCCCCCCCCCCCCCCCCCCCCCCCCCCATCTGACGGGCCTGGGCGGAGGACACTGGACAAATAATGACACAATGATGTGTGCTGATGTCCAGGTGAGTGTGCATAATGCTATAGGGGTCAAGCTCCCAAAAATAACTTTTTGAGGTCTATGTTGTGATACTTCTATAATTGCGGTGCGGTGCTTTTGTTGGATTGTTGGATTTAGAATCGGGTTAAGCATCTTAAGGCCTAGCCTCCTTATTTATATCTTGTTTTGACCCCACCCCCGCCCACCACCCCCATTTACAATGGTATTAATTTTATGACCCCCTTGTCATATTTTCCTTGTAAAAACACGACACAACCAATGATATTTGGTACCTCTGACCTCTTACCGAAGAAAACGACAGCCCCCTAACATAATCCAGATAATGATATACCATGTGCCATTAATAATCCAGGTAGCCTACTATTATACTTCATGTACCATTCCTTGGTGCCCTTAGCTTGATTATTCATGTTTGACTTATGAGAAATGTTGATAATATTAAAGAAAACAAAATTACGAAGATTTTACAACAAAAATAAATATCCCAGCTAAGGAGAGGGACCCCAGGAGCAGCGATTGAACAGCGGGTTTCTAACACACGTTTCAATGGAAGCGACTATGGTGGTGTATACCCTTATGTTCGCGTGTTATCATTTTCGCGTGTAAATTATTTTGCGCGAAAAGCGCGAAAATAAAACCACCGCGAAAATTTCTGCTTTTAGTAATGGAAATCAGCTTCCAATTTAATGAACTTCTTAACATAATTTGCTTCGATTTCCATAAAATATTCCCGATGAGTATTCTGTTGCGATCGTAGAGGAAACACTGTAAACGGCGGCAACACGTGTTTGGTTTGCACTACGAAAAAACGGGAACAATCCGCTCAGCCTCTTGAAAATAAGTTGCCGGTTCAAACCTTGATTTTGAAGTAATTAAAAATCGTATGGCTCTGTTACTTGGTAGATCTTTATGATGAACTGTTACTTTTTCAGCCCTCATGTCTCTCTTCCGTTTGGCATCTTTCTGTTCTGTCCTCATGCATGAGGTGGTACCGATTTGCCGTTTTCTTTTGGTCATATTGTATCTCAAGGTATACAATAAAAGTTTAAAATATTTAACTTTTGTTTATATAGATGTTATATAGATATACTAAGGTGAAGCCGGAGATCCCATTTTGCCGTTATAGAAACAAAACAAAACGTTATATAACAAATAGGTTGTACGCTCGCTCTTAATAGTCTTAAAAGATACACAAAATCGTTCCCAATGCACGCGTGAGGCCGTGTAAGCGACTGTTGTTATAGTATTGGCATTGGCAACAAAACAAAACGTTTCAACAAACAGTTTGTACGCTCTACAAAAGTATACACGAAATCGTTCCCAGCGCACACGTGAGGCCGTGTAAGCGACTGTTGTTATATTGGAAAGTGACGTCAGACGTGTGATGTGTCTCTCGCGTGACGTCATTATGGGGATATGCCTTGCAGCGCCCAGTGATACGCGTGCGGCGGTCGCATCTCATACGCGAGGTCACGCAGGGATGTGTCTCGCATCTCATACGCGAGGTCACGCGGGGATGTGTCTACCGCCCTTGCGTATCATAGGGGGAAATCATCACGCAGAAAAGTGAGACCAACTCCAATGTCATACTCTCGCGTTATCCGCACGCATCACTGCGCCCAGTGATACGCGTGCGGCGGTCGCATCTCATACGCGAGGTCACGCCGCGGGGCTGTGTCTCGCATCTCATACGCGAGGTCACGCAGGCAGCCCTCAAATTAAGAAATGGAAAGGGCAAGGCAATTTCAGGCAATTTGAAAGGGGCACCAACTTCCACCAAGGCAATCATGTACTTTTCAATGGAGTAAAAACAGCCAGAAGTTGAGGGCATCGAGGCAACTAGGTGGGGCACCGATGGCAATTGCCTTCGGTGCCTTCGGTTAATTTGAGGGCTGCACGCAGGGATGTGTCTCGCATCTCATACGCGGGTCACACGGGGATGTGACACTGGGGATCACTGGGGATACCCTTAACAGCGCCCAGTGATACGCGTGCGGCGGTCGCATCTCATACGCGAGGTCACGCGGTGATACATGTCTACCGCCCTTGCGTATCATAGGGGGAAATCATCACGTAGTGAGACCAACTCCAATGCGGGCTCCAATGTCAGTATACTCTCGCATTGTAAGATTGCCTAAATTTAGCTTAATTCATGTTGGCTCCAGCTCCTACACCCCATGTACAAATTGACTATCCGTGCGCATGCGTTTCATGAGGTAAGAATAGAAGACATGAAACATAGCAACCCCGGGTAGCAACCGACCTGTTTTTTGGTTATTTCCATAGTAATTGAATAGTTTTGCAAAAAATAGTGTCCAATGGTTTAATGGCAATATGTACTCAATCAATGTACGCAAAAATCAGAGTTGAAAGTCAAGCCATCTCTGAGAACACTCGCGGACAAGATTTAAGTTCGTCCTTTTATTTATATAGACTAGCGGGAACCCGCGGTACCAAAATAGTAGATTTTGTTCATATTTCATAATATACTGGTAGATATTGATGAGATATGAAAAACCTGAAATTTTGAGGTCCTAATTCTGTTTAGTTTTCTCGTAGCGGCAATTTTAAATTTAGGGGGTCGCCGAAATTTAGTTTGATTTCCTATAAAACAAATAATTGTCGATCATTTAAGTTCTCTATCCTTTGCTATTCTTTTTCATGTTAAATGAATAATAAATAAAATACTCCAGCATGATTTTAATATAAATATTTTCCTGCAACACAAAAAGTGCAAAATGAATAAATAATCTACTCCAATATCAATACACAATGTTCCATGAAGATACTAAGCCTTAACCCTAACCAGTAAAGCTAGTTTTTTGTGCGTATCGGGGGGAGGGGGGAAAAAGTGCTATTTTTTGGACCCGAAAAATCACCCAGCACCCCCCGGGATTCGATCGCCGGACCATCCGCACCCAAATCTGTCCCCCTACCGACTGAGCTAACTCCCTAGGTCACATGCGGCCACAAACTCCGTGGCCACATATGCCCGCGGTAGGTGACGTCATCGCGGCAATGCAGCAGCACGTGCCTGGAGATAGTTTCTGGCAGTGAGATTTAGTGAGATTCAGTGCGGTTAGGGTTATAGGGTTTATTTTGTTTTGCTTTGCAGGTTCTTGACATTAATTCAGAAGACAGTTCTATCCAAGGCTCAAGATAAGCGGGCGCTGGGCGATTTTTACCCCTCAGTCCTTCTGCCATAGCGCCCGGTAATGCTAAAAAAATAAACAACCGAGCGCTGATATTTTGTCCAAACCAGCGCTCATTGACGATCGAGAAGCTCGCCCAAGACATTTCGAGTTGACAAGGCTGCCATGCTGGTTTTAATAAAAAGTTAGCTCCCGGTAGACAAGTTAACATCATAGTACATCCTCTCTATTGATCTGAAAAAGATGCACCTGTTCAAGCTGTTCCAAATATTTTAAGGCACAGTGTTCATGTAGCATCGTAATACTTAAGTACACAGAAAAGGTAAATTTTACATGAACAGTGTTTAGATAAATTTCAAGCAATTCACTCTGTGTATCTACTTGATATGATAAACAAGTAAACAAACCATTCACACTCAAATAATTGTAACAGTATGAATAGTCTTATTATTAACCATGAGCATCGGTAGTGCATTTTATAACATTATACAGGTAAATAATACTTCATATACTTACTTTATGACTATAATGTAATCAATGTGCATGGTTTATAGAGTACTTTACATCAAAAAATATTGATATATGTACTTTATTTAAATTCATTATACAAATTGCAAAATAAAGAGTCACTTTTCAATGAGTTTTTACATAAAACAGTTAATCTACGATGTCTTGTTCGTTAAGTTAGGCCTAAAAAAAAAAGGTTTGTTTGCCCAAACAAGAGTTGAAAAAAGTGGGTCGGTAGGTCGATTACCTTTTCTTTCTTTTTTTTCTTTTTTTTGGCTATAGACACATTTTGAGAAGAAAAGGACTATACAATTTGATGTTAATACACTTTAATGTTCTTTAAAACCCTAACCTTCCTACACTATGATTCAATACGGCAAAAACTATTTTATGTCCACGCGCATGCTATAGCATTTTATTCGATGACGTCATCAACCAAGCTGATGTGTGTAAAAATGGCTGCCTGGTTGAGCGTTGTCAGGTTAGCCGAGTGATTAGGGACGCGGCTCGGTGATCGGAGGTCAAATCCAAGGGGTTTTGCGGCGATTATTTGGTTTAAAAAAATCATACTTTGTCCCCCTCCCCGGTTTACACACCGTAAAACGTAGCTTGGCTAGTTCGGGCTAATATGTATTTGTTTTAATAGTGCAGCTGGGTCATTCCGTGTCAAATCAACCAAAATTCTGAAAATTGGTACGGGTCACCGCTCAGATTTGGCTGATATTCATTTCTAATATACATCTATAGGTATAATGAACACATGCAAAATATAAAATTCCAAATCCAAGTCGTTTCGGAATTATGGCCCTTCAAAGTTGGGAGGTTACCGCCCCTTCAAGTGACGCGATTCGCGTCATTTAAGTGACGCGATTCGCGTCATTGAATATTTTGTGTTTATAATTGTCTATTAGAGGACCTTTGGAATAAGATGCAAAGCTGGAAATTGGTACTTAGGGTGACTGTAACCCAAATAACCCAGAAATGGCCTCAAAACAAGTGCATCTTATGGGGAAAATACCTCAATTTAAAAGAGTTGCCTGACCATGAAGGAGAAGAGTCTCCCAAACACTTTTTGATTCATATGAAAGGTTAGACATGTATCAACATTTGGTGTGAGTATAAAGTTGGAGATTATATGTTACAAAGGTCAAAGGTCACGGAGAATGTCGGTGTTTTTTCGATATTTTCTGTCTGGAGCCAACTTTAGACGCTTGCCAACTATTTATTAAATGAGTCAGGGCTCTATCATTGCTTGTGGGTAACAACATGTGACTGTACAATACAAATATGCAATATGAAGCTTTTTTATGACTATCAACCATGATTGTGGGGGGTCTTAAAATGGAAATTAATTTGTTCGATGGACTAAATTGGTGTTTTGAGCTGGCTGTCGAGAGAAAGGGGGATAGGATACACTTGTTTTGAGGCCATTTCTGGGTCATTTGGGTTACAGTCACCCTAAGTACCAATTTCCAGCTTTGCATCTTATTCCAAAGGTCCTCTAATAGACAATTATAAACACAATATATTCAATGACGCGAATCGCGTCACTTGAAAGGGCGGTAACCTCCCAACTTTGAAGGGCCATAATTCCGAAACGACTTGGATTTGGAATTTTATATTTTGCATGTGTTCATTATACCTATAGATGTATATTAGAAATGAATTTCAGCCAAATCTGAGAGGTGACCCGTACCACCATTGGTTGATTTGACACGGAATGACCCAGCTGGCAACAGGATAGCGCTAGGTCTTTAAATTAGGGGCTTTTAGAACCCCGAGCCCCATAAAAGCTTGAAAAATAAGGGTTATTTTGGATTTTCAGCTAATTTATTGCGCCAAAATGAAAAAAATATGCGCTAAACGCTTAAGAACCCCCTTTAGCGCTGCAGCCTGTAGTACAAACCTTCAGACCATGCTGGATGGTCTAATAAGTCAACAGGGTAGTGTTGTTGATTAGTTTGGCAAATTAAGATGAAAATATCATTTAATACATATTTTTCAACATAAAACATTAAAATTAAAAAAATCTAAAAAAAAAATTAAAAAAAGGCATGGGGTTTTGAGATTTTATGGGTCGGTCGTGTTTGGGCAAACAAACCTTCTTTTTTTTTAGGCCTTATGTTCAACCTAGACAAATCTGGTTTCTTTTCATGTATTTGTGGTTCCAAGTACATGTAGTTAATTGAAGTATAGAAACTTGGCCCACAGGCCCCACATCTTAAGCTAATTTATTAGAAAATGATATGGAAATGGGAAATGGTGTCCATGTAGCATCAGGATTTTTGGAAATGTCATCCAACTGTTGAACAAGTGCGGTTATTTTACACCAAATGTTACATTAAAAAAAAAGAGTTCTACATTGGACTTTGGTAAATTATGTATCTATTTTGAAAATTTCACTTGGATGTCACATAATACACCCCAACTTCATGGAATGAGCCATACAGGGTGTCTCAAAAAAAATTACAACGCACCATTAGGCGATCATAACTTCCTAATTAAGTATCTGAATTTTACAATTCAAGCGGTAAAATGAGGCCAAATTAGTTTTCTACAATTTGAAGAAAATATCATTGAATTTTGTTAAGTAATTATGGAGATATCTGTGATTACGTAAGAGTAGTCACGGAACACTTCCATCCAAGTTTGCATATTTTGAGAGATTTTCACTTGCGCGGCTGGTTACTTACTCATTAATGTTCAATTAGCCAGCACTGTTTAATAATATAATAAAAAGTTCAATTTGTGATCTAAGAATACTGAATAATTGATCATAACACTCACAACACCCAGAAAACCAAAAAAAACAATACAACTCATTGTAAGGTGAGAGATATGACCATGGATACTCTTTTAATGTAAACAAAACATTTATTTTGTTTTCAATTGTGATACTAATAATTTGACCATCATGCGCAAAATTGGCGATAATTTAAAAATATATATACATGATTTCAGCCTTCAAGTTGCAAATTGTGAAGACTAGAAGCTTGAAAGTTGAATGCGCGATGTTATTAGATCTTGAACTTGGTTTAATAACGACGATGTTCATATTTACTAAAATTACTATAATTTTGTTTCCAATTGTTATAAAAAGATTGAGCTTAGGCATATCCTACACATTTTAAATTTTACTGTTCTTAAAGTATAAAATGTGATGAAATAATCTAGACAACTTTTATTTTATATTTGGTGTTAAACTTTGGTCTCATCTGGCATATTATTTGGTGTAAAATAAAATCTAGAACCATAACACACGTTAATCCATGTCATTTTGTAGAGAAGTATTGATTGCTTGTATGTGCTGTCTGAATCACTCAATATGAGCAAACTTGGATGGAAGTGTTCCCAGACTAATGTTACGTAATTGCTCATTTCTCTGGAATTACTGAACCGAATCACATCCGGTTTTCTCTAAAGTATAGCAAACTATTTTGCCTTTATTTTGTTATTTGAGTTGTTCTATTCTGACACTTATTCAGAAAGTTACAATCCTCTAAAGGTGCGTTGTAATTTTTTCTGAGACACCCTGTATAACATTTCCTGATTTTCTTAGTTTCAGTGATCATATCGAAACTAGGTACTGAATTCGGAAGTTATGCTATCGTTTTCCCTGCAAACTTTCACAGCAAATCTCAACCCGGAAGTGCAGTTATTTGCTTATTTAGCATGAAGGCGATGTCGGAATTGTATGACATTTTGGATTTGGGTTATTTCTTATGTTGATGATTATAAGATGTTATTAGCTCATTTAGTATATCGATACATCTTTCAATGCCCCTTTAAGTTAAAACACAATTTTGTCCACACAGGCACTAACTCGACTCGACCATTTCAATGTGTTTTAGCTCGAGTTAAATAGCCAGGTCTGATCGTGCCTACAGATTAAAGAATATTAAGCTTTATTTTCATCTAGTCAGATTGTTGGTGTTTCATACAGTATATACACACCCAGTCTGAAAACAGGGGCTATAACCGAACTGACACGACCTAAATTGGGTCTTATGTAGGCCCTGGGGGATCCCGCGATTTTTTAAGGCAAAAACCGAGAGGCGAGTTTACTAAAACCGCGATTCACAACCAAAACCGAGAAATGTCGCGAAAATAAACCAAATGCGAGAAACCGCGACCAAAAATGTGACCCCCAAATATCACCTCTTTAAAAGTAAATAAGCTTACTTTATAGTCCATTTTTCTTCTCTGCGAGAAAATATATTGATTTCCAAATTTATCCCTGGCAGAGGGGTTTCATAATTTGCGTAATATTCCAATTAATGTCCTCCGTTTTGAAATTTTTTATACGGAAGAAATATTTGTTTTGAACATGCGCCGCCATCTTGAGTACATCCCCAGTGGCTTCAAGTCGATCCTAAAAATTACCGTACGTTAATACAAATTGATAGCAAAATGTAGAGGGCGGCAGAGTCTTATGCTGAAAACATACTAAGGTCGCTTTGCGATTAAATCGCTCCTATGACGAGTTTTACGTCATATAAAAAACCCCAATACATCGATCAAGAGATCGCTTGAGTGGAAACGACCAGTCTCCACCAGTTGACTTCAGTTCAACTCGAAAGATCAGTCGCTCATGACGTAATGAACACCATACTTTTTCAACCAATGGGGGGTGGGGGGGAAGTTATTTTGCTTCTAAATTAGCATAACCAATCAGCAGCAATTATCCCGGTTTGAGTGTCGTCTGCGTGTTCGGGAATACCTGCGACTACCGGCGATTTAGTAGCTCGATGCGACTTTTGGTCGCACTGAGATACTTTTGAGCTAGCGAGTACTACCCGACCTGTTGCGACCAGCGACCGGCTAGTATGTTTTCAGCATTAGTCAATTCTTTATGAAACTCGTTTCAGGTATTTTCCGGGGGGATTTTCCCAACCAAGTTTGCATTGGTATGATTGGTACGATAGTTCGAAATTTAACATGACATTTCAAGATTTTCTTGGGACTAATTACGGTCGATTTTTGTGTAGAAATTCAAAATTTTGTTTTGTTGAGGAAAAAACCAACAATTCCGCAAAATCTCGGCATACTTTTAGAAGTAAGGCTGGGCGCGAGTCCCGGGAAATCGAGTCCCGCCTGAAAATGTCGGGTCCAGGGAACCAAAATCATCATTCCCAAATCCCGAAAGAAAAAATTTAAAAAATAAAATAATAAGCTTACTTAAAGGTAGATGTTCCGATTTTCAACTTGAAGTTTTCTATTCTACATGAAAGGTCATCCTTAAAAAAGTCGTGTTCCAAAGTTTGAGTTGCATAGCTCTAATGGTTCTTATTTTAGACGCACAAGATGCTGTGAACTGTACCCATTGAGTAGTACACAAACTATATCGGTGGTTACCACCATTCGCGGTAATTCGATGTTATTTCACCGATTTCTCCGTAATTATACCGATTTAGGCCGTCAAATTTCAGTATGATGATGAGAAAAATATGAGCTTTCATATGATATGAAAATCTCCGTATGTTTGAAATAATTCTGTGTTACGAAAATGTGATCGGGTCATCTACATGTACCTTTAAAATAACATGTGGTGTGGCAATTCATGATTATTTGATGCAAATGTATAGTGGAGATGTATTTGAAATATATTTATTAGTCAAATCCAGGGTCTTAGCCAGCCACCCGTCCACCCGTCTTTTGGACGGGCAGTTTCTAAAGTGGACGGGTGGAAATATCCCCAACCCGTCTTATTGACGGGCAGTTTTTTGGACAAAAATAAATAAATCATTAATTCATTATAAACTTCCAAGGGTCATGATAAGCGAGCACTTTAAATAAATAATACGGCGCGGTAGGACTATAAAATCTAGTACAAAATTAATGGTAGTCATTATATTAAACGGTCCAGAATCCGACTTATATCAATTCTACAAGCATTGAACATCCCGATCAAATATTATGATACTGTTTATGATGCGTTCAGACCTTGGCTGATGAAGAGATGGATATTCATGTATTATTATTAACTATAAGTATTAACCTTTACCATGCTGGGGAAAAACACTTGTCGTTCTGGTGGTATCCCGAGATTTAGCGGAATTGTAACTACATTTCGAATTTGTGCATAAAAATCGACCATAAATAGTGCAAGAAAATCTTGAAATGTAATTTTAAATACTTCGATCTATCGTACCAATGCGAACTAGGCTTGGGGAATACCTTTCAATCATCATGTAAACAGCATTTGGTTCCCGTATGTTATTTTTCTCATGTTACATCGTGCTGTAAAATGGGTACCACCAACCACACGTGGTTTTTTGATGACGCAGATCATTTCGATGAAGCAATGCAAAATACTGCCGCCAGCGGCCGGCGGTTGGTAGACTAAGACTATGCCGCCCTCTACAATTTTGTCATCAATGTTCCGTACGGAAATATTCAAGATCGACTAGGGGATGTATCTAAGATGGCCGAAAGAAATAATTTCTTCGGTATGAAAAAATGCCCGGGAAAAAATGTCAAAAACGGCACCCATTAATTGGAATATAATGCAAATAATGAAACCTCTCTACCAGGGATAACTTTCAAAATTAATATATTTTCATGCAGAGAAGAAAATGGACTCATAAAGTAAGCTTATTACTTTTTAAAAAGTGATATTTATTTAACATCAAACATTTTCAATAAAATATCGGTCAAAAGTGCCCCCCAAATCACACCAAATGGGTTCGAAAATTGAAATTTTTTCGAACGCTGAGGGGGGCACATCCCCCCTGTCCGCGCTAGCGCGGAACGCGGTGCTTCGCACCTTGGAGCTTCGCACGTCAGTCATTACAAATATTTTGTTTTTGATTTTTGGACGGGTACATTTTAAATCCTAGCTAAGACCCTGGTCAAATCTGTGGATTTTGTGTACTCCTATGCTCGCAAAATGTGATTTTCACTTCATTATTGGCCGCGCTGCGCGAGTTTAGAGTTTAGATCGAGTTCCAGTAAGTTAGGGGGTCCGGTCACTTACGCCGTCCTCAGGTAGATTGCCCGCGCGAGCTTATGAAAGTGTTCATACCAGGGCTGTCAACTCTCCCGCATTAGGCGGGAGTCTCCAGCATAGACACTCTTTCTCCCGCACTCCCGCCTAGCATATAAAATCTCACGCCTCAACAAAATTACCTCAATTAAAATGTGTATCAACACCTTTATACTAGCTTCCGGAGGTACATTTGCGATTTTGACCATGCAATTTTCGTGCGGATTTTAGGAAAACATCATCCCTACCCCCCTCCCCCACCACATATCAGGATTTCAGCTGCTGACGAGAAAAAATTGTGCATGTTTTACGAGAAAAAAATTTGAGTCTGTATCTCTGCCTCCAAGCAAATCCCAAAAGTTGACAGCCCTGTTCATACGCGGTGAAATATCACATTTTAGCTAGCACACAAGAGTACCAAATATGAACTGATTTGACGATCTATTTCAAATGAATCCCGCTATGGGCGATTCCATGAAAATGTGACGGAGCAAAAAAACTAAAAAATGCTCCAAAAGATTTAATTTTACATTCATGTTGTGCAAAGCCTATGCAAACGTTCAGGAAAAAAATATTGCAACCATTGACCGTTGTTAACTATGATTTTTTAAAACTTTTCTTACTTCCAAAACGGTAACACGTGTTACCGAAGCAACACTTTTTTGAAAATATTTCCTAATTGATTTGATTTTAATTGATGCCACTTATAATTTTCATCCTACTAGTTAGGCCCTATTTAAAAATAGTAAACAATTTGATAAATTCATAACCACCACTCCACTAGTCTATAAGCCATCAAAATGTTGTAACGCGTGTTACCGAACTCATATTCAGTAAAACGTGCTAAAACCTTAATTGTTTTAGAGTTAGTTATCACTATTTATGGTTTATATGTTAGTTCCGTTGTCAAAGTCAAACTTAATTTTAATTTAGAAATTAAATAAATAATATAAAGCTAGTAAATTATGGATGGACAAAATGTAACGCGTGTTACCGTAACACGTGTTACCGACTATTTTGCAATTTACAAAAAAGTGAGAACTTAAATTCTTGTTATTATTCTAGTATTATAAACCTTGGGTAGGTACTTGCTCACAGTAGTGACCAATTGATTGCAGGTAGGTTAGTTTAAATACACAAGCAAAACAAAGTTGGGATTTTTTTTAGTGCGTCTTTTTTCGTAACGCGTGTTACCGATATTCAGAGCGGTCTTACATTAACATGAGCTGATATTTCATATTGGTGTTAGCATGAGGATTTAGCCTTAAGTCTTGGGTATTACAATACAAAAGATGTAAGGCCCTTCACAATGAATGTCATGTTTCCTGTTGCACCTTAAATAAATAGGGGGCGGTCACTATTCATTATTCATTATTCATTATTTTACCAGAGTCAAAACATGCGATACAACTAGTACCATATTCGCATGCGTTTAATCACATACAAGTAGTTACATGGTGCTAGCACCCACACGTGTACATGACACAGAAACATGGTCAACCATCCAATCAATCTCTCTTCTGCTTTATAAGGCATGTGGAAAATTGATTTCTTTTAAGTGGAAAATGTTCTTAAAATTAGTGTGTTTGCATGCACTTCAAGCGCATCATACAGATCAAAATAATTTAAAATGTAATAAATGCTACGATAGAAAGTTCTGTTTATTTTTCTGTGAGAACCAGCGCAAGGCTACCTGAAAATCCATTTGAAAAAATGGTGTTTTAAGGTAAAAGTACAAATAATGAATTCATCTCAAATAATGAATTATTTTGGGATTTTGGCATTTCGGGGCGGGCGGCAACAGGAAACATAACATTCATTGTGAAGGGCCTAAACTTCATTCAGACTACTTTTACAGTTATAGAGGGGAGAATAAAGAATGGCGCCCTAAAATGTAACGCGTGTTACCGTGGAATCGCCCCTATATATTTGCATTAAATAATCACGATTTAGCCGACAAAGTGTTTTTTAAGTAAGCTTATTTTTTTTCATTTTTTTTTTCCTTCAATTATTTTGATGACAATTTCGGGAATCCCGGGTCCCGCCCGAAAAATCAAAACGAGTCCTGGGATTACGAATTCTCAAAAATCCCAGCCAGGCATAGCTAGCTTGTGAAACAACTTGTCAGTGAAATGAGATGCTTTATAATTAATTGCGACAGACCATGAAAAGGGGTCCTTGGTCCCCGCACGCCCAATATAACCCCCCACCCCCACCCTTTTGTCATTTGAACTTATTAAAATTTTGACCTTTGACCCCATCTAGGTTAACTGTAATCTGTTGAACTGTCAAACTCATCTGACAGTTAAAAACACTTGTGCAATATGCTGGCCACACAATTACAGATGGCACAATTCTACCACCAATTTTCCCAACTGCGCAACGTTCCGACTCACTTATGTGCAGCGTTCGTCTGAAACCACAGTCAAAGAGACTAAAATGACGCATCGCTTTATTTACATCGCGGGCCGACAAATCAATGCGTGGAATTCGAGAACTTTGACAGTTGTTGAAGAGACACAGGTGGTACATACGAAGGAAGTCGCTATCTTAATCCGTTTAGACGACATGTATTCACAAATTTTCATTTTCACACCTCGGATAATGCGCTGTTTTTCTGCTTCCGTTGTTCGGTTTTAAAAATAAGGTAGGAATGCACTGAAGGAAAACGTACTTACTGATAATCTTATTTGCAAACGTCAAACCTTTGCGGTTCCGAAATATTTCCATAGTAAATTACTGCTGTGACACAGTTGTATTGGCTTTGAAACCAGGGGCTATGTCACGTAGCAATTGCAGGTATAGCTTTGA
Source organism: Ophiura sarsii (assembly GCA_035610835.1). NCBI lineage: Eukaryota > Metazoa > Echinodermata > Ophiuroidea > Amphilepidida > Ophiuridae > Ophiura > Ophiura sarsii. Next base: position 13,232,534 of record CM069449.1, read on the forward strand.
CAGAAACCACCCGCTGTTGATGATCTTAAGTTCCTCACAGGAGTGTGGATAGTCAGCATGTCAACTATGTAGTATGCGTTTCAAGTCCATTAATTAATAGTCTTAAACACGAGTAATAGGATCTTGAACTTGATTCTCTGACACTGATGGGCAGCCAATGAAACTGACGGAGAACAGGTTTCATGTGGACACATGTGTTCAAACACACTGAAATCCTCCATCCCCCCCCCCCCCCCAGCGTAAATAATGAACACTCCCTAACTCCCCTAAAGTTACTACGATGCGGTGTGCTTGTGTCCCCCAGCGTGGCAGTTTTTCGATGAAATGATGCCCAGCGGGGGGCAAGCCTCGATTTAAGTGGGAGCTGGGAGTTTTTTGCCCCCCCCCCCCCCCCCCCCCACCCCCGGTTGCCAAGTTTTAGCTCCCGGTGTTTTCAAATTTTGCATAGCAAAGTATATGAGCGGGAGCTACTTTTGTAAGTTACAAAGTAGCTCCCGGTTCACACGTCCTTAAATCGAGGCTTGGGGGGGGGGGGGGGGGGGGGTACTTGAATTTGAAGAGGGCAGGGGTGTGCGGCTGGGCAGTCTGAAAACAGAGGGCTTACCGAACTGAACACCCGGGCACCAAAATAGGGGCTTACCGAACTGAACGGTCGCCGAAATTGGGGTCTTAGAGAACTGAATTCTACCTTATACAAAATTGTGTCTTATAAACTGAATTTGAGGCTACATAACTCAAAATTCGTAAGATTTTGACACATTTATGATTTTTGGTTGAATTTGGGGTCTAAAGCCGGGAACTGCCAATGGATGAAAAGTGGGGTCTTATGGAACTGCCAGTGGCCATGGATGAATTGAAAAGGGGGCTATATCTTGCCTCATGTCCCGTACAATTTCCCGTACGGAATAAACCGTGTATAGGTACAACGTATTTTAATTGGTTTGAGCATGCGCACTTGAGTTACGGGAGGTCTAGCAAGACATTGCCGAAAAGGGGACTTAAGGAGCGGCCGAAAGGCATGAAAAGGGGTCCTTGCCAGCCGCACATACCCGTATGGGCATGGCCCATACGTGAGTACTACCCCCCCCCCCCCCCCCCCCCCCCCCGGATGCCCCTCATGACTCACTATTTATTTATTTATTTATTTTCATAAGGCCATACAAAAATAAAATTTTGTTTCAGGTTACATGCTGAAAAAAAATTGGGTCGGTAGGTAGGAAAAATATTTTATTTTGGAAAAATATTTTTTTTTGAATTTCAATTCTGAACTGAAAAAGATGTAGGCCTAAGCTCCGGAATAAAACGCGATTTTTTTAAGGCAAAAAACGAGAGGCTTGTTTGCTAAAAGCGATATTTCCCAAGAATTTGCTATTTTCAATCAAAAAATCCGAGAATTGTTGCGAGAATTAACCAAATGCGAGGTGTCGTACCGCGATTAAAATCTGTCACTCACGATCACGCAACACGCTATAAAAACTTAAAAGGTCACGACCGAACAAACGCACCTATTAAAATATCGCACATAATATTATGTTTTAAAAGTTATATAAGCTTACTTTTAGTCCGATTTTCTTACCTACAAGACAGCATATTAAAATTGAAAGTTATTCCAGATAACGATGTTTCAAAATGTTCACTATATTCCAATTGATAACCGTCGTGATTTGACATTTTAATGACAGCAATCACGATCGCGCACATGGTTTCAAAGGTCAATTCGAATTTGCATATAATTATAAGTTAATTGAACCCAGCCAATTGACCGATAAAAATGAAGAATGAAGCAAATAAAATCGGTTTATACAATGTATTTATTATTTATTTACAAATTGCCCGCGATCCCAATGCAAAATAAATATCGGGAACACGAAATAATAATATTTATTATATTGATCGTCGATATTGTTAAACGACCGCGAATGTAGCCTATAAAGGAAGACGCAAAGAACTCTGGGAAAACAACAAGCGGAACGCGTGCAAAATAAAAGGTCACATTTCGATGTATTCAGATGACAAAACAAAACTACGTGTTGGGCAAACAATTACTAACTTTGTTTTTATTTTGATAGAAGACTAGAGAGTATTATAAAGTATGTACTGTGACAAAATATTTGAGGTATTTTCTTGTTTCCGTCAAATACTTGAAAAAACAGTGGGTCGGTCGGTAAAAAATAAATTTTATTTTGTTGAATTTTGGATAAAATGTGATTGGGTCGGCAGGTTTTGAGTGGGTCGGTCGGGAAACCGGAAACAACATTTTATTTTTGTATGGCCTAATATATACATACAATCTATATAAATAAAAGGAAGAACGTAAATCTTGTCCGCGAGTGTTCTCAGCGATGCCTTGACTTTCAACTCTAATTTTTGCGTACATTGATTGAGTACATGTTGCCATTAAACCATTGGACACTATTTTTTTTGCAAAACTATTCAATTACTATGGAAATAACCAAACGAGAGCATCAATGATGCAGAAGCTCAGCTAGCGACAAGCTATAAATTTCATGTATTCATTAGCAGGGGTCGCATTCTGACACGTCTGCGAGTCCTAGACCTCTCACTTTCTTGTAGTGACGCGTCAGATCTCTAATTGGAAAGACTGCGGGTCCCGATCAAAATTGAAGGGACCCCTTAAATTTGACGATGTATGGAAATGGAAACCTTAAGAAATTCTGTAAATTACATATCCATCCTTTGCTCACAATATAAATTCATTAAAACTGTCCGTAAAAATGTAAAATGTTCAAATACCCAAACTTCAGGACCCCTCAATTTTATTGGGGACCCTTAAATTTGTTTTTTTGAAGTCCTACACTGGTCCTGAAAAAAGTCATGAGACCTATTACATTTTTGATCCAGCGCTATCCCTGTCCATTAGTGACAAGCTGTCAATTTCATGTATTGGATAGATTAGGTCCATAATGTATTGGTTGAGCTATGAGGTGTTTTCTTTAAAAATATTTTTAAAACTCAGTAAATCACCCAATTTTATCATTATAAAGTTTTGGATCCAATGTCATTCACACTTGAACAGCTCAAAACATAATAATGTATGCACAAAAATTATCATTTTTTATATGTTTACCGCTTATTTTACAACTTGACCTCAGATGACATTTGACCAAAAAAGGTGACCTTAATAGGTGACCTTTGACATATGAATGATTAAATAAATAATTAGACACAAAAAACAATGTAAATAAACCTCAAATACATCATTTTAGGACTCTGATGAGCTTTTACATTGTTACATTGCCTCTAGATTTTATAGTCTGTTATATCCAGTACCCACTGGCATGACTGGCTTGGTAAATTAAATTATGCCTACCTACACTGGCGAATTCTGCAACTTTTCAGCATTTTACTCAGAACTTTCAATGGATATTTCAACTTAATGTGCACTTTTTAATTCTGCCGATCCCCAAGGATAGTTTAGGGGGCAATGTCTTGCTACACGTCCCGTAACTCAAGTGCTCATGCTCAAACCAATTAAAATATGTTGTAGCTATACACAATTTATTCTTTATCGTTATAGTAAGTGTACATACTTCAATCTCGTTGGTTAACACGTATGAAATCTGATCCATATCGTGTAAACAACAAGTCAAACCACACGATATATTCCCATATCGTCGATTAACTGCGTTACCAGATGGTGCGAAATGATATTACGTGTAAAGCAATTGCTTTGCGTCTGTGGAAGAGTTGCTTAAAATACGAATAAAATGGCGGATGATTTAAATGCAACCGAGTCGATTTCTGTTACATTCTGAGGCCGAAATATACCGCAAAAAGGTCTAACCCACGCCATAAAATAAATGATCTGCATATAACTAACCAGACATGTTTTGGGCCATATCACATTCGGCATGCGGCCTCATGTGATATGACATGCCAAACCATAGGTATTTTTCCGTATTGTGTGAACATGCAGGGGATAACTAATAGTACGGGACGTGAGGCAAGATATAGCCGTTTAGGGAGTGTTCAGAAATACTTGGGGCCTAGGGGGTGGCCAACTTGCAGTTTTGGGTTTCTGAACTTTTTTGACGTAGCTAGGTTATTCATATTGGGGGCGAGAAATGAGAAAGAACCAACAAGACTTTTGTGAGTCAAGAACTGTGCAATTTTTTTTGACTTTACACCTACTTTTGGAACGATTGAGGTACATTTTTGCCCCGGTGGTTTCAGTCAACATTGACTTTGGGTACGCATGATCGTTCCAAAACTCGCGGAAAAGGGCGGTTTTCTGTATCATGTCCGCGGACATTCCGCGAACATACCATGTCCGCGGACATTCCGCGAACATTTTATGTCCACGATTTTCCTAAATTAGGGGTGCTTTTTGAAGCTATGTCCGCGACAGGGCTGCAAAAGATGCAAGGTTTCCCTGCAAGAGAAATTTGATAAAGTTGGATTTACCGCTGGTTTAGCGGCGGAGAGGGCGGCCCCCCATAGAACCATAAAGGGCACATGCAATGCAAATACAAGTGGTGTGATTTGAGTCAAGTCTACGAGGAGGGACCAGAAAGCATTCAATATATGTGCTAGTTGATTATGACATCAATTGTGGAACTATTGATAGCTCTGTGAGTACTATGAAAAGAAAATTCCAGGTGAATGTCATTTGTGGCGTGTTCATTTTTCTGGCCCTGTTTATTGTAATGGAATGTTCCCACAAAGACTTGTAGCAGGATTATCATCCCTTTTCCTGTGCCCTTTAAGCTTTTTGGAAAATTAAGGTCCAATTGATGCCATGGTGCATCATATTATGGAATATCGGCTGTATAATGCCTAATACTCTAAAAAAAAAAACTCTTAAAAAAAAAATTAAAATAAAAACATTTTTAGGGGGAGGGGGGGGGGGGGGGGTAGGGATTTCCTGCGATATGGAAAAAAAACTCTTAAAAAAATAAAATAAAAATAAAAACATTTTTAGGGGGAGGGGGGGGGGGGGTAGGGATTTCCTGCGATATGGCAACATTTCCCGGCACAAGGAGCTTGCCGATTTGCCCTCTTTTTCCTGCCCTGGTCCGCGATTTCCCTACATTTTAGAGGTGTTTTTTGAAGCTTTGTCCATGTTTTCCAAAAATAAGGGGTCATTTTGAAACCTATGTCCGCGATTTAACAAAATTAGGGGTGTTTTTTGTAGAGGTTTATGTACGCGAAGAAAATAAAATAGAATGTCCTCGTTTTTCCCGCAAATAGAGGGACTATATATAAAGTGTCCTTGGAATGGTGAAAAAGGGGGGTCATTTTCAGGCAAAATGTCCGCCTTTTAGTACGAAAAAGGGGGTCAAATTGGCAAAATTGTCCGCGAAACACCTTCAAATAGGGGGTATTTCAAGATCCTGGAACAATCATGTGTTACCCCTCTGAATACGAAGAGAGAACACCAGGATTTTTTCATCTGTGTACTTTTGACCATCATAATTCCATGATTCCATTCAATATTATTTAATTATTATATTAAACAGTTGTAATTTTATCTATACCAACACTTCACAACAAGGTCATGGCCGAAATTTTATAATACAGTGTAGCTATTGATATACTGTAAAAGCTGAAATTTTGGAGGCGGTTTTATTTTGGCGAAAATTATGACACGCCAAAATAATGTTTTCAACATTCATGCAGTGCATCCAGAAGGTCACCCACGAAAAAAACAATTCGCGAAATGTCTATGATATCAAAATGTGCGAAAATATCTGTACACGAAAATATTGGCTTTTACAGTAGCACACATTGTCTGCTGGTACAGTGGATTGACTGATAAACAGTCATTATATTGTCCATTGTTATGTTGATTAAGGAGTGTGACAGTAAAAATAATTGTTTGTTTGGGCAAGCTTTTGAAGACAGGCAGTGGTATAAGGCAACAAAGAATAAATGTTTGTTTGTCCATAGAGGTCCAAAAAAGGTAGGGTCTGTAGGTTGGATAATTTTTATTTTTTTTATTTTTTAAATACGGATATTGTATTTGGGAATATAAATTTGGCATGAATACTGTGAATGATAGTCATCCAAACACAAAACACATCACTTTGATAGTATTGAACTTTTTTTCATGAGTTTGTTAGAATTGAAATCCTGCTCGGACAGATTGTCTGTATAAAGTTGCAATATTGTAGTACTGGTTGCAACACTCGGTCAAAGGGTATTTTTTGTAACAAATTTGCAATGCGCAGATACCGTGAACATGTTGTCGGTCGCCGCCATTTATTATGATAGAAAATTTGCAAAAAGTGAAATAACATAGTGGTGATGTTCTGTTAGATATATATACATGAAAGTATTACTAAACCTATTTTTTCCCGAACTAACAAAAGAAATGTTTTATATTATGTTGAAATCAGCTTACAGCGTACGAAATTAGGAATAAGACGGTCCTTTTGGCCATTTAAATTGCTAAAAAAAAGTTATTTAAAAAAAATAATAGAAAATAAAAAATAATATGGTCGGCACCAAGGTACATGGTCGGTCGGATGTGGACAAACAAACAAAAAAGTATTCTTGGCCTAAAGGAACTCCTGTTTGTTTTGAATTTGACACAAGCTCAAATAATGATCAACAATTTCTTGATGCACCCCAGGATGCTTCACTTTCATCACATGACCAGATGACCTTCAGTTGTTAATTACTTTAACACATGTGTGACACTGTTTGTTCTGGTGATATTAAGCCCTGCTAATACTGTAGGGGCGCTAAGCATTATGGGGTACATCAAGAAATCTTCTTTGAATAATGATAGTGATAAATGACTTGCCTTGCATGTGCCTGCTTGACCTGGACGAGTTTCAAGACACCCTAGTTTTTTGGTTAAACCTTTAATAACATTTTAACGCAAGTGAAAAACGTCAGGAAATGCATCTCATATGTTGTACCGTAACATATCTAGAAGATATGCGGAGTCACTTTTTTAAATGTTTTATCTGTTTTGTCTTAATTGCCATTTTCAGGGCCATTTTTACTTCCTAGCGTTTAGAAACTCACCATGCTATCACTGACCTTTAGAACGTGATAATAAGAGCCTCATCCTACTGTTGTAGGCTGAGCTAAAAACAGGTCGGTTGCTATGTTTCACGTCTTCTATTCTTACCTCATGAAACTGGCCAACGCATGCGCGCGGATACTGCCGTTGATGGAGCTGTTGCAGAGACAGGGAGGTAGCTATGGGCGGGGTGGCGTGTGGGAGACATGAACTTACTAAATTTAGGCAAATTGTTGATTTCTCTTGGCGTTATCCAATAGACGAAAAACGACTTTCATACAAAAGCTCCTGGGTTGCTACGTGTGGTCGTCAGCTGCTTGACGTGGCAAGTATGTACGGGGTTGCTACGTGTGGTCGTTACTACAGCTGCTTGACGTGGCAAGTATGTACCCAAGAGCGATGCGTGCAAGTCACGCACCATCGTTGGCCACGCAACACTCCGCTACGCGATGGCCGTCACGCGTCACGCGTAACAGACCTGTTTTATAGTGTGATCAGTTCCAAATTGGCGAAAATTCATATGAGGCTAATATTTATCAGTGTGGGCACAAATAGAATACCTTGCACGGCACGGCTGGTGATTTTTGCTTATTGCTTATTGTTTGTTAACTCCCTATGTCATTATTTGTTCCGTGTTTCCCCTGTGTAGCTTTATAATTGCTACAACCCTCCGGCCAGTTGTGGGTAGGCCTACCAGACTTTTTTCATAATGGAAATGCAGGATGGCGACGGTGTGAGTATGCGTGATAAAAATATAAACTGAAGGAATAATTTAATGTTATTTGGCCAAAAAATAAGCCGGGATATGGCACAAGTGCTTTAGACTGGATACCATAAATGATCCGACGATGAGAGCTCCGACCATTGGCCCGCCAACTAATACAACTAAAAGGCTATAAAAAACTAAGACCCTTTTCCTAATGAATTCCCGACTGAATCACGTGTACCTGGATATAATATGCACACGGGGTAGGCCTATCTTGATTTAAGGGCATATATTATCTGGACTAGGCATCTGTGATGTGGATTTTAAAGGGGTTGAATTGGGTATGGGATAAGGCCATAGTGAGGATCTGGATTACTTTGAAAACATATTTTCTTGCAGATTTGCAATTGTTATCATAAATCATGAAGATCTTCCAAGTAACAGAGCCATACGATTTTTAATTACTTCAAAATCAAGGTTTGAATACGTTGAAATAAACGGCGGAGTGTGCTCCGGCAAATTATTATCAACAGGCTGAGCGGATTGTCCCCGTTTTTTCGTAGTGCAAATAGACACGACGTGTTGCCTCCGTTTACCAATTCGCGAAATGTCTAATGATATCAAAATGCGCGAAAATATTGGCTTTTACAGTATGATTTAGTAAAGTTCTATGATGGTTTTTTCACTGAAAATACAGTCAAGATAGATTTATTAGTCCATGAAAGTCATTCCTGGTATAAATCAAACATGAATAATCAAGGGCACCAAGGAATGGTACATGAAGTACCTGGATTATTAACATGATTAATGGCACATAATAATAATAATAAAAGGGTATTTATAATGCGCCTCACGTTGTGAACACAACCCCGAGGCGCATAACATACATGTATGAAAAAATATAAGAACATAATAAGGAAGCTATACAAATACAACAACAACTTATCATATATAAATAAGTAATCATTAAAAACCACATTACATTAACACAATGAAATATAATGTACAATACATGACAGTCTACAATGCACAATTCATAAATTTAAAAAGATATGTCTTCAATGACGTTTTGAAGGATTGCACTGATGTAGCACGTCGGACATGTTCGGGAAGACTCTTCCGGAAGAGCATTCCATTCCTTTGGTGCAACGATGAAAAAGGCTCTACTGCCATAAGTCCGTTTAGCAGATCTGGCCGCACGTGGTACTTGAAGGAGCCCTTTGGATCTTGATCTTAAAGTCCGTGAAGGATGGTAAGGTGTGATGAGTTGTTTGATGTAGATAGGTGCAAGATTGTGCAAGGACTTATATACAACAAGGAGAAGTTTAAAAAGAATTCGCTTTCTGATTGGCAACCAATGTAAATCCTTTAAAATTGACGTCACATGGTCCCATCTTCTGGCACCGGTAACCAAGCGTGCAGCCGAGTTTTGTACGCGTTGGAGCTTTAAAATGTCTGTATCCGGGAGTCCATAAAGAAGACAATTGCAACTGTCCAATCGCAATGAAAGCGTGAACTAAACGCTCGGTTGTAAAACGATCGAGGTACTTGCGCAATTGACTGAGAGTCCGTAAAGAAATAAGGGCCATGCGACACACATGGTATATATCATTATCTGGATTATGTTAGGGGGTGTCATTTTCTTTGGTAAGAGGTCGGAGGTACCAAATATCATTGGTTGTGTCGTGTTTTTACAAGAAAAATATGGCAGGGGGTCATGGAATTAATACCATTGTAAATGGGGGTGGGGGGGGGGGGGTGGGGGTGTCAAAACAAAATATAACTGGAGGCATAGGCCTTATTATAATAGCTTTATTGCTATACATACACCCCCATCCCAAATGGGTACTGGTTATTGAGCCCCACCGCGTTGAGAGCGCAACGCCAGCCCAGCGAGATGCCCAATCACCTACCTGGACTTCAGCTCAACATGGCTATCTCCGAGAGCAGCACCGTAATTGTTGGTGTCATTATTTTTGTTCCGTATTTTAACGCTTAAAGGGGCATTAAGAGATGTGGTGGAGGCAGCGCCCTCAATTACAAAAATATATGATAAACACTGGGATTTGTATATTTTTACAAATTTGTATTACATGTATGAACTTACACCTGTCCTATAAGGATTAAGAAAAATCAGCCCTCTTTGTACAACAAAACGTTGATTCAAAAATGCTGATCTCCACTAGATCAGACAGTATCCCCTGCAGCACGCGTGATACATATCGCGAACCATATTTGCATAGAGGGCGTTTTTCAATCAAAAACTATGGTATTGTTTTAATCAAGTTTTGCTGTGTTTTTGTTAGTAGAAACAACAATAATGGCAATTTTTAATGTTCATCTTGAATTCTGAAGTAAATTAAAAAAATGTCAATACCACTTAATGTCCCAACCCCCCATGATCAAGTACCGAGATTAGTAAGGGCATAGGGGCCCTTGATTATTAATTGCACATGGTATGTTGGATTATGTTAGGGGGCCGTCATTTTCTCCGTAAGAGGGCCAGGGTCGGAGGTACCAAATATCATTGGAGGTGTCGGTGTTTTTACACGGAAATAGGGGTGTGTGGGGGGGGGGGGGGTCATGAAATAAAAACCATTGCCGGGGGGGGGGGGGGGTCAAAACTAAATTTTAGTCCAAAAAAATCTTTTATTTTTATTTTTTCTACATTTGTCTACCCTTATTTATAATTTTCCCTTCCGCATCAACTTCCCCCCCCCCCCCCCCCAATATTCCGAATTTAACCATTCTAGATAGGCCTGAGCATGGGGGTGGTCATAACAATAATCACGTTCGTTGAGCGGGTGGGGGGGGGGGGCATACAAAATGATGATACATGATATTTTGGGACCGCGTACCAAAAGAAAGACCACCCCCTACAAACCGATGGGAGGGGGAGGCTCACTACTAGCGGGGCCCGCGCGAAGAGCGGGTTCCCGCTAGTAATTGATAAAACGAAAGAACATTAATCATGTTAATAATTATTTATAGTCACGTAACTGCATGTCTTCAATGTGGGCTTTTAAAGAACGACCCATACACTTAATACACAGTGAGGATTACAAATGGTAGGGTATTCTAAAGCTTACCCGTTAAAACAGCCAGAAGTTGAGGGCATCGAGGCAACTAGGTGGAGCACCCACGGCAGTTGCCTTCGGTGCCTTCGGTTAATTTTAGGGCTGATGGTGATATTAATTGGACAACCGATCATTATATACAACTTTGAGTCCAGATTACTGATATTAGTGATAATAAATTCCAGCCAAACATCACTAAAAGTTAAAACCATTGTTGCATAGGTTATTTTCGAGTTTGAGATGTTCCTCGACCCTTATCTCATTCAGTGATCTACATGTAAATAAGTGTCTTAAGTCTTCCACTGAATCATCATTACAAAGCATACATTTACCATCCTTATTATTTGAAGACCATTTGCGTGTTCTATGTTCCAATGGAAGGGTGTTTAATCGCGCTTTGAATTTTAGACTACAACCATTGAACCAAAGAAATCAGTTTTGTCTAAAACTTAAAAGATAGTCTTCCAAATTCCAATTGAACAGTTTTTTTAAACTGTAAATAGTCTTTAAGAGAAGATTTTTCCCTAACAGTGTTACTCCATACATTAGTCATTATGACAAACAATCTTATTAATGTTTTTAAATGTGTTAACCCAGCGTGGACTTGTGGGGGGCGTCATTAATAATGTATTCCATGTCGCACCTTTTATCTCTAATCGACGACAACCATTGCATTTGTATTGTAGGCCTACCTGATAATGATTTGGTTCATGTCGCAGTTTAGATTCATTAGAGCGTTTAACATAAGTTTTCACTATTCCTAGTACTAGTTTACAATAAATGCACTGCATCATAATTGCTTGCTCAAGACTATTTTAAATTCCAAGAAAAATGACTTGAATTTGGATTATATCTGGCCCTAGCTCGTTCACGTAGCGTACGTGTTGTCGTTCCTCCCACTAGCTCGTTCACGTAGCGTACGTGTTGTCGTTCCTCCCACTAGCGGAGAGTAGATCACTGTGATCGTATCGGAACGAGTCTGAGCCACCTCGGACTAATCTGGCCCTAGCTATTCCCAACTGATTCCCATTACACAGTGAAAAACACTTAAATCAGCGTAGCGTTTGAATATGATTGATCAGCCTGATAGTGATACTGATAAATCGGGCGGGTCCTTACCTCAGAATGTACTGACGCTGATCTTAGACTTGACCGCCTATCGCCATGATCGGTAACGTCGGCTTTCCTTTTCTTGGACCTTGTTACGCTCATTTTGTATCGTTTCAATGATAAATTGTATGTAGATGTCTACACGAGTTCAGTGATTATGATGATGATATTATCTCTAACGCACTCTTGCCAGGAACAAAATGAAGTCACGCGGCCGCAGTGTTGCCAATTATTTTAGGTGCCAAAGCGCGGTCCACGACCAAAAGTAGCCCAATTTTTCAAAGCGCCCAGTTGCCCCAAAATACACTCAATTTTGGTAAATGTAGCCCAATTTGTACTAATTTCCTTATAAAACACCCAATTGGGCGAAAATGTTTTGCTAACGTTATGATTGCACAAACGTGACCGTGACAATCATGAACTGAAGAAAATTACCTTTTATTTTGATTTTTTTAATTAATCAAATATTGAGAAGGCCCATAACTAAATTCGTATTTCAAAATTGTGATATTTTGTGTTGGGATCTGGGACAATGACTCTTTGCTTTTCTTTATTATATTATCATATTTACACGCATTCATAACATTTTATAAAAATTGTGATATTTTGTGTTGGGATCTGGGATTGGTCGTGTCATTATCAAATTCATAATATTTAGAAATACAACTTGGTCATGTTGTTACAATGTTAAGTTGTGGATTACTAGTATACTATTGGCCGTGCTCATTAATGGAAATCTGATAAATGTTTACTGTCTATTAAGTATTATGCGATAAAGATATTGAGGATCTGAGACATTTTCTATTTCTATGTAGCGGCTTAAATCGTATCAGAGTTGATGAATATCGCAAGCTTGAAAATCAACTATTACTCCATAATTTAGACGAATTTTGGAGAATCTTTATATCGGGTAAACAATAAAATTGTGTCTTACGCTAGGTCTTTCAAATGATGTTCTTAAACTGCAAGTACTTGGTACTTGGTATAGGTTGGTCCTCCAAAAACACTCTTGAGTTTTAAGTTTTAACTGGAGGTGCGGATAGGGTGGACTAATTTGTAGATGGGGGCATTGGTGGGATGTGATGATTTTAACCTAGGCCTACTTTATATATTTGATGTTTTGTAAATCATGTTACCGTGTAAATATTTGTATATAATATTTCCTTTTTTTGTAATTTAAAAGACGGTGTAATGTTTATGGACGCGGGTGGGGGGGGGGACATGTTTTAGTCCAAAACGGAAAATTGGGGTGGGTAGGGGGCGTTTTCACAAAAATAAGGTACATTAGTGACAAAAAAGGTACATTGGTACCCAAAAAAGGTACATTGGTACCCAAAAAAGGTACATTGGTACCCAAAAATGGTACATTGGTACCCAAAAAAGGTACATTGGTACAAAAAAGGTACATTGGTACAAAAAAGGTACATTGGTACAAAAAAAGGACTTTTTCAGATTTGGGGTTACGGGCCTGTGTGAGACTGTGATACACCTGAATGACCACTTAACCTCCTCTTCAGTTGTAGATTTCTATTGAAGCTGTGAAAACACTATATTGATCAGTCTATTGAAATAAAATTTGACAGTGTTGTATTAAGGACATCCTGTCGTCTATTGAAATACAACTTGGCCGTGTAATTACAATCAATACGGGATCGGAGACAACATTTCTATTCAGTGATACACCCGAATGAGCACTTAACCCCCTCTTAAGGCAAAAAAAAAAAATTGTTATATTGGCGTAACGGGCTGAACAAAAATAGGGTAGGTAGGTAGGGATTTTTGTTTTTTTAATTTTTTTTAGCAGCTGTTTTTGAACAATGTTAACCGAGTTTAAACATTCCCTATTGTTTGTTAGAAGTACCCCTCAGTACAAGTCTATATACAAATAAAACACAATAAACCATATTTTCGGAAGGAATTTCCGTTTATTCGAGGAGCACCGTCGTATTTCGTTCGAGAAAAAACATTTATTTTTTTCATTTTTTCATTTTTTAGGGTCGGTCGGTCGGTTGGTTTTTTTTTTTTTTTCACTGAAAAAAAAAAAAAAATGTAGGGTCGGGCGTATTTTTAGGGTCGGGCGGGTTACGCCAATATAACAATTTATTTGTGTTGGCCTAAGTTGTGGATTACTATGGAAGCTGTGAAAAACACTATCTTGGTCCATTCAGTCTATTGAAATAACTTAGAAATACTGTGTATTAACGCACACCTATGACGTCATTGTTTTCTCACTCCATTATTTTTCAAGAATGGAGAGATAGAACAATAACACGTCATTCGTAAATTTACGATTGGAGAGTTATTTTTAAGAATGGAGAGTTATTGTTAAGAATGGAGAGTTATTGTTTAGAGAACAATATCCCTCCATTCGTAAATCGAGAGCCATGGAGAGTTGTTTTTCTCTCCTTTAGAATCTCTCACCCCTACAGAAATAAATACAACAATAATTGATTACAGACACACACACACAGAAGTAAACTCCTTTTTCCAGAATACCATAATTAGATTAATCTTTTTCTAGCTCGAAACATTTATTTTATACAATACAATAGCATTGCCTTCAAGTTGAAATACCATGAAAAATGTATCAACATTCTGTCGTTGTTTTCAAGTCAATATTTTGAACATTTGGATATAAAAACTCCTCTTTCTTCGTACAATACAATCAAACAACACCATTACTATATCAAATCAAGTCAATATTTTGTACATTTATTAATCGTAAATGAAGATGTACACACTTAAAAATAGGTAGTCAAAATTTGACTACTTTCTGTAGTCATTTTCAAATGACCCCTTAGTAAGTCATATATGACCCTTAATAAGTCAAATATGACTGCATACGGGGTTGATCTTTATATTTTGATTTCGTATGAATTAAAAATAACTATATGAATGAAGTCATATTTGACTTCTATTAAAAAGTCATTTTAAAACAACCCCTTATAAGTTAATTTTGACCCCCATATAGGTTGTCCTTCATCTTTTGACTTGGTATGAAGTGGAAAATGACTATGTCAACATAGTAGTAATTTGACTGGTTTGGGGGGTCACTTTGGAATAGCCCGGGATGTAGTGAATTTGACCACCATACGGGGTTGATATTTGCCTTTCGACTTTGAATGTAGTTAAATTCGACTTTGTATGTAGTTAATAATAACTAGGTCTATATGGAGTTACAATTTAACTGCAGCAAAAGTCATCGTCAAAATGACTACCATGCCAGTCAAATATTAAATATTTTATAAATATTTTTGACATAACAATAGCTCAATCCTTCAACCAATTCAAAGAATAACAGCACATATTATTTCCATGTATTCAATTTCATCTACAATAATATGAAATTTAATTAAACACTATTTGAAAAACATGTCTCACAACGCCGGCGTCTTGATTAGGCAAATCATCTCACAACTAACGTGAATAACACCATGAAAAGTCGATTCGTAGGATAGTATACTGGTACATATCTGACCAAAAGAATTTAAGACATCACTGCTTGATGGCAGTGATTGTTTATATATCAGAAGCACATTATTGTTTTTATGAAGTAATAAACACAATGTTTAAAGCCGTTAAACAGGTTTTCTTGGCCGGAATGAATGCCGACCTCGTGTTTCCCGACTTACAAATTAAATCTAAGTTAAACCTTTGACTGCAATGAAGTCAACATTTGACTATAACGAAGTCAAAATTTGACTACAATGAAGTCAAAAGGTAAATGAATAAAATGACCCTATTGTCAAATGGATTTGACCCTTTCCATATTATTATTGACTACATTCAAGTCATTATTGACTACCATCTTGACCCTTTCCATAAATATTGACTAGTAATTAATGACTACATTCAGGTCATATTGACTACCACCAGGGTCAAAATTATTTGACTAAATCTACAGGGTTATAAATGACCCTAATGGGTTTGGTGCATAGTTGACCCTAAAAATGGGGTCAAAAATGACTATTATAGGGTCATTTTTGACTACCTATTTTTAAGTGTGTACGTTTGTTATTGAACACGCGCATATTATGAGCATTGTATACACTTATATTTTTCAATCTTTATTTTCAAAGACTGTTTTACTAGAACCCTTATTAATATCACATAAATAATAACATCTTTTGTATCAGTGTATCAGTAAGTCATATAAACACATAATATTTCTTCATTTATGATCAGTTGAAGTAATTTTCCAGTAAATAATATTGCAACAAAATCAAATGCACAGTAGGATATGGCACGGTCATAAACCACCAAACTTCATAATCATAAATGATGTTTCCCCTATTTGCATTTTACAGTTATATTGTTATGATGATTTAGACTCATTCAATCCTGATCGGGAATTGATTATTGAAAACAATGCGTTTAATATCAAAGCGTATCTTTCATTCACTGTTCATTTTATCATGGTCGTATATCACGGAGAATATTAATTCGTCAAAAAGGGGTCTTATTTGACAAATTAAACATTTGTCATGGAAGGTTCGTCAGTTAAACAATATTTTGCTAAACAATTATTTTTAATGATAATTTACCAATTAGTAGTGAAGTTTCACGACTCATAAATATTTGATTTTCAATGACAAATGAATGAATGACGAATGAATGACAAATTAAATGACAAATTAAAAGAATATTTTTAATCAATAATTAGTCATTTAATATGAATGACAAATTAAATGACTATAATCTTAATTTGACATTTTATTGATGATAAGTAATTTTAATTTTTCATTAAATTTGTCATTCATTCATTCATTTGTCATTAAAAGTTAAATATTTCAGTCAAGCAAATGTTTGTTACGATGACAATTAACTAGAAACACTCTAAATTGTTCTTTTAGCATCACAAATAAATGTGCACCCCTACAGAATATGTCAAACAAACCTGCCATTTTTGATAACAAGTTTTTATTTTGTCAAATAAGACCCCTTTTTTAACGAATTAATATTCTCTGTGATGCTATCACATTCTCTTGATTTCATTTCAATATTTTTCATACGTTTTCCAGAAAAGCAGGATCATTCAGGAACTTGTAGGCTATTCCTTTCAGTTCAAAATGAAGCTCAAAAATGAAGCTATTCCTTTCAGTTCAAAATGAAGTTTAAAAAAAAATTGTCATTAAAAATGACAAATAACCATCTCGTGAAGTGTGTTTCCAGGGTAATGTTTACCATTATGCTTTTTTACCTCACAAAGAAACCTAGATATTGAATAATTCAATTCGTCTTTCGTCATATTGTCCAGATGTACATTGATGGAACTTATATTGAGGGATGGGTTCGATGAAGCTTGTATGTTTCTCTCTTTTTGCCACTGGTTAAAGAGGTTGACAGCCCAACGGATTTTCCTCTCTGTACTATCAGATAATCTGCATAAACGAACAAAACCAGGAAATAACTGTAACATAGCACCAAGAAAATGTTCTTACAACAAGAAACTGAAACGCAAGTAGTGTAAATAGTACGACAAAATATATTTAGGTGGTGTCTTTGTGTGGCAAGATAATTATGAAAATATATATGAAGAGCTATGTTCCAAAAGGGATCAACTCCATATAAGTGAAATTAAAGATGTTGCACTTCTTTGATTATGCTAATTTTCTGCCATATGAAAGATAAATGCGTGTGAGCTTAAAAATGGTTCGATTTCATTTGATTAATTTCCACTGTATTTCCTATGTCATTCTTTATTTTCGGAAACTAGTGGAGTTGATTCCTTTTGGAACATAAATGTTTAGACCAATTTTCAAAAAAAACACTTTACTAAACATTCGTTATTTTCAATTAAGGAACACCTGAAAGACATTATCGAATCACATTGAAAACAGAAATCCGAATTCAAATACCTCTTCAACTTTTTTAAGTAGGCCTATGAGTATGACATTTTGTTGAATGAACTGAAAACTTGGACAATTTGAAACATTTTTTGAAATAACAATACTTATGTTTGTTAACAATTATCCCATACATTTTACGTTCATTAAGGACATTCCTATCAATGTTTTACCATGATAAAAGAACCACATTTCTACCATTTTGGATTACAAAATAGTGAATTATATTCAAATTTCCGGAAATTACCGGACATTTCCTGAAATTAGATCAAAGTGTAACAGATGTATTTCGGAACTCTCTTTCATGTTCTGCACCTAAAAGTGGAGTTGATCCCTTTGCTTTTGGAATAGAGCTTTTCATATTTTGTGTTCATTTTCATTTTGCGGTTTCTTTCCAAAACATGCCTCGTTTGTGATTTATTGTCATGATCTTAATATGATTTTACAACATGTTGATTCGTTATCGTAAAACCGTCTTTATAGAAGACCATCACCTTACAAATTGACTAAAGAAAGCAAGTGAATATAGTGTCAGATTTATAATAGTATTCTAAAATAAATTAATAATGTACCTTCGTCTAGAAATGTTGGCCATTTCTTCGTCGTTGACTGGTTTGTCGGATCGAGAACCCGACGAAACCGTAGCACCCTTTTATTTCTCCTCCATAGCCAGGCTTGCCGCGATCAATTTATCATCCGATATATCGGAAACCACTGGATAGAATTTCTTGGTTTCTTTTTCCACATTTTCATTAGGAAATACATCATCATAATTTATTTCATCATTTCCATCACTATCATTCATTTCATTTCGAAACGAATTTTGTGTCAGAAATATATCGGAGTCGCTATCGCTTGCCATCTTTACTGGTCAGTACCCAGAGTCAGAATGAGTTTATAATATCGTCAAGAATAATTTCACTATCGTCTCTTTAAAATTACGTAATTTATCAATGAATATGACTACATGATCAATTTATATCTTTCAAGTTTCTTTAAAGTTACAACACTTATCATATACTTTCCTTAATATGTGGTTATTCAAGTGTCATTGCCTCTTTCCAAGGGCCTATAACGCATTGGCTATAATGTGACGTCATTGCCCTGTCAAGGGTCAATGTATTGGCGTGTTTTTCACAACATTCGTCGTAAGTAAGGGTATTGGTGTGTTTTTCACTTCGTAAGGGACGCACCATTTGATTTTCAGGGGGATGGGGGGTAGGAAGTTGGGTTCGGGGGTTTTTGGTCGCCGCAAGGGGTGAATTATTTTTTTTGCGCCGCCGAAGGCGGCGAATTTTTTTTTATTAATGTATCCATTCATATTGAGTTGGGTGGGAGTAGATTTTTTTTTTTTTTTTTACTCATCAGGGGGGGCATTTTTTTTTTGGGGGGGTGGGGGGGGGGGGGGCCTGCATAGAGGGGGAATTTTTTTCTTCCGAAAACTTCCTACCCCCCCCCCCTGAAAATCTAATGGTGCGTCCCTAAGGACAATGCAAATCATTTCAGTAGCTCATGCAAAATTATCCTGAGCAAATCAAAAACAATTGTATGACGTCCTAGATGTGCGTTAAGTCGGATGGCCTCGTATTCACGCCATTCGTGGAAAAGAAATGTCGTGATACTCGTCTATAATAAATAGCCGGGTAATTAGGAAGGATGGAGGCAATTTAGCTGGTTGACAATGTGCCGCGGCCAAATTTGCTGAAAGTAGCCCAATTTTTTTGCAAACCGCGGCACACCTTTTCATTCCGCGGCGAACTAGTCAAAAGTAGCCCAATTGCGCGGCCAAACCGCGGTGTCGGCAACACTGCGGGGGCCGGTAGCGATTTTTTCTTCTTCCGTATAGAATAATAGACCATTTCAAATTGAGATCGGAAATCTTCGGAAAAACAGGTCACGTGGAGGGCGTACACCACTAAGGGAGCACACTGCACACCACTAAGGGAGGACACCACTAAGTCGGTTTTGCGCTGCACTTCCGGCAAAACTTGAGTACGATAATAGTTCCTTTTGACAGAATGACCGGGCAAAATCGGCATGATATTAACGGGTAGTGATATCAAATTTATATTTTATGGATTAGCTTACATATGTTTTTAATAATTAAGAAAGAAAACACGTCAATTTAAGCTGTATGCCGGGATGAGAGCCGAATAACATGCCACGAAATCACTAGGTCCCGCTATATTTGCTGATATCAAAAAATCTGCACGGCCTTTCTATGTTTAAACCCAGATAAAGTTAAAGTATACAGAATAATATAAAACATATCCAAATGTGGTTGTTTTTATCGCGAGCACTCTGGATTTAGAGCGATTTGAAATCATAGTACGAAGGCGTGTAAAGTCAATGGGAGACGACATATTGTGCTCCCTTTAAGGTAAATTCCTAGGTTCCTTGTCCCACATTGGCTCCGATCCACGTGCGAATTGCAATGTTATAAATGAAAGTCGGGTTTCACCCAAATCTATGCGTAGATTTCAGATCTGGGCAGTTTAAATATCGCACTATGCCAAAATTGTTTGGTTTAACAAGGACGTGGGGGGGGGGGGGTGCTCTTTTTTATACATTAAATGTGACTTTTTCAGTTGTTATGTTAGTTCAACATTATCAGTGACTGATCAAAATCAAAATCGGTTGGATTTGCACCCCGGATTTCACTCAAAAAAGTTGAATTTACTTGAGTATGTTGAGTGTAGGCCTAGAACGCGCGTCCGATTAGGATAAAAACCCCGGAATATAGTGATTTTACGCAAGATGCGCTCTCCGCGATCTGAGCATATCTCAAAAACGGAGTGTTCGATTGACAGTGATATCTGGCTAGTTTATTCAAAATTTTATGCTGAACAAGTTGATATCAAATGTTTAATGATTTTGACCAAAAGTGTCACCTTTAAGGGAGCACACCACTAAGTCGGTTTTGCGCTGCACTTCCGGCAAAACTTGAGTGCGATAACTTAATTCCTTTTGACAGAATGACCGGGCAAAATCGGCATGATATTAACGGGTAGTGATATCAAATTTATGTTTTATGGATTAGCTTACATATGTTTTTAATATTTAAGAAAGAAAACACGTCAATTTAAGCTGTATGCCGGGATGAGAGTCGAATAACATGCCACGAAATCACTAGGTCCCGCTATATTTGCTGATCAAAAAATCTGCACGGCCTTTCTATGTTTAAACCCAGATAAAGTTAAAGTATACAGAATAATATAAAACATATCCAAATGTGGTTGTTTTTATAGCGAGCACTCTGGATTTAGAGCGATTTGAAATCATAGTACGAAGCGTGTAAAGTCAATGGGAGACGACATAGTGTTGTGCTCCCTTTAAGGTAAATTCCTAGGTTCCTTGTCCCACATTGGCTCCGATCCACGTGCGAATTGCAATGTTATAAATGAAAGTCGGGTTTCACCCAAATCTATGCGTAGATTTCAGATCTGGGCAGTTTAAATATCGCACTATGCCAAAATTGTTTGGTTTAACAAGGACGTGGGGGGGGGGGTGCTCTTTTTTATACATTAAATGTGACTTTTTCAGTTGTTATGTTAGTTCAACATTATCAGTGACTGATCAAAATCAAAATCGGTTGGATTTGCACCCCGGATTTCACTCAAAAAAGTTGAATTTACTTGAGTATGTTGAGTGTAGGCCTAGAACGCGCGTCCGATTAGGATAAAAACCCCGGAATATAGTGATTTTACGCAAGATGCGCTCTCCGCAATCTGAGCATATCTCAAAAACGGAGTGTTCGATTGACATGATATCTGGCTAGTTTATTCAAAATTTTATGCTGAACAAGTTGATATCAAATGTTTAATGATTTTGACCAAAAGTGTCACCTTTAAGGGAGCACACCACTAAGTCGGTTTTGCGCTGCACTTCCGGCAAAACTTGAGTACGATAACTTAGTTCCTTTTGACAGAATGACCGGGCAAAATCGGCATGATATTAACGGGTAGTGATATCAAATTTATGTTTTATGGATTAGCTTACATATGTTTTTAATAATTAAGAAAGAAAACACGTCAATTTAAGCTGTATGCCGGGATGAGAGCCGAATAACATGCCACGAAATCACTAGGTCCCGCTATATTTGCTGATATCAAAAAATCTGCACGGCCTTTCTATGTTTAAACCCAGATAAAGTTAAAGTATACAGAATAATATAAAACATATCCAAATGTGGTTGTTTTTATCGCGAGCACTCTGGATTTAGAGCGATTTGAAATCATAGTACGAAGGCGTGTAAAGTCAATGGGAGACGACATATTGTGCTCCCTTTAAGGTAAATTCCTAGGTTCCTTGTCCCACATTGGCTCCGATCCACGTGCGAATTGCAATGTTATAAATGAAAGTCGGGTTTCACCCAAATCTATGCGTAGATTTCAGATCTGGGCAGTTTAAATATCGCACTATGCCAAAATTGTTTGGTTTAACAAGGACGTGGGGGGGGGGGGGTGCTCTTTTTTATACATTAAATGTGACTTTTTCAGTTGTTATGTTAGTTCAAGATTATCAGTGACTGATCAAAATCAAAATCGGTTGGATTTGCACCCCGGATTTCACTCAAAAAAGTTGAATTTACTTGAGTATGTTGAGTGTAGGCCTAGAACGCGCGTCCGATTAGGATAAAAACCCCGGAATATAGTGATTTTACGCAAGATGCGCTCTCCGCAATCTGAGCATATCTCAAAAACGGAGTGTTCGATTGACAGTGATATCTGGCTAGTTTATTCAAAATTTTATGCTGAACAAGTTGATATCAAATGTTTAATGATTTTGACCAAAAGTGTCACCTTTAAGGGAGCACACCACTAAGTCGGTTTTGCGCTGCACTTCCGGCAAAACTTGAGTGCGATAACTTAGTTCCTTTTGACAGAATGACCGGGCAAAATCGGCATGATATTAACGGGTAGTGATATCAAATTTATGTTTTATGGATTAGCTTACATATGTTTTTAATATTTAAGAAAGAAAACACGTCAATTTAAGCTGTATGCCGGGATGAGAGTCGAATAACATGCCACGAAATCACTAGGTCCCGCTATATTTGCTGATATCAAAAAATCTGCACGGCCTTTCTATGTTTAAACCCAGATAAAGTTAAAGTATACAGAATAATATAAAACATATCCAAATGTGGTTGTTTTTATCGCGAGCACTCTGGATTTAGAGCGATTTGAAATCATAGTACGAAGCGTGTAAAGTCAATGGGAGACGACATAGTGTTGTGCTCCCTTTAAGGTAAATTCCTAGGTTCCTTGTCCCACATTGGCTCCGATCCACGTGCGAATTGCAATGTTATAAATGAAAGTCGGGTTTCACCCAAATCTATGCGTAGATTTCAGATCTGGGCAGTTCAAATATCGCACTATGCCAAAATTGTTTGGTTTAACAAGGACGTGGGGGGGGGGGGTGCTCTTTTTTATACATTAAATGTGACTTTTTCAGTTGTTATGTTAGTTCAACATTATCAGTGACTGATCAAAATCAAAATCGGTTGGATTTGCACCCCGGATTTCACTCAAAAAAGTTGAATTTACTTGAGTATGTTGAGTGTAGGCCTAGAACGCGCGTCCGATTAGGATAAAAACCCCGGAATATAGTGATTTTACGCAAGATGCGCTCTCCGCAATCTGAGCATATCTCAAAAACGGAGTGTTCGATTGACATGATATCTGGCTAGTTTATTCAAAATTTTATGCTGAACAAGTTGATATCAAATGTTTAATGATTTTGACCAAAAGTGTCACCTTTAAGGGAGCACACCACTAAGTCGGTTTTGCGCTGCACTTCCGGCAAAACTTGAGTACGATAACTTAGTTCCTTTTGACAGAATGACCGGGCAAAATCGGCATGATATTAACGGGTAGTGATATCAAATTTATGTTTTATGGATTAGCTTACATATGTTTTTAATAATTAAGAAAGAAAACACGTCAATTTAAGCTGTATGCCGGGATGAGAGCCGAATAACATGCCACGAAATCACTAGGTCCCGCTATATTTGCTGATATCAAAAAATCTGCACGGCCTTTCTATGTTTAAACCCAGATAAAGTTAAAGTATACAGAATAATATAAAACATATCCAAATGTGGTTGTTTTTATCGCGAGCACTCTGGATTTAGAGCGATTTGAAATCATAGTACGAAGGCGTGTAAAGTCAATGGGAGACGACATATTGTGCTCCCTTTAAGGTAAATTCCTAGGTTCCTTGTCCCACATTGGCTCCGATCCACGTGCGAATTGCAATGTTATAAATGAAAGTCGGGTTTCACCCAAATCTATGCGTAGATTTCAGATCTGGGCAGTTTAAATATCGCACTATGCCAAAATTGTTTGGTTTAACAAGGACGTGGGGGGGGGGGGGTGCTCTTTTTTATACATTAAATGTGACTTTTTCAGTTGTTATGTTAGTTCAACATTATCAGTGACTGATCAAAATCAAAATCGGTTGGATTTGCACACCGGATTTCACTCAAAAAAGTTGAATTTACTTGAGTATGTTGAGTGTAGGCCTAGAACGCGCGTCCGATTAGGATAAAAACCCCGGAATATAGTGATTTTACGCAAGATGCGCTCTCCGCAATCTGAGCATATCTCAAAAACGGAGTGTTCGAATGACAGTGATATCTGGCTAGTTCATTCAAAATTTTATGCTGAACAAGTTGATATCAAATGTTTAATGATTTTGACCAAAAGTGTCACCTTTAAGGGAGCACACCACTAAGTCGGTTTTGCGCTGCACTTCCGGCAAAACTTGAGTACGATAACTTAGTTCCTTTTGACAGAATGACCGGGCAAAATCGGCATGATATTAACGGGTAGTGATATCAAATTTATGTTTTATGGATTAGCTTACATATGTTTTTAATATTTAAGAAAGAAAACACGTCAATTTAAGCTGTATGCCGGGATGAGAGTCGAATAACATGCCACGAAATCACTAGGTCCCGCTATATTTGCTGATATCAAAAAATCTGCACGGCCTTTCTATGTTTAAACCCAGATAAAGTTAAAGTATACAGAATAATATAAAACATATCCAAATGTGGTTGTTTTTATCGCGAGCACTCTGGATTTAGAGCGATTTGAAATCATAGTACGAAGCGTGTAAAGTCAATGGGAGACGACATAGTGTTGTGCTCCCTTTAAGGTAAATTCCTAGGTTCCTTGTCCCACATTGGCTCCGATCCACGTGCGAATTGCAATGTTATAAATGAAAGTCGGGTTTCACCCAAATCTATGCGTAGATTTCAGATCTGGGCAGTTTAAATATCGCACTATGCCAAAATTGTTTGGTTTAACAAGGACGTGGGGGGGGGGGTGCTCTTTTTTATACATTAAATGTGACTTTTTCAGTTGTTATGTTAGTTCAACATTATCAGTGACTGATCAAAATCAAAATCGGTTGGATTTTCACCCCGGATTTCACTCAAAAAAGTTGAATTTACTTGAGTATGTTGAGTGTAGGCCTAGAACGCGCGTCCGAGTAGGATAAAAACCCCGGAATATAGTGATTTTACGCAAGATGCGCTCTCCGCAATCTGAGCATATCTCAAAAACGGAGTGTTCGATTGACATGATATCTGGCTAGTTTTTTCAAAATTTTATGCTGAACAAGTTGATATCAAATGTTTAATGATTTTGACCAAAAGTGTCACCTTTAAGGGAGCACACCACTAAGTCGGTTTTGCGCTGCACTTCCGGCAAAACTTGAGTACGATAACTTAGTTCCTTTTGACAGAATGACCGGGCAAAATCGGCATGATATTAACGGGTAGTGATATCAAATTTATGTTTTATGGATTAGCTTACATATGTTTTTAATAATTAAGAAAGAAAACACGTCAATTTAAGCTGTATGCCGGGATGAGAGCCGAATAACATGCCACGAAATCACTAGGTCCCGCTATATTTGCTGATATCAAAAAATCTGCACGGCCTTTCTATGTTTAAACCCAGATAAAGTTAAAGTATACAGAATAATATAAAACATATCCAAATGTGGTTGTTTTTATCGCGAGCACTCTGGATTTAGAGCGATTTGAAATCATAGTACGAAGCGTGTAAAGTCAATGGGAGACGACATAGTGTTGTGCTCCCTTTAAGGTAAATTCCTAGGTTCCTTGTCCCACATTGGCTCCGATCCACGTGCGAATTGCAATGTTATAAATGAAAGTCGGGTTTCACCCAAATCTATGCGTAGATTTCAGATCTGGGCAGTTTAAATATCGCACTATGCCAAAATTGTTTGGTTTAACAAGGACGTGGGGGGGGGGGTGCTCTTTTTTATACATTAAATGTGACTTTTTCAGTTGTTATGTTAGTTCAACATTATCAGTGACTGATCAAAATCAAAATCGGTTGGATTTGCACCCCGGATTTCACTCAAAAAAGTTGAATTTACTTGAGTATGTTGAGTGTAGGCCTAGAACGCGCGTCCGAGTAGGATAAAAACCCCGGAATATAGTGATTTTACGCAAGATGCGCTCTCCGCAATCTGAGCATATCTCAAAAACGGAGTGTTCGATTGACATGATATCTGGCTAGTTTATTCAAAATTTTATGCTGAACAAGTTGATATCAAATGTTTAATGATTTTGACCAAAAGTGTCACCTTTAAGGGAGCACACCACTAAGTCGGTTTTGCGCTGCACTTCCGGCAAAACTTGAGTACGATAACTTAGTTCCTTTTGACAGAATGACCGGGCCAAATCGGCATGATATTAACGGGTAGTGATATCAAATTTATGTTTTATGGATTAGCTTACATATGTTTTTAATAATTAAGAAAGAAAACACGTCAATTTAAGCTGTATGCCGGGATGAGAGCCGAATAACATGCCACGAAATCACTAGGTCCCGCTATATTTGCTGATATCAAAAAATCTGCACGGCCTTTCTATGTTTAAACCCAGATAAAGTTAAAGTATACAGAATAATATAAAACATATCCAAATGTGGTTGTTTTTATCGCGAGCACTCTGGATTTAGAGCGATTTGAAATCATAGTACGAAGGCGTGTAAAGTCAATGGGAGACGACATATTGTGCTCCCTTTAAGGTAAATTCCTAGGTTCCTTGTCCCACATTGGCTCCGATCCACGTGCGAATTGCAATGTTATAAATGAAAGTCGGGTTTCACCCAAATCTATGCGTAGATTTCAGATCTGGGCAGTTTAAATATCGCACTATGCCAAAATTGTTTGGTTTAACAAGGACGTGGGGGGGGGGGGGTGCTCTTTTTTATACATTAAATGTGACTTTTTCAGTTGTTATGTTAGTTCAACATTATCAGTGACTGATCAAAATCAAAATCGGTTGGATTTGCACACCGGATTTCACTCAAAAAAGTTGAATTTACTTGAGTATGTTGAGTGTAGGCCTAGAACGCGCGTCCGATTAGGATAAAAACCCCGGAATATAGTGATTTTACGCAAGATGCGCTCTCCGCAATCTGAGCATATCTCAAAAACGGAGTGTTCGAATGACAGTGATATCTGGCTAGTTTATTCAAAATTTTATGCTGAACAAGTTGATATCAAATGTTTAATGATTTTGACCAAAAGTGTCACCTTTAAGGGAGCACACCACTAAGTCGGTTTTGCGCTGCACTTCCGGCAAAACTTGAGTACGATAACTTAGTTCCTTTTGACAGAATGACCGGGCAAAATCGGCATGATATTAACGGGTAGTGATATCAAATTTATGTTTTATGGATTAGCTTACATATGTTTTTAATATTTAAGAAAGAAAACACGTCAATTTAAGCTGTATGCCGGGATGAGAGTCGAATAACATGCCACGAAATCACTAGGTCCCGCTATATTTGCTGATATCAAAAAATCTGCACGGCCTTTCTATGTTTAAACCCAGATAAAGTTAAAGTATACAGAATAATATAAAACATATCCAAATGTGGTTGTTTTTATCGCGAGCACTCTGGATTTAGAGCGATTTGAAATCATAGTACGAAGCGTGTAAAGTCAATGGGAGACGACATAGTGTTGTGCTCCCTTTAAGGTAAATTCCTAGGTTCCTTGTCCCACATTGGCTCCGATCCACGTGCGAATTGCAATGTTATAAATGAAAGTCGGGTTTCACCCAAATCTATGCGTAGATTTCAGATCTGGGCAGTTTAAATATCGCACTATGCCAAAATTGTTTGGTTTAACAAGGACGTGGGGGGGGGGGTGCTCTTTTTTATACATTAAATGTGACTTTTTCAGTTGTTATGTTAGTTCAACATTATCAGTGACTGATCAAAATCAAAATCGGTTGGATTTGCACCCCGGATTTCACTCAAAAAAGTTGAATTTACTTGAGTATGTTGAGTGTAGGCCTAGAACGCGCGTCCGAGTAGGATAAAAACCCCGGAATATAGTGATTTTACGCAAGATGCGCTCTCCGCAATCTGAGCATATCTCAAAAACGGAGTGTTCGATTGACATGATATCTGGCTAGTTTTTTCAAAATTTTATGCTGAACAAGTTGATATCAAATGTTTAATGATTTTGACCAAAAGTGTCACCTTTAAGGGAGCACACCACTAAGTCGGTTTTGCGCTGCACTTCCGGCAAAACTTGAGTACGATAACTTAGTTCCTTTTGACAGAATGACCGGGCAAAATCGGCATGATATTAACGGGTAGTGATATCAAATTTATGTTTTATGGATTAGCTTACATATGTTTTTAATAATTAAGAAAGAAAACACGTCAATTTAAGCTGTATGCCGGGATGAGAGCCGAATAACATGCCACGAAATCACTAGGTCCCGCTATATTTGCTGATATCAAAAAATCTGCACGGCCTTTCTATGTTTAAACCCAGATAAAGTTAAAGTATACAGAATAATATAAAACATATCCAAATGTGGTTGTTTTTATCGCGAGCACTCTGGATTTAGAGCGATTTGAAATCATAGTACGAAGCGTGTAAAGTCAATGGGAGACGACATAGTGTTGTGCTCCCTTTAAGGTAAATTCCTAGGTTCCTTGTCCCACATTGGCTCCGATCCACGTGCGAATTGCAATGTTATAAATGAAAGTCGGGTTTCACCCAAATCTATGCGTAGATTTCAGATCTGGGCAGTTT
The DNA here is from genome assembly GCA_035610835.1 of Ophiura sarsii. Taxonomy (NCBI): domain Eukaryota; kingdom Metazoa; phylum Echinodermata; class Ophiuroidea; order Amphilepidida; family Ophiuridae; genus Ophiura; species Ophiura sarsii. The sequence continues at coordinate 13,261,373 of CM069449.1, forward strand.
AAATATCGCACTATGCCAAAATTGTTTGGTTTAACAAGGACGTGGGGGGGGGGGGGGGGGGTGCTCTTTTTTATACATTAAATGTGACTTTTTCAGTTGTTATGTTAGTTCAACATTATCAGTGACTGATCAAAATCAAAATCGGTTGGATTTGCACCCCGGATTTCACTCAAAAAAGTTGAATTTACTTGAGTATGTTGAGTGTAGGCCTAGAACGCGCGTCCGAGTAGGATAAAAACCCCGGAATATAGTGATTTTACGCAAGATGCGCTCTCCGCAATCTGAGCATATCTCAAAAACGGAGTGTTCGATTGACATGATATCTGGCTAGTTTATTCAAAATTTTATGCTGAACAAGTTGATATCAAATGTTTAATGATTTTGACCAAAAGTGTCACCTTTAAGGGAGCACACCACTAAGTCGGTTTTGCGCTGCACTTCCGGCAAAACTTGAGTACGATAACTTAGTTCCTTTTGACAGAATGACCGGGCCAAATCGGCATGATATTAACGGGTAGTGATATCAAATTTATGTTTTATGGATTAGCTTACATATGTTTTTAATAATTAAGAAAGAAAACACGTCAATTTAAGCTGTATGCCGGGATGAGAGCCGAATAACATGCCACGAAATCACTAGGTCCCGCTATATTTGCTGATATCAAAAAATCTGCACGGCCTTTCTATGTTTAAACCCAGATAAAGTTAAAGTATACAGAATAATATAAAACATATCCAAATGTGGTTGTTTTTATCGCGAGCACTCTGGATTTAGAGCGATTTGAAATCATAGTACGAAGCGTGTAAAGTCAATGGGAGACGACATAGTGTTGTGCTCCCTTTAAGGTAAATTCCTAGGTTCCTTGTCCCACATTGGCTCCGATCCACGTGCGAATTGCAATGTTATAAATGAAAGTCGGGTTTCACCCAAATCTATGCGTAGATTTCAGATCTGGGCAGTTCAAATATCGCACTATGCCAAAATTGTTTGGTTTAACAAGGACGTGGGGGGGGGGGGGGGTGCTCTTTTTTATACATTAAATGTGACTTTTTCAGTTGTTATGTTAGTTCAACATTATCAGTGACTGATCAAAATCAAAATCGGTTGGATTTGCACCCCGGATTTCACTCAAAAAAGTTGAATTTACTTGAGTATGTTGAGTGTAGGCCTAGAACGCGCGTCCGATTAGGATAAAAACCCCGGAATATAGTGATTTTACGCAAGATGCGCTCTCCGCAATCTGAGCATATCTCAAAAACGGAGTGTTCGATTGACATGATATCTGGCTAGTTTATTCAAAATTTTATGCTGAACAAGTTGATATCAAATGTTTAATGATTTTGACCAAAAGTGTCACCTTTAAGGGAGCACACCACTAAGTCGGTTTTGCGCTGCACTTCCGGCAAAACTTGAGTACGATAACTTAGTTCCTTTTGACAGAATGACCGGGCAAAATCGGCATGATATTAACGGGTAGTGATATCAAATTTATGTTTTATGGATTAGCTTACATATGTTTTTAATAATTAAGAAAGAAAACACGTCAATTTAAGCTGTATGCCGGGATGAGAGCCGAATAACATGCCACGAAATCACTAGGTCCCGCTATATTTGCTGATATCAAAAAATCTGCACGGCCTTTCTATGTTTAAACCCAGATAAAGTTAAAGTATACAGAATAATATAAAACATATCCAAATGTGGTTGTTTTTATCGCGAGCACTCTGGATTTAGAGCGATTTGAAATCATAGTACGAAGCGTGTAAAGTCAATGGGAGACGACATAGTGTTGTGCTCCCTTTAAGGTAAATTCCTAGGTTCCTTGTCCCACATTGGCTCCGATCCACGTGCGAATTGCAATGTTATAAATGAAAGTCGGGTTTCACCCAAATCTATGCGTAGATTTCAGATCTGGGCAGTTCAAATATCGCACTATGCCAAAATTGTTTGGTTTAACAAGGACGTGGGGGGGGGGGGGGTGCTCTTTTTTATACATTAAATGTGACTTTTTCAGTTGTTATGTTAGTTCAACATTATCAGTGACTGATCAAAATCAAAATCGGTTGGATTTGCACCCCGGATTTCACTCAAAAAAGTTGAATTTACTTGAGTATGTTGAGTGTAGGCCTAGAACGCGCGTCCGATTAGGATAAAAACCCCGGAATATAGTGATTTTACGCAAGATGCGCTCTCCGCAATCTGAGCATATCTCAAAAACGGAGTGTTCGATTGACATGATATCTGGCTAGTTTATTCAAAATTTTATGCTGAACAAGTTGATATCAAATGTTTAATGATTTTGACCAAAAGTGTCACCTTTAAGGGAGCACACCACTAAGTCGGTTTTGCGCTGCACTTCCGGCAAAACTTGAGTACGATAACTTAGTTCCTTTTGACAGAATGACCGGGCAAAATCGGCATGATATTAACGGGTAGTGATATCAAATTTATGTTTTATGGATTAGCTTACATATGTTTTTAATAATTAAGAAAGAAAACACGTCAATTTAAGCTGTATGCCGGGATGAGAGCCGAATAACATGCCACGAAATCACTAGGTCCCGCTATATTTGCTGATATCAAAAAATCTGCACGGCCTTTCTATGTTTAAACCCAGATAAAGTTAAAGTATACAGAATAATATAAAACATATCCAAATGTGGTTGTTTTTATCGCGAGCACTCTGGATTTAGAGCGATTTGAAATCATAGTACGAAGCGTGTAAAGTCAATGGGAGACGACATATTGTGCTCCCTTTAAGGTAAATTCCTAGGTTCCTTGTCCCACATTGGCTCCGATCCACGTGCGAATTGCAATGTTATAAATGAAAGTCGGGTTTCACCCAAATCTATGCGTAGATTTCAGATCTGGGCAGTTTAAATATCGCACTATGCCAAAATTGTTTGGTTTAACAAGGACGTGGGGGGGGGGTGCTCTTTTTTATACATTAAATGTGACTTTTTCAGTTGTTATGTTAGTTCAACATTATCAGTGACTGATCAAAATCAAAATCGGTTGGATTTGCACCCCGGATTTCACTCAAAAAAGTTGAATTTACTTGAGTATGTTGAGTGTAGGCCTAGAACGCGCGTCCGATTAGGATAAAAACCCCGGAATATAGTGATTTTACGCAAGATGCGCTCTCCGCAATCTGAGCATATCTCAAAAACGGAGTGTTCGATTGACAGTGATATCTGGCTAGTTTATTCAAAATTTTATGCTGAACAAGTTGATATCAAATGTTTAATGATTTTGACCAAAAGTGTCACCTTTAAGGGAGCACACCACTAAGTCGGTTTTGCGCTGCACTTCCGGCAAAACTTGAGTGCGATAACTTAGTTCCTTTTGACAGAATGACCGGGCAAAATCGGCATGATATTAACGGGTAGTGATATCAAATTTATGTTTTATGGATTAGCTTACATATGTTTTTAATAATTAAGAAAGAAAACACGTCAATTTAAGCTGTATGCCGGGATGAGAGCCGAATAACATGCCACGAAATCACTAGGTCCCGCTATATTTGCTGATATCAAAAAATCTGCACGGCCTTTCTATGTTTAAACCCAGATAAAGTTAAAGTATACAGAATAATATAAAACATATCCAAATGTGGTTGTTTTTATCGCGAGCACTCTGGATTTAGAGCGATTTGAAATCATAGTACGAAGCGTGTAAAGTCAATGGGAGACGACATATTGTGCTCCCTTTAAGGTAAATTCCTAGGTTCCTTGTCCCACATTGGCTCCGATCCACGTGCGAATTGCAATGTTATAAATGAAAGTCGGGTTTCACCCAAATCTATGCGTAGATTTCAGATCTGGGCAGTTTAAATATCGCACTATGCCAAAATTGTTTGGTTTAACAAGGACGTGGGGGGGGGGGGTGCTCTTTTTTATACATTAAATGTGACTTTTTCAGTTGTTATGTTAGTTCAACATTATCAGTGACTGATCAAAATCAAAATCGGTTGGATTTGCACCCCGGATTTCACTCAAAAAAGTTGAATTTACTTGAGTATGTTGAGTGTAGGCCTAGAACGCGCGTCCGATTAGGATAAAAACCCCGAATATAGTGATTTTACGCAAGATGCGCTCTCCGCAATCTGAGCATATCTCAAAAACGGAGTGTTCGATTGACAGTGATATCTGGCTAGTTGATTCAAAATTTTATGCTGAACAAGTTGATATCAAATGTTTAATGATTTTGACCAAAAGTGTCACCTTTAAGGGAGCACACCACTAAGTCGGTTTTGCGCTGCACTTCCGGCAAAACTTGAGTGCGATAACTTAGTTCCTTTTGACAGAATGACCGGGCAAAATCGGCATGATATTAACGGGTAGTGATATCAAATTTATGTTTTATGGATTAGCTTACATATGTTTTTAATAATTAAGAAAGAAAACACGTCAATTTAAGCTGTATGCCGGGATGAGAGCCGAATAACATGCCACGAAATCACTAGGTCCCGCTATATTTGCTGATATCAAAAAATCTGCACGGCCTTTCTATGTTTAAACCCAGATAAAGTTAAAGTATACAGAATAATATAAAACATATCCAAATGTGGTTGTTTTTATCGCGAGCACTCTGGATTTAGAGCGATTTGAAATCATAGTACGAAGCGTGTAAAGTCAATGGGAGACGACATATTGTGCTCCCTTTAAGGTAAATTCCTAGGTTCCTTGTCCCACATTGGCTCCGATCCACGTGCGAATTGCAATGTTATAAATGAAAGTCGGGTTTCACCCAAATCTATGCGTAGATTTCAGATCTGGGCAGTTTAAATATCGCACTATGCCAAAATTGTTTGGTTTAACAAGGACGTGGGGGGGGGGGTGCTCTTTTTTATACATTAAATGTGACTTTTTCAGTTGTTATGTTAGTTCAACATTATCAGTGACTGATCAAAATCAAAATCGGTTGGATTTGCGCCCCGGATTTCACTCAAAAAAGTTGAATTTACTTGAGTATGTTGAGTGTAGGCCTAGAACGCGCGTCCGATTAGGATAAAAAACCCGGAATATCGTGATTTTACGCAAGATGCGCTCTCCGCAATCTGAGCATATCTCAAAAACGGAGTGTTCGATTGACATGATATCTGGCTAGTTTATTCAAAATTTTATGCTGAACAAGTTGATATCAAATGTTTAATGATTTTGACCAAAAGTGTCACCTTTAAGGTAAATTCCTAGGTTCCTTGTCCCACATTGGCTCCGATCCACATGCGAATTGCAATGTTATAAATGAAAGTCGGGTTTCACCCAAATCTATGCGTAGATTTCAGATCTGGGCAGTTTAAATATCGCACTATGCCAAAATTGTTTGGTTTAACAAGGACGTGGGGGGGGGGGGTGCTCTTTTTTATACTTTAAATGTGACTTTTTCCAGTTGTTATGTTAGTTCAACATTATCAGTGACTGATCAAAATCAAAATCGGTTGGATTTGCACCCCGGATTTCACTCAAAAAAGTTGAATTTACTTGAGTATGTTGAGTGTAGGCCTAGAACGCGCGTCCGATTAGGATAAAAACCCCGGAATATAGTGATTTTACGCAAGATGCGCTCTCCGCAATCTGAGCATATCTCATAAACGGAGTGTTCGATTGACATGATATCTGGGTAGTTTATTCAAAATTTTATGCTGAACAAGTTGATATCAAATGTGTAATGATTTTGACCAAAAGTGTCACCTTTAAGGGAGCACACCACTAAGTCGGTTTTGCGCTGCACTTCCGGCAAAACTTGAGTACGATAATAGTTCCTTTTGACAGAATGACCGGGCAAAATCGGCATGATATTAACGGGTAGTGATATCAAATTTATGTTTTATGGATTAGCTTACATATGTTTTTAATAATTAAGAAAGAAAACACGTCAATTTAAGCTGTATTATTATTTTACCGGCCGATTTACCCATACGGTGCATGCCGGGATGAGAGCCGAATAACATGCCACGAAATCACTAGGTCCCGCTATATTTGCTGATATCAAAAAATCTGCACGGCCTTTCTATGTTTAAACCCAGATAAAGTTAAAGTATACAGAATAATATAAAACATATCCAAATGTGGTTGTTTTTATCGCGAGCACTATGGATTTAGAGCGATTTGAAATCATAGTACGAAGCGTGTAAAGTCAATGGGAGACGACATAGTGTTGTGCTCCCTTTAAGGTAAATTCCTAGGTTCCTTGTCCCACATTGGCTCCGATCCACGTGCGAATTGCAATGTTATAAATGAAAGTCGGGTTTCACCCAAATCTATGCGTAGATTTCAGATCTGGGCAGTTTAAATATCGCACTATGCCAAAATTGTTTGGTTTAACAAGGACGTGGGGGGGGGGGGTGCTCTTTTTTATACATTAAATGTGACTTTTTCAGTTGTTATGTTAGTTCAACATTATCAGTGACTGATCAAAATCAAAATCGGTTGGATTTGCACCCCGGATTTCACTCAAAAAAGTTGAATTTACTTGAGTATGTTGAGTGTAGGCCTAGAACGCGCGTCCGATTAGGATAAAAACCCCGGAATATCGTGATTTTACGCAAGATGCGCTCTCCGCAATCTGAGCATATCTCAAAAACGGAGTGTTCGATTGACATGATATCTGGCTAGTTTTTTCAAAATTTTATGCTGAACAAGTTGATATCAAATGTTTAATGATTTTGACCAAAAGTGTCACCTTTAAGGTAAATTCCTAGGTTCCTTGTCCCACATTGGCTCCGATCCACATGCGAATTGCAATGTTATAAATGAAAGTCGGGTTTCACCCAAATCTATGCGTAGATTTCAGATCTGGGCAGTTTAAATATCGCACTATGCCAAAATTGTTTGGTTTAACAAGGACGTGGGGGGGGGGGGTGCTCTTTTTTATACATTAAATGTGACTTTTTCAGTTGTTAGGTTAGTTCAACATTATCAGTGACTAATCAAAATCAAAATCGGTTGGATTTGCACCCCGGATTTCACTCAAAAAAGTTGAATTTACTTGAGTATGTTGAGTGTAGGCCTAGAACGCGCGTCCGATTAGGATAAAAAACCCGGAATATCGTGATTTTACGCAAGATGCGCTCTCCGCAATCTGAGCATATCTCAAAAACGGAGTGTTCGATTGACATGATATCTGGCTAGTTTATTCAAAATTTTATGCTGAACAAGTTGATATCAAATGTTTAATGATTTTGACCAAAAGTGTCACCTTTAAGGTAAATTCCTAGGTTCCTTGTCCCACATTGGCTCCGATCCACATGCGAATTGCAATGTTATAAATGAAAGTCGGGTTTCACCCAAATCTATGCGTAGATTTCAGATCTGGGCAGTTTAAATATCGCACTATGCCAAAATTGTTTGGTTTAACAAGGACGTGGGGGGGGGGGGGGGGTGCTCTTTTTTATACTTTAAATGTGACTTTTTCCAGTTGTTATGTTAGTTCAACATTATCAGTGACTGATCAAAATCAAAATCGGTTGGATTTGCACCCCGGATTTCACTCAAAAAAGTTGAATTTACTTGAGTATGTTGAGTGTAGGCCTAGAACGCGCGTCCGATTAGGATAAAAACCCCGGAATATAGTGATTTTACGCAAGATGCGCTCTCCGCAATCTGAGCATATCTCATAAACGGAGTGTTCGATTGACATGATATCTGGGTAGTTTATTCAAAATTTTATGCTGAACAAGTTGATATCAAATGTGTAATGATTTTGACCAAAAGTGTCACCTTTAAGGGAGCACACCACTAAGTCGGTTTTGCGCTGCACTTCCGGCAAAACTTGAGTACGATAATAGTTCCTTTTGACAGAATGACCGGGCAAAATCGGCATGATATTAACGGGTAGTGATATCAAATTTATGTTTTATGGATTAGCTTACATATGTTTTTAATAATTAAGAAAGAAAACACGTCAATTTAAGCTGTATTATTATTTTACCGGCCGATTTACCCATACGGTGCATGCCGGGATGAGAGCCGAATAACATGCCACGAAATCACTAGGTCCCGCTATATTTGCTGATATCAAAAAATCTGCACGGCCTTTCTATGTTTAAACCCAGATAAAGTTAAAGTATACAGAATAATATAAAACATATCCAAATGTGGTTGTTTTTATCGCGAGCACTCTGGATTTAGAGCGATTTGAAATCATAGTACGAAGCGTGTAAAGTCAATGGGAGACGACATAGTGTTGTGCTCCCTTTAAGGTAAATTCCTAGGTTCCTTGTCCCACATTGGCTCCGATCCACGTGCGAATTGCAATGTTATAAATGAAAGTCGGGTTTCACCCAAATCTATGCGTAGATTTCAGATCTGGGCAGTTTAAATATCGCACTATGCCAAAATTGTTTGGTTTAACAAGGACGTGGGGGGGGGGGTGCTCTTTTTTATACATTAAATGTGACTTTTTCAGTTGTTATGTTAGTTCAACATTATCAGTGACTGATCAAAATCAAAATCGGTTGGATTTGCACCCCGGATTTCACTCAAAAAAGTTGAATTTACTTGAGTATGTTGAGTGTAGGCCTAGAACGCGCGTCCGATTAGGATAAAAACCCCGGAATATCGTGATTTTACGCAAGATGCGCTCTCCGCAATCTGAGCATATCTCAAAAACGGAGTGTTCGATTGACATGATATCTGGCTAGTTTTTTCAAAATTTTATGCTGAACAAGTTGATATCAAATGTTTAATGATTTTGACCAAAAGTGTCACCTTTAAGGTAAATTCCTAGGTTCCTTGTCCCACATTGGCTCCGATCCACATGCGAATTGCAATGTTATAAATGAAAGTCGGGTTTCACCCAAATCTATGCGTAGATTTCAGATCTGGGCAGTTTAAATATCGCACTATGCCAAAATTGTTTGGTTTAACAAGGACGTGGGGGGGGGGGTGCTCTTTTTTATACATTAAATGTGACTTTTTCAGTTGTTAGGTTAGTTCAACATTATCAGTGACTAATCAAAATCAAAATCGGTTGGATTTGCACCCCGGATTTCACTCAAAAAAGTTGAATTTACTTGAGTATGTTGAGTGTAGGCCTAGAACGCGCGTCCGATTAGGATAAAAAACCCGGAATATCGTGATTTTACGCAAGATGCGCTCTCCGCAATCTGAGCATATCTCAAAAACGGAGTGTTCGATTGACATGATATCTGGCTAGTTTATTCAAAATTTTATGCTGAACAAGTTGATATCAAATGTTTAATGATTTTGACCAAAAGTGTCACCTTTAAGGTAAATTCCTAGGTTCCTTGTCCCACATTGGCTCCGATCCACATGCGAATTGCAATGTTATAAATGAAAGTCGGGTTTCACCCAAATCTATGCGTAGATTTCAGATCTGGGCAGTTTAAATATCGCACTATGCCAAAATTGTTTGGTTTAACAAGGACGTGGGGGGGGGGGGGGGGGTGCTCTTTTTTATACTTTAAATGTGACTTTTTCCAGTTGTTATGTTAGTTCAACATTATCAGTGACTGATCAAAATCAAAATCGGTTGGATTTGCACCCCGGATTTCACTCAAAAAAGTTGAATTTACTTGAGTATGTTGAGTGTAGGCCTAGAACGCGCGTCCGATTAGGATAAAAACCCCGGAATATAGTGATTTTACGCAAGATGCGCTCTCCGCAATCTGAGCATATCTCATAAACGGAGTGTTCGATTGACATGATATCTGGGTAGTTTATTCAAAATTTTATGCTGAACAAGTTGATATCAAATGTGTAATGATTTTGACCAAAAGTGTCACCTTTAAGGGAGCACACCACTAAGTCGGTTTTGCGCTGCACTTCCGGCAAAACTTGAGTACGATAATAGTTCCTTTTGACAGAATGACCGGGCAAAATCGGCATGATATTAACGGGTAGTGATATCAAATTTATGTTTTATGGATTAGCTTACATATGTTTTTAATAATTAAGAAAGAAAACACGTCAATTTAAGCTGTATTATTATTTTACCGGCCGATTTACCCATACGGTGCATGCCGGGATGAGAGCCGAATAACATGCCACGAAATCACTAGGTCCCGCTATATTTGCTGATATCAAAAAATCTGCACGGCCTTTCTATGTTTAAACCCAGATAAAGTTAAAGTATACAGAATAATATAAAACATATCCAAATGTGGTTGTTTTTATCGCGAGCACTCTGGATTTAGAGCGATTTGAAATCATAGTACGAAGCGTGTAAAGTCAATGGGAGACGACATAGTGTTGTGCTCCCTTGGTAAATTCCTAGGTTCCTTGTCCCACATTGGCTCCGATCCACGTGCGAATTGCAATGTTATAAATGAAAGTCGGGTTTCACCCAAATCTATGCGTAGATTTCAGATCTGGGCAGTTTAAATATCGCACTATGCCAAAATTGTTTGGTTTAACAAGGACGTGGGGGGGGGGGGGGGTGCTCTTTTTTATACATTAAATGTGACTTTTTCAGTTGTTATGTTAGTTCAACATTATCAGTGACTGATCAAAATCAAAATCGGTTGGATTTGCACCCCGGATTTCACTCAAAAAAGTTGAATTTACTTGAGTATGTTGAGTGTAGGCCTAGAACGCGCGTCCGATTAGGATAAAAACCCCGGAATATCGTGATTTTACGCAAGATGCGCTCTCCGCAATCTGAGCATATCTCAAAAACGGAGTGTTCGATTGACATGATATCTGGCTAGTTTTTTCAAAATTTTATGCTGAACAAGTTGATATCAAATGTTTAATGATTTTGACCAAAAGTGTCACCTTTAAGGTAAATTCCTAGGTTCCTTGTCCCACATTGGCTCCGATCCACATGCGAATTGCAATGTTATAAATGAAAGTCGGGTTTCACCCAAATCTATGCGTAGATTTCAGATCTGGGCAGTTTAAATATCGCACTATGCCAAAATTGTTTGGTTTAACAAGGACGTAGGGGGGGGGGGGTGCTCTTTTTTATACATTAAATGTGACTTTTTCAGTTGTTAGGTTAGTTCAACATTATCAGTGACTAATCAAAATCAAAATCGGTTGGATTTGCACCCCGGATTTCACTCAAAAAAGTTGAATTTACTTGAGTATGTTGAGTGTAGGCCTAGAACGCGCGTCCGATTAGGATAAAAAACCCGGAATATAGTGATTTTACGCAAGATGCGCTCTCCGCAATCTGAGCATATCTCAAAAACGGAGTGTTCGATTGACATGATATCTGGCTAGTTTATTCAAAATGTTATGCTGAACAAGTTGATATCAAATGTTTAATGATTTAGACCAAAAGTGTCACCTTTAAGGGAGCACACCACTAAGTCGGTTTTGCGCTGCACTTCCGGCAAAACTTGAGTACGATAATAGTTCCTTTTGACAGAATGACCGGGCAAAATCGGCATGATATTAACGGGTAGTGATATCAAATTTATGTTTTATGGATTAGCTTACATATGTTTTTAATAATTAAGAAAGAAAACACGTCAATTTAAGCTGTATTATTATTTTACCGGCCGATTTACCCATACGGTGCATGCCGGGATGAGAGCCGAATAACATGCCACGAAATCACTAGGTCCCGCTATATTTGCTGATATCAAAAAATCTGCACGGCCTTTCTATGTTTAAACCCAGATAAAGTTAAAGTATACAGAATAATATAAAACATATCCAAATTTGGTTGTTTTTATCGCGAGCACTCTGGATTTAGAGCGATTTGAAATCACAGTATACGAAGCGTGTAAAGTCAATGGGAGACGACATAGTGTTGTGCTCCCCTAAGGGCGTAATCACTAATTCGGCTCCCATACATAGACTTTACAATTTACATGCTTTGGAGGCTGTGTTCAAATCGCTCTAACCTGAGTTAGCTCGCGAATTTTTCTCTGAAATTTTGATATGTTTTATCACAAACGATATTTTATAACATATCTGAAACTCAACTCCGGGTCATCAGGTGGATTTTTAGCTAGAAGCCGGCACGTCAGAGTGTACTGATTTTGTTACTTATAAGTCGGCTTTTACCCGTGCATGCAACGTGTGTGTAAATCGGTCCGTTAAAATCACGTATTTTCTTTTTGAAACATTAAATATACATTCTTAGGAATACGCAGAACACAAATTTGACACAAAAACAATAATGATTAGTTTCATTTGCTACCATTCTTTCCGTCAAATAGGAACTATTATCGTACTCAACT
>CM069449.1:13278530-13293231 GCA_035610835.1 Ophiura sarsii
AGTGGCCTACCAATTCGCGTGCAATTCGCGTGTTTGTGCAAGGCGCAGCTCGCGCGGTAAGCAAATTGCTGTCAAAAAGTGCTCCGTCATTTGGGCTGGAACATTTCCAGTCGTCACAACAGCAAACGCAGTGGAGCGTATTGTACGACTGGAGGATAAAGTCTAGTATTTAGTGGTGTTCCCCCTCCTCACGCGGGGTCAACAAATTTCAAAGAGGTCAAACGAAATCGCGGTCACTGATTGCTTTTGATTTGAGATCATGAGATTCTGCAAAATATTCTAACATTTCAGACAAATAATTTATTACGCAGTGTAACGCCAAGTAAGTATTATATAATAGGCATACCACTCGAGTCGAGCCATCCGATCAAAGTCAGAGCTGTAAATTTGAAGCTGACTCACTTCACTTCACTCAGTCCTAGCAGGTGGCCAAATTGTTCCAACGATAAAGTGGGCAAATATGGCCACCAAAACAAAATGCGTAATAAATTCACTATTTTTTCATGCTTGAAACCCAAAATAATAGTTCCAATGGAGTAAAAATATGTTGGGGGTAAGGACTAAAAGGTTTATATGTTTGATTTCCTGTTTGAATTAACAGTCTCTGCCTCTCATGCCTCTAAGGGCGTACCATGTGGTGATTCATGGGTCCTCAGATCAACTTTTTTGAAAAACTGGTGATACATATACCATAACATTATACTACTGCCAAATTTTAAAATTCCTAAAAGTTTTGGTTCGGTCGTAAAAAATCACCGACATTTTAGGAACAAATCCCAGTAAAATGATTACTACGTTCCCTATAAGTATAACTATGCGCACCATGCACATCCCAACGAAAGGAAAACATTGGGTACACAACAAAAGTGAAACAAAATCATTGGGATCTCGTTGGCGCGTCACATTATGCTGACCTTGAAACCGTGACGAACAGCGTCGTTAGCAGTTTTCAAGCCCTTATAGTTTGGCGCGCCAATGAGATCCCATTACATAAACAAGTTCATATGGAAGAACTCAGAGCCTTTAACAAATTCAAAAGTAAAAATTGTTGGGATCTCGTTGGCGCATGGAGATAATCCAGGTCAAAGGTCAAGTTTTACCTTATAAATCAGTGTGCCAACAAGATCCCATCAACTTTTTGATTTATTTGCTTAGTTTGGCCACCATTCAATATGGCCATGTGTTATGAACTCGCCACCCTTAGCGTTACATTACAAATATTATGAATGTTTACACCAATTGAGTTTCAAATCGGAATATCTCCACAACTATCAACCTTAAACTAGCAAAGGTATACATTTTTGGAAAGCTGAAGGCATAAGCAATCTAAATATACACATTTCAACTCATTATACAGGGTGACCTTGAAATTATACAGGGTGGAAAAAATAAATTCCGGATAAAAAGTGGGTTACTTAATGCATTGCTTATTACTAACTTACAGTAATAAACTGAAAGTAAACAATATGTATTTGGTTAGAGGATGGGTGAAGCCTACTGACCATGGAGAAAGAAAAATCACAGTTGCTTGTTAATCTCAGAATACAGGGTGTTCCAAATTATGTTAATTTTTTTTTACAATTCAACCTATTTTTAACTGAAACATTTTAGCCCTAACCCTAACTGAAAAAGTAAGTCCATATTTGGATTCCTCATCAAATTCCCTTTCAGAAAATGTATACTTTGACTATGATAGGATAAGTAATTAAAAAAATACTGCAATTTTCAGATTTTAAAGACATCCGCATTACTTAATACAGTGTTCAATATGAAAACGGGTAGTTTCGTAAGTAAAAGTTCTTATTTTATAGACTAAACTGATCATAAAGAGTTCAAAATGATTAAAAACAATTAGCAGCATTGTTTAGCTGTAAATTAAGACCAAAACCAAGGTTGTAGCCCCTGTAGTACTTAAGTAGTAGTAGATTGCACACGCGAAACGCGGCGTTCCCATAGAGTTTGTGTGTACCGCATCCCCCCCTCCGCATCCCCCCCTCCTCCACCTCGACTGTTCGCACTTCAATCAACCATAACTTTGTTAATTGAGAAGCTATGTTGTTCATATTTACAGGTTTGTTAGTGGTATTAATTAGCTTTTAAATGAGACCAGAAACATGACTATAGCATTTTGTTTTGCTGAGATATAATGAATTAAACAGATCACAATTTGAAAATCCGTAACGACACCACCATTTTTGGGTGGCGAGTTCAAAACGCATGGCCATAGATACCACTGGAAAAAACTTTGGGATTTTGATGGCGGTTAATTCTACATGATCGCAAAGTTGAGCGTATGAGGTTGTGTTCGCTTTTCGGACGCCATTTTGAATTGGCGAACTCTACCAGGCACCTCTAGGTTACCGTAAATTAGTAGTGCTGTACGTATGGTAGAGTTCGCCACTTCGTGGGGTAGAGTTCTCCATGAGTAAACAAACCTCCACATTTTAAAAATGTTGAATATGCATTAGCCCGGGGGTGCCGTTCATTGTCCATCTCGAGGTTCACTGAATAAAATGATATTTAGAACAATTCAAATGATTTTATAGGATCATGAAGTAGCGTAATGTTTTGTTGTTGGCAATGACCCCCGGGACAATGACATGAAACATGATCACATTAAAATAAAACTACAAGTAATAATAAAAACCCGGATAAAAACACCCCGAGGAGGGGGGGGGGGGGTACTTTTGCCAAAATCGTACGTGGCCTAGTGCCTACACCGGACATGCGGACAGATTTCTTAAGGGTTGGATAAATTATTAGATTACGTATCAAACCATGCCGTCGGAATAATGTATTTAATTTACTGCTTTCTTATTAAAGCAACGCCCCGGGCTCCTACCCAACACTGCACCTAAATTCCTAACACGCACATCATAAACGGTCTATGCACAAACACCCCCGGCTGGCCACCATCTCACGCCCACATCAATGCGCCTATGCGCTACTTTTTTTAACACACCTAGGTGACATGGCAGTGACGTAACGTGTACTGTAGAGTTCGCCTGGGCATTATTTTGGCGAACACAACCCTTTTGGCCAAAGTTGAGGTGTCATCAGCTTTATTCTTGAGCCTTTTTGGGCCATTTATCAGATTATCAGAATATCAGATTCCTTATGGTGAATTTTGACGTCATATAGGACATTGTTTTTCATGCATTTTAAACCATTCTCAACCCATCAACATTAATCTGTTGCATGATGTTTCATAAATTGCATATTATGTCTTCAGAATTCAACAACCCTGTCGAATTCGGAAGACATGACTTACATATTTTGAAATCGACATTACAGACTATTAAACATAGATGTGTTCAGAATAGTCTAAAATGCATAGGTAGGAAACAATGTCCTATATGACATGTTAAAATTCACCAAAGTAATCTGATATCATGGGACTTGGTCTGAAATGGCTCAAAAAGGCTTGAGAATAAAGCTGATGACACCTCAATTTTGCGCTCATTTAGAATTCACCGCCATCAAAATCCCAAAGTTTTTTCTAGTGGTATCTATCGAATGGTGGCCAAACTAAGCAAATAAATCAAAAAGTTAATGGGATCTAGTTGGCGCACTGATTTATAAGAGCTTGAACAATGTATGTGGGGCTATTACTGACTCGCATGCACTGTAAGTTGACCTTAAGCAAATTTTTAAAAATCGTTTTAAAAAAAAATCTTAATTTTTGATTTAAGGTAAACCATCTTTGCAACTGGAGATCACTTCCAAGGTGTTTTAAAGATGGCGCACAGATGTACGGAGGTGCAAAAATGGCTCAAAATAGTAACATTTGACCTTTGACCTTGATTATCTCCATGCGCCAACGAGATCCCAACAAGGTTTCCTTTTGAATTTGTTAAAGGCTCCGAGTTCTTTCATATGAACTTTGTTTATTGAATGGGATCTTGTTGGCGCATCAAATTATAAGGTCTTGAAACTGCATAAGAGCGCTGTTCGTCAAGAGTTCAAGGTCAGCGTAATATGACACGCCAACGAGATCCCAACGATTTTGTTTCACTTTTGTTATGTACCTAACTGGAGGTTTCAAAATATGTTTTCCATTCGTTGGGATGTACTTAGCGCGCATATACTTATGGGGAACGTAGTAATCGTTTTACTGGGTTTTGTTCCTGAAATTTAAGTGATTTTTAACGACCGAACCAAAAATGTGAGGAATTTTAAAATTTGGCTATGGTATAATGGTATGGTAATGTATCACTGATTTTTTTATAAAGTTGATCTGAGGACCCATGAATCACAACAACCCCCAAAATGGTACACTCTTACAGGCACAGACTGTTAAGCAAATTCTGATACTTATTGAAGAGTAGCTACAAAAACAAGCATTGACTTCCTACGTCGTATTTGTTTCAAAACAAAAAATAAATTTACTGGTAGTTAAATTTAAGATCCTTACTTAATAACTTATAGAACAATACTTACGGATTCTTTTAATACTATCGATGTTATTCTATGCTCTCAAATTCTGGAGATTTTACAGGTTTTTTAACGACTATACATTATTCAATGATTACCTTTCTACAATGCCGTCGTTTATGCTTGTTCCCTGGATCAATGGGCTCCACACAACTCATTTAAAGGGGATCCTGGGTACCGGGAATCAGGCAAAGAAATAGGGGTCCATGCGGAGTTCATATCAAATAGAGTTCTTCCGTTTGCCCGGCGCAATAATTCCCTGTCTGGTATCCGTAAATGAAAACTGCATACCCAGGACCCTAAGTGTACATAATTTGTCGTATTGGGTGGTTTTAAAAGTCTATGTTAATAGAACATTGTATAGTTTGGTAATAGACCATTTAAAATTGAGATCAGAAATCATCGGAAAACAGGTCGTGCGTTCTTCTGAATTTATTTATAGAATAAATCGTATTGAAAACTGGAAACCATAGCTAGTGCACGGTTGCTGTTAACAGTTGATCGCATTCATAGCATTGGTTGTCCGCCTAGTGATTTACTATGTTTACACACATGCGTACACCCATGAGGAGTCAAACGTGGAACGAGACTAATTGAAACTATTCGGAACCGATCGTAAATTACCGCGAATTGACATCATCTCGTATCCTCCTTCAGCTGACGAGTTTCTATTTTCGCTGTGATTAGGGCTGATTTATCATTAATATTTCATTTTGAGTAGCATTTATGGAGCTGAAAATGTATATAGGATGCAATAACAGTAGGCCTACATAGCACATGCATAACCCAGTATAAGTGTATCCAAATGTTCTAGAAATAGGCAAACTAGAAACGAAAATCGGCGACGTCCGAACATATGCTTTCATTTCATAGCTCTCATACTGAGTCGTATCACGACGTATGAGAGCTATGAAACAGAGCTAGTTGAAGAGATGAATAACATTTTGTGATTTTGGGTTTGAAACTGAGAGGCTTGATATCTCCCAGCACTATATCTGGGTGGATCTACACTAGCCTAATGAGTACTTGTGGCCGATAAAATACAATGGGTGTGTCAGAGAGACATCCATTCAGCATCAAGCAAAAGTTTTGTCTATTGTAAAAAAGTTTTTGTAGTGATGGACGGCGCAACGATAATCGATACAAAGACATGTGATTTTTGTAATAGGGGGGTTTGGTGTACAACAAAGTCCCAAATAGTAGTGATATGGGCCTAAAATCAATTTGAAGGAGGCTGTTTATAGACATTACATTGACAATATTGATATAGTAATTGTGTACAATGTAAAGAGCAATGTTAGGTATTAGGTATCTTTGATCAGGTGGTCCTTTCCTATAAAATCCAGTTATCACAGACTTACCACATACTTCAGGTACCCAGTTTTATAATGGGGTAGTTAGTGAGGCGGCGGAAGAGGAGGGGGGGTGTCAAGGGTCACCCTTGAAATCCAGTGAAATCCAGTTACCACGGGCGCCCTTAATATTCCACCCCATACTCCAGGTACCCATGTGCCCTTAAAAATCCATGTGTGGGGTGTTAAGGGTCACCCTTGAAATCCAGTGAAATCCAGTTATCACGGGCGCCCTTAATATTCCACCCCATACTCCAGGTACCCATGTGCCCTTAAAAATCCATGTGTTCATATTATGTAGGCCTAGGATTTGAGTTGTATAGTGGGTAGTTAGTGAGGCGGCGGAAGAGGAGGGGAGGGGGGGTCACGGGACCCTAGATTTCATGACGCCCCCATCCCATAAAAGTTGTCAAGTCTCCAATAGAACACGTGTATTAAATAAAGGGTTCAACAAAAGAAAGTATACCACTTTGTTTATAAATGTCATTTTGAGTAATGTTTAATTTGTTGTTGACCAAACAGGCTAGATAGGCATTTAGATGAATCTTTTAGGCATAATTTGATACCAAATTTGCCCCCTAACAACAAAGATAAACCATGATTAGCACCATTTAAAGGAAAATATCCCATTTTTAAAAGTCGCATATAAATTTCCAATACACAAGCACGAGAAGATTTGGTTAATCTGTCCATGTTCTACCCATCCATAACATTCCTTTACATTCAAATCCTTCACCCATGCATCAGTTTACATTTGAATTAGCCCGCGCATTGAGCGATATCCGCGGTGATCAGTACGGGATAAGTACGGCATATGTGTGTGTTAACAATTGGCCCTTTCTTCTCGTGCTGTGTATTGGAAATGGGCAGTTCCGTAGTTGCGGACGTACATTTCAGAAACTTTGAGGGCTTGCAAAATCTGAAGTATTCCAGTTGCTTGATTGTGTTAACACCTGGGTTTCAAGTATCTCTAGTAGGAGTTATAAAACCTGAAAATTCTTTTGCTGTACCATTTTCGGTTAATGAGATATGGTGTGAAAACCCTCCTTGCGGACGTACGCAGAGAAATTGAAAGTTACTCAAAATGACATAAACAAAGTGGTATACTTTCTTTTGTTGAACCCTTCAGGTCCGCGACACCACTGGTTCTATTTAGTGGGGTCTTAGTTTTATAGTGGGTCTTTTATAGTTGGTGGAGGTACCCATGTGCCCTTAAAAATCCATGTGTTCATATTATGTAGGCCTAGGATTTGAGTTGTATAGTGGGTAGTTAGTGAGGCGGCGGAAGAGGAGGGGAGGGGGGGGGGGGGGGGATGGGGGGTCACGGGACCCTAGATTTCATGACGCCCCCATCCCATAAAAGTTGTCAAGTCTCCAATAGAACACGTGTATTAAATAAAGGGTTCAACAAAAGAAAGTATACCACTTTGTTTATAAATGTCATTTTGAGTAATGTTTAATTTGTTGTTGACCAAACAGGCTAGATAGGCATTTAGATGAATCTTTTAGGCATAATTTGATACCAAATTTGCCCCCTAACAACAAAGATAAACCATGATTAGCACCATTTAAAGGAAAATATCCCATTTTTAAAAGTCGCATATAAATTTCCAATACACAAGCACGAGAAGATTTGGTTAATCTGTCCATGTTCTACCCATCCATAACATTCCTTTACATTCAAATCCTTCACCCATGCATCAGTTTACATTTGAATTAGCCCGCGCATTGAGCGATATCCGCGGTGATCAGTACGGGATAAGTACGGCATATGTGTGTGTTAACAATTGGCCCTTTCTTCTCGTGCTGTGTATTGGAAATGGGCAGTTCCGTAGTTGCGGACGTACATTTCAGAAACTTTGAGGGCTTGCAAAATCTGAAGTATTCCAGTTGCTTGATTGTGTTAACACCTGGGTTTCAAGTATCTCTAGTAGGAGTTATAAAACCTGAAAATTCTTTTGCTGTACCATTTTCGGTTAATGAGATATGGTGTGAAAACCCTCCTTGCGGACGTACGCAGAGAAAGTGATTTTTTCAGTACCCCTGTATTCCTATCAAAAGTTCTCTGAAGTGTTCAGGTCTGTAATGAAAACTAATATTGGTTTGTTTGTAAGAGGGACAAACCTAAAGAAAACAAACAGAGAAAATTATCAGAACCTTTATCTTTAAGTTAAAATTGACTGATGTTTATCCGTTGCGGACGTACATATTAGTGTTGCGGACGTACATCTGTGTACACAGATGTACGTCCAACACAGATGTACGTCCGCAACACTAACAAGAGACCATGTATGTAAACAGATACAGAACAAAAAAAGTTTTAAACATTAAGTATGAATCATCAGCTTTAGAAAAATACTTACTTCATTGGTTTCCAACATTGCCAAAGTATTGAACAGAGTGGTTATTAGAATTAGCAGCTTTTGGGAAGTGTACGTCCGCAACAGAAGGTACCAAATTTAATCCAAAAAGCATAATGCTTAAATATTTTGGTCATTTTAATTAACTATTTTATATGATACATAACACATGTTCATTGTTGTATTGATTGTATCAATTTGTAATACTTGCCTTAGTTCATTCATGGAAATAATTGCACTTCCAAAAAAATGCCCTGTACGTCCGCAACAACCTCAAAATCAGCCAAACCGAGAATGTTAGATCAAATTCCAAATTATATCATGAAACTACAACCCATAACCTTTGATATGATACATAAATTAAGTTATATCGACGATTTTCAATTTTTTTCAATTTTTTCAATTTGGGTTACCTAATTACGGAACTGCCCAAATGCGACTTTTGAAAATGGGATATTTTCCTTTAAATGGTGCTAATCATGGTTTATCTTTGTTGTTAGGGAGAAAATTTGGTATCAAATTATGCCTAAAAGATTCATCTAAATGCCTATCAAGCCTGTTTGGACAAAAACAAATTGAAAGTTACTCAAAATGACATAAACAAAGTGGTATACTTTCTTTTGTTGAACCCTTCAGGTCCGCGACACCACTGGTTCTATTTAGTGGGGTCTTAGTTTTATAGTGGGTCTTTTATAGTTGGTGGAGGTACCCATGTGCCCTTAAAAATCCATGTGTTCATATTATGTAGGCCTAGGATTTGAGTTGTATAGTGGGTAGTTAGTGAGGCGGCGGAAGAGGAGGGGAGGGGGGGGGGGGATGGGGGGTCACGGGACCCTAGATTTCACGACGCCCCATCCCATAAAAGTTGTCAAGTCTCCAATAGAACATGTGTATTAAATAGGTCCGCGACACCACTGGTTCTATTTAGTGGGGTCTTAAGTTTTATAGTGGGTCTTTTATATAGTTGGTGGGGGCGGGGTCTCACCGGTAACCATGATCACTGTGTACCCAGTTCAGCACTGTGAGCCATCCGATCCGTTTATTTTATTTTTCGGCCTATTGAAATTAAATTATTTCTCCAGTAGGAATGTAGGCCTAAACGTTAGTGCAATTACCATAGATGATATTTTGCTCACACCATTCCTTTAACTACGCTTTTCGCCACTAACGCGTGTGCACCTTACGGTTTGCGCCATTACGCGTGCGCCGGTAACCGCGCAATAAGGCGTGCGCTGGCGATTACGCGTGCCCGGTGCGCCGGCCATTGCCATGGCGTGTCCAGCGTATACGCAGCGCGTAGCAATAACATAGCAACGGGCTAAAAAACCTCGAATTTCACGAAATCTAACCCAAAATCAAAAAATCAAACATAAACTGGACAATTAAGGGACCCATACGCACCCGCACAGAAAATTTGAAGTCAATCGAAGGTGCGGAAAGGGGAGAACATCTCCGTACAAAAATCGGTGATTCCGTATTATTATATAGATGGTCTTCATGAAATTTATTCTCATTTGCCATAGTTTTCAATTGATAAATGCTCTTAATTTTGGAAAAAAAATTAGAAATCTATGATAGAGAACTACCCCCATTCAGCAATGAAAACTCCCGATGCTACATGAGTATATTTTGTGGACACCGTGCGTAGCATCGGAAAGGCAATTTTCATGTTGCTTGGGTGACAAATCAGTCCAGCGTGACGAGGTGTTTTGGTCAGTAAACTATGAATACATGTATCTTTTATTAATCAAATCGATTTCCAAGCAATTCTATGATATTTTTGCCTACATAAAACTCATATTAATTGTTGCCTTTTCCATGTCACGTTTTTTAGCAAAAATGGTCTTGGACACCACCCTATTTTTTATTTATTTTTTCTTCAAGGAAGGGTCGATTTTTTAAATTTTTTTTATGATACATAAACTACAACCTATTACTGTTCTTTGACACATAGAAATATTGATATACACATAGAGTAAAACAGTTTATAACCAGACTTAAATCCCAAAAACTGCTATTTTACCAAATACCCGAACTTCATGGAATGAGCCATGGGTCATTCCAAGCAAATGTCAACCAAATAGCCAAAATTTCAAATTTGCATCCAAAGTTTAATTCTATGCCTATAATGTAGGCAAGAGTCCAAAGTTCAGGAATTTTAGTTTGTTTAGCGATACTATGTTTTTTGATGTATAAACTAATTAGCATAAATGTGCATATTTGCAGCTTACAAAATCAGTGAAAAGGCTTGTTTTTTATTTATTCCATATCTTTTAGACACATAGGTATGATGTTTAAATAAATGTCAGGCACAATAGTAGTACTGATGGGAAAAGTTTTGATATAAATTTAATTTTGATCAACGGCCGATTAGTCTCGTTAATCCAGGTAATTAGTATGCATAATCTCATGTCATTCCGCAACACAAAAGTACAATTTTTTAGGATAGCAAGAAAAAAATGTACCCTATTTTCATTTAACTATTTTTTCTCTGCACGCAATTGACATGCTTCACGATGATCAAATTTTTTTTGGAAAATTCTGTTTATTAATAGCCCTTACGAGCGTTGTGGAATGACGTGTTGTGGAATGACAAAGGTATTTATTCCCTATATTTAGGTAATTTATTGAGCAAATTGTGATATTTTTGTGTACTTGGTATAAGATCATCCTTATTTATGATAATTCATTCAAAAATATGGACTCTAATAACATCTAAAAAAGTTTCAAAATTGATGAAAACTCATAAATAAGCTCATAAGCTGTTGAATTCGGCAACTTTATCACAAAATCATGACTACTTTACCTGTAAATGATGATTTCAATGTGAAAATAGTTGGGTTACTTGTATTCACGAATTTGTAATGAAATGCCACTGATTACTCTTTCTTTTATTTTTTATGCATATTAAAGCATAAAAACATGTTTTTTCTTTTCTCTATGGAGTTTTGCACACAAATTCACACTGTCATTCCGCAACGTCATTCCGCAACACCTAGCTGATGATTAAGTTTTATGAAAATGCTTTTGTCAGTTAGCTAACACTTCAAACCTTCTAAAAAGTAATTTCAATAATGATACACTCTAAAAGTTCACAGATTTTTCACTTTGTGTAAACATGAAAAGAAGAAAAAAATCGTCTGCGTCATTCCACAACGCAAATTTGCATATGCAAATTAGGATACTTGGAAGCGCAGTCTAATTTTTTCCCTAGGTTTATTTTTTGAGTATCAATCGCTATTATCAAATAAAGTTGTAGAATGGGAGTAACTACAAATCTCTGGGTTTTACACCCAAAAGAAAGTGGATTTTTGTGTGTAAATGTCATTCCGCAACGCATGGAATTGCCGATATGACTCCCTGTGCCAGCAGACCGGGACCAAAAAACCATGCGCGCTCCCCAGCTAGATGCTTCTAGAGCTTAAAGGTAGATGTTCTGATTTTCAACTTGAAGTTTTCTATTCGACATTAAAGGTCATCCTCAAAAAAGTTGTATTCGAAAGTTTGAGTTGCATAACTCTAATGGTTCTTATTTTAGACGCACAAGATGCCGTGAAATGTGCCCATTGAGCTGTACACAAACTATATTGGTGGTTAACTACTTTTCGCGGTAATTCGATGTTATTTCACCGATTTCTTCGTAATCATACTGATTTGGACCGTCAAATTTCAGTATGTTAATCAGAAAAATATGATCTTTCATATGATATGAAAATCTCCATATGTTTGAGAAAAATCTGTGTTATGAAAATGTGATCGGGTCATCTACCTTTAAATGGGAACCTTTAGAATTCATGAGAGAAAAGCAGATTAACTATGATGTACAAAATTCAAAATGACTTGTTCGGAGGAATACAGAAGGACCAGTATACCAAAATATCATCTAAGGCAGGCAGTAGAAGAAATCACACTAAACACTTAGAGATCCCCTTTGCTGGTAGACATGTCTACAAAAATTCTTTCTTCCCAAGGACTAGTAGAGCATGGAATGAACTAGAACAACAAGCTGTTTCATCGACATTATTAAGCTTCAAACGACACATATAATAATACAGCATTATTTGATTATCAACAAGTTTAACGAAATTTATGTATTACCATTGTTCATAGTTATCGCAACCATCGAAAAATAAATGGTATTTGCCCTTATTTATTTATTTCCAACACATTTAAAAAACTATAAAAACGCATACCTGGCGATGACCTAATTCTGTGATGCGACTGGTAAATGTGGGCATTCACATGAACTTGGACTACAGGGACCAATGTTGCACTACATCGTTGACGCAACATTTGGCATAAACAATGGTTTTGTTGTGCCTCATGCCTCATGGTCTCTGCTTGGGATATATTGTATTGTTCACGTATTCAACAACTCCTTAGCCGGCTTTAGTCATTATATTGGATGAAATTACGGGATAGATTAAAGGCTCGTGTCGAACGTGGCACTTCAGACAACAAGGTAATTGGTCGCGGACAAAATGCACTATTTTTTATGATGCCTTCAGGCACTTTACCAAATTTTCGATTTTCTATAATGCTAAACTTAATGTAAAACCAATCTCAAGAACACCCTGAATTTCATTCCCACTTCAGGCTATTTTAAAACAATCTTTTGTCTCAAAGCTCTTCAGTTTTTCAAAACCTAATGCGGAATGCGATTTTGTTAAAGTTTTTTTTAATTTTTTTTTTATAATTTATATAAAATATTGAAATCCTTGTAAAAGTGAACTTTTGTATTAAAAAATGATGTGATCAATAAAAATCGGTGAAATTTTGGATTTATTATTATTTTTATTTTTTAAAATTATATATATTTTTTTCATAATTGGTTTTCTTCTAATGCGCATCAATTAACTAACGTGCGCGGGAGCTTTGAGACAAATTTTTTTTTAAATATATAGCCTAATCTTTTAAACACAACATAACATAAAATACACATGAAATACTAAAATAACCCTCAGGATTGTGAATTTAAACACATCATGAAGTGCAACAAATTGAATATAAACATTACAAATTATAAAAAATAGAAATATAGTTACCAAACATCAATTAAAACAAAATCATTACATGAACCAAAATAAGCTTTAAACTAAACAAATGTCCTCAATCCACATGTACATCCACATCTATATATCCAGTATAATAGTGTTCGTCTTCATGTTGCTCCTCTTCCACTGCGGCAAGAAATGAAGCAACTTTTATCACAAATGTTGGTTCATTCCTATGTTGAGTAGTCTTCGGTCTTAAACTTAAGGATGTTAATACGGATCCAAAATTGGGGCCGGCTGGAATAAAATGTTCTGTATTGGACATGTTGGAGGATGTGAGAGAAAAAGCATCTACATTGATGCATTTCACTGCAGCCGAAGAATCATTTCTGCTAGAGATCCATGGACATGAAGTAATGTTCACTCGCCGAGGATTGATGTCCTTTGATTGCGAGGTACTGCAGCTCGGTGAAGGAAAATACTTTCCCTTGTATCACATTGGGTGAGAAATCCATACCCTTTACGAAAATCAAACCACTTTATTCTCTCGGGGGGGGGGGGGGGGGGGGGGCACTTAACCTTTTTTTTTGGTAGAAACAGGGGGCTACAGAACTGAACTGAGTGGATTTTATGATGAAAAATAGTGTCTTAGGAACTGATTTTCAAAATAGTAGGTCTTGAGAACTGGCCTATAGTTTAATTTTGATTAGCAAGAACGCAAATTTTCGATTTTTTTTCTTCTTTTCTGTTTTGTTTTAGAGCAAAATTTTCAAAGAATTGGGGCTTTGGAACGCAAAATTTCGCGATTTTTGAATTTTCAATAAAATTGGGGTTTTAAGAACTGATGCAGGCTCAAAAGGGGGGTCATAAGAGCTAGCAGCAGAGGGTGAAAAGGGGGGGGGGGTCTTCAGCGCGGCACATACCTATACCCTTTTTCAATGGCAGTGCCCCCCCCCCCCCCCCCCCCCCGGGTTTATTCTTCCTATGGCATAAATGTGAAAACGATGTTTGGAGTACTTAGTTGCAGATGGCACACTTCAATTTACTTTTGGCTTCCTTGAGACAGAAGCACAGCTGCAACATTTCCGATGTGTTTTCAAAATTCTGAGTTCCTTCTCCAATGCTTCAAGTCTTTCAAGAACTTTTATTATTGCCATAGCTTATCTTGGAAGATGAATGTTGGATACCGAATTATAGGTTAGGCCTATCGGTAGCGGACATCAAACCCGGTCTGACTTCTTACATTTGTAGTTAAATGTTCATCTTGTGTCGATGGGGAAGGCTGGAGTAGTGACAGCCAGGGGCGTATAGTTGATGTAGAATGTAGAGTAGACGATGTGGAGGTCCTGACAAGATCGCCAATTGTAGCGTGGATTAGACTATGCCAACATACAATACATTTATAAATCCAGGTTCCATTTCCATAAACGCTGCTTCAATTTGTTCGTTCAATTATAAATTCGACTTTAGTCTACAATCAAGGAAAATAATAGTTGGCACACTTGAAGCAACTTATTACAACTATCCCTGTACTCGCAATTGAGATCAGACTAGGGACATA
>CM069449.1:13293331-13612561 GCA_035610835.1 Ophiura sarsii
AGAGAGATAACCAATTAATAATAATAATAAATAGGAATTCTTAATCATGTATATTAAATCACCCATTTTCTAGCCTTTCCTTAACTCTTTCTATGCGGCTAGTTTTACCAGAGTGATGTTACCTATTACACCTCCCTGGTTCTGCCATATAAAAAAGATTTTGCAAAACCTTTTCTGAACTTTCAAAGTCTTATCTCAAGAATAATGACCTAATACTAGACGTGTTTGTACTTATGTTAATTAATTTCTCACGGTGATTCGAAATATATGATGATGAAAGCCAATAAATTAAATACATTTGTGAAACATTTTGTGAATCGTATTTTGCGTGTGCATAACCGCGGCGCATGGACAGCGTTAATCTATTATATTCTATATTTGCCTAGAATTCTCAGTCCTTAATAATGTTTTCTTCCCCTCTCCATTCTCTTTAGAAATTACATTGCCACAAGCTAGTGGATATTTATCGCTTTGTTTACCTATCGGAGTAAATATACTTTCCACAGGCTAGGCAAACAACTGCGGACAACATCTCAAAATTTCACCCGGCGCTAAACAACTCAACACATCTCTCGTCCAATCAAAGTCATCGACACGGCCGGATGGACTCGGAGGCGCTTGTAATTGACCCTGATGCAAATACACAATGGTATCCAAGCGTTACACTTCTCGTCCAATCAATACCCGTATGAGAGTGTCATTTGGCTGGACCCGTTTGATAATTATACCGATTTGGTCACGGTTTCCTGAACCAAGTGACTCGAAGTCATTATAAATAACGCGTACTTTCTCTATCCAATTGTCAATTCAGGGGATGAGTGCAAGCCACCGTAGTGGCTAGCACAAAAATATAATAATGATGGGTCAAAGGTTAAGTACAAAGAGGGCCCGGCTTTGAGCAAACCACATTTTACTGCGTCTCGCCCAATATTTTTTTAAAAACTCATATAGCTCTACCAATTATGGGTTAATTGATCCAACTTTTAACCAAAAATGTACCTTCATATAAATACTACGTACCTGATTCAGGTAATCAAAATAAAATTCGGATCAAGACGAATGGTGCCAGGTCATTCGGGAAAATTCAAAACCTACCCTGGGCTGGCCCACTAAGCGGACCCTATGGACCTCGCATCGCAACAATATTCCGCTATTTTTACGGCGAGTGATGGCACAATATTAACAAAAAAAATTCAACTTCACATATTCCAGAAAGAAATTGGTTTGTTTGTCTCTTAAAGCGATCTGTGTTTTTCATTGTCAAAAAAAAATGTATGTAGGCTTAATGCTCATTTATTGAACAAATTTCCCT
Organism: Ophiura sarsii; assembly: GCA_035610835.1. Taxonomy (NCBI): domain Eukaryota; kingdom Metazoa; phylum Echinodermata; class Ophiuroidea; order Amphilepidida; family Ophiuridae; genus Ophiura; species Ophiura sarsii. The sequence continues at coordinate 13,294,644 of CM069449.1, forward strand.
AAAACGGCAGAGAACATACAGCTCTAAGGGGTACTGCCCCCCTTAACCCGTCAGAGCTTTTCCCCTGGACCCCACGTGAGATTTCGTGCCCCCCCGGATAACAAGGCTCCTGGCTACGCCAATGCATTAAGGGTAAAATATCACAATGTGCAATTAGTCAATTTTACTCTAAATTCGAGTAGCTGAAGAATAGCGCTACCTCGCTAGTAACTGAGGCGTGGAGGTATATTTAAGCTAGTTGCCTCTTAATTGCATTGTGGGACCGATAGCTGAAACAGAGTATGGGTCGTTCTTTAAAAGCCCCGTTCAAATTGGTATGGTTTAGCATGCCAACGGGACTGTACATCGGGACAAATTACTTCGTTATAAATGATTGGTCGTTCTTTAAAAGCCTCATGTATATAAATTGACAAAGCCCTGCCCCTTAATATTGTAATGTGGGGACCGCTAGCTAAAATATATTACTTCGTTATAAATGATTGGTTGTTCTTTAATAAAAGCCCCATCTATTGACAAAGCCCTGCCCCTTAATATTGTAATGTGGGACCGCTATCTAAAATATATTGCTTTGTTATACATGATTGGTCGTTCTTTAAAAGCCCCATATATATAAATTGACAAAGCCCTGCCCCTTAACCCTAACCCCCCTGAGTGCTAAAAAATGCTAATCCAAAGTCCCTCTCCAAACGCATGCGACGTCGGTTTTCGATGACGTAGTCAACCGAGCCTATATAATGAGCGCCCGTTCCGACAAATTGTTAAGGTTTAGCATGACAACGGGACTGAACATCGGGACAAATTACTTCGTTATAAATGATTGGTCGTTCTGTAAAAGCCCCATCTATATTGACAAAGCCCTGCCCCTTAATATTGTAATGTGGGACCGATAGCTAACCCATCTATATTGACACTAAGCCCTGCCCCTTAATACTGTAATGTGGGACCAATAGCTAAAATATATTACTTCGTTATAAATGATTGGTCGTTCTTTAAAAGCCCCATCTATTGAAATATATTACTTCGTTATAAATGATTGGTCGTTCTTTAAAAGCCCCATCTATTGACAAAGCCCTGCCCCTTAATATTGTAATGTGGGACCGCTATCTAAAGCACTAAGACGAGTAGCTGAAGAATAGCTGGAAAATAGCGCTACCTCGTTAGCAACTAGCTGAGGCCACGTGGAGGTATCTTTAGCTAAGTTGCCTCTTGCATTGTGAGACCGAAAGCTAAAACAGATTATGGGTCGTTCTTTAAAAGCCCCGGTCCGACAAATTGTTATGGTTTAGCATGACAACGGGACTGAACAACGGGACTGAACATCGGGACAAATTACTTCGTTATAAATGATTGGTCGTTCTTTAAAAGCCCCATCTATATTGACAAAGCTCTGCCCCTTAATATTGTAATGTTGGACCGATAGCTAAAATATATTACTTCGTTATAAATGATTCGTCGTTCTTTAAAAGCCCCATCTATTGACAAAGCCCTGCCCCCTTAATATTGTAATGTGGGACCGATAGCTAAAATAAATTACTTCGTTATAAATGATTCGTCGTTCTTTAAAAGCCCCATCTATTGACAAAGCCCTGCCCCCTTAATATTGTAATGTGGGACCGACATAACGCATTCACAACAACTGGGCGAAGTTTATAAGCAGCCATACTAGCGTGGAGCAGACCAGTGTAATAGTTAGGCATCGCCGAACTTGTCACTTCACATCGAACCGTGTTGGATTGTAAATGTAATGTCATTGTTGTTTGAACAAACCCGCAACATGTATTCACCGTTTTGGGTTTGAACAATGACAGTTTATTGACTTTTTGAACCAATTGAATTTGGCAAAGCTAGCTGAGCATCTCTATCTTTTATATCGTTTGTATCTTTTATATCATTTATATCGGAAATATCACTAATATCAGATATATCGTTGCAAATTTATATCTCACTTAAACCATCTCTATCTTTTATATCGTCAAAACTATCGTGTGTATCTTCACAAATATCAGATATATCGTCGCAAATTCATAACTCACTTAAACCATCTATCATTTATATCTTCAACACTATCTTATCATTTATATATAAGATAGTGTTGACGATATCTTATATATCATTTATATCGGAAATATCACAAATATCAAAATATCAAGAATATCAGATATATCGTCGCAAAAGTACATCTCAGTAAAAAAATCTCTATCTTTTATATCGTCAAAACTATCGTTTGTATCTTTTGTATCTTTTATATCAAAAATATCAAGAATATCAGATATATCGGCGCAAAAGTACGTACATCTTATTCAAATCATCTCTACCTTTTATATCGTCAAAACTATCTTTTGTATCTATATTATATCTTTTATATCAAAAATATCAAGAATATCAGATATATCGTCGCAAAAGTACAACTCAATCAAAAAATCTCTATCTTTTATATCGTCAAAACTATCTTTTATATCGTCAAAACTATCGTTTGTATCTTTTATATCATTTATATCGGAAATATCAAAAATATCAGATATATCGTCGCAAATTTACAACTCACTTAAATCATCTCTATCTTTTATATCGTCCAAACTATCGTTTGTATCTTTTATATCAAAAATATCAAGAATATCAGATATATCGTCGCAAAAGTACATCTCAGTAAAAAAATCTCTATCTTTCATATCGTCAAAACTATCGTTTGTATCTTTTATATCAAAAATATCAAGAATATCAGATGTATCGTCGCAAAAGCACATCTCTATCTTTTATATCGTCAAAACTATCTTTTATATCTTTTATATCAAAAATATCAAGAATATCAGATATATCGTCGCAAAAGTACAACTCATCTCATCTCTATCTTTTATATCGTCAAAACTATCGTTTGTATCTTTTATATCATTTATATCGGAAATATCAAGAATATCAGATATATCGTCGCAAATTTACAAATCACTTAATATATATCTCTATCTTTTATATCGTCAAAACTATCGTTTGTATCTTTTATATCAAAAATATCAAGAATATCAGATATATCGTCGCAAAAGTAGGCCTACATCTCAGTAAAAAAATCTCTATCTTTTATATCGTCAAAACTATCGTTTGTATCTTTTATATCTTTTATATAAAAATATCAAGAATATCAGATATATCGTCGCAAAAGTACAACGCAATCAAAAAATCTCTATCTTTTATATCGTGAAAACTATCGTTTGTATCTTTTATATTATTTATATCGGAAATATCAAGAATATCAGATATATCGTCGCAAATTTACAACTCACTTTTTAACTATATCTCTATCTTTTATATCGTCAAAACTATCGTTTGTATCTTTTATATCAAAATATCAAGAATATCAGATATATCGTCGCAACAGTACATCTCAATCAAAAAATCTCTATCTTTTATATCGTCAAAACTATCGTTTGTATCTTTTATATCATTTATATCGGAAATATCAAGAATATCAGATATGCAAAAGTACAACTCATTTCATCTCTATCTTTTATATCGTCAAAACTATCGTTTGTATCTTTTATATCTTTTATATCAAAAATATCAAGAATATCAGATATATCGTCGCAAAAGTACAACTCATCTCATCTCTATCTTTTATATCGTCAAAACTATCGTTTGTATCTTTTATATCTTTTATATCAAAAATATCAAGAATATCAGATATATCGTCGCAAAAGTACAACTCATCTCATCTCTATCTTTTATATCGTCAAAACTATCGTTTGTATCTTTTATATCTTTTATATCAAAAATATCAAGAATATCAGATATATCGTCGCAAAAGTACAACGCAATCAAAAAATCTCTATCTTTTATATCGTCAAAACTATCGTTTGTATCTTTTATATCTTTTATATCAAAAATATCAAGAATATCAGATATATCGTCGCAAAAGTACAACTCATCTCATCTCTATCTTTTATATCGTCAAAACTATCGTTTGTATCTTTTATATCTTTTATATCAAAAATATCAAGAATATCAGATATATCGTCGCAAAAGTACAACTCATCTCATCTCTATCTTTTATATCGTCAAAACTATCGTTTGTATCTTTTATATCTTTTATATCAAAAATATCAAGAATATCAGATATATCGTCGCAAAAGTACAACGCAATCAAAAAATCTCTATCTTTTATATCGTCAAAACTATCGTTTGTATCTTTTATATCTTTTATATCAAAAATATCAAGAATATCAGATATATCGTCGCAAAAGTACAACGCAATAAAAAAATCTCTATCTTTTATATCGTGAAAACTATCGTTTGTATCTTTTATATCATTTATATCGGAAATATCAAGAATATCAGATATATCGTCGCAAAAGTACAACTCATCTCATCTCTATCTTTTATATCGTCAAAACTATCGTTTGTATCTTTTATATCTTTTATATCTTTTATATCAAGAATATCAGATATATCGTCGCAAAAGTACAACTCATCTCATCTCTATCTTTTATATCGTCAAAACTATCGTTTGTATCTTTTATATCTTTTATATCAAAAATATCAAGAATATCAGATATATCGTCGCAAAAGTACAACTCATCTCATCTCTATCTTTTATATCGTCAAAACTATCGTTTGTATCTTTTATATCATTTATATCGGAAATATCAAGAATATCAGATATATCGTCGCAAATTTACAAATCACTTAATATATCTCTATCTTTTATATCGTCAAAACTATCGTTTGTATCTTTTATATCAAAAATATCAAGAATATCAGATATATCGTCGCAAAAGTAGGCCTACATCTCAGTAAAAAAATCTCTATCTTTTATATCGTCAAAACTATCGTTTGTATCTTTTATATCTTTTATATAAAAATATCAAGAATATCAGATATATCGTCGCAAAAGTACAACGCAATCAAAAAATCTCTATCTTTTATATCGTGAAAACTATCGTTTGTATCTTTTATATTATTTATATCGGAAATATCAAGAATATCAGATATATCGTCGCAAATTTACACTCACTTTTTAACTATATCTCTATCTTTTATATCGTCAAAACTATCGTTTGTATCTTTTATATCAAAATATCAAGAATATCAGATATATCGTCGCAACAGTACATCTCAATCAAAAAATCTCTATCTTTTATATCGTCAAAACTATCGTTTGTATCTTTTATATAATTTATATCGGAAATATCAAGAATATCAGATATGCAAAAGTACAACTCATTTCATCTCTATCTTTTATATCGTCAAAACTATCGTTTGTATCTTTTATATCTTTTATATCAAAAATATCAAGAATATCAGATATATCGTCGCAAAAGTACAACTCATCTCATCTCTATCTTTTATATCGTCAAAACTATCGTTTGTATCTTTTATATCTTTTATATCAAAAATATCAAGAATATCAGATATATCGTCGCAAAAGTACAACTCATCTCATCTCTATCTTTTATATCGTCAAAACTATCGTTTGTATCTTTTATATCTTTTATATCAAAAATATCAAGAATATCAGATATATCGTCGCAAAAGTACAACGCAATCAAAAAATCTCTATCTTTTATATCGTCAACACTATCGTTTGTATCTTTTATATCATTTATATCGGAAATATCAAGAATATCAGATATATCGTCGCAAATTTACAACTCACTTAATATATCTCTATCTTTTATATCGTCAAAACTATCGTTTGTATCTTTTATATCAAAAATATCAAGAATATCAGATATATCGTCGCAAAAGTACATCTCAGTAGAAAAATCTCTATCTTTTATATTGTCAAAACTATCGTTTGTATCTTTTATATCATTTATATCGGAAATATCAAGAATATCAGATATATCACATTGAAATAAATGTGTCACTTGTATCGGCAATAAATATATCTAAAATATCATTTATATCGTGGTTAAATCGTAAAATATCAATTACATCCCCTATCTCTTTGTACACATTATATCGTCGCCGTCTATCAAAATGACCAACTGTGCACCTAACTCTTACCAGGGAGGTGTTAACCTCCCTGGTTTTACTGACAAATAATCAGAACGCAAGCAAATAATTAGAGACATTTGCTTGGACGTTCTAACAGACTATGGTTTTCCTTTTATTCACGAACCTAATATTTCCCTTTTGATTTAATTATATTATTTTTTTAATGTTGTCCATCCATTTATTATTTCAATAATTGAGATATATTCACAATAATAATCTAGTACAGAACATACGTAAAATACGCTTAAACAACGTTGTTGATATTTATAAACTTCAATGTGAATTATTTTAAACATCAAAATAGCAGGCGATAATAATCCCATAACAGCCACTACTGCGTGCTGCACCCCACACATACAGATGAATGAACTCTAGTACGTGCGTACGTTGACACGGTTGGTGTGTGTTTGTTTAGTATACAGTATGTGTACTCAGAGATATTGTTATGTAACAACTTCCTGCCTGTTGTACACAGTTGGAATACATGTAGGGTTGAATTTATTTGTGGTGTGATTTGTATTCTTTTATAACTCCTTTAATTCCTATACATAATGATATCGAGAAGAATGTCACCCCTCCTATTTGGGGTTATAGTTATAATAATAATAATAATCATAATAATAATGGCATATACCATCCTTTGAAAAAAGTCAGGAATTCCGAATTCCTCTGGGATTCCTCTACATTCCTCTGAGTTCATTCTACTCAGCATTGTTCAGCTGTAATGTAGTAGAGGTCTAATTAAATGGGGTCACAAACACCAGGGAGGTGTTTGCATACATGTGTATGTATGGGAGGGGGGAGAAGATATATTGTAAACGAGGCAAAGGTTGGTTTATTCCGTATTATAGAACAAACGGGATATATTTAAAAAGTGGGGTGACGGGAATTAGACGCAGCATGTGAAGGGCGGGAGGGGTGGGGGCGGGAAAATATATATTGTAAACAAGACAAATGTTGGTTTATTCCGTATTATAGAACAAACGGGATATATTTAAAAAGTGGGGTGACGGGAATGAGACGCAGCATGTTGGGGTGGGGGGGGGGGAAGATATATTGTAAACAAGACAAATGTTGGTTTATTCAGTATTATAGAACAAACGGGATATATTTTTTTTAAAAGGTGGGGTGACGGGGATGAGACGCAGAATGTGGGGAGAGGAGTGGAGGCTGGAAAAGATATATTGTAAACAAGACAAATGTTGGTTTATTCCGTATTATAGAACAAACGGGATATATTTAAAAAGTGGGGTGACGGGAATGAGACGCAGCATGTGGGGAGGGGGGGGGGGTGAGAGGGGTGGTGCGGGAAAAGATATAGGTCTATTGTAAACAAGACAAATGTTGGTTTATTCCGTATTATAGAACAAACGGGATATATTTAGAAAGTGGGGTGACGGTGATGAGATGCAGCATGTGGGGGGGGGGGGGGGGGGCGGGGGGAGAAGATATATTGTTAACAAGACAAATGTTGGTTTATTCCGTATTAAAAATTAAGACATACTCCAATTTCAACCGGACTTGTTTTATCATATGTGGATTGATGAGCCAAGAAAAAAAGTCAATCACTCTGGCAATGTCAGAGGACAAGGGGTCACTAGAGGTCAATGAACTTTACAAGGCAAAACATTAAGACATACTCCAATTTCAACCGGATTTGTTTTATCTTAAGTGGATTGATGAGCAAAGAAAAAAAGTCAATCACGCTGTGAAGGTCAGAGGTCAAGAAGGGGTCACTAGAGGTCAATGAACTTTATAGGGCAGCCACTTGACCCCATAGAGGAATCAGGAAATCAGGGTTTTTTCCACCAGAGACAGGATTTCCGAAATAAATTTGGTCACCTATACAATTGATCAATTTTGACCCCATAGAGGAATCAGGAAATCCGGGAGTTTTTTCCACCAGAGACAGGATTTCCGAGTTTTTTTTGGTCACTTATACAATTGATCAATTTTGACCCCATAGAGGAATCAGGAAATCCGGCTTTTTTTCCCTACTGAAGACAGGATTTCCAGGAAATTTCAGTGCATATCAGGAAATCCGGGTTTTTTCTGATGAAAATGTTATTCCTCAGTCCTCCTTCACGCTATTGTTGCCTGGATTTCCGGACTTTTCATGTTGTCAATATGTGGATTTCCGGGTTTTTAAAGCAACACGTCTTCATATCCTCTATGGGGGGAGGGCATAGTTTATCTGGAATAGCCCAATGTTAACATTTTCCTTATACTATTGACATTCCGTATATGATAATACACTGATTGGCATATCCGTCGAACGTGTTGCTAAAATAGTATATACTGCATTAAATTTAGGGATTGTTTCTTTATTTTGGTTAATTAAAGCTCATTAGCACACGATTTTAATTTACCAACAGCGATATTCTAATCGAGGAGACAACACCCGCCATGTCTATACCAATCGCATGCTCCACATATGGAAACGTGGTCTCATTTGCTGATTTTACCCCCAATTACACTCTTAAGCATGGGGCCGACTTTCATATTTTCTGGTAATTGTACCCATAGCGAGAAATCTGTTGAGTGTGGATACTAGGTCTCGCTTCTTATTTGATAGTAAATACATTTCTCTAACCAATTATGTAAACATAATCTAAAATAATAGTGACGTTCTCACGGCAGAGGCTTTTTGCTGCACCTATATTTCACGATTTCTCAATGGCCCTGATCAAAATATTGTAAGTTTTTGCAGGTATTTTGGCATTGATGGCGCTATAACGTCTTACCGGTAGGTTCTAGTATATAAGTCTCACATGCCATTCTGGAGATTTTTTTAATAGCTTCAATTTGATATAAAACTCATTATGATTGGTTCTATCGTATTGGCGGCAGAGCATTTGCAAAACAACGGCCAATGGTAGGACCTGTTTGACCTTCGTCGTCAAACCGGAAGCATACATTTCCAGTGTGGGTTTCACTCGTATTGTTCATTCCGATATCATCCAGATTCAATTTCTGACTGACTGACTGACTAAGTGTAAATGTTGAACCATTAAAGATGTTATAGTTTCAGATTATAATTAATTATATAAGAATTAATTTTGTCTTGTTCTTTTATACGTTGAGTTCATTTTCGTATTGCTCAAGTAGGGAACTCCCCCATGCCTAATAATGGTATAGTCCAAGTAATTGATATACGCTGTGTGCACTGACCATTGTATTTGAGCATACACACTGTACCGCTGTGTAGCAATTCTTTTATGAGACAATTGGCCTTAAACGTTTCCATATGCACGATAGGGGTAACGGAATGTCTTACGGGAAGCACTTTTCTCGGGTTTTACACTGTACCACCTTTATTTCAATTGGTTATACACCACCTCCTTTTGGTCCATAAAAAATGAAAATTAAACCAATTCAGTATGTGATCCAAATGCTTTACCCCTTGTCAGTCAGCACGCAGGTATCGCTTTCAATGAGTGACCTTGCTGATTTCTAACCCACGCAAAGATCGATTTCAGGATGTCAACCTTGCGCTAAAACCTTATGAGAAGTTTGTTTTCCCTGAATTAATTGAGGTAGGGTTAGCTGGCAGCCATGATGGCGAAGTAGGTGGATTGTTCGTAATTTTCTCTATAATATGATGCCAAATCTGACATATTTGGTCCACAAACAGTGATTTTATCGCTAATTTTAGAATTTAACAACTTTCGTGACTTTGCTTCTTGTAACTTTGCTTCTTGTATTCACTTGACCAGACTAAAATTCGTACGATATTTTAAGAGAAATTTCCGTACTAACGGAATCTTAAGCTTTAATTTCATATCAAAAACATTGATGCCCGACTTCTTTTTTGATAAGAAAAACCGAGTTTGATTTTCACCGATTTTCAGTCAGACAACGAAACTTACGATCCCCCGTTAGGCCTCGCCAACTTGATTTTTAGTTTCCCGTAACACGCCCGCGCTTCATTTTCATGCCCGCGTTTGAATTCATTATTGAAATCTTTGAAAAAAAATACAGTTTTTCCAATGAAAACGTCCGAATTCATGCATTTTGTGTGATGAAATTGTGAAATGTTTATTCATTTTAACCAGAATAGCCTTTCTGTAAAAAAAAAATCATATGACATTGTGCAGAGCAGAAGGATCGATTTCGAACCCGGACCTCCCGCTCCCAAAGCGAACCCTTTACCATCTGAGCTATCAAGCGAATCTGAATATAAACGTGAGATTTAAACAGTTGATCAACAACCCATCGACGCTACGAAATGAATTTAGATCGAGACAAGATTCGAGGACCTATATTATAAGCATTCACTTGACCGGACTAAATAATTTTATAAAATTGTAAGCATGTTTCTAGTTACAAAAGACTATGAATATTATGATACGATGGATAAAATTGATGCCTGATTCTTCAGAAGTGACTTTTTTACCGTGGATTTGGCTTTAGTTTCGTCAAGTTTTTCTTGAATTCGGGTTTGTGTGACTGCAATAGTTTGCACCGAAAATACAACATGTCATGAAGTTCACAGATAATATTAGATAATATTATTTGCATAATATGCCTTTTTATTATACAATTTCATGACAAATGTGTTTGAAATGTGTGATTATAATCATGAAAAGGGCTCATTTACATCGTGCTATTACGAGGTCAACTATGACTGCGAAGACGTATCGCTACGGGTGAGTACTTCCGGGTCGCTTTGCTGGGTTAGAAAAGGAACGGCTTTTCGCGTGGCTGCATACTGACTGTTGTATGTAGGGGTGTGCATGACTGCACACATAATGGCATGTGCAGTGCTGATTTAAATGCACGTTCCCTGTGGTTATGCCTGGTGAATCATTTGTTTGCATACAAATAAAGCTAAGAGGGCGTGTAGAAATGCATACTCATTGCTTAAATATGTGCAGTTTAAAAGCAAAAACAAAATCATAAAATGTTCTCATACCATTTTGTTGTGTATGTCTTACGCTTTAATTTGATAGGTCACAAACCCATATTAAAGGTATGGTTATGTTCAAATTAAGTCTCGAATATAGGTACTTAATTATGCAAATATTTAAATAAAGAGAAAAATACAAAGAAATGTTTTAATTTGCTCATACAAAAATGTCGGAATTATGAATATGCACATTGTATCTATTCCCAGGCTTCCATGATGTACACATCTTTAGATAAAAAGTCAAATGTGTTTTGGACTAGACGCTAATTAAATATGCATAACATATGCAAATGAGCTTAATTAGCAAAATAGTTGTAATACAAATTGGCGTTGAGGCTTTGATGTCATGTGTCATCAAACTTGACTTAATTGGAATAAATTGTTGTTGTTATTGTCATGTAAGTGATGTTGGTTAAAACGGGCATTTATGGTAAGTTGCACTGTATTGGCATTTTTGTACGGTCTTTTTAACTGTTGAATAAAGATTGATTGAGAAAAAAAATTAAGATTATTAAAGATTTCCAATGCTAAATATCTGTGAGAGATTAACAACTTCTTGGAAAAAGAAATCTTGGAATTAGGTATACTTGATTGAATCCATTGACAATTAAACAATTGTGAATTTTCTTTCTGAAAAGAAGTCGGAAACAGATGGCCCACTATATGAATGCATTGATCTGCATCAACTATTTCCAATTCAAATTACCTCCGCGTACATATTTTATGGGGATTTGAAGTACCATTATTTTCTTCAATTCTACACAATTTATTTAAGCAAATAAGCTCAAGCTCAATACGCTTTGGCGAGTTCCAAAAAAATGTTGAATGGGGATTTGAAGTAGGCACATTAATTTCTTCAATTATATGAAATTTAAGCAGATAAGCTCAATACGCTTTGTTGAGTTTAAAATATGTTGAATGGGGATTTGAAGTAGGCACATTAATTTCTTCAATTATATGAAATTTAAGCAGATAAGCTCAATACGCTTTGTTGAGTTTAAGTTGTTAAGTTTAGGCTTTACAAATGCGTGTTTCTATAGCTGCGTTCAGACAGGCGTAAATTCGTCTAGAGTAAAATCGGATTAACGATTGTCCATGTTAAACTTCCGAGTAGTGACCGTGTGGACGGCACCCGTGTTAACTAATCCGACCTTAATCCGACCTGATTTAATCCTGAGATTTCTCAGGAGTAACGCGCTTAATACGAGCTGCGGTTAGGATTAGCACGCCCGTGTGGATGCACTTAACACGATCCGGCATAAACCTTCGCCAATGCTGTAACGATGCCACAAACGCATCCGATGCTGCTCATCCCTATCAGATCGTCTGCCTTGAAAAGATACCGCTGTTGCTATCAGCATAGGCATTAAATCTTGTATACCACCATCCGAAAAGAGGCGAAAAATTAGTAACAAAAGAGAAATTTCGATCTTGAATTCATGTTTACAAGCGAGCGATAAATAAACCTAGCTGAAATAACCGACAATTTGGAAATAACGGAATAAATCGTATTGTAAACTGGAAACCAATGCTTAGTACCAGGCTGCCGAAAACCCGGGGGGCGGTCAGTGAATATACCAAGCGGGTACACATGCGCGTCCAAGCACCTCTGAAATGGTCCATAAATGGCGTAAACCAGAACACTATTTTGATACCCCTAAATGGCGTAACACATACAAACCCTACCCTAAACGGTGTTACCAACACTCAATAATGTACCCCTAAATGGCGTAATATAGCAATGCTCAAAATAATCTTAATTCATAATCATGTGACATTCATACAGATATGCATACACATATGCATGTGATATGGTATATATGTGAAAAGTCACACATATAACAATTAGTACCCCTAAACGGCGATACCTCGATGCTGGAAAGAGAGAGAGGAAGAGGGGACAAACGAAAAAGCAAAAAGAAAAGGGTGGGGGACAAGGCTTGAGGGGAGGCATGCGAGGGACATAAGAACGTTTGGAGTTTATTGGAAGTTGGTCGGGATACATACGCGTACGTTCGTTGACGAGAAACCTGATATTTTGGAGGTATCTATATATATAGTATAACTTTCTTTCTGGCATAGGCATATATCAAAAGCCAATATTGATCGGAAATAAAGTGATTGCATTTCAATAGAATATTGCTCAAAGGTGCATACCAAATGGGTTCCAAAATTGGAAAAAAATCCAATTCAGACTCCCCCTGTTGAGCTTTTAAACAATCTATACTTAAATCAAGAAAATATCATATGCTCAACTTCTTTCTTGCATTGATAAAAAAAAATGATTGGAAATAAAGAGGTGGCTTTTCGATAACATTTTGGTCAAAGTATACACCAGATCGCACCAAATGAGTTCGAAAATTGAAGAAGAAAAAATGTACTTCACAGGGGGCCACATCCCTCTCAGACAACCCCTGTCCAAGCATAGCTCGCTTAGATGGTACCAGCACAATTTCATTTTTTTGGGCCCCCCTAAAACTTGGCTGGATCCGCGCCTGAATCCCTGCTAGGGCTTTGCCCCTGGACCACACGCAGATGTCGTGCCCCCCCCCCCCCCCGGATAACAAGGCTGAGTTGTAAAGCATAATGGGTTAAAGGTCACACAGGGGTCACTAGGGGTCAAAACGTGATTTTCACTTAAAACGCATTTGCAATTTAGTTAAATGACCTAGGATCGTCAGAATTTGTCAACATATTCCTTTTGATCGTACGCATATAAAATTGTTTGGTTTTTAAAATCACAAAATAGTTGGGGTCACTAGGGGTCAAAATGTAAATTTTCAATCCTCGCACTAAAAATGCTATTTTTCGAGAGAAAATGACCCATGATTATCAGAATTGGTCAAAAGATTCCATGGATCCATGTTCATATGGGTTAAGCGACTAAAAGTGACATGTCATATGGGGTCACTAGAGGTCATTGACCTAAACAGGGGTAAAATGTAAGACATGCTCCGATTTTGATGTATCATTGTGTAGGTATTGATGAGACAAGAAAAAAAGTCAATCATTATTTTGAGGTCAAAGGTCAACAAGGGGTCACTATAGGTCAAAATGTCAATTTTCACTCCAGTCACTCAAAATGCTATTTTTCGAGTGGAAATGACCGATGATTGTCAGAATTGGGCGAAAGATTCCTTGTATCCATGTACATGTAGGGTCGTCAGCGATTAAAAGTGACATGTCCAATGGGGTCACTAGGGGTCATTGATCTAAACAGGGGTAAAATGTAAGACATGCTCCGATTTTGACCGGATTTGTTTAATCTTTTAGGCATTGATAAGACAAGAAAAAGTCAATTATTATCTTGGGTTCAAAGGTCAGAAAAGGTCATTTGGGGTCAAATTGACTAATATCCGTGATCTATGATCACAATTTATATCTAGTTTAAACTGTTGTTGTGTTATTATGGTTGTTTAAAAATCATATTAAGTAATTCTTCATTTTGATTCAATTTAAAGAGCAATAACGGATCGTCACGCATGAGCGACCCCAAGGACATTTAAATAGGTAAGCTATAGCTTAGACTTCTTTTTTCATATTGGGGATGTAATTTCTTACAAACTTGGTAAAAATGATATAGTCCCTTACTGTTTAACCTCACCAAATCCCTTCTCCAATGTGAAAATGAAATTTAAGGCATTGCTAATTCACCATACCGCTTCATTAGCTATTTAGAAGTCCCCTATACACTTGTCAAATAAAACAATGCGTGGGGTCACACAAGTGTGACGAACTTCTTTTCCCTATAAATTGAATTAAAGTGAATACATATTAATGATGTGTACAACCATAACTAGCCTATATAATAACATAATTGAAATGACTAAAATGGTGTGCAATGGCATCCAAGAATGGGACATTTAAATGGCAAAAGAAACAATAACACTGGGGACCGACGTTTCGGAATGATAAAACAATTCCTTTAACTAGGTACAGGGTGTCTCAAAAAAAATGACTCTGTTTCATGACGGTGTAATTCTAATTATAATCATTGGACCAAGACCAATTTAGTCTCAATGTAAAGCCCAATTAACTATTATGATATCCTGAAAATATGAGATCAATCCGATGAAAAATAAGAAAACTAGAGTTTAAGTCTCAATGTAAAGCCCAATTAACTATTATGATATCCTGAAAATATGAGATCAATCCGATGAAAAATAAGAAAACTAGAGTATTTTGTGTAAACCATGTCATTTACTGGTTTGTACAATGGGAATTCACACAGTAACAGTCGAGTAACATGAAAGTGCTCGACTTGTAACTCAATGAACCATCCACAGTGGGTTCGAGAACTGTTTAACAAAACCTTTTTTTAATTTTCACAGAATATATCATAATAATTAATTGGGCTTTACATTGAGACTAAATTGGTCACGGTCCAATGATTATGTTAAGAATTACACCGTCATGAAACAGAGTCTTAATTTTTTTTAAACACCCTGTATAGGACAAGTTAAAAATACACAACTCTCTCTGAACAGCATAGACTATATAGACTCCATTTGGATCCATCCTTGGTGCCCCCTGATACGCGGTTGGTTGGAACTGATTTGTCTGCCTTTTCAGCTATACAGGGTGAGTCAAAAAGAAGTTTACCCGGATTGGTGATGTTTTAGAAGGCATACAAATGACACTCGAGAGTTCAGTAAAGCATATATTTAACAAGCATTCTCTCCTGCTTATTAGGAAAAAGGAATGACACAAATTGAGCATTGCTAAGAGGAGTTATGTCTATTTTAATAAAGGTACTCATTTTGCAAGCTGTCCACGGAATACTTGACCAAACAAATGTCTCGAGTATCAAAACTCAAAACTCTCGAGTGTCATTTGTATGTTTTTTAAAACATCACCAATCCGGGTAAACTTCTTTTTGACTCACCCTGTATAATAACAGTTACAAAAGAGAGAAACACATTTTTTAGTAGACAAGAGATTATGAGAATACATGCGTTTCTTTTCAATAAGCTGTAATAACACACACATTTTTTAGCACTTTGTCAAAAAGGCGAAATCATCATGTCTTACATAATGATGTGTTAGATAAATCCAATATTCACGATCTAAAATTCTAATAAAAGGGTACAGTATAACAAAGATGGTGTAATAACAACAGACTTTAATCCTATTGATTTTGATAATGAAGAAATTGAATGAACTTTGGGCATCAATGGGTACTAATCATTTTGGGACAGCCTGTACTTGGTGAAATCAATTTTACTCAGAGCGTGTTTCTGCTGGGGATGAAACCACTAATAAACGCTAAGAGCGTGTTTCTGCTGGGGAAGAAACCACTAATAAACGCTAAGTTTGCCCAGAAGAAACAGGCAGAACCCGGCAATAATCGGTTTTTTTTGGTAATCCAAAAAACCTTCACAAACCAGGTTTGACACCGGCAATAATCGGCAATAAACCCAATAGAAACAGAAAGGCGATTCTTAGCGGTTTGCGCCGTGAACCGTGTCACGCTGGGTTATACACATTATTGTAAAGCAATCTTTTTCAGGTGCGGTGGCATTGTTTGGTTTTACAAAAGGTCAAATGCCGCGGCCCATCGACTAGGATCGATAAACTTAGCGGAAACAGGGGGATTAAAAACTGACCGATTGAAACTTAGCGTTTATTTATGGGCGGCCAAAGGGGTCAAAATGGTCTAAAATGGAGAAAGGTCTCAGTAATTCAGAGAACGGTGTCTAGAATGTAGAATGGGGATGGGGGGTGGGGGTAGCGATGAAGTTGTCAACATCCCCCCCCCCCCCCCCCCCCCCCCCTGGGTACGCCACTGGTCAACGCTACGGGAGACGGTGGGGGAGTGACGATGGGAGGAGTTAAGGTGGTGTTAATGTGGGTTGGGGTTAAGGTGGGGGATTAATGAAGGTGGGGTTAAGGGGTTGGTTAAGGAGGGGGGTTAAGGTGGGGGATTATTGTCAGGGTTGTGGGTTAAGGTGGTGGTAAGTTGGGGGTGTTAAGGTTGGGGGTTAAGGTGGGGGAGTTAAGATGGGAGCAGTTAAGGTGGTGTTAAGGTGGGTTGGGGGTTAAGGTGGGGTTAAGTGGGTTGGTTAAGGTGGGGGATTAATGTCAGGTAGGGGGTTAAGGTGGGGTAAGTTGGGGGTGTTAAGGTGGGGGAGTTAAGATGGGAGGAGTTAAGGTGGTGTTAATGTGGGTTGGGGTTAATGTGGCGGTTAAGGAGGGGGTTAAGGTGGGGGATTAATGAAGGTGGGGTTAAGGAGGAGTTAAGGTGGGGGATTAATGTCAGGGTTGTGGGTTAAGGTGGTGGTAAGTTGGGGGTGTTAAGGTGGGGGTAAGGTGGGGAATTAAGATGGGAGGACGGTGAGATAGTGCCAGGGTTTCTTAATGTTTCTTAATTACTGAGACCTTTCTCGATTCTAGACAACTTCCTCAAAATTACTGAGACCTTTCTCCATTCTAGACACCGTTCTCTAAATTACAGAGACCTTTCTCGATTCTAGACAACCTTTCTCTAAATTACAGAGACCTTTCTACATTCTAGACACCTTTCTCTGAATTACTTAGATCTTTCTCCATTTCTAGTCACCTTTCTCTAAATTACTGAGACCTTTTTCCATTTTAGACCATTTTGACCCCTTTGGCCGCCCATATTTATTAGCGTTTACATTTTGCAGTGCCAAAATAAGCCACCCTCTAATATTTTGGAATAGTCCGAAAGGTCCTTTTAGTATATATATGCTGAGCTGATGATGCCATCACTTCACTGACACGACAGCGCTCTACTCAGCCTCTCTTTACATTTTACAGGTATGTGCAAATTATTGTATAATGCTATATGGGCCATTCCACAAAAATGGGACCACTTCAGCTTTGGAAAATTATGAAAATAAATTGTTTCAAATCTGCTTACTTTGATTGTTTTTGATAACCCAATAGAACAATAATGTTTGCGAACACCACTGCTCACATTTTTACGCACGAAACCATGTAATTCAGGTGTTTTATATGTTTTTCACACGGTGAACGGCGTTATCTAGTGTCATATTGCATTGGCAGTGTCATTGCATCCCTAACTAAGTCCGATTTTTTTTTTTTCGTTGAGAGGTCTCCCCATAACAATATTTGACAAGCTATGCGACAGAAGAATGAATTTCATTTTTAGCCTCAACAAATATATTGCTATGAATCAACGCTTTTGATAACTATGTGCTTTCAATTTTGTACCTTTTTCCAAAACTTGTTTTGTCAATTTTACTCTAGTAGAAGAATATTCCCTTATGTAATGTATATTGTTATATTTTCTTTAAGCCCAACATTGAAATTGTGTGTCATTATATAAAGATAACTTGATATGCTATTTTTAATGGTATTGTTCTTGGATAACGCCGTTCACGTGTATGATAGTTATGGGATTGAAACAAAGATTGACAATTGAAACTGACATTAATCATGTAGCTGTTGCAGAAACTTTATTTGTTTATCAATTTCAATACTAAAAAATGATTTAAACCACATATTTGGGCTGAATTTCCCAATATTGACCGTCAAACAATGGTCAAATATTTAATTTTCTTTAAATGTTGTATATAGCTTGCATTTTCGTTTAAAAGGGATATGTACCATTACATTAACTATTGTATTACATTACATGCACACTGCATCGCATATTGTGAAGTTCTATTTTTTATTGATAATGGACATTTTAGGGTGAATTCCATTATCCCTGTGAACAGCGTTATCCATGGTTATCCTTAGTCTTTGACTCCTTGCTACCATAGATTTTGGTACTTACTCAGGCAAGTACACTGCCGCCCATAAGTATTTCTCCCCCTGGAAGCTTGCAAGTTATCACTGTGTTGTCGGCAAAGTATTAAACCATCAGACCCAATTACCATTTCATTGTGTTTATTGTACATTTAATACCATTAAATTCATGTTTCCTATTCAGATTCATGATTTTAATGCTTTACAATTCATGATTTTATCGAGCAAGTCAAAATTCCAATGTAAAATCGCCGTAGTAAATCACCTCATGAATATCAATTAGCTCATTATCGGCAGTGTAACGCTATAGGAAATTTTCAACTGAGATCAACTGGTGATGGAAAACTCCATGTGCAGAACTTTATAAATTATATTTGGCATGCGCAGTTTATTGGAATACCTTCAGAAGGAACCATTCCAGCTTGAAAGGGTTATTTTTGTGATGAAGGTTTATGTTTTTGGCAGATATTCATCTTTATTTAAGGCACATCTAAAATTATTTTCAATACAATCGGGCTGAAATAACATAGAGAACCAGCAAAATTACAAAGTGTGCATGCACGTAGTTCATTGACCTATTTGCTCCAGTGACCTAACAAACCACGTTATCAATAGAATGATTCAAAGCAGTAGAATTTCCCACTATTTCATCTTCACAAAGGACCGCTCAATAAACAACATACCAAGACATAATAAATCCTTCTTCTACTATGCGACCCGTTTCTTCTCAATCCCAAACAATAGGGAGCTAGACTATCCTATTCAAATCAGATGAATAGGATACTTATTGTGTCCATACTCTAGCAGTACTTATTTACAGTCAATGGGTCCCCGGTGCTTTTTAAACTTGCCGAATTTTCGTTATTACGGCCCAATATGATTTGCTTTTAAAAAGATGAATTTCTGCCAAAAACATAGTTCGACGTCAGAAAAATAACTTGATATAGCTGGAATGGTTCCTTCTAAAGGTATTCCAAAAACTGCGCATGCTAATTATCATTTATAAATTTCTGCGTGTGGAGTTTTCCATCACCAGTTGATCTCAGTTGAAAATTCCCATAGCGTTACACTGCCGATAATGAGCTAATTGATATTCATGAGGTGATTCACTACAGCGATTTTACATTGGAATTTTGACTTGCTCGATAAAATCATGAATTGTAATGCTTTTAATTCATGAATCTGAATAGGAAACATGAATTTATTGGTATAAAATGTACAATGAACACAATGAAATGGTAATTGGGTCTGATAGTTTAATACTTTGTCGACAACACAGTGATAACTTGCAAGCTTCCAGGGGGAGAAATACTTATGGGCGGCAGTGTATGTAAGGTGGAAGCTAACCATCTCTTGAAACACAGACTTTATCAGACCATAGAAATAGTAGATACTGAGGGAACAACAATGATCCATGATTAAAGCTTCAATCACATTGCCGAGCTATAACATTGATTGTTATTTAAATCCTATTAGAGACATTATCCTAGCTTAGCGTAACGTGATAATGCAATTCTTGTATAGCATGGAATTAGTAGTGTGTCCGTTGGCGGTAGTTTTGAACAGGTATATCAATAACGTTGTTGAATCTGAATACATTAAAAGTATATAGCAATAGTATCATGATGTGTTTGTGTCTGCTGATATCGGTCCTATAAGAAAACCATATTGAATTATATGGACCTTGATATTTGTGGCAGAGTATTTTTGGCTTATAAAATGTGATTGTCTTTGATGCATTATATCAGGAAGGGGCAGTCTGTGGCACTCATATGGTATATTTGATTGTGTGCTTTGTTAATTTAGGTATGATTTGCGAGCAATTTAATTACTCGCATGTAATCGGAATATTTAAATATTATTAATTAATGAAATGTTATCATATATAATTTGTCAAAACAGGTCAATATTATCGTATTGTGTTATTCAATGAGTCATACTTGTTGCCATTTGTTTATAATACATTTAACAAATAAACATTTCCAATTGCAATATATCAGCGCGTCGCGTGAGTTTTTGAGCATTTATTTCACATAGAAATGTATAAAGCAAAATGTGTATGCACAACTTTCGAATTGATTATAGTCGGCAATATGATCCAACACATAGGGCACGTGGTCACAGGTCACTAATAGGTATATCAAATAAGGTGGGATCGTTTCAAAAATCCTACAATCGTGATACGTGTCTCTATTTTAAATAGAAGTTGTCAAAAAACATAACATTTTTGGTATCATATTAAAGACAATTTATCCAGCTACCAAATAAAAAAAGAATTAAAGCCACGTGTTTAGCAACAGTGAAGTTATCAATCTAAACGTCGAGTGAGTCAAGGGTGGGATCGGTGGATGAGGCGCCGGTGGATGAGGCGCCCATAGGTTTCTACACAAAATAGTGGAAAACTAGAACTTTTGAAATTGATGCCATTTTAAAATTATACATAGGAAAGTTTTCAAACTTCTCATATGTGTTAATAACATGTGCCTGCTACTATAAATAATAATATTGAATTGTTATCTAGACATTCTGTACTAGAATATTATGTTCAATTCAGGGAGTGTTTTAATGTAAAAAAAATACAGTTTTATTCATTTTATTGATTAAACAATGGCCAAATCGCAGTCTCTCTATTTCATTTGTGTAGTAAAACCTGGGTAGTAAAACATTTAACTAAAAAAGCCAGAAGTGTTTCTTCACAGAATTGTTCATAGATTTATGAAAAATTTGCTATTTTGGACCACCCTGTATTTAAAATAAAAGGAACTTTAACGATATTCGTGTAGTTCATTTTGATAACCATTTTCTTTTAAATTAAATAGTCCATGCTAACTTAATTTCATAGAATATTATATACAAACCTTCATTTTATGCATTATTTCATCATAATTTGAGACACCCTGTACTTTTCTTGTGAACATTTTGGGCAAGTGATTCTTACCAAATTTGGTAGCACCTTCTACGGTTGTTCTGATTTTGGTGATTTTTGTACAAACTATCAAAATATTTTGTGAGGATCAAAAACGCTCAACTTTTTTATGTTCCACCCTATACAAATTTTACACACCCTGTATAATTTGATTCTTTTTTGCAAAAATGAAAAACCTTGAATCATAAGCTTTCCAACAATATATAGTTTGTGGGTCAATAAGTTTGTAAAACTTAAGTTTTGTCCCGTTTAATCAGATTTGGTGCATTTCTCAACATTATTAGAAGTGAAACATTTTTTGGACCAGTTTGTGACACTGACCACGTAGCAATGTTCAATCCTTTGTAAAGTTGAATAGATAATCGGATTAGTTTATCTCGTTGTTATTCCTTCTCCCTCTACTAATTCCCAGACTTAATCAGTCTATAAAATAAGTCCATGCTTGTAAAAAACTAATCTGTGGCAGATTGCGTAATCAGCATCCGTCTCATCTTGAAGGCATCTGATGTTTATGAATAGAAGTTATTGATTGCTCCGGAAATGCCAGAAAAGATAAGTAGGGATTAGGCCTATGTCAATTCATGCATGCCCAGCATAGGACAAACATGACAAAAGAATCAATAAACTTAATAAATGGATGAATAGAACTAGAAGTTATTGACCTCCCCAGGAGACTCAATTGCTTTAATAGACTATGGCCATGTGTTTTGAACTGGCCACCCAAAAAGGGTGGCGGCGTTGCATTTTTTGTGACGAATCATCCATCTCTCTCTATTAACTCAACAACTATATGTGGTAGAGCTATCGTTTAGGTGTTATTTGAAAGCTTATTTATCTAGCTACACTGTTTTTCTGTAACTATTTGGCTGAGATATGATTGATTATATTTCGAAAGTCAGGGTGGCGTCGTGTACAATCTCTATGGGGAATATAGAATATGTTCCCAATTCTACGTTCAAATTACAATAACTCCACATCTCTGTATGGTACAAACATATGATTTTGCTCTCATTTTATAGATTGTTTTATATTCTATAAGTTTCTGTTTCAACAAACGTGTCAACTATTACGTAACAATTGTAATCACGAATCGATTGCATAGTCATTGGCCTTTTCCCTATTCACTACACAGTGAACTTACCCTAATTCATCGGATTTACATACATGAATATAACAACAAAATTATTCAACCGATTATAGCAAAATTATACATTTTTGGAAAGCTCTCAAATAGGGGAATTCAGAAATCTCTCTTAAAATAGGATAGGGTGAATAGCCAAAAGAATATATGTGTAAACTCTAATAAATTTAAAATGTAAACGTTTGTGCTCATTCACTTCCCGATGTAGTAGCCTATATTTCAACAAGTTACCCTTGACAAACATTATGTTCTGATGGGTAAATTGCATGAGAAACTAATATGCACAGTAAAGTGATGATTGAGATAGGAATAAAAAAAACTGAGCTCTAATCAAAATATGAAAAAATTGATATTTTTTTAACATTCTTAATCACAACATGTTACCATTAGGTCCTATGCAAATTCCAATCGCATATTTAGATTCCTTGTGAGATTACCGTTCAGAATGAGTTGGAACAAGTAGTTATTGCGATATGCTAATTCGAATCTCAGATGGTGTAAAATGTAAAAATCTAGACATGCAACGGGAAGGGTGGCGAGTTCAAAACACATGGCCCTATGCAATAAGTCTGGTCAAGAAAATGGTTAGGTTATTAAATTGGTTCCCTTCAACACTATGCCTTGAGTAAGTACCAAAATCATAGATTTTGGTAGCAAGGACTAGGTTATCCTGACATACACACGCGCAATAAGCCTGACGAAAACACATACTCAATACTTGCTCAATAGAGCGATTTGGCTATGTGTAGCGCGGGAGTAAACACTCATATGAGCCATATATTTACATTTACAGCATATTCTAGAAGAAACCGTTTGGTTCACAAAGTGAAATGCGTTATATAGAACACGAAAGAAGAAGCAAACTCACTGTTTTCAATGTTTCGCTGCTGTGTCTAAACTTCTCAAAGATTTTCCAAAGAAGAAAGATTGTGCTCTTGCAAGATTTTCTTCAAATGAGGGTGATAACACTTTACAGGATAACGCCGTTCACGATAACGCCTTTCACGTTTTCATTCCTTTTCGGACCTTCTGCAAGCCATATGGTTGCATTTCTATTTGTTCGACAAATGGTGAGAAAAACATTGGACCTATAACATATTACCTTCTATGCGGTAACAGAATACCTACTTTACCGAGAAATATCGATCACGGAGTTCACAAGCTTAAAACAGTCGTTTGAAATACTGAACTTCAACATTTTTTTATAGCCTAAATGATGTGCCAGAGACTTTCGAGGTGATATGATTTTAATAGCGTGGTAGGTTTGCTATGGGATTGTTCATAAACGATTGCAAATTTAGTACATTCAGTTTATGTTGGAACGCTAGCTGTGCGGATATCGGAAATTACACACATTTCGTGGAAAGTTCATTTGATATTAAAAGTGCACGTTAAGATTAATGTAGGCAGAACTAAATGCCTTTATATTTTGGTTTGATACGTTTGCTACGTTTACTCGTACCAAAAAATTACAAACACTTGAATTGAGAATTAAATTCAGTAGCATAAAATTGAGACATCGAGCTGTGGAAACACGTGTTTTAGTTGTTTTGATGGCCTTTCAGTACAAATATGAACCTGATAATGTCATTCAAAGTATGGCAAACCATGGTGTTCTGAGTAGAACTCATCGAGTTTTACCATAATATTAATACACATTTGTGATATATACTTGCAGTAAGATTTCCCGGATCAAAGAATGATAAAAACCCAAGTGGTCCCATTTTTGTGGAATGGCCCATATGCATTGTTTTAACGGGTTCGCCGTCGGACAAATCTCACAATAATGCATTGTTACGTTCATCATTAAATTAAGTTAATCTCGAACTCCAGAGAAATACTGGACGTTTTCTATTTTCGGATTTGAATACCCAGGGCTTTTTGTTTATCATAAAATAGTATGGCATACGTACCAAGCGCAATACAATGATTGAATCCAAGACTTGGTCATGAAGTGAAGGGGTTAAAGTTAGGCCTACCCAGGTACATGTATGTTCTTTATTTCGGGAATTTTGAGGGCATTCTCCACAACACAAAATCTGTTTTTGATAATCTGAAGAACGAAATTGGTTGGTCGTGGCCGCGCAACAGGTTATTTTGTTCGTCGACTTATTTTAAGTATAAAGTAATTTATAAATTATTAGTCCTTGCTTCCAAAATCTATGATGTTGGTACTTACTCAGGCAAGTGTGTAAAGTGGAAGCTAATCTCTTGAAACACAGACTTAATCAGTCTATAAAATAAGTCCATGCTTGTAAAGACCTAAGGCTAATCTGTGGCATTGAGTAATCAGCATCCATCTCATCTATCTTGAAATGAAGGCATCTGATCAGACTGATGTTTATGAAAAAGTTATTGATTGCTCCGGAAATGCCAGAAAAGATAAGTATAGGGATTAGGCCTATGTTAATCCATGCATGTCCAGCATAGGACAAACATGACAAAAGAATCAATAAACTTAATAAATGGATGAATAGAACTAGAAGTTATTTACCTCCCCAGGAGACACAATTGCTTTAACAGACTATGCAATAAGTCTGGTCAAGAAAATGGTTAGGTTATTAAATTGGTTCCCTTCAACACTATGCCTTGAGTAAGTACCAAAATCATAGATTTTGGTAGCAAGGACAAGTAAATTATAGACTATAATAAAGTAATTAAATACTTCATGAGATTAACTGATGTAAGCATGTACATGTACGTATGGATTATACAAGACAAAAACAGTTCATTTGTAGCAGCATTTCCGGAATTAAATTTGTAGCAGCATTTCCGGAATTAAATTGGAAGTAAATCATTATCAATTAAGATCTGCTGATTCCAGAGGTCATTCACTTTATTATAAGTTGAATGTGTATACAGTTAGTATACTTTATTTTGAAATCGAAGTTGGTATTGAATATTAGGTAAATGATAATCTCCAAAACCTGTACTTCATTATAAAAAGTTGACTGCTCATAAAGTAAGTATACTTTATTTTGGAAATCGAAGTTGAAATCGAATATAAGGTAAATGAGATCACCAATATAATTCACTTTATTATAAGCTGACTGTGTATAAACTTAGTATAATATGTGAATACAAATAATAACTTGATGGAACTATTCTAGAAAAGGAGAATGTGTTATATAGAATCATGAAATGTCCCTATAAATTGTACACTTAAATTTCAGCAATGCTTTTAGGAATGCGATTCTGTCATCCCATAATGACAGCCAGTGCCATACAGCGTGTTTTTACTGAAAAAAAAGCAGGCATATGACTGCTAACGGATTAAAATCCCCCAGTAAAAACACACCACCACCGGCATTTGCCCGCTCATACCGGTTTATTTCTCCTGGATTTTAGATGCCTTTTATCCTTCGAAACCAAGGATAATAGCGGTTGAAACCGGTTAGGAAAAGCAGTCTTTCGTCAGTATAAACACGCACGGTTCCTGCTCAGCGCGTTTGCCGGTGGAAAGCGGAAGTGGGCACACGATGCACGATCACCTGACAATTAAATGCAAACAGATGTGTATGACCTTTCGCTGGCATTTATTATAATGAGGTCAGCGGCAGCCGGCAAGTTTGTTTATCGAACTGCAATAAAAACACGTCTCTCACACGAGCAACCGGCTTTTATCCTGCTTTTTATAAGACGGGTAAAAGCCGGTTTGCTTAATAAAAACACGCTGATTGTTAGCATCTGCACTATTTCACCGGGCTCATATTCCACGCTTGACAACATAAATACATATCTATGATATGGAGCGTGATTATTGTTTGATAGTCTTCTTGACCACCGAATTAGTTCCATATTGCTCTGTGTGGTTAGGAGGTCAAGTTCATGCGATTGTCTCAACTTGTGAGCACACTGGTTCATCCAAATGGACATTATCATACGCCATGTAACGCAGTGTCACGATATGGCAGCCAGAGCAGACCTAAATGCGCGGTCTACGCTCACACGATCTGGTTCACGCCCACACGATCAGGTCACGCTCACACGAGATCATGTGAGGGGCCCATAAGCGTCAGATTGCAAATCCAAACACCGTGAAACCTGGCTCTAGTTCGCGACTGTAATGATTTGTGTGTTGTGTACATGTACAAGTGTAACGAGTCTATCGTTGTGGTGACATGACATTGGTGAATACCTTTCATTATCAGATTGACATGACGTAACCAGGTGTTGAGGAACATAAAGTATAATAATATCGTAATATAAAGCATGTACATTTTGAAAGACACTTTCATCGTAGTGGCCTTTTATGTGCACTGGTTAGCAGCGGTCTCTTAATTCTCCGCCCTCTCCACCATCATTTAATAGGCCTATTCCAATTAATTAAAAGTATTTATACCAAATAATAAGACTTGCTTATGTTCTGTACAGATTCTACATTGGTGTTCAAACTATTCCTGTAATCCCAAGATTTTCAACGCTTTGGAGCATCATGAAGACTCTTTTTATCATCTGTTTAATTGTGAGCGTGGTTTGCGCATCTGCTGCATCAAACATTGATGAGATACGCCTACTACGCAAAATGGTACGTATACCCAGATGTTAACGGTAATCATATAAAAGTATAAACATTGATTTAATCCAACGGTTTTGGATTGAAAAAAAAAATCTTCTAATTATGATGCATTTTTCAAAATGATAAGATTAACATTCGCGTAACTGTAACTGACCAGGTAATAAATATGCTCTCAACTCCAACATATTGTTATACTCCTACATAAAAGTATTACATTTATTATAAAGTTGTAAGGAAATCATTGCATGTGAAGATTTAGAGAATAAAACATAGTTCTTAGCTGTTTTGCTATAGACGATGGTCTTATAATGTATAGGCTGTACCATATTTGGAGTCGTGTATGGTCGCCGCAGGCGGCCATACACGACGACACAAATATGGTACAGCCTATACATTATAAGACCATCGTCTATAGCAAAACAGCTAAGAACTATGTTTTATTCTCATTCTTATTTAGTTTATTGATTATTTTTAACTTTTATCATAAAAAACCGCAGTTTGTTAGATTTATTTTAAACAAACAACAACAAATTTCCCCCTTTATAAAATCGGCGAATCCAGCCAGCTGTTTTCCAACATCCTGCTTCAAATTAATCGCGTTCTTTAGCACACACGCACCTGTCATCGCTGCGTTATACCCACAACGCACACGGCGGCGACTATGTGTAGGGCACGCTAACGCGATGACGCGTTGATCATACGCGCTGAAGGTATTATTTTTCGAATGAATTAAACCCCGCCCCAAACCGTGCACCATTGTCTCATAATGCATGGGCGTGTCGGCTGAAAATCAGCCAAAAACCAATCAAATTGCCTGCTGACATCTCAAACCACACCCACTATATAAGAATTAATGACAATTAATGCCTAAACCAAAATAAGTCTGTTTTATTATTTTAACATTTTGGTCGTCTACACGCAGCCTTGGTCAGATTATTGATTAACTAGCGACAACTCACGGGTCGATAGTAAGATCATGGACTTATGGTATGAGGATTGGGGATGCTTCAATTGATCAATGCAGCCCATACACATACCTGTCACGCTGTCCTGCGTGTTCAAAACCCAAGTGGGAAAATGTTGCGTTTTTAATTATTAACCGATCTTCGTGAACAATATCTCAAATTAAAGAGGAATATTTTCTTTACAACTTCAAAATATAATAATTATGTTTACGTTGAAGTTATAGTGTTGGAGTAACTTACCTGGTCAGTTACTTATCTTGAGGACTGTATAAACCAATGATCAATACATCTTTCTGAAGATAAAAGCTCAGAGGTCACAGGTCACTATAAATAGGTATATCAAATAAGGTAGGATCGTTTCAAAAAATCCTTAAAATCGTGATACACGTCTCTTTTTTAAATAGAAGTTGTCAAAAAAACATTTTTGACAATTTATCCAGCTACCGAATAAAAAAAGAATAAAAGCCACATGTTTAGCAACAGTGAAGTTATCAATCTAAACGTCGAGTGAGTCAAGGGTGGGATCGGTGGATGAGGCGTCGGTGGATGAGGCGCCCATAGGTTTCTACACAATATAGTGGAAAACATGAACTTTTGAAATTGATGCCATTTTAAAATTATACATAGGAAAGTTTTCAAACTTCTCATATGTGTTAATAACATGTGCCTGCTACTATGAATAATAATATTGAATTGTTATCTAGACATTCTCTACTAGAATATGATGTTCAATTCAGGGAGTGTTTTAATGTAAAAAACAGTTTTATTCATTTTATTGATTAAACAATGGCCAAATCGCAGTCTCTCTATTTCATTTGTGTGAATCTTCGGTCCTTTTCTACCCTGGGTAGTAAAACATTTAACTAAAAAAGCCAGAAGTGTTTCTTCACAGATTTTTTCATAGATTTATGAAAATTTTGCTATTCAGACCTATTTTGGACCACCCTGTATTTAAGATAAAAGGAACAATTCGTGTAGTTCATTTTGATAACCATTTTCTTTTAAATTAAATAGTCCATGCTAACTTAATTTCATAGAATATTATATACAAACCATCATTTTACGCATTATTTCATCATAATTTTAGACGCCCTGTACTTTTCCTGTGAACATTTTGGGCAAGTGGTTCTTAGCAAATTTGGTAGCACCTTCTGCGGTTGTTCTGATTTTGGTGACTATCTTCAGCTAAACCCTAATTGTACAAACTATCAAAATATTTTGTGAGGAGCAAAAACGATCAACTTTTTTATGTTCCACCCTATACAAATTTTACACACCCTGTAAAATTTGATTCTTTTTTGCAAAAATGAAAAACCTTGAATCATAAGCTTTCCAACAATATATAGTTTGTGGGTCATTAAGTATGTAAAACTTTTAAGTTTTAACTTAAAAGTTTTGTCCCGTTTAATCAAATTTGGTGTATTCCTCAACATTATTAGAAGTGAAACATTTTTTTGGACCAGTTTGTGATTTCTGACCCAGAAGAATACTCGGATTAGGCCAAATATATATTTTGGTGTGTTACTTATGGAAAGAGGAAACTGGAGCTTTACGATTTATAAACCACGTTTCCAAAGGTATAATATAGACAAATTAAACATAATGTTGCAAAGCACAATCCAACTTTCAACATCAATGACATTAAAAATAAAATAAAATTGATGAAGGCATTGAACTCGAGTAATGACGAAGACAATTAAGTATTTGGCAAGTGAAAATTAATGATAAGCGTATTAACATCATATTTAATATTGTATACCCATGGACTTGGTATGCCTATACATTTAAAGTGCGGCGCGTTTAACCATAATACGTCCGATGGTCACACGAATCCTAAATTTTGAATTCGTATTGGAATAACACGTGATCGCGAATGTTAATCTTATCATTTTGAAAAATGCACCATGTTAAATTTAGTTTTTGACTTCCCATTGAAACACATGTGACCTTTGACCCTAAATCGAGGTCTAGGGTCATAACGTGCAACCTACGAACGTGGGATAAGGTAAAATATTGATCAGGCATATATTAGCTTCATTTTAAGCCACATTTCATCTGTGCCCTACATGGAGAGTGCTAGATTTGTTTTCTGAAGGAATAAAACATGCACGGCCTATAATAGTCTATACCATTTGAAACCGTTTACCTTAATTCGCCGACTTTCATGTAAAATTTCACGATTTGGTCATTTCGATGTAGATGACATCGAAATTATCAGCATCACTCGCCACACAAATTGCTTCAACCAAACGTCAATCTAACGTCATCATTCATCCGTGTTCCCATTCATTGCAATTCTGGGTTCTTTCCCCAATCGCTCAATGCCCCTTTAACTAACAAGCAGCACTGATAAGATTTATAGTAATAGTAATACCTGTATATTATACTTATATTATTTATATCATTTCAGCTACTTGAAGTGCTTGAATCCGAGGAAACAAAGTAAGAACCAAGAGGATATAGTAGTCTAGATAAATAGCTCCTTCATAAATATCGGTATTTTTTGCAATCATTTGGCGAAATACTAGCACTGTATTCTTGAAGTGTTATCTTTTTAATTTTCTTTATTATTATCAAACCCAAAAGAGTCCACGCTCCGTTAGTTAGGCCATCTAATCATATTGACATTGACCTTTGAAGAATTCTGTCGCCAGCATTTGATACCTCGTTTAAAGGCATGCGATCTTTTTCATGGAACGCCCTCTATCTTTGAGTTTTTCCTCTAAATGCAAATTTATTTGTCAAATTAGATATACATGTATAATACATGAAACTAAAATGATCGCCTACGTTATATACCACTGGTTACATAGTAACAGAGTTACTTCAAAATCATGGATTGATTGGGTTAAAACGAACATGATTATTTCTATTTCATGTACAATCTTCATATTTTTCATGGCCAAAAAATCATGTTTCACATGGGAAATGAATTGACACACCCTGTATATAAACGGGAACTCACCGTGTTTAGCTCTTTATTTAGATTAAAAGGCTAATCAGGTGAAAGGCTTGATGATCCCTCACCCTCCTCATCCGCCATCTGAGCATACCAAATTACCACCATTTCTTTCTTTATTTACTCCACCCATCATAATTATAGAGTTCAACGTAGCGAACATGTAGTAACTGGTACAGTGAAATGGTTCAACGAGTCAAAAGGATTTGGATTTTTAATACAAGATGAAGGCGGGCCGGATGTCTTCGTGCATTATAGCGCTATCGAAGGTGATGGTTTCAAGACTCTGCCGGAAGGACAGAAAGTGGCATTCACAATTGAAAATGGCCCAAAAGGTCCTCAGGCCGCTAAAGTACAACTAGTAAATTAATTAAAAGCGTCATCAATACGTTTTCAGGCTATACACTATTTCTATATAACACTCATGTATTTGACACATTAAGGTTTGTTTTATTGAAAATTGAAGCACGATAACAATATATTTTATTATATTTTATTTCAATTTATTACGTAAAATACGGTACGGTTATAGAGTGTGTTAAACATGTTTAAGAAATTCATACTGTTATACTATAAATAACATCATTTGGTACACCATGAATTTAAAGTTTGTATCAGTGGCATAGCCAGGGAGTCAAGGGGGGGGGGGGGGGGGGGGGGGGGGGGGGGGCAGAGTGCCGCCCCCCCCCCCCCCCGACAAAAAAATTGAGCGAACAAAATCGGGAGGTCAAAGAAAGAAGAAAAAAAGGAAAAGTAGAAAAGATGAGAGAAAAACTGTGTTTACCGGACTGTTTTAGCCAAAGAAGCATGTTTACCGGGCAGAAAAATAGAAGTTTTGCAGGGCACAACTGGTCGAATTCTGCCCGGAAAATGGAGCTTGCCAGCCCGGTAAAATTCGGGCCCCAGTCAGATCAAGCCTACCCAATTTTCCCCAAACAATCGAAAATGTTTGACTTTTCATGTCAAAATTACATCCAAAATTAAGCTTAAAATAGGTCTAAAATATCTAATTTCGGATCAAATTAAGCTAATTTCAGGCAATTTTGACATCAAAAGCCAGATTTGTTCTTGCTCTCCAAATAAGAAAGGATAATGGTGCCGCTTTGATTTGTTTTTCTTCTTTTCTTCTTTTTTTTTCTTTTTCTTGTATTTTGCTTTCTCCAAGCAAGAGTTTTATTAACAATCCTCACTTCTCTTACAACATCATTTTCATTCACACAAGTTCATACATTTGTTGTACATTTCTTACATTTAAATGTAATATTATCCCTCCCGGACCAGCCAAACAATTACGTGGTCATATCTACAATATTATCTTGAGATAGATATTGACCCACTGCTTTTAAGATTAAAATCTCTCAAATAGATGCGTCTCACATTGATTACTTGGTTTGGGTAGTCAGGAAAGGATCTTGGTATTATTATATCTATGTTAGTTTATAATTCCAACATAAATGTTGCATAGTACATGTTCATTGTTACAAATGCAATTGAAACTGAAATGTAGAAACCATCGACTCCAAAATCCAAATATGATATTGTTCGTTTATGTCACCCGAATAGACGATTCCAGTTAGCCCATTTCTTTTCATATTGTGTAAACTTGTGTATACATGTATTGTTTATTGCTGCAGATTTTTCGGCATTAAGATGAAAAATTAGTTCATATTTAAAAGCTGTTACTGGTTTTGCATTTTGTATTTTCGCCCAATATTATATGGATTTTGGCTAACAATAATACCAGATCAAGAGCAATTTCATTCTTTGTGCCTTAGATAACCATTAGAGGCGTTATATCGATATGTCTTGGGGTTGGGCTAGTTTCCATCTAATATAGATGGATTTGTTTCCAAACAAATGTAATAATATTATACTGGTATAGCAAGTGGAAAATAGTTTCCGTTTTGGAATTACAAAAATTACATTGATCACTGTCTTAATTTTCATTTAATAAAGCAAACTATTTGTGAATTTTCATTTAATAAAGCAAACTATTTGTGCCTAGTAATGTAGCATGTTGTTTAGTATTTTGTACTGGAACCAAAGAAGTGTTGTATCCTTTGTAATTTGCATAGGTCTGTAGCATATTCGTTGCCAATCCTTTGTGATAGAGACTTTTAGTTCAGTTCGCCATTTTATTTGACTGTTACACTATGTCTTAACGTTTTTAAGCAATAGTGTATAGATGGTGTGACCGGTGACGTCGTGTATTTACAAATAGGACACCCTCTGTTGATTCCCTCCAGGCAGAATATACAGTAACGTTAATGAAGACAACATGAAATATCTTTCTAGTGAATTGTAAAACTCATTTTTTAAATTTTGTGTGTGTGAAATGCGATAGCTTATAGAATTCCTAAGCAAGTTTAAAGACAGTTTTGATAACAATTTGCTGTGACACCACAATCTAGTTAGAAAACCTGATCTGGCCTATGTAAACTATAGGAACTCTTGCCCGGTGTGTTTTGTCTCAAATCAACAGAGGGCGTCCTAAATGTAAACAACGGTCACCTCATCTATAGAACAATTTACAACCCTTTCCCCCCTAAGAGCAGAATATACACCATAGGTTTAAAAGGTTCCAAGACTTTTGTTCTACCTTGACCAATACATGGCCATTTACTTTTGATTGAATTTACAATACCAATACCTTTGATGGTTATTTATCCATTTCACTCTTTCACAATGAAGAAAAACAATTCATGCTGAAAGTAACCTGTCTGGGAAAGCTGGCCGCGCGCCTGCTCTCTCCCCAGCCAGACCGTTGAACTTTTTCTTTTGGGATTTTACTAAGTATTAAGGGGCGACGTCAAAACTCGACCGCCCGTTGACTGCCGGTTACGGGCGGTTCCGCCCGGTTCTTTCAGGTCAAATGTTTTACTGGTATATGAATATTCGCGCATGCAACACTGAACAACCGCCGGTTGACTTAATGCTGTAATCTGACCAATTTACACTATCAATCTGTTACTTTGCGGTCATAATAGCTCTCTATAATCGTTCTATAAAAAAAAAACATTCATAGACTTTCGGTATTGATTTAAAAAAGTTAATTGAGCTATAAACAGATTGAAAAAGCCAACCCCAGCGAAAATCAATAGCTGTATTGTACTGGTTGTCAACTGAGACTTAAGTCTTAAAAGAGCCCATTACTTCAAGATGTTATTGCTCACGCGTGTGAGAGGCACTATCAACCGGTCGTGTTCACCAGAGTGTTACTATTTGACCTCATTATGGGTGTATATTATAACAGACGACACGTTTTGTGAGAACCGGGCGGAACCAGTAAATTGCACTCTTGTTATCCATCTCTTGGAAGAAGATGTAATTATTACAAAAAAAGATGGCAAATGCATATACCTAAATACAAATTCATCTTATCCCACGTTCGTAGGTTGCACGTTCAATGAAATAATTCCATGATATCAAAGTTTGGTTAAAACCATGAGGCTGAGCATTAGTATACGTGATTGCTTCGAATTTGGTATCATTGTAAAGATGAACACATCAGCCCCTCAATTGAGGTCAAACACGCTCTCTTACGTATGAAGAAACATTTACGAAAGATATGCTACCGTAAAACGGGGTGAATAGGGACATGGGGGTGAATAGGGACAAAAAATGGGAAACGTTTTTTAAATGTCACCCGGCCAGTTTGTGTACCATAAAACGAGGTGAATAGGGATTCACAAACTCGCCGGGTGACTTTTAAAAAAACTTTTTTAAATGTCCCATTTTTGTCCCTATTCACCCCTATTCACCCCGTTTTACGGTACTATACTAAAACTAGTTTCCAAACGTTGAGACAGCTAAGTATAATTCAGTGGAGCTATTGCTTTGATTTTATTCAGCATATTATCATATCATACAATAAATAGCATTGTGTTACATTATAGTCTCATTTTCTTAACCATTCAACCTAGAAATATGATTTAGGTGAATTGTTCTCAACCAAATTGAAATTCAGTAATTCATTCTAAGATCTAATTCCGGATTAAAGGCATATTATGTGATCTTTTCCATAGAGCGCCCTCTATTCATGATTTTTTTTTAGAAAGTAGATTTTCTTGCAGATTTACATTTCCGATCATAAATCATACATACCAAGTTACAGAGCGATACGATTCCTAATTACCTCAAAATCATGGTTTTAGAGTGAATTTAGAGTGAAAAATATAAACTCTAAAACCATGATTTTGAAGTAATTAAGAATCGTATCGCCCTGTAACTTGGAATGTATGCATGATTTATGATCAGAAATGTAAATCTGCAAGAAAATCTGCTTTCTATTTTTTTTTCGATGTTGAGGGCGTTCCCTGGAAAGATCACAAGATCTTTAGGCATTGTTTTTATATTTTTATTATTTTTTCAAACCCGGTATATATCATTCGGGGACACCCTGTACAAGCCTCGTTAGCCTAGACTGAATCCTTCAGTCTTCACGATTTACTCACATCCCCTACGAAGGTGATCAAATGTTGGTCCTCCATTTTTAAGATGACGGCAATGTTGAGGAACGCAGGGACCCAGTCTAATTATAGCCATACACTCCAAGAAAATAAAGAATCCTTGTCTGTCCACTCAGAGGAACACTTGAAGATTCTCGATTAACACTTTCCACGTGGCATTGCGTCTGCAGACGACATTCCAAAATTTCACAAAATGTTTCAAAAAAGTTAAAACTAATGTATGGCATTATCATTTTTAGAATCGGCATGAGAAATCCATTAGAGTAAGTACAAACATGCCTAGTATTGGTTCAGTAATTCTTGAGATAGACTTTAAAACAGGGGTCGCATTCTGACGCGTCTGCACGTCCTGGACCTCTCACTTTTCTTGTAGTGACGTGTCAGGTTTCAAATTGGAAAGACTTGCGGGTCCCGATCAAAATTGAAGGGACCTCTTAAATTTAACGATGTATGGAAATGGAAAGCTTAAGAAATTCTGTAAATTACATATCCATCCTTTGCTCACAATATAAATTCATTAAAACTGTCCGTAAAAAAGTAAAATGTTCAAATACCCAATCTTCAGGACCCCTTAATTTCTTGGGGGACCCCTTAAATTTGTTTTTTGAAGTCCTACGGGGTACTGAAAAATGTCATGGGACCTCTCACATTTTTGTTCCAGTGCTATCCCTGCTTTGAAAATTAGGAAAGGTTTCTGAAAAATATATTAGCCTATAGTAAAACTAAGCTGCGTGGAAAGTGTTAAAGAACCAAACATGGTTGAATAAATGTGGTAAGAACCATTTAATTGTATATATTTTACCTTTTATCACAACATTTAAGAACCCATTATGAGGTTAAAGAAAGAAGTTCCGTCTAGGACCTTCAATAAGGTCCAAGGAAAATCCATGACCAATAAAGGTTCTTTATAAAACTGTCACTGGTTCTTTGCCATGTTTTAGGAACTTGTATTATATTTTCTTGGCCTTTAAAGACCTTCATGAGACGACAGCTTAGGGGGTGTGGACCCTCAGGTATAGCCTCCGTAAAACTGCCGTAACTTCTTCATTATTCATTTAATCTATTTAAAAGTATACATCTTTTTGCAGAAAAGCGTTCAATGAATCCAACCATCATCATGAAATTGACCATTTTGGAGATTTTTTTTATTTTTTAAACACATTTTTGACCCATTTTAGGTTCTGCAAAGATAACTCAAAATATATTTTGTCAAATTTTGTCGGATTTGTTGGTCTATAATTCCAAAAATAAATAAGATATTCAAAACAATATAATTTTCTCCAAAATGGTCAATTTCATGATCATGGTTGGATTCATTGAACCCTTCTCTGCAAACAAATGTATACATTAATATAGATTAAATGAATAATAAAGAAGTTACGGCATTACAGAGGCTATGCTGAGGGTCCACACACCTTTAAAGGCCATTTTTTTGAAAACCATTTTTGTAGCACTCATGACGCTTAAAAGACCCTGAAGTAATGTCGAAAGATGTTCGTTGCAATGTAATTTCAATGAGAATTAAACAGATTTAATATTAAGTGAAGCATGCTGATGTTGCTTAACATTAGCTATCTTAAACTTAACTTAACTTCACCACTTCCCAATCCAGCAAGAACAAAAGCTAGCTTATCTTAAGGGGGTGTGGACTCTCAGGTACAGCCTCCGTAAAACTGCTTTAACTTCTTCAATATTCATTTAATCTTTATAAAATGTATACAGTTTTTTGCAGAAAATGGTTCAATGAATCCAACCATGATAAAGAAATTGACCATTTTGGAAAAAATTATAAAAAACATGTTTTTTGACCCATTTTAGGTTCGGAAAAGATCAACTCAAAAAATATTTTGTCAAATTTTGTCATACTAGTTTTATGATAATCCTGATAAAATTCCCCAGGAGCGTTTTTTTTTTTAATATCTTATTTTTTATTTTTTGAGTTACAGACCAAAAAGTGCCAACAAATGTGCTTCTGGGGAATGTTATCAGGATTATCATAAAACTAGTATGACAAAATTTGAGAAAATATATTGCAGAGTATCCCAAAATTGTCCTACCTTCTTTTAAAAGTTTTGTTTGTCTCTTAGAATATTTTGCAGTATCAAACTGAAAATATATTTGGATAAAGACATCTTGTAGAATTATTTTGATACCACACTTGACCCCTTTTTGAGGTCCCTTAACCCTAACCCACCCGGTGGATTTTCCAACAAATTTTTTTTCAAGCGAAAAAAGCACACACAACAAGAGGTGCCACGCCCCGGGGTTTGAACCCACGACCTCTCGGTTGGCGGGCGGACACTCTACCAACTGCCCCACAGGGGAAGCTGTGCTGGGCGAGTGTATTCGCCCAGCTATATAGCCCGGGGCCATTATTTCGCACAAAAACCTCAGCGCCAGGTGGAACCAGGATGCTGGGAAATGGGATTTCATGGGATCTGGGGCTGTAAGGGTTAATATAAAACACACGCTGAAAGGTCTAGTCACGTAACTCGCAATATCCATATACAATATTGTTCAACTTGCAAGACGCATCACATTCCATTCATGTGAATGTTTGCAAAAATGTTTCCTTATTAATTTTAATTATTTTACCGGAGATATAGAGCCTTAAAAGGGTATCGAGACTGTTGGTACACAATGTACATTACAGTCACTTATGTAGCCGTGCTGATTTTAATACCTAGCGCTGAAACATTTGGAACATGGTCCTTCTTCCAATCGCTCTCAAATTCAATATTACGTCTACCTTCCCTTAACGGTTGAGCAATTTTCTGTCTCCGATTCTAGCCAAATGCTTGGTCAGAAATAACTGAATAAACAGTAACAGATTCGACAACTAATTTGCTTATAGGCACAATCCCTTCTTTAGCTAAACAGAGTAATGCTATGCAATGGTACATAGAATTGGCTCTCCTAATTGCCCATGGCTCTTTTTTGTAAGTTTGATAAAATTAGCGACAGCATCCTCACTGTGTCTATGGTTCTTTAATGTATGGTTCACCTAATGCGTTGAGAAAGACACTACCGAGTCATGATTGGCCACCACTAACGCACCGTCCTGTGAAAACGTCATTCCCATTGGATAACACAAGTCCCTGGCGACGCAAGCTAAGAATAGCCCCGTGCTGTTATAGTGAAGGATGCATCCGCTATCCATAGTTCCTTTCCCAGATGCATCCTCTTTCACCACAGCGACAAAGATGTCATCATTGACGTCACACGCCACGCCCATCGGAATGCAAGGGGAGCCTTCCAACAAAGGGTTGATGTTGAAGACTTCTTTACCGGCGTGATCGATCACCGTAACCTTCCTAGCTTTCAGATCGCCAATGATGATCTGTTGCTTTGTGTTACTCGCTATGAAATACGGCTCTACGTCGACCGTTAGTTTCGCCTGAATGCTACCATCCATCGCGTCATGGATGGTGATTAGTTTCCTATGGTAGTTACCCACTATGATCTGCCCTTGGACGTCAACGGTCACGCAACACGTCCCGACCTTCTTGTCGGCTTCGTATTTCGCCATTGTAGAGAAGCTCTTCAGGTAAGTCCCGTCTGCCGCATCGAACATCTTGACAAACTTGGTCTGGTCTACGATCATCAGACAATCGTCTCCCGAGATGGCTACATCATGGGGAGTCCTCAGCTGCCCTTCAGGATCCCCATCAGGCGACGACTTCACCGTGTATTTGTATTCTTCTTCATGGGTGAACACCAGCACTGATTTATTTGTCGGGTCAGCCACAACGATGTTGCCCGTGCTGGATGATGTCGCTATACCCCTGGCCCGACCAAAGTCCGCTTGACCGTTGCCTTCTTGTCCAAACTCCAGGATCCTCTGCAGCAGGTTGATCGCTTGTGGCGCATGAGCCTGGTTTGATACATCTGAGATGCCTGTCAACGAGACAAATGTTATAACTCTGTGAATAATGAGCGAACAGGTTGATCTTACCCATTTTTGTATTATATATATATATATATTGTCAAGTTGCTAGTAGCTATTGTAGGATTTCTCAACATAGTTAATTCAAACACTTAGCAAACATCGGCTTTAACCATCCATTTATTTAGGTTTCATTATTATTAAGCACTGGTAGCACACATCATCCCACATCTAGCCAAAAGCAAAAGAGAACATCCTTCTATATCCAGCCCTGTAGCCCAGCCACCAGGCCATGTGCCCATCCCATAATAATCCCTCACCCTATCCCTAGTCCACCAATCACCACAGGTATATCATAGAATATTCCAGACTTAGATTATGAAACCTAACCCCAGCAAACAGGTGCCTTTCAAGGATGACCACTTCCTGCTCTCCAGGCCTCTATCTCTCTTTACCCCCCCCCCCCCCCCCCCCCCCCGCCCCCCCATATAGCTCACTATATGACATATATATTTGTAGTAGTACTAGTTATGGTTAATATCCTTAGAACGCGAAATTCTTACAATTGAATATTCTTGAAATATTGTACCTAAAGCAATATTGTGTAATCTTTTTAAGTATGTTACACTTTTTCCTCTTATAATGAAGTTTGACTTTTAACAGAAAAGACTTCCATAGACTGATTCATCTATCTTGACTGGTATTTTCCGTCAAAACCATCACAGAAGTTCATTACTAATAATCTAAGGAAAACTGCTTCCAATTTGGGTATTTGTCAACATTTTGTTGTTGTTGATCATCATCATAATGCATTCCCTACTCATTTTGCATTCATTTGTGTACAGTTACGATCGTAGCCGGAGACACTATAAACGGTGTTAAACCATGGAATTATATTTACGAACGAGAAAATAACTGTCGGGTTATCCGACAACTTATTTTCAAAATTAGATTTTTCATAACTTACCGATTCCACTGTCATTGAGGGAGGTATCAAGTGTGTCGCGTCCGATACCGCCGGCAATCGCCCTGGCCCTGTTCAGCGCTGGTGCAGCATGTTGAGGATGTGCAGAACTGGTCCCACCTCTATGTGTTGATGACGACGCAGCACTCTTTTGTGGATTGATGGATGACGCTTGTTCAACCTGCATCAGTGTGACGATTTAGAATTTGGAAAGAAATGTTAAAATACTTAAACTGATAAAATGCTGTAATTCAAAAGTTTAGCTCATATTATGTGTATTGTTTTTGGATGGTGCTGGAGCTCCTACGATGGGTCAAGCGGAAGGCCTCAACCCAAAATCCCCTTCCTGGTCCACAAAGGGAACCCTGATATGTATGAAACGCTCCTTTAAGGAGTACTCAAATTATTTTTTGACAGGGGTTGGGGCGCCGAAGGTTCGAAACCCTGACATACATTTAAGGTATTTTACCTCTAAAAACGGTTTTGACGGTTTTTTCACAATTTTCGCGAAACAGGACCCATGTGTGGGATTTTAAAGCCTGAAAAACAGCTGATTTTACTATTTTTAATGATTTTGACGATACGAGACTCACGTTCAGGGATTTACCAGCACAAAGTCATACCCAATGTTTATGGTTTTCTTGCAAAAAAGTGACACGTTTGGACGGAACATCCCCGTATTCGGAGTACCCCTCCCCGGGGGAAAACTGCTACCAGTATCTTAAAGAGCAAGAGAGCTTCAATTTTCTGAAATTGTGCACAAAATGAAGATGAAGCTGATTCCAAAGTATGCCTACTTGTTTGAATGGAAGGCTATATATTACATAACAATCAAGAGGTTCATCTAGCCAGTACTAAACTTCTACGATCAAATTTAATCCATCTAAGGAGTCCGAGTCTACCAAGTTAACATAAACGGGTATCTATTTTGATGCGTCTGAAATAAAATACCTAAATTTAGTCTCAAATGTTTATGCGGCTTATCAAGTGATTTCAGTAGAAACATTCCTGATCCACTTTGGCAAAAAACTTGATGACTTCAATTTATTCCGTTAATAATGAATGTACATGTAATTGTTTTGTCAAGCATACAACTTGTAATAATGTATGATAAGATCAAGCTCCTCGCTCACTGGTAAGCAAATAAGCTGTTCATTTAGTTGATTTGGCTAGTTGGGGTGGAGTAGCCTGGTAGTTTGTTTCATTGGTTTTCTACATTTTGGTTTTATATGTGTCTCTTTTGTTTGTTAAATCGGGTCCTCCGATGGAAATGTGCAACATTATATACTCCTAACACTAATGGGGATTTTCGTTCAGCTTGTGAAACAGGCTCTCGTCATGTTCCATCC
Source organism: Ophiura sarsii (assembly GCA_035610835.1). NCBI lineage: Eukaryota > Metazoa > Echinodermata > Ophiuroidea > Amphilepidida > Ophiuridae > Ophiura > Ophiura sarsii. The sequence continues at coordinate 13,336,456 of CM069449.1, forward strand.
ACTGCCTAGTCACCTTTATATTGGCGATTTAGCTGTTGGCCGGTCATAAATTCTCCAAATCCTAGATTAGGCAGCCCAGTGGTCATGTTCTAAAGCACTTGTTGGATGTAAATCCCACACATGGCCTCGCCTATTATAGTCAACAATGACAGCAGACTAACACTATATACACTTTTTATCCTCAACAGTTTGGTTAGTCATACCAAGGAATTATTATATTAACTATGATAACTCCTAGGTCATACACAGTGTTTTAACACTTTGTATGTTAAAACAGTTTATGAATACTTGTAAACTGACCTTGCTCATCATTCTCTGCTATAATCGTTTGGTCTGCTGTGTGTATGCGTTCTTTAAAGTTCTGCTTGTAGAGACTCGAGACACGCTTTTGAATCTCTGGAAACAAACGATGGAACTATGACGTTAGATTTTATGGAAACGGGAGAGTCATAATGGAGGAGATATATTTATATGGAGGTAGTAGACTCATATACGATAATACGAGAGCTATAGGGAGGCAGGTGAGCTATAGGGAGACAGGAGAGTTCTAGGGAGGCAGGAGAGCTATAGTGAGGCAATCGAGTTATAGGGAGACAGGAGAGCTATAGGGAGACAGGAGAGTTATATGGAGACAAGAGAGCTATATGGAGGCAGGAGAGTTATAGGGAGACAGGAGAGCTATAGGGAGGCAGGAGAGCTAAATGGAGGCAGGAGAGTTATAGGGAGACAGGAGAGCTATAGGGAGACAGGAGAGTTATATGGAGACAAGAGAGCTATATGGAGACAGGAGCGTTATAGGGAGACAGGAGAGCTATAGGGAGACAGGAGAGTTATAGGGAGACAGGATAGCTATATGGAGGCAGGAGAGTTATATGGAAGCAGGAGAGTTACATGGAGGCAGGAGAGCTATAGGGAGACAGAAGAGCTATAGGGAGACAGGAGAGCTATAGGTAGGCAGGAGAGTTAAAGGGAGACAGGAGAGTTATATGGAGGCAGGAGGGTTATATGGAGGCAAAATAGTTATATGGAGGCAGGAGAGTTATATGAAGGCAGGAGAGTTATATGGAGGCAAAATAGTTATATGGAGGCAGGAGAGTTATATGAAGGCAGAAGAGTTACATGGAGGTAGGAGAGTTATAGGGAGACAGGAGAGCTATAGGTAGGCAGGAGAGTTAAAGGGAGACAGGAGAGTTATATGGAGGCAGGAGGGTTATATGGAGGCAGGAGGGTTATATGGAGGCAAAATAGTTATATGGAGGCAGGAGAGTTATTTGAAGGCAGAGTTATATGGAGGCAGGAGAGTTATAGGGAGGCAAGAGAGTTATAGGGAGGCAAGAGCATTATAAGGTGGCAGGAGAGTTATAGGGAGGCAAGAGAGTTATAGGGAGCCAGGAGAGTTATAGGGAGGCAAGAGAGTTATATGGAGGCAGGAGAGCTATAGGGAGGCAGGAGAGTTAAAGGGTGGCAGGAGAGTTAAAGGGTGGCAGGAGAGTTATAGGGAGGCAAGATAGTTATAGTGAGGCAGGAGAGCAATATGGAGGCAGGAGAGTTATATTGAGGCAGGAGAGTTATATGAAGGCAGGAGAGTTATATGGAGGCAGGAGAGTTATGTGGAGGCAGGAGAGTTATATGGAGGCAGGAGAGTTATATGGAGGCAGGAGAGTTATATGGTAACAGGGGAATATATGAAGGCAGGAGAGTTATATGGTAACAGGGGAATATATGAAGGCAGGAGAGTTATATGGAGACAGGAGAGTTATATTGAGGCAGGAGAGTTATATGGAGACAGGAGAGTTATAAGGAGGCAGGAGAGTTATACGGAGGCAGGAGAGTTATATGAAGGCAGGAGAGTTATATGGAGTCAGAAGAGTTATATTGAGACAGGAGAGTTATATGGAGGCAGGAGAGTTATATGAAGGCAGGAGAGTTATATGGAGGCAGGAGAGTTATATGAAGGCAGGAGAGTTATATGGAGACAGGAGAGTTATATTGAGGCAGGAGAGTTATATGGAGACAGGAGAGTTATATGGAGGCAGGAGAGTTATATGGTAACAGGGAAGTTATATGAAGGCAGGAGAGTTATATGGAGACAGGAGAGTTATATTGAGGCAGGAGAGTTATATGGAGACAGGAGAGTTATATGGAGGCAGGAGAGTTATACGGAGGCAGGAGAGTTATATGAAGGCAGGAGAGTTATATGGAGTCAGAAGAGTTATATTGAGACAGGAGAGTTATATGGAGGCAGGAGAGTTATATGAAGGCAGGAGAGTTATATGGAGGCAGGAGAGTTATATGAAGGCAGGAGAGTTATATGGAGACAGGAGAGTTATATTGAGGCAGGAGAGTTATATGGAGACAGGAGAGTTATATGGAGGCAGGAGAGTTATATGGTAACAGGGAAGTTATATGAAGGCAGGAGAGTTATATGGAGACAGGAGAGTTATATTGAGGCAGGAGAGTTATATGGAGACAGGAGAGTTATATGGAGGCAGGAGAGTTATATGGAGGCAGGAGAGTTATATGGAGGCAGGAGAGTTATGTGGAGGCAGGAGAGTTACATGGTAACAGGGGAGTTATATGAAGGCAGGAGAGTTATATGGAGGCAGGAGAGTATCTGGAGCGGGATCTGGAGGCAGGAGAGGTTTTTTGAGTTCATGTATTTATTTTGTTTGTTCCTCTCACCTTGGAATGAAGGTCTGTCTTTGGGTTGTAGCCTGCAGCATTCATTCATAATAGACACAATCTCTGAAGGAGTGCTATCAGGAATCAAACTCGGGTCTGGTCGATGGCCACCTTGAACCCACTGGCTGATCATAGAAGGTGTGGCAGCTAAAATAGTAAAAGTAAACATTGTAGCGTAACATTTAACAGTTTTGAAAACTGATAATGAGAGGGCAACAAATAAAGATGTTTTGTTTTCAGAGAAATCAAACTAAATTGCATTCGCATTATGATAAATGTCAACGGTGCGGTGTCATGATCTTTTCGTGAAACGAGTTCGCATTTTCACGAGGGAGGGGCGGTGAGGAACAGATGTGCCACGTGTGCTACGACATGTAATCCGGGGATGTGCCGCTTCAATGGATCTAGGTTTTTCCACGCGAACTCCTTCATTAAACCTGAGACAAATCAGATCAAACATTGGTCCACCTTTCGGCCGAAACAGAAATTGTTCCCGAAAAGGTGAAAATACTGAAGCCCCCTGAGAACTACCTACCGATTGGTTAGAAAGATGCAGGGAAAGATGGATACATAATTTATTACACCAATGAGCGACATTGTTAGAATAATAATAGTTCTGATAAAAATTTGAGTGAAATACTTTAGAAGCATTATTTCAATTGGTAATTCAAATGAGTAGATCTTGAAATTAACCACACACAAACATTGTTAAATAGGCAGTAATGATCAGGGGGTTAAACTTACATTCTGGCCAGGGGTCTTTACCGCTCAGGAATTCTTGAAGTGTGATCCCAAATCTGTGGAAAATAGTCACATTTGGAGTGTGAAAAATAACAGGGAATAATAGTAACATAGTGATTGGGACGAAGCCAATACGAACTGCGCGGTAGATATCCGTTAAGGATGTATAATAGCAATCGGCAAATTATGTTATACCATAATTGTCAATTTCCTTTAGGTATTAGTTAAAGGAAATCCTTGCCATGGAACTTTAGCGCTCAGATATGTAGCATTATTATTAGACAGATCCCATCCGTATGTTAAAGTTTTTAAAAGTGAAGCGTTCAGACAAAATCGGCTTTAGAAAGAAAACCAAAAATCTGTATGGACGTCACATGACAAAACAGTTACGAGATATCCACATCTCTGTTTCATGTATTGATATTTTCGATTTATGCAAAGATTTCCTGCGTGAATACGTACATCGACCTGTTGCTGATGAGGTGGTTTTAGTACCGATGACGTCACAATATTGGGTATGGCTATTCCATCAGCACTTTCGACACAGACGACTGGGCGCGAGGTTCAAATTATCACGGGTTGGGGTTATGCGGTTTAAATTCGTTATTTTTAGTATTGTAGTTATGTATTCCATTAAACTGGTCAATATATACACCTGGAAGAAAGTATCGCACCACTGCTTTTTTGCTGAAAAGTGCAAATGTGGCCACAAATTTTGCCACCATGGTGTGATATTAAGGATAAGTTTGTTTGCGTAACCTGTCCAACGAAATGTTATGCAATAAAAGAGCCACATTTTACTTTGTGACGTAATCGATGTAATGTTTTTCAGGGCCAAGGGGAAAATGCATGTTTTGTCCAAAAACATGCATGAAACAAGTTTGGGTATAACACGAGATACATGACATGTTTTTTTAAAATTACGTGATGGGAAAAGCTGGTATGGTATGGGAACAGGAATGGCAGGTACTTACGTGTAGATATCAAATGGCTCCTTTGGTTCCGTTTGAGTCTTCGCCCACGTCTCGGGAGGCAGATGTGTACATGTACCGGAAGTGACGTCATCTGACACTTGTGATGACGCAGATCTCTTATTTATGGCAAGACCAAGATCGCCGATCTATGAATGAATGAGAATGACGAGAGTTTTGGTTAATGTTTTTGCAATGTACTTACGCCTACCACTTTCAAAATTCAATCCTCACAAGTGAAGTATAGGCTATGACAGGGATGGTACGTGCCATATGAGCGACACTTTAAGAGGGGCGTCACTGAGCGGGTTTTTTAAATGAAGGATACTAGCGGGCATCCGCGCTTCGCGCGGACCCGCTAGAAGATTTCACGGGGAGGTAAGTAAACAAAGCGTAAGCAAATTTGATACAATATCAAGAACATGTCCTACATGTATACATAATCCAGACGGGCCCTAAATAATCCGAATATCGCAGGTGCTTTTGATAATCCAGGTATACATGTGCCTTAAAGTAGGTACCTTTGTCTTTCCCGATACCTATGGAGGCCTCCCATGTGACCTGAAATGCAGGTACCCGTTGTCCCATTATATCCAGGGACCCCATAGGCCTAAGCCCTACCCCTAATCCAGTTACCACAGGTGCCCTTACTGGCACCGGATACCACATAATCCAGGTACTGCAGTGTGCCGTTATATCGAGATACCCAGGTGCCTTACTGTATCATTCAATACTGAGATTCTGTGGCTCATCAATGATACCCATGATCCGTACGAGGTACGGTGACAAGATGGCGCGCAACATCTTCTCGGCTTCTTGACGGACGTTTTCGGAAACTCTGATACCCAGGTGCCTTACTGTATCATTCAATACTGAGATTCTGTGGCTCATCAATGATACCCATGATCCGTACGAGGTACGGTGACAAGATGGCGCGCAACATCTTCTCGGCTTCTTGACGGACGTTTTCGGAAACTCTGAATATAATTTAAGGGAAAAAACCCGTTTAACACTTTCCACACGGCTATTGGTTTTAGCATATACCAAAATGATTTTTCAGAAAGGTCTATATCTCAAGGATTACTGAACCAATACTAGGCATGCTTGTACTTATTGCAATGCATAGCTCATGGTGATTCTAAATATGGTAATGAAATTCAATAATTTTGACATTTTTGAAACATTTTGTGAAATTTTGAACTGTCGTCTGCAGACGCCTGCCACATGGAAAGTGTTAAGAAAGACCGAGCCGAGCTTCGATCCCTTGCTTATTTCTATCTATGGAGTACAATCCTGCTACCACTGGTAAAGTCATACTGTGATTGAGGTGCATGAATACAATATCCTCTTTTTAAAGGTAGGTAGTTGGAGAAAAAAGAGGTGCAAGCAACAAAAAGTGTCACCAAAGGATACGTTGTGTCACATAGTAAATGAAGTAACAGTCAAATAGTGATAATCTTTGTGTCAAGGTTAACACTATGACCCCGGGGGGGGGGGCACTGACATTTGAAAAGGGTATAGGTATGTGCCGCGCTGAAGACCCCCTTTTTCACCCTCTGCTGCTAGTTCTTATGACTCCCCTTTTGAGCCTGCATCAGTTCTTAAGACCCCATTTTTATTGAAAATCACAAAATTTTGCGTTCCAAAGCACCAATTTTGTGTTCCAAAGCCCCAATTTTTCGAATATTTTGCGTTCTTAAACCAAAATAAATCGAACATTGAACTATAGGCCAGTTCTCAGACCTATTTTTTTGAAAAAAATCAGTTCCTAAGACCCTATTTTTCGTCATAAAATCCACTCAGTTCAGTTCTTTAGCCCCCCTTTTTGAGACCCTGGGCGGCACACCCCTACCCAAAAAAAAGTTGAGTGCCCCCCCCGGGACTATGACGTTCTTATCATATTCGATTATCTTCTTCGATCATAACCTTGGAATCATGTGCTCAACATTTGATAATGATGTTAACATCCCGTCAAATATGTTAACTTGATGCGATTATTTGTCTGCCCGGAGGGAGCAACATTCTCTGAAGTTTGCTCAGTCACTAGCCGAATGCAGTAGGACTAAAAGGTTGCTCCCTGCATGCAGAGGTAAGATTCATGGTAGACAATTGAGAAACAATGCCGAGCTCACCCAGCCTCGTGCTCGCACAAACAGATATGCTGAAAGCCCCATTCCTTATTATGTGAAGCTGATCAACAGTGAACTCCCATAATTTGCTTTGCGTGCTCCGTCTTTCTTCATCATGCTCGCATATCCTGTATTTGGCCTTGTCTCTTGTTGTTTGCCATGTTCCTGCCCAGTAAGTTGGCTATTTGTGTATTGATTTGTTTTATATGTATTCCTTGCTTTCCTGTACAGTGTAATTCGGCCTTCGGGTCGCGATTTTGTGCCAATAAAATCATATCATATATCATATCACATCTGACGACAACTTACAATGTTAACTGTTTGACGGCGACATCTCCCCAGTGTTTATGACCCGCCAAGCACACTGTACCGAATCCTCCACTTCCTAGGATATCGCCCATGACTACATCTTCCCGCTTGATAATGGAGAAACCTTCAACCGGCTGGCGTGGTGGGCACGGATCGGATGCTTCCGTCGTGGATATTGAAGATAGTATTTTACATTCTGTTAAATAATAATGACGGAAAGAAACATGATTATCATATGGAAAATGGGAATGTCGAGCTTATTCGGAGCATCTACCGGGCTTCGAACCCGGAACCTTCCGCATTTAAAGTCGAGTCCGCCAGTGTATAGAACTAAAGACGACTTCCCTGTCAGACGAAACTAAGGAAACCTCTATTATATTATAGTGAAACTATATTTTTGGATGACCGATGTGCTATTAGGGGCTTACCGAGTAGGCCTAACTTATATATTTCAATGTGTGCCATGTGATCTTGACACTTTGATCCACGCGGCTATTAGTTGTACCATATTATACAAAACAGATTTTCAGAAACCTTTCCCAACTTTCAAGGTCTATCTCAAGGATTACTGACCCATATCCATGATTTGTACTTATTGTAATGCATTTCTCATAGTGATTCCCAATATGGTGATGAAATGTAATAGTTTTGACATTTTTGAATCATTTTGTAAAATTTTGGAACTGTCGTCTGCAGACGCCTGCCGCATTAAAACTTAGTTCGTCATTCGACCCCCTCACCTGATTTTCTGGAGACACCGCGTTATCAAATGCCCGTATGATATTCGGCAGGTCGGCGGCCATCGCTTCGTCTGTCCGTACGTCATAGTAGAGCAGAGTACTGATCATAAGTCCAAGCCATCCGGATGGTTCGTAATCCTCGTATTTTAACGGCACTATTTGTTTCTTACGTTGACTGGCATATTGGGCCTCTGTGTGTAGGTAACATGAAGTTAAATGTTAAAGGGGCACTAAAAGATCCTTCATGGAGAGATACGTAAATGCTTATATACGCACTAACTACCACCTAAAACCTAGAGCTTACTTTGCAGTATTTCATGTGAAATCCATGGATTTGATAGCGTTTTGAGTTTCGATGATATCACATCGAAACAACCCAAATTCATCTAAAAGGCCACGGATGGCTTCTAAATAACTTTGAAGACCACCCATGGCTTGTTGCGTGATGCAAAGTCATGACCTCCCTGATTTAATTGGTGGTGACTTTTAACCAAAATACAACAAAAAGTGAAAAGCACTAATATTACATTCGGAAATGCTGAGAAAATGTCTTTATTTTTCATTTTTACTGATTTTTTTGGAAGAAGTCTTACATGAGAGGGATTCTATAACTGTTTATCATCTATCTAAACAAGGTAAAAATTTTGAATTTCATTTTTTGAGAAATCTCTCTGTGCCCCTTTAAGATAGAAGTAAATGCAAGAGAGGTATAATGTCAGGATTTGTCCAGCATATTTCCTAAGGTTAAGTTTTGTATAGACTAACTAACAAGCTCATAAGTGTTCCGGTTGCTGACCGATTTTCAACTTGACGTTTTCTCTGACGCGTCCGAACATTGTTCTGACGCGTCCGAGGTATTCAAAAACACTGCCTTAGAACACTAGTGCGCAATTTCGAACACTCATATTCTGAACAAATGGAATATGAGTGTTCTAAATTTGAAAGTTGATGTTCAATTTTGAACACCTTTTTAACACCTGACACGTGTTCTAAAAATCCAAAAGGTTTATTTTGCAATAGTTATCGGTCATTTCGGTTTAAAGAGTTGCCTCCACCCCAAACAGCAATAAAAAGTCAAAATTGTGTAAGTTTGACTAGAAGATTTTTCCAATATACAAAAATTCAATTTTGAACACGTCTCAGGTGTTCAAAAGGTGTAACTTTTTTTTTTTCATGGCCTGTTACCTGCATGGGTAACTCGATATTTTGAAATCTAACACTGACTATGTGTGAAATATGATGGTATGTCTTCCACCAGGGGGTGTATGGATTTCAAGTGGAATAGCCCAATAACCACCACCAGTCATTATCCTTCCAAGCCCGTATAGGCTATATTAACAGTGGACCATCCGAAGTAGACCAATGAGGCCTTGTGTTGAATCTGCGATATTGGCCATCCGTAAGGCCTATATTTGAGTCTTGGGATTGGTATTATGTGTCACTATTAATGACCAGAAATATAAGATTAATGACATGAGATGGGAGCTATACTGAATCATATACATGTAGCTCCCATATCATAGTACTGATTGAGGAATTCGACTATGCCCGCGCAAGATATAGTATTTCCATAACGAAATATTGAAACTGCCTGCATATCCGTTTAACAAATGAAATGACTGGTACAATATTACTTTTAAACATTTTAAACTCATGTCATTAAGCCTTACCTCTTTTGCAGTTGTCGCTCTCTCTGTATTTCTTTGAAAAGCACATGAGCACAACTGAAGCCTCTTCCACGGCTTCAGACATGCGGTCATACATATCTCCCTCTACAAGCATATGGAAAAGAAAAATATTAGAGTAAGTTCAACATTAAAACCCTAACCTTCCTGGACCTTACAAAACCATGCTACAATCTTGTACCGCGCGGCGGCCCCATCAATCTCGTGCCACGCTCAGCGCGTGGTTTGTGACCCGGGTTCGATCCGCGGCGCGTTTGGAGACTGATTTCCCCCTCAAATTTGACCCGTTTTTCTCCCCTGATAGTTTAATTCACAAAAACATGCCCGGGTGGTTAGGGGTCAATCGTCAACCGTAGTGAATATGGTCCTCAGATTATCAATGAACATACATCTGATTATTTTGTAAACATAGTGGGCCGTATTCTCGTATAGCTTAAAACCGTGTTTAACTAAACGCGTGTCTAACTTAAACGTGTAGTGAGCTTATCCTTTTAACGACGTGTTTAACAAAACACGATTTTAAACTCTGCAAATCTCGTTCCCAGAGTGGTTCTGCGTTGATTGTATACAGGTATTTAATTCATTGTGGCTCTAATGGGTTACAATAGATATCGACCGAATGCCATAACCCTACTCAAAATACACCCTGTATACAGAAATCACAAGACCTTACCTACCTTTGACAGAATACAAGGTTTTTTAAAACAAATGTTACTGTTATTGCAAAGGGTGTGAAGACATTATTAGTTGGTGATGATGGATAATTGCATTCCTTTCTCCGACGAACTTGCTGTATCCACTGTAATACAATATGCAATCATAAGTGCATACACAAAGTCAGTGTGTATGTCAGTGAGAGAGGCATCATTTCCAAGGCAATGCTGGGGTTCATCTTTGATCGCACGAGTACATAGACCAGTGCATTACACACCTCCAACATTCCCTATAATCAGCTTTTCTGATTAAAATACACTCTAAAGTCATGTTCATTCTTTGTATGATGGATGATTTATACTACCCTTACCTGTATACAAACTTGGAATACAAGTAAGTATTGAGTATGTTGGAGGACTGGTGTTATTTTATATCTACACTATCTTTACCTGTATACAAACTTAGCAAGTGTTCGGCATGTCCCGGTCAGCATCCCCCCTTCACACATAGTATAGTAGTCAGCGCAATGTCTTTCCTCCCTCCTGCTCCCTCACAGTATCTTTCTGTCAGGTTAGATATGCATGGTTCACTCTGGCTGGCCCTTTTGCTCTGAAAAAATATGTTAAGAATACTCTTTTCCTTATTATAATTGTGTAGACCTGTCCTGGACTTGTATTCTACGATAAATTCTTGAAATAAATTTGAACGTATAAACCATTTATTTCCACTAGTTTGAAATTAAATATTTGATGGTAACCAACAGTATCTATGAAAATGTAGAAGTTCACGGTTCATTACATTGCAGTATAAGTACGAGATTGTAATGTTTATCGGAGCACTAATTGCTTTGAGCATGCTCAGTTGGATTTCACTCCCTATTTTTGGGGGGGGGGGGGGGGGGCAAAGCCACCCTATTAGCATGTGATTGCAAAAATTTACACATTTAGGTCTTTCTAGACATAAGTGGAGGCTGCCGTGTTTGTAGTCTTTGTAAATTACATGTACCTATGCAGTTTATTTTAACAGTACCCGCAGTCTGTGCTGGAGTCAAAGCTATATTTGTTTATTAGTTGATGATTCAATCAGAGAGATGTTATTATATCCCAACAGAGAGACATAATAGCTTATCTTGTTTGACTAGCTTATCTTGTTTGACTAAGGAGAAATCTCTACATCAACTTTATTGGTTTCCTGTACTATTTTTAGACTGCTGTGTTTTGATTTGTTTTTTGGTTTGAATTATGGAAAATACATACACCATTTCCCTGGTATTTTGGTATGAAACAGATGTTTGGTTACAAAACATGCTTTTTTTCTCGCCCCCCATTCACTTTCAATGGAATTGTTATTACGTAAATGCGCCAATTAAGAATAACGTCTAAAGGTCTACTTACCTTTTAAATCCAAATTGTAGTTGTCTTGTCCGTTTGGTTTCCTCTAATCTGATCTTGATCACGCATGGGTTTACATCATCCTAGCTGACCATTTTGCTGTAAAGGAAAGGAAATAAAAGAAACACAATATTATTATTATTATTATTGCATAGACCTGTTCTAAACTTGTATTAAATGAAAAATAAGCATTTTCCCCCAACTGAAGCATCATATCATTAAAATAAATGTCCATCCATTTGCTATTGAAGCACGTTTTTTTTGGAAACTAGGTTCATTCAGGGTCAGAAGTTCGTGAAAGGGTGCGATAATTCATTTAGACTCTTGCGAAGGATTTGGGAAGAATCTATGGATTCTCCTCTATTCAAGTGTGTTAGATAGAATATTTATACAAGAATCAACTTGGATTCTCACAACGATTCCCGCCGATAAGTTGCGAGATCGTCTTTGAATTTCTGAACTGTACATTTATAAAGTATACAACACATCAGTTGATAGTTCAAACTGGACACACACCACAGGAGCACAAACATTTCATTACAAATTACACTCGGTGTACGTTTCGGGGCAGTTAGTGGTTCTTTATGACCCATGCGGGGGGGGGGAGGCATAAACATACTCCGATCTGAGCGATTATTAACGGCCTCCGACCTACGGCCCTGCTGTTTCTTTGCTGTTCCAATGGACACCGAGGTGCATGGATCATTATACTTACCTTTTCAATCAACAATAATTCACACCAGGGATGGTGCCGGTTATCCTGCCTCCCTAATACAATCAGTATTATCAAGTTGACCATTATATAATACATGTCTCACTGTACAGTAGCTGCTTGGCTCTTTCTATATTAAGAAAATGAGAGTAAAAAAAGAAACAAACAATATTCTATTATAATTTCTTCTATGTATATCTAATCTAGAAAAGGGTAAAGATCCACAAAACTAATTCTAACCCCTCACAAGGCATCCACCCTTCCAGTAATTGCTCTGATTTCATTTTCAATCAATACAATTTGAAGCTGGGAAGGAGGAGATTTATTTAAGAGAATTATTTTAAGAGAACTAGAGAATTATTCCTGATTTATATATTTTACAAAAAAATAATCAGGAGGTTTCTGCTCTTTTGCCCCCCCCCCCCCCCTCCACCCTGCAAACAAGTCCTCTATAATACACCTCTCCTTGCAAGTGATCATTTAGCCCATACCCTAACTCATTAACTCATGGTAGCCACTTTTTTCAGATTTTTTTTTCCGCAGAGAAAAGTCACCCCGAAAGTTATCTTGACCACCGGGATTTGAACCACAGACCTCCAGCACACGGGCCGACTAGCTCTCCACTACACCACGGATGTCAAGGCTAATTGGCTCAGTATACTTCGCCAAGTATAAAATAGCCTGGGGTCTATTTTTTTCGCCGAAAAACTTCAACGCCTGGTTATACAAAGAGGCCAACCACATGATTGCCGTGTGGTGTGGAGTTAATTTATTGCATATTTCTAGGGCTGATAATCATGAGTCCATGACTGTCCTGATCATGATAAGCATGGCCTGCCCTAATCATAGATCCAACCAAATGTAGTTAGTTGTAGGCCTGCCCTAGCTCTGAATCCCGGCTAGTCTTGGCAATTCTGGCAGAAGCTATACACAGCAGATGATCGGACAGCTATTTCGGGAAAGCTATATTCAGCCGATGATGTGTTCTTCTATACGGAATAAACGCTAACCTCGTTGTAGCATCAGCCACGCGGCACAGTTCTTTCCTATAGCCCTGCGGGGCCAATCTAAATTGGACCCACTATACCAGAGGTATTCTGTTAAGTCGGCCTCCTGCGCCTGCGGTTCTGTTTCTTACTAGCGCTACCGCGGGTGCCCGAGATGGACTTGCGAGTGCGAGTCATTTAACATCATCGGCTGCGTAGTTTTTCTCGAAATGGCTGCCCGATCATCGGCTGTATTATGTATAGCCACTTCCTTTTTTTAGGCCTGCCCCGACTCCTGAGAATGCTGTGTACAATGGTCAATCGCCTTTTTTAATTGTCTTGAGTGCAATGAAGCAACCATAAGGAAACTACATTTGAATGTATAAGTCAGTTTAGGTAGAGACGACAGAGATTGCTGCCTTCTGACTGTGTGTTATAAATAATAAGCTTACTTTAGCTAGGATGAATTATTACTAAAATGGGATTAGGAGATAGCATGATTTTGACACTTTTGATGGTTTCTATACACTTACTTACTGTGTTCAGCTTATGAACTGTAAAAGAGCTAGTTACAAATGACCTCATTCCTCAGGCAAACAAATTATTTGTTTATCTACAATTACTTGATCAAAGTTAATTGCTCACCTATAATGCGCCTTTTACCGTTAAACTTTCATTGTTTTGAATGTTTCGTGTTGTATACCACGGGCTGTTTATAGTTGTACTACTGGTTGTCGATAGAGGATTCTAAAAATAAAACTACAGGGTGGTGGAGGAGAAAGAAGAAGAAAAAAATCCGATATAAAACTAAAACTACAGGGTGCGTCAATCATTTCGCGTCAATCATTTCGTAAAACAATTACAATGAATTAATTGAGTCCAAAATGAAAAATCACACAATTATTGATCCGAAATTGGGCAATTTTGAGTTTTCATTTAATTGGAGATGAAGATTTACTGAATATTAACACAGCTTGTGTCTTTAACAACAACAACAAGGTCCGATTTAGGCCTACTATAGTAACATTATTTGGTTTTTCTACACACAGCCTTGGTGTAGCAATGTAGGCGGATGGAATATTGATTGGCGAATGGATTATTAAAGAGAAGACATTTCTTTACAACTTTATAATGAAATATGTTGACGTTATTACCTGCTATTACTATTTTGAGATCATGTACCCCTCTTACATGCACCCCCTCTTTTACAGCGTGTCAAAAAAGGTGTCCCAAGAGCAACAAAAAATAAGAAAAATACAAGGCCATCTTCAAAAATTAGTTCGAGTCCTCGATCATATACACTTCATCCCATTAAATGTCACCACTTAACTCCCGAGATATTAAATTTAATTTCTAATTTTCAACTTGTTTTCTAGGTCATCCTTACAATTGTCGCAGTACAACAGTTTGAGTTGCATAACTCCAATGGTTATTATTTTAGAAACACAAGGTCACAAGCAATTTGCCTATTGAGAACTTGTACACTGGCGGGTGGGTAGTTAACCACCTTTGGCAGTAATTCACCACATTTTAGCCTATAATTTTATAATGGAAGATTTCTGGCTCCTGAGATTTTACAAACAAAACATATGACAAAAATATGGGGATTCTTCTGATATCAAAATATCTGGATGTGAAAAACAAATCATACCTACCCAACAAAAGCGAATCACACCCAACAAAAGCGAATCACACTTTGGCTACTTTTTGACAGGAAATAAATGGATTTTCAACTGAAAAAGACTGCATTTGAGATACCAATGATGATTTATATACCAATGATGATTTATAGGATACATCAAAGTTGTGTGAAATATTATTCCAAATTCTGTGGGTTTGTGATGGATAATATCTGTAAATATGTGTACTGCTGCTGAAATTGTAGTAACTTTCAACAGTTGATAGGGAGCAATTGATTGATTTCGATTGTCATGCACCATGTTTTTGGTAAATGTGTACAATTTATACAAGTTCTATAAGGCCTAGTAAAAAAATTAACATGTTTCCCGTCCCCGCCCGCCTCCTTTTTGGCCGCCGCCTCCTATTTTTTACTATTTACTATTTCCGAAAATTCTGTAAAAAAATAAATAATAATAATAATATTTTTATTTTATTTTTTAAGTGATTGATCCTTTGCCCATAGGAATGGCAGGTGTAATAGATATTAGAAATGCTGTATCATTTCATAGCATGTTCATGCCATGCATGACACGGAATTATGGACATGGCTTCTCAATTGAAATAGTATGGGGACCAATTATACATGTAGGCCTACTTCCCTTCAACCTGAAAAATGAAGAAAACATAAAGAAACAATGTGTAGTTGGCTCTATATATTATAATTAGGTAAACCTTTTCATATTTTTATTCCTCTGGCAATTAGAGTGGAAAATCCTGTTTAGGAGTGTCTGCAACACAGTCAGTTGGTCACTTTCGACTTGGCGGCCATCTTGAAAAAAATAGCAAAAAATGGGAAAATAGTAAATAGTAAGACCCTCCCTCCTCCTTTTTTTAAAAAGTCTGGACGGGAAACATGTAATTTCTTTTACTATGCCTAATAATATCTCGTTTTTATTTAGGGTTGTGGTTATGGGTTATTTTAATTTAATTTTATTTATTTTTATTTAATGAGATATTGCACGCTAGGATCGGTTGAATATTTAAGAAGTGACAATCCAAAATGTAAGGTAAAGTAGTCACAATTTCATTTTTACATTTTACTTTTCAACACGGGGGAGAGTATGACAGGTGGGGGGAGAGTATGACAGGTGGGGTGTGTGTGGCGTATTGATCCATCGGAACAATACGGCCGACTATCCAACCTGCGCATGCCGGTAATTGATAATGTACCCGTAGCTGGGTCCGCGTGCGTGTAGAAAAGAACAATGTGAAAATGAAAATCGGACTTCACTTTACATTTTGGAGTGTCACTTCCTGAATAATCACTCAATCCTAGCGTGTAATATTCCATAAAGAAAATACATTTCTCAACAACTTTATAATTTAATATTTTTAGGTAGGATATATATTTTTAGAATTAAGACCCATTTATTACCTGTATAGTTACTTTTTGATGATAGCCTGCCTGGTACTGTCACTGTGGCGATTGGGGTCGACCTGGGGATTTCAAGCGACTGCGTACCTACTTTTGGATCAATAAATATCGATCACGTTTAGCACGCCTAAGTTGGTGTAAATCGTGAATACTAGGTACGCTGTCGCCTGAAATCCCCCAGGTCCAGTGTTTTTTGAAATGTTGCAGGACGAATCGTGTTGGCGCCCAATGATCTATATAAGTCGTGGACATATGTAGATGCAGTCTGAGGTTTTATTAATATGCACGGTCTGTTTTACCATCTGTGGTTTGTTTGAAATTCTGATTATCGTGTGTGGGGGGGGGGGGGGGGGGTGTGAGGTGAATCAACTATAATACTGCAGTAGCGTATATGGGGTGGCAGGCTTTCTGGCAGGGGGTTCAACCCTTCTTCCCTACGAGTAATAGTGTGGTTATACATTAAAGGTAGATGTTCCGATTTTAAACTTGAAGTTTACTATTCTACATGAAAGGTCATCCTTAAAAAAGTCGTATTCCAAAGTTTGAGTTGCATAACTCTAATGGTTCTTATTTTAGACGCAAAAGATGCCGTGAAATGTACCCATTGAGTTGTACACAAACGATATTGCCATATTGGTGGTTACCACCTTTCGCGGTAATTCGATGTTATTTCATCGATTTCTCCGTAATTATACCGATTTAGGCCGTCAAATTTCAGTATGATGATGAGAAAAATACGAGCTTTCATATGATATGAAAATCTCCGTATGTTTGAAATAATTCTGTGTTACGAAAATGTGATCGGGTCATCTAACTTTAAATGTTTGGCTAACACGCGATACGCAAATATATCAGGTTATATTTGTCCCAGGTTTCAAAGGTATTTTTTATGTGCATAAAACTTCCAATAAAGTCTAAGGGTGTCCATGTTTTTACAAAAATTTTGATATAACATTTGAAAAGGGATGGGAGTGAAGTATTTGGTATTCTCGGTGTTTTATGTGTGCACAATTTCGGAGAGAAACGTAAAATTCTCACTAAGAGGGTGCAAAGATGACGCATAATTGATTATATATTTGACTTGACGTGACGTGTGCTATTTTCGTTCTTCTTTCACTTTGTTTGTTTGTCAGCACGCGCACGCTGTACAAGTGACGTAAACGAAATATTACACAGTTTACACTCGATGGGCGTGAAAAGAGTTAACCGGCAACATCTGTAACATTGATTACTGACATGAAACAGAAATCTTTGTCCATGAAATCCAACGTTATGGGCCTATAATAATGTATAATGTGGGTAAACCATAATGTGTTGTTCCCGATTTTTGTCAACAATATTATGAACTGTTTGTTTGGGTTATGGGTTTTATGCATTAAACTTTTGTTGAAAGAATCCAAAAGTCAACGAATAAAAAAACACCGGTGCAAACCAGTCTGTAAAATAATATTATCAAATTCAATTATATAATACTTTGAACCTGAATGAGATCCAGTTAAGTCGTTAGTATAAAGAAACCACAAATGGTCAAATAAAATTGACAGTGAATAGACAAACTAAACAACTTACTTTTTAATTGTTAGTGGCGTCACACATGTATGTAAACGTCGTGTGCAGTCATACAGCGTGTATCAAAAAGAACGCAACACTTTTTGTCGAGAGCTGTACGGTCACAGTAAAAGACAAATCACTCTAAAACTTATATATTCTGTTAGGTCTACTTATTGGTTATCACATAGTCAAATTACAACGATATCGAATATTGATTCGCTGAGATATTAAAGGTATAAGTGAAGAAGTGCAAAACACGTTTTACATCGTTCGTTCTAAAAACTTGGATTTTCCTGTCCGATTAGTGTTATGTAAGTAGTGGTATGGGTTTCAGTTTAATAACTTTGTAACCTTAATGTCTGGAATGATTTATCTTAATTTCCTTTGTTTCAGTAAGGTGGTACATAAAATCATTGAATCTGATAATTCTTCGACCATTTGAATACGTCAATCACCCATTTTAAGTTCTGAACCACCGATTGCTATGATCGCCACATGTCTATGGTACGTTCTTCCATAAATTAAAGTTCATAATCGATGCATATTAAAACATGGACAGCATTTTCAGGGTCGAGGAGCACCATAATGTCCCATTCCTATTCACAACAGACTATAACAATGACTGATTCATACAAGACAATTACTACCTTCACTGGACTATTCCATTTGTTTATCTTTTGAATAATTTGCCATGCTGTTTTATTTATGACATTAACGAGAGAAAAAGAGAGAGGATTTGCAAACAGACTTTGTAATCTGGATTTTCAAGTTGTCATTAACTATCAACTAATTTATTGCCAGATTTAATTAATATTGATATGATACTGTAATAGCCAGAAAATTGATGACATTTTCTCCTCAGAATGATGAGTTTGATTCCAATTATTTAAGTATTAAAGTATCTTGCTAATATTCACCTGACAAGAAAATCAGGCAGACAGGATACACGATGTAAAACGTGTTTTGCACTTGTCTACGTATATTGTTGATATCTCAGCGAATCAATAATACTCGATATCGATGTAATTTGACTATGTGATAACCAATAAGTACACCTAACAGAATATATAAATTTCAGAGTGATTTGTAATTTGCCGTAATCGGAGAGCTCGCCACAAAAAGTGTTGCGTTTTTTTTGATACACCCTGTATAGACAAATTATGTATACTCTTGTTGTCGGGAGAGGAGGGGAGGGGTACCCAATTAATTTTTTTGACGGGTGTACACGCAATGTTTTGTCCAGGTGTTTTGTTCCGTGTTTGTGTCTTTTCGCTGATGATGCAGTTATTTTACAGTAAATTTTGCTCAGCCACGGGTACTTTTCCATAAGGTTTATCGTAGATAGAAAAAAAAAGCCATTGATTATCCTATTCTGATGCATTGTGGGTGGATTGTGGGTGCAAATCTGCTCCGTTTGCGAACCCACAATGCATCAGAATAGGATAATCAATGGCTTTTTTTCTATCTACGATAAACCTTATTAGTGAGAAGCAATTCATAAACTTTGGTGACTTTTGAGAAGGGCCGTTTTTGTCTTCCATTTGAGCTCATTCAGCCATGAAGTAATGGAAATCTTTCATTTTCGAACATCACTTAGGAAACAGTCATAGGATTATTTCTAACTAAGTTTTACTGGTAAAATGTTTTATCTTACGATGTTATGACAAATTGTTTAGGGGGACTTACTTTTGGTGTTGTGTTTAGTTGCATAAAGAAAATAAGCGGGCGGGCCCACCCATTGTGGAGCATATTTAGTAGGCCCTATAGTGTATTTAAGTAGTATTTACGGCACGAGGATTTGCCTTATTTAGGGGGAGTATTGTCACGAGATATAAGTGTGTTAGTGTCATATAGACCTGATGGGGAAGTCCTGTTTTGGTCTATACACTGGCGCGTTCGATATTTAAACGGAAGGACCCGGGTTCAATTCCCGGCTGGTGCTCCGAAATGTTGCTGGTATATCTCGTGAATTATATATGTTTGGGGGCTACGTGACAGAAGCATTATATTAAAACTTAATATTTTGCATAAATCACACAGGTTTTGTCAAACAGGGATGGCACTTGGGCAAAAATGCTTCCCAGAACTATGCATGTGATAATAGGTGATTACGGAGTGACGTCACATGCCGTTGACCACAAACTACGTGAATTCAAACAAATTCAGATTGCACCATCACCAAAACGGCCAAAATTTAACCCTTTTTGTACTCCCGTAAAATATTACCATCGAACAGAATATTTGACAAAGTGATTCCTCTACATAGGCCTACTCATGTTATCATATTTACACATAATGCAAGTTTTCACATGTTTTTTACAGGTCAAAGTCTGAAAATCGAGTGAAACATTTTACGAATTTCGGAAATATTGCTCATGTAAACAACGGTCGCTTACACAGCCTCACATGGTCACTAGGAACGTTCTTATGGTCGAGTAGAGCGTAGACTTGATTTTGATGCTTTGTTGTCAACGGCAAATTGAAGGTCCGGGCTGCGATTTTTTTTTTCGTACATCAAAAAAACCAAAATTTATTTATTCCGTTTTAATACGAAATAAAGCAAAATTCACTGAATAAAATGATTTTTTTACATTTTTAATCAAATGAACTGATTTTGGTTTTTTTGATGTACGAAAAAAATAATCGCGTCCGGGCTCACCTATAGGCCTTAAGTGTCACTCATTGGCGATCAAATTTGTCAAATGGTTCAGATATCCTAATCATGCTTTTGTTAGGAGATGAAAACGATAATGTCATCAATGGAATCAACTTTAAAAAAAGTTGTGCTGTGTTTTGTTAGTAGAAACAACAATAATGGCAATTTTTAAAGTTCTTTGTCAACGACTTTCAGGGGCAGATCCAGGATTTCTCAATAGGGTGGGGGGGGGGGGGGGGGGGGGGTGCCAAAGCGGGGGTCAAGGCAGTAAGAGGTAGACCCCAATTTATTTTATAGCAGTCTAGTCACCTCATGAATTTCATGTAAATAATAGTTTTAAGAGTGAAAATAAACTGTCCTGCCAGCAGAACAGTTTATTTTTCACTGTAAATCCATGATTTTGAAGTAGGAACTGTATCGCTCTTTAACTCGGAATATATTTATGATTTATGATCAGAAATGTAAATCTGCAAGAAAATCTACTTTCCTAAAAAAAATCATGAATAGAGGGCGCCCCCCTTGAAAAGATCACATAATATGCCTTTAAGCAAGACACTTGAAGAACCTCCGTTGTTTAAACAACCTTTTTTGCTGTTTTTGTAGAAAGATGCTTAGGCTATATTAAACAAATCTTTTGTCTCAAAGCACTTCAACTTTTCAAACCTTAATGCGGAATGCGGTTTTTTTTATAAATATAAAATATTGAAATCCTTGTCAAAGTGACCTTTTGTAGTTTAAATGATGTGATCAATGAAAATCTAAAAAATCAGTGAAACTTTGGGATTTTTTCAAAAATTAAATTTAAAAAAAAGATTTTTTGTTTTATTTCTTTCTAACGCGCACCAATAAACTAACGCGCGCGGGAGCTTTGAGACAAACTTTTTTTTTAATATAGCCTTATCACATAAGAATGCATTTTATAATTTATTTTGATATGAAATTTATAAAATATGAATTCATGAAACCCCATGTTTTATAATCCTGACCATCCCCTTATTATATTCTTATATAAATAGTGACCATTCCCTTCATATTTTATATAACCATCATATTCCTCCAGGCGTAGTGCACCCACCAGTTGTATGACGCACTATTATACGACACCCAGGAATGGTGCGTCGTTTTCTTACGTACCATAATGCACCTTGTGTGTCACAATGTGACAGACCTTTGCCATACAATGACGGTCGTCGGTACCCTTCATTAATTTTGTGACGTACCATACAATGACGGTACCCTTAGTCAATTTTGTGACGCACATACAATGACGGTACCCTTAGTCAATTTTGTGACACACCATACAATGACGGTACCCTTAGTCAATTTTGTGACGCAAAATACAATGACGGTACCCTTAGTCAATTTTGCAACGCACCATTGATGAATTCTGACGTATACATACTAATTGAAAACCTGCCATGCTACTACGCAACATTAACGGTGTTTCTACCGCACAAAAAGTTGGTTGAAAATACCGTATTATCCCTATTAAGCGCCCATGCCCTTATAAGCGCCCACCCCCGTTTTTCTCAATGACTGCCTTGTACAAGTAGTACAAACAAACAATCCCACCTTTTCAATTACCGTAGCAACATTTTTCGCCACAGCGTCCTTCAGTTAAAGGGACACTAAGAGATGTGTTGGAGGCAGCGCCCTCAATTATGATAAAAACTGAGATTAGTTTATTTTTATAATTGTATTACATGTATGAACTTACACCTATAAGGATTAAGAAAAATCAGCTCTCTTTGTACAAGAAAACGTCGATTCAAAAAATGCTGGTCCCGCGGGACCAGCATTTTACGTCCGACAGTATCCCCGTGCAGTACGCGTGATACATAACGCGAACCATATTTGCATAGAGGGCGTTTTTCAATAAATAGCGATGATATTGTTTTAATCTAGTCTTGCTGTGTTTTTTGTTAGTAGAAACAACAATAATGGCGATTTTTAATGTTCATCTTGAATTCTGAAGTAAATTTTCAAACATTTAAACTTTTCAACACCACTTAATGTCCCTTTAAGCCTGGTTCGATCACGGCCGCTCTCCCCAATGCGAGCCCTCATCTTTGCTTTTATTCATGGCTTAAATACAACATCGCGCATGCTCAAAACTACTGAGAATAAACTTTAAGTTTTCGAAAGGGCACTTGAAGCTTGTCGGAACATTGACGTCATGTAATGTGGCCACAGTGAGACCACTGCGACGCCACAATGTTGTTCCCCCACCCCCAATTTTAAACGGTTTACTTTTCGATCGCACATGGTTTTCCGTTATAGAACCTTGCCTTATTCGACAGTGTTTACGATAAATGAGTTTAAAAAAAGGTAACTTAATAAGCACCCACCCAAAATGACTTTGCTAACCAACCTGGGCGCTTAATAGGGATAATACGGTAATGCTTTTTCATCAAAATATAACATTTTATACCAGGTTTTTTTACTCGTCTTGGAAGTGTATGATAGACAATTTATTCGCTAACGGTGCATTCATACTTGATAGTCGCCATCATCCTTGCAACGCCCTCAAGCGAAAGAATGCCTTAAGGTCATGTTTTTTATACTGGGTACAATTTGTGTTACATGTCCCTTTTTCCATAAATTAGGTTCCTTTTTCAGTTAATGCATTATATCTGAAAAAGTTTACCTTTAAAGTTGGTAAAAGTATACATATTCTGAAAGCATATACTGTAACGGATGCAAATAGCATACAACCAAGTTGATTATACAGGGTGGCCCGAAATTGTACAGGGTGTAACAAGCAAAATCTTCTAAAAAAGAAGGGTTTCAATAATTACTTCCACTATGCATATGAAGTGATGAGAGAAAAGTTCAGTACAGATTTAAAGTAGTTTAATAAAATACCCATCCAGACATATGCAAATTAAATTTCATTATGAATCTGAAATTCTACATACAGGGTGTCTAAAAATGTGTTTATTTAGTTCTGGAAAAATGCTTCTATTACTACATACATACAAAGACTAGTATTTTAACAAAATTCAAGTAGATTTTAAATACAAATGCATCAATTACATGTACACAAAGACTGATTGATTTTAATTTTAAACATATAGGGTGTTTAAAACATTAATTTAGGTATACGTGATTATCCACAAATCATTAAATTGAATGAATTTAAATTTGCATCAGAAACATGATTTTACATTCCAATTTGAAGTGGCAAATGCTTAAAGTGGTATGAGTTTCAAATAATGTTCAATAAAAAGGGGCCCTTTAACTACAGGGTGACTCAAATTTTCCAAATGGCACATGTTTAGTGGCATACAATCAATTGCATTCATCCTTCTTGCACCTTCATGATGTGCAAAGCACATTCAAATGAACAAATTAGGTTAGTTTCCATAATGTTTGAACCCAGTATTCAAATTTCAAGAGTCTGATTTAAGATTGAATTATAAAATGTTATCGTTTTAAGTTGTATTCAACATATAGGGTGATCCAATGTTGATTGGCAAACTAGTAGTCACTAGTATCGTATCAACTTACTTTTCAGTTGCATTCCTAAGAATTTAATAATTCTCCTGAGTTTATTTAATAATTCTCCTGAGTTTACAAGCTTGATGAAAACCAGCAGTTTTTTACTTATTTGGTAACACAGTTAAAAACAAGTAATAACACCACACAAACGCATTTAACAAAATGTGCTAATTAACATCCGGACAATACAGAATACATGAGGTTAATTACATATCTTCTTTTAATTTTTAATTCAATAGTTATATTTATTTATTCAAAAGGGTACCTCAACCTTTCTATACTTTTAAAATGGACAGTTTGGTGCAGGCAAATGTTTGCATACATTTGCAGACTGCGACCAACTTACGTTTCTTAACAATTTTTTGAGCTTCTTAATGCTAATTAATGATTCCTTAAGAGAGCACCACACCAAATCAATGCGCTATTCGTGTAATCCTGCAGTAGTTCCGGAAAAGCACGAAGACTAGATTTGTTAATGTGTGGTTTTCGGGCAATTTGTTTCTCCGGGGATGGTATGTTTGTATTTAAATGAACAAGTGGGACCTATCCGTTGGACCTACAATGATAAAATACGATATTTTTTAATTTATCGACCTAAATAGTGCCCAGGGCGTAAGCACCTGCCTAAATAGTGAACAGGCATGCCAGAAAACGTGAAAAAATGAGGGCGCTGTGTGCAGGTCCGTAGCGGAAAATTTAGCTTAATAACCGCTCATGAAACAAGGCTTAAATTAAAGTTGAGATGTTACTGAAAATGGTCATAGGTGACAAGTATGCAATAAATGTAACCGGAGGGTAGAAAAGGTGTCTTGAAATATGGCACTTTTACACGTATTTCAATGAGAAAGATATTTGGTGTGGTGCGCCCTTAATTAACTAATTATATTTTTAATTCAAATATGCTTCAATAATGTTATGTTTTCAATATAGAATTGTACCAAGAGTGAAACAAGTGCATTTTATGTTTGCCCAATGTATATTGCACCATACTTGTTCAACTATGCACTCCTCCTCCTCCACATACTCCTCCTCCACATACTCCTCCACCCCTGACTAATTAGGTTTAACGAACTATTGTAATTAACAGAACCATGGTAGTTTATATTTTTCTTTTTAAAATAAAGGCCAAATACTTTCTCATCAAAATAAGACCAAATTTGAGTATGTGTGATAAAGAATAGCCAAAACATATGCATGCAAAGTAATAATATGTAGTGCAAATGTAACAGATCCACCTTTTTTGGGTACCCAGTATAAAAAACATGACCTTAAGCGATTACCAAGCACCGAGACTAATAAGAAGCATAAATAATGTACAGTAAGCTCATCAATTATCATTCGAATCAATAACTTCTTTCAAATCTACCCTGCCCCCCTTGTTCATCAACAATGGTAAGGCCAACAACAACGAGAGCATCAATGATGCAGAAGCTCACTACAATTCTGATTCATAAAACATGTCTATAATATATAAACCACTTTAATCTGTCCAGCATATGACAAATTATGTAAAGCTCAAATCCACATTATACCTTACATGAAACATACATGTATATATATATTATGCATTCACAGTGTAAGCAAATTTGCCCTTCTATATATGCTTCAGTTGAGATTACATAAAATAAAGGTAATTGTGTCATCTTTGACTGAACATACTATAATAGTGGCATATTTGTTTTATGCTGTACAGGTGATATGAGTCAGTATATACTATCAATTATTTGGATTATTTGAAAAGCCACACAAAACTGTGTGTTAATTATAGTTGCAGGGTTTTGCATTGATTCTAGAGCGAGAATACATCAAAGAAAAATGATATCAACTTAAAATTTGGTACAATGTCTTATCATGACTTCCTATTTAATTTCAATATCAGAGCTTCAGTTTTTGAATAATTAACTAACAAATGTATGGCCATAAAAGAAAAAAATGGTGTTTCTTGTACAGAATTATTACTTAAATTACAATGTCTTATCATGAATTCCTGTTGATTAATTTCAATATCAGAACCTGTTTTTGCATAATTAATTAAAAATTATTTTAAAAATGTATGGCCATTTAAAAAGTTGTGTTTCGTGTACAAAATTATTACTTAAAATACTGTGTAAACAAAGGGGCAAAAAGCATTTTGACCAGAAATATTTAAATAATTGTATTTTACTTAGTCTACTGATAAAATGTTTTAAGATATAATTTTTGTTGTCGGATCTAAACGCTTCGATCAATGGGCCTCATATTTGGCACACATGATTATCAACACAAGCCCTTTCAATAAATCTCTATAAAATAATGTATGAGTTGAATATTTGATCTAATTTGCATATTAATTAGCCATTTTAACGAGAAAATGACTAAAACGAAGTATTATACATCAATAGATTAAAATACATACCAATGTCCATCAAAATTGGCACAGATAATTATCTACATATTAGTCCTTTCAATAAATTGCTATAAAATAATCATGTCACTTGAATATTTAATCAAATTTGCATAATTAATTAGCTATATTAACAAGAAAATGGCTAATATCATTATTTGCATCGTCAGATCCAAATGCTTTGATGAATTGGCCCCATATTTGGCACACATAATTATCAAAACAAGCCCTTTCAATAAATCTCTATAAAATAAATAACTGTATATGAATTGATTAATTGATCTAATTTGCATATCAATAAGCCATTTTAACGATTTTAATCAATACGTTAAGATGCATTAATGATTGCGTTAAAAATGAGAATATACCAATATCCACAAAATTAGGATAGCAATATCTACATCCTTAATAAATTGGTATAACATGTGAATGTGGCTTGAATAATTAATCAAATTTGCATATTAATTGGCTATTTCAACAAGAAAATGGCTAATATAATTATTTTCATCATCAGATCCAAATGCTTTGAATAATTGGCCTCATATCTGTCACACATAATTATCAACACAAGCCCTTTCAATAAATCTCTATAAACATAGTGTATGAATTCAATTGTTGATCTAATTTGCATACTAATTAGCCATTTTAACAAGAATATATTTAAAGTTTACTCATCAATACAATTCATTAAAATGCATTTACCAATATCCATCAAATTTGGCACAAATCTACATAAGTCCTTTCAATAAATTGGTATAATTCGCATATTAATTCTAAGCTATTTTAATAAGAAAATTGCTTAAATTGATATTATTTTCATCTTCAGAACTAAACGCATTGATCAATTAGCATCATATTTGGCATATAATTGTTGCATGTACAGAATGCGGATAATTTTCTGTAACCAAATTGATCAGGAAAGTCGCTCAAATTGATTGATCAGAAATATTTGAGAGGGGCTCAAATTTAATCGACAATTATTAGATCCTTTTTGCGGAGATCCTTTAGTATGGGAAACTCTTCTGTTATAGGTTCGTCAGAAGATAAGGCTTCTTCATCATATTTGATTGTAAATATAGTTTTATCACCATCAATTGTTGCCTCTTGAAGTGAGATTATTTTCCCATTATACCACTGCGGTATTCCTGCTGGATTTATGCACTTGTGGCGTACACGCTTGTCAACCAATAATCGGGGTGACTCTAAGAATCCGTCTAAGTACTTCTTGGAGTTTTGTACCGCTCGTTTTATTCTCTGTCCTTCTAGTTACTTTGCAATTTCAATCTTCTTGAGCTTGATGGTGGGAGCGGTAAAGAGGAAGGAATACGAGGTCTTGCTTCAGACAGAGGCTCAGTCACCGGAACCATGGACTCCTCATCGGAACCTAAAAGAATCAGTTTGAAAAGTCAATTAGAAAAATTGAGATAGAAATACAATTTATTTAATAAAAATCCAACAACATTCAATCCCCCAACTTATTACCGTAGTATTTATATAATTCATGGGACATAATTTATTTAGTATTATGAATGATTGTGTTATAAAATTCTACCAAATACATACCAGCTTGATTTGATGACTCTGAAGCCATATCCAGTGAGACTGATGTTGATGGGCCAGAAAGGGAAACATTGACTTCTTCTTCTTGATGGTGGGAGGCTGGGAGCGGTATATAGGAACGAATACCAGGTATTGCTTCAGAAAGAGGCTAAATCACCGGAACCATGGACTCATCGATGTCTTCATCGGAACCTAATAATTATTATAAAATAATTAGTTTGAAAAGTCAATTAGAAAAATTGAGATAAAAATACAATTTACCTATAAAAATCCCAGCACAGGGATGTAATTTAGGTGGCGGCATCCCCTGCCAGAAGGCTTGCCTCCACTGGTGCCCTCCCACCAATGAAATGATGTGTGTGTAGGCCTAAGTAAAGTAATGTAACATAACGCAAAGTAACCTAACGTAACGTAAAGTAACCTAGGCTAAAGTAACGTAACTTAAAGTAACGTAACGTTAACTAATGTAACGTAACGTAACGTAACGTAAAGTAACGTAACGTAAATTATCCTAAGGTAAACTAATGTAAAGTAACGTAACGTAAAGTAACGTAACGTGACGTAAATTAAGGTAAACTAATGTAAAGTAACGTAACGCAAAGTAACGTAACGTAACGTAAAGTAAATTAACCTAAGGTAAACTAACGTAAAGTAACATAACGTAAAGTAACGTAACGTAACGTAAAGTATTAAACGTAATGTAACGTAAAGTAATGTAACGTTTAAAGAAGTAATAAAAGCAAGTTCCGTAACATAAAGTTCCCCTACCTACCTAAACAATTAAGATTTTAATTTTTATGCAAATTCAATTTTGAAATTTGGATTAAGTCATTACAAAGAACCCTACCCCCCTCCCAAAAAATTATGAAAACTATTACTATTTGTTTTCACTATAATAAATACAAATTTAGAACCAAAACTAAAGGCATAATAAAAGGACAAGTAAGTCATGAAGTAGTAAGTTCGAATTAATTTGTATTGGAATATTTTTACTTTTCCCCATAAAAAATGTTTACATTTACGACCAGTGCAGTGCTATAATTTAGGCCTAGTAATAATTAATTAGGCACGTGCCTATATTATGCAGTATGGATGGTAAATTAAAGAAACTTATCCAAGAAATTCATTAACTCAACGCATTTTATTATAATTTCTGTCTAAAATATTGAATCATAACAAAACTCAATCGCAATTAAAAATAACCTAAGCCAGTTTACGCCCAACGTATGTGCAAAGAAAGATTTGTTTTGGGCGCATCATGTCTAATTGCACGGTTTCGATGATTTTATGAATGGCGAACTTTGAACAAGCGCCCAAATAGGGCGCATCGGGAAGGTTGTGGGCGGTTACTATAAACAAGATGGCGGTTCGACAGAAAAATTATTGCGACGATCGTCTGGTTTCAGTGATGATTTTAAGCAAGTATTTACATCAAAACATTACAACTACTGCATTTTCAAGTGAAATACATATCAGTCCTCTACCAAGTGCACGATTTCACGGCAAAATCATGTCGTAATGAAAATGAACCGCATGTTGTATGCTCACTGCAGTGGCGTACGTGCATAAACGACATCAGAGTTGCCTGCCACACTCATGTAATGGGCCAAGCTGTCAATACGAAGTATATAGGGTACTCAGAACAAGAACATTTCATCATGAAAGTTGCGGGTGAAAATGAATTAAAGTCTACGATATTATTAATTATTATTAATCTATATAATATTATTTACTACCATACCTACTCGCTACATTATCGGACGAAATCTTCAGGTGGAAATTTGAAGATGAACTCTTCACATCGTCGTAACTTTTGAACCACTTGATCGATTTTGAAGCGAGAAAAGATGAAGTTGGGTCAATATACTCTCCCTGGTTGGGTCATCTATCGTTTTTCCGAAGATTCATTCGGCAGTGCCAAATGACCAATCAAAACCCCGCAAATTTTCCTCCGAAGACCCGAGCTCCAAACCCGGAAGTGTTTTACCCATTGAGTTTATGTCATTCGTCCACAAGTTTTATCAATGGCAGACGATACCAAACTGGTGGGGGTAATACAAAATATTCCGCACGATAATGCACGCAAATTCAGCATTTTGGCAAGGCAATATTTGCAAGTTTTACTCTTTTTCGCGAATTTTTAACAGCACCTCATGATGAAAAACCTTTGAAAACATTATTTTCCATTAATTTTGGCCGCTGAAATCGGAGATATAGTTTGAAGAATATATACAGAAGCGATTAACATCAATTAACGAAAAACGACCTCCCCACCCATTTTTGCCGCTGATTTCGTATCATGAATAATAATGATCTCTCGTAGTTAAACCAATCACAATAAGACAATCACGCTTGTACGTCATGAACACGCGTGTCATTGTTAATCAACTTTTCTATCAATAGCGTTTTCACATGCATTTTCAATACAATTTTGACAATAAAGAAAATAACGCAAAATTACCTATTTTGTCGAATGGCAATCAAGCCCATTTTATAACATATTTATGCGATCATATTGTTTCACTATCTCAAGTACATTTCCCGACAAATACCACTTGTGTGACCAAGATAAAACCATATTTCACAGTCGCACTTTCCCCTTGACCTATACCGTGACCTTTCGCTTCGAGTCGCTATAGCTTACTTGTAGTAAGCTAAAAAATGGTTATATTGGCGTAACCCGCCCGACCCTAAAAATACGCCCGACCCTACACTTTTTTCTTTTTTTTTCAGTGAAAAAAAAAAAAAAAAACCAACCGACCGACCCTAAAAAATAAAAAAATGAAAAAAATAAATGTTTTTTCTCGAACGAAGTACGACGGTACTTCTAACAAACAATAGGGAATGTTTAAACTCGGTTAACATTGTTCAAAAACAGCTGCTAAAAAAAATTTAAAAAAAAAATTTTAAAAAAAAATCCCTACCTACCTACCCTATTTTTGTTCAGCCCGTTACGCCAATATAACATTTTTTTTTTGTTGGCCTAAGTGCCTAGTTCCATTATTAGACTATGGGACGTTGGTCTGTATCTTTCACTCTCGTAGTCCACCTCTGGGGAGAACATGAAATTATTACCAAAAGGTGGCAAATATATCCCTAAACACAAATTCACCTGATCCCACGTTCGTAGGTTGCACGTTATGACCCTAGACCTCGATTTAGGGTCAAAGGTCACATGTGTTTCAATGGGAAGTCAAAAACTAAATTTAACATGGTAAAAAAACTAAAAAATTAGCTATTGACTATATAACGTATATTTTATTGTTGGGATAAGTGTTTTAAACAAAAAAGTCAATCACAACTTCGATCGTAGATCAATAGTTTTTGAACTGTGACCTTTTGAAAAAGACAAGTTGGCCAAAATAGACCATTTAGGTCTTATTTTCGCAAAATTGGCACAAAATTGACATGTTATCATCATTAAAAAAATATTTTGACTCATTATGTCATTAAGTTTTTTTTGTTTTTTTTACCATGTTAAATTAGTTTTTGACTTCACATTGAAACACATGTGACCTTTGACCCTAAATCGAGGTATGGGGTCATAACGTGCAACCTACGAACGTGGGATCAGGTGAATTTGTGTTAAGGGATATATTTGCCACCTTTTGGTAATAATTTCATGTTCTCCCCAGAGGTGGACTACAAAAATCAATAACTAAGCACATTTTGGCCTCACGGCCCATAGTCTATAATGTGCAAGAGGGAGGGAACATGCATTGACTGTTGCATTGACTGCTATTGTTACAGATCCCGTTACAGATGAACCTGGTTTGCGTTTAGTGAATATATTATAAAGGACACCTCCAATGCGCGCACATACCGGCAGGCAAGCTTTTGTTTGGCATGTAATTTGCATGCAGAATGGCAGGCAACAAAAGCTGCCGTGACGTTACAGGTGACATCGTCTATACATTCCAATTATTATTCGAGTCTGTGAAAATGTTTGAAAATGAAACAATAAAAGTACAAAGTTCATGAATCATTGTGTTTTATTGAAATGTTGACTCATCGCACATGCGAGCACGTTATGCAAAACAAATACCTACATTCTGCAGTATAAACTTTAAATTCAGGGAATACCAAATAAATGTTACAGGGCGTCCAAAATTTATATACCTTATTATAAACTCCACCATAGCAAGAGTAACTACACTGAGCCAAAAAAGAAACTTATAAAAAAAAAGAAACTTATAAAATAAAAGAAACTTATAAAATTTTAACAGATCACCAAATAAAATTCTGTGCATGGAAATGTACCAAATTTGGATACAATATTACTGTTATTTGCAGTAATATTGTATCCAAATTTGGTACATTTTCATGCACAGAATTTTATTTGGTGATCTGTTAAAATTTTATAAGTTTCTTTTTTTTTATAAGTTTCTTTTTTGGCTCAGTGTATATTTATCGAGCACCCATAGCTTTAAGGCTTTAAGCTCTCGCTGAAAATAATGTGGCGGCAATTTCTTTTTCAATCGATGAAATAACGACCACATCATGAATTGATGATAAAACACGAAAACGTAAAATTGTATATGATTCCAAAAACGGTAGTTGTACTATCCTTAACGTCCATCTTATTCAAATGAGGGAATGCCATTGATAAAATGCTGATTTTGTTTAGAAATCAAACAATATTGCGCAATGAACACTAGAATACGAGTAACTATGTAATGATTTTATTTATGAGTAAAAATGGTATGAATTTCATAAACACAATATTTAGGCAACAAATTGAAATAAAAATGGAATTAAATCTATATTGTAATAGTGCTTCAATTTCCTTCATATCAGGAAATTTTGTGTTGATTTTATTTCGAGTCGAGACCAAATTTAAACTTAAAAATATAAAACAATGTGTTGATTTAGGCTACTGACAAAGTTGATGCCGAATGGTCAACCAATATATAAACATACCTTAATGCACAACATAATTAAATACCTGATTGTTATAGAAATAGGATTTAGCCTGAAAACTTATTTCACCAGTTTTTTACTAGTCTACTACTTACAATTCGAGGGTTTAGTGCAACAAAGTCCAATTTGCAAAGGCTGCCATTTGTCAGATGTGTTTTCACAAGGGCATATCTTTAAGCACCCATGTGGCAGCTATTGTAGATTTGCTTTTTCACATAACTGAGATGTGAGTGGAAAATATTTTATCTGCTATAGCTGCCCTGTGTTACTTTTTGTTTATATCAAAGGGTCTGCTTTTCGCTACCATACATGATAACATCTGGCAGCTATTGCAGATGGACCTCGAATTCAATGTATAGACCCATATCACGGTTGATTGGTTTGTCCGGGCTACAAATTCTTTTCCCTAGTTAACATTTGAATAGAGGTGCGGAAATACACATATATTTAGCTTTATTCCGTTGCTTTCACCTTGCTTTTAATATCATTGTCAGGTACATCCTTTACCAGGAGTCAAAATATTACACATCATAGTCAAATGTTAACTACGGAAAATATGTATCCCGTCCGGGGTTTAAACATGTTAAAGATGAGGACTATTTCACTAGGCTTTTTAAAAAGCTTTAAAAATCTTGGCCTGAGGACCGGACCCGTTTTAGGTTTTTGGCCTGTGTACTGTAAAAGTGGTAATTTTCGTGCGATTAATTTTCCGCGCTTTGCCTATTTTGAACGTGTTTTTAAATCACGATTTGTAGCTTCATAATGTAGACCTACACGTAAAAGAAACATTCATGTGCTATACTTTCCGCGGTAGCTGTGTCGAGCGCAAACATGTAGCGCTAAAATGTCCAGTTTTACAGTAATTCATGACACTTTCTGGCCTTCCATCATCCGAATCTTGAAACCATCACCAGTTATAGCACTGAAATGCCTAATTGTTATAGAAATAGGGTTTAGCCTGAAATTTATTTCACAAGATGATTTAAAGCGTTAACTATCATACTACTTACAGTGTAATTCAATATACAGGGTGTCCCTAAAAAGGGTGCACTTGTTCCACATCATTGCTCTCATTTAATATTAGGTAATTACATCTTTATTAAAACTAACAGATCATTCAGTTAAATTACCTTTCATTAACAGTTGGTTTTGTTGATTTCGATTTAACTTTGAGCAAAGTTGTGCCAAACGTTTGAAACAAATCATCCATATGTAAAATTGAAACATTCTTCATAAAAACAGCACAAATTTGACTTTAAGTGCTTAACTTTAATCTCACAATTTCAGGATGGACAATCATTTAAACAGCACTTGAAAGTCAACTAAATTACCTATAAGAGCTGATATAAATATTAATCGTGAATACTGAATATTTAATGAGAGTAGCGATGCAGAACACATGCATATTTTCTATGGGCAGGGTCTGCAATAGGTGTGTGTATAGCAGTAGCAAAATGCTCCTCAATACTCACTTTTTACTACACAATTTTGGAAATGTGTAGCAATTTTTATGCCACAAATGTTTACATACAAAAAACTAGGAAGATACTTCAAAATGTAAGTTAATTTAAGCAGTTTTTGCTGATCCTTAATGCGGACCCCGTTTATGGGAGGGGACACCCTGTAAGTATATATAAGCTCATGTAACGGTTGGTTTGAATGTCCGGGCTGCGAATTTTCTTTTCCGTAGTTAACATTTGAATTTGGGTACACGGAAATACACATAAGCTTCAAGCCTCTAAATAAGCAGGTCTTGACCAGTAGTTACTTTTTTACTATTTTGACGATTGGCTCCTGGTCGTATAATTTACTGTGCAAAGTTTGGAAAACACCAGGAGCCACAACTTTGGTGCCAGTGGGTTTTAAAAAACTCCTGGGTGCCCCGCTTATTTAGAGGCTTGATTAGCTTTATTCCATTGCTTTGACCAGTGTTGGTGTTAACTACGGGGAAAAAATATCACATCCGGGCTTAAACATGTTAAAGATGAGGACTATTTCATCACTATAGGCTTTACTCAGGTCTAATATTCTCCGCCTGGAGTCCTTTTTGGCCCTGTGTCACTACAAAGCACACTCTCTGTCCTTCCGTCAGAGTCTTGAAACCGTCGCCGCCAGTTATAGATTTGAAATGCGCAAAGACATCGCTTCCGCCATCATCTGGAGTAATGAATCCAAATCCTTTGGTACTGTTGAACCATTTCACTGTTCCATATACGCTGCTTTGTTGATCACTCTGGTGGGAGAGTAATAAATAAATAACAAAATTAATATAATGGTATTTAGTATTTTTAGAGTGAGTGAGGAGGAGGCAAGTCCACCCCTGTTTTGGCTTACCAACCGTGGAGAAATGTGCGAGCGAGGGAGCTGATTAAAGTGATCTATGAAAACGTGTGGATATTTTGAGGGCTGTCTAACTATGCTATGCAACAACTGTACATAATAGATAGCATTGTCCTTGGCTTTCTCGATGTTCATTACATTACATACTAAACTTCATCGGTTTTATATTTATGACTACAACAAAGGTATACATATATTTGGAAAGCTCTCAACTAGGGGAATTCAAACATGCAGTAAAATCAGGACAAGGGTGGATACCCAACAAAATATTTTGTAAATTCTATTAAAATATATAATTCGCCCTTTGCATCGAGATCTTTTTTCCATGTCGACATGTTGATATTTTACAGTCTCGATATCGATATGATGTCGACATTTCATGAACCAAATACTAAAGTATCATGCAGATCGTAGCCGCAAAATTAAGGTATGTGCTATGAAGGATGACTGCAGAATCGACAATACATGTAACACTACACTGCTAAAATGTTGAGCAAAATACGTTGCTTAATTGAAGATAGAGATGGCTCTTGCTGTTTTCCAATCTTTGGGTAGAATACCGGAAGTCCAGCGACTTTCTGAATATGATAAACAGGGGCACTGATAATTCCTGGCAGCATTCCTTGAGGACCCTCGGATGGAGTTTGTCAGGTCCTGGGCTTTAGTCTGGGCTTAGTTTGTTGAGTTCCTTACATCATCTCTTTTGAGTTCAACGTCCGTCACTCAATTTGTCGTATTTGATCGTCTAATGTAGGTGTGTCTCCTTAGTGAAAACTGATTGAAAGAATTTACTTAACTCCTCTGCTGCTTCAGGGTCTGTTTCTGTTAAACTCCAGTCTTCCTTCCTGAGCTACGATATACCAACTTTTACTTTCTGTTTCTGTCTAACGTAGCTTTAAAAGCCTTATAGGTTTGGTTTTGAATTCTTTCATCAACGTTCTTCGTGCTTGGCCTAGTCTTCGCGTACAGTCTTTTTTGGTCTTGTTGCTCTATTTTTTGTATTCTTAATAGTCTTTGTATTGCTTTGATTTCCTGTATCTTCTGTACGGGCTGTACTTAGTCTTAAAGGCATAATGTGATCTTTTCCAGGGGATGCCCTCGATCCTCGGAAAAAAATTGGATGCAGATTTACTTGCAGATTTACTTTTCTGATCATAAATCATAAATGTATTCTAAGTTGTGTGGCTGTGGCTTATAATCGTATATTGCAAAACAGCTTGATAAAGTTCATCAGGACTGTTAATAAGATTAATTGATGAATTTCTTTATATCTAGTCCAAGGAAAACTACTTTGAATTCTGTTCATACTCCCGTCGTTGCTTATCAGCCGGACGGCGCGCGAGTTGAAGCAATGTCAACTATCCATCGACGTCGGTCGATGCGCGACGACGGGAGTATGAACGTGCCTTTACTTGTTGACGTTTCGGAAACGAGCCGTTTCCTTTACTCAACACTTGATGTGGAGTGATGACGATCTGCTGTTTTCAACATGTGATGTTGGTGGCTTAGATGCAGTGTTACTATGATTTATCAGCAATCAGTAGATTGTCAAACACGTGACTCAGACTATATTGCCCCTCGTGTCTGTAACTCTGTTCATTGCCTTGCCCTGCTTTCTAATCGCGATATAACATGGTTTTTGTCCATTACGTGGTCGGTGATAGCCGATTTGTTAATGGCGTATTGAGAGCTCTTGCGGGATGCTCTGGTGCGAACTGATGTCACCGCTCTTTCAGATTCTTTCTTCTGCTCCTCTAAGCGCTTCCCGAATTTTCTACCAGTCTCTCCAATGTACAGGGTGTCACAGTTTTTTCATGGTATAGAGTCAGGGCCGTCAGCAGCTTTTGCCCAAGGGGGGTGCGTTTTCACGATTTTTTACCGGAAGCAGTGGCGTAGCTAGGTTTTTTTTTCGTAAAAGGTTGCCCCAAATTTTTTCCAAGTCAGTCACCTCGTGAATTTCACGTAAGTGGGGGGGGGGTGGAGTCGGACACAAAATTTCGCAGTCCAAAAAGCACTGTAGTCAATGTTTTATGAGTAGTTTTACTATCATTGAAATTTGAAACTAAGAAAAACGCCATTTTTACCTTAAAAAAAAAAGAAGAGATTTTCAAGGGGGGTGCGTCCGCACCCAACGCACCCCCCCTTCTGACGGCCCTGAGAGTATGTCTACTGGGAGGAGGCAGATATTGTAGGCAGAGAGGCAAATAGATACAAACGCTGGATTAAAGAGGCAATCACGATATAGAAAGCAGGGCAAGACGATGAACAGAGACGAGGGGAAATATAATCTGAGTCACGTGTATGACGATCTACTGATTGCTGATAAATCATCTAGCAACACTGCAACCAACATCACGTGTTGTAAACAGCATATCGTCACCACCATGATCACTCCACATCAAGTGTTAGGAAACAGCTCGTTTCCGAAACGTCGGCAAGTGGTTTTCCTTGAACTAATAAAGAAATTCATCAATTCAGCTAAGAGCTATATTTTATTCTCTAATCAAACGGTGGCCCCTAGTGTTTCTTAACACCCAGGGGGCAGGCCCACCCATTGTGGAGCGCATTTAGTATTATTTAGTGTATTTAAGTTGTATTTACGGCACGAGGACGTGCCTTATTTAGGGAGTATTGTCACGAGATATAAGTGTGTTAGGGCGCGTTCCCACTGTGGCTGTTTGATACCAGGACGTGGACTCGATGCTACATCGAACCTACTTCCAAGCCTAGTGGGAACGCGCAATAAGGGGGTTTGACCCTACATCAACGATGTAGGGTCGAAACCTACTCGAAGAGGTAGTCTCGCACCTAGGACGTGGTATCAAAATCGCTAGTGAGAACGCGTTTTACTTATCGTATGTGGACTCGTACCACTTGTTCCACAAAACAAGCGTGTTGCGCTGCGTCAGACTGCGCCGCCGTCCGCCGCGCGCTTCAAAATGCAATTTCACGCGGCCAAATGTCATGCACGCGTGGTATTTACGCAGTAAGTACGCACGGCGCACTTGCTTAAACTTGTAAACAAGTAACATCCGGGTAAGTGGACTCAATACCACATCGGTATTTTGATGTATTTTAATCGCACAATGAGAACGCAACATCACTGTTATGCATGTAGACTCGCACCTAGGTATGAGTCCACATTCGCACAGTGAGAACACGCCCTTAGTGTCATAGACCTGATGGGGAAGTCCTGTTTTGGTCTATACACTGGCGCGTTCGATATTTATACGGAAGGTCCCGGGTTCAATTCCCGGCTGGTGCTCCGAAATGTTGATGGTATATCTCGTGAATTATATATGTTTGGGGGGTACGTGACAGAAGCATTATATTAAAACTTATTTTGCATAAATCACACAAGTTTTTTTCAAACAGGGATGGCACTTGAAAAGTTGAAATGCTTCCCAGAACTATGCATGTGATAATAGGCCTTAAGTGTCACTCATTGGCGATCAAATTGTCAAATGGTTCAGATATCCTAATCATGCTTTTGTTAGGAGATGAAAACGAAGTAACTAGTGTCATCAATGGAATCAACTTTTAAAAAAAATTTGCTGTGTTTTGTTAGTAGAAACAACAATAATGGCAACGACTTTCGGGGGCGGATCCAGGATTTCTCAATGTGGGGTGGGGGCGCCAAAGCGGGGGTCAAGGCAGTAAAAGGTAGACCCCAATTTCTTTTTTTGCAGTCTAGTCACCTCATGAATTTCATGTAAATCATAGTTTAAACAGTGAAAATAAACTGTCCTGATAGCAAAACAGTTTATTTTTCACTGTATAAATCCATGATTTTGAAGTAGGAATTGTATCGCTCTATAACTCGGAATATATTTATGATTTATGATCAGAAATGAAAATCTGCAAGAAAATCTACTTTCCTAAAAAAAATCATGAATAGAGGGCGCCCCCTTGAAAAGATCACATAATATGCCTTTAAGCAAGACAATTGAAGAACCCCCGTTGTTTAAACAACCTTTTTTGCCGTTTTTGTAGAAAGATGCTTGTCACATAAGAATGCATTTTATAATTTATTTTGATATGAAATTTATAAAATATGAATAATATTAATTCATGAAACCCCATGTTTTATAATCCTGAACATCCCCTTATTATATTCTTATATAAATAGTGACTATTCCCTTCATATTTTATGTTACCACCATATTCCTCCAGGCGTAGGGCACCCGCCAGTTGTATAACGCACAATACGACACCCAGGAATGGTGCGTCGTTTTCTTACGTACCATGATGCACCTTGCGTGTCACAATGTGACAGACCTTTGCCATACAATGACGGTACCCTTCGTCAATATTGTGTCGCACCATACAATGACGGTACCCTTAGTCAATTTTGTGATGCACCATACAATGACGGTACCCTTAGTCAATTTTGTGACGCTCCATACAATGACGGTACCTTTAGTCGATTTTGTGATGCACCATACAATGACGGTACCCTGTAGTCAATTTTGTGATGCACCATACAATGACGGTACCCTTAGTCAATTTTGTGATGCACCATACAATGACGGTACCCTTAGTCAATTATGTGATGCACCATACAATGACGGTACCCTTAGTCAATTTTGTGACGCATCATACAATGACGGTACCCTTAGTTAATTTTGTGACGCATCATACAATGACGGTACCCTTAGTCAATTTTGTGATGCACCATACAATGACGGTACCCTTAGTTAATTTTGTGACGCATCATACAATGACGGTACCCTTAGTCAATTTTGTGATGCACCATACAATGACGGTACCCTTAGTCAATTTTGTGACGCATCATACAATGACTTGCAACCCTTAGTCAATTTTGTGACACACCATACAATGACAGTAGTATTGACGCACCATACAATGACGGTACCCTTAGTTAATTTTGTGATGCACCATACAATGACGGTACCCTTAGGGCGTGTTCTCACTGTGCGAATGTCGACTCATACCTAGGTGCGAGTCTACATGCATAACAGTGATGTTGCGTTCTCATTGTGCGATTAAAATACATCAAAATACCGATGTGGTATCGAGTCCACTTACCTGGATGTTACTTGTTTACAAGTTTAAGCGAGTGCGCCGTGCGTACTTACTGCGTAAATACCACGCGTGCATGACATTTGGCCGCGTGAAATTGCATTTTGAAGCGCGCGGCGGACGGCGGCGCAGTCTGATGCAGCGCAACACGCTTGTTACAAGTGGTACGAGTCCACATACGATAAGTAAAACGCGTTCTCACTAGCGATTTTGATACCACGTCCTAGGTGCGAGACTACCTCTTCGAGTAGGTTTCGACCCTACATCGTTGATGTAGGGTCGAACCCCCTTATTGCGCGTTCCCACTAGGCTTAGAAGTAGGTTCGATGTAGCATCGAGTCCACGTCCTGGTATCAAACAGCCACAGTGGGAACGCGCCCTTAGTCAATTGTGCGACGCACCATGCAATGACGGCAACCTTAGTCAATTTTGTGACGCACCATTGATGGATTCCGACGTATACATACTAATTGAAAACCTGCCATGCTACTACGCATCATTAGGCCAAAAAAAGATGTTGTTTTGTTTGTCCACGTCCGACCGACCGTGTACCTTGGTGCCGACCGTATTATTTTTTATTTTCTATTATTTTTTAAAAACTTTTTGAGCAATCTAAATGGCCAAACGGACCGTTTTATTCCTGATTTCGTACGCTATAATAAATCTGGTCTTTATAAACACCATCCCAGCCAGTAGGGAGGTCACGCTGCATGTCATATTTTGTTATGGTACGCAAGAAAACAATGGAGTCTCAGTGACTGAATATTTGCTAGAAATAGCTTCGGAAAATGGTCTATTTGGGCATCTCAAAAACTGAGAAACGTCTTAAAAATCATGTAGAATTTTAGAGGATGGTCAATAACATCTGCAAAACGGTAAAATGTATAGTTT
Source organism: Ophiura sarsii (assembly GCA_035610835.1). NCBI lineage: Eukaryota > Metazoa > Echinodermata > Ophiuroidea > Amphilepidida > Ophiuridae > Ophiura > Ophiura sarsii. The sequence continues at coordinate 13,377,356 of CM069449.1, forward strand.
TAAACACGTTTGGTGACCAAATTTATGTCGTAAAATGTTGGAAAATTCACGTTTTGAAAATCCATGGTCTTCAAAATTACAGGAATCCCATTCTAAACCTCACCAAATCATGAAATGAACCCTCGTCTACAAAAAAAGTCCATGTACGTATTGCTCTATCTGCTTGGAGATAGCGAAGACCACGGAAACCTCATAGCTTTATACCACGGAATGAAATCTGCCATAGACATTACATGGCGAAAATCGTACAGATTTGCACTGCAGACCTCTGTGTAGGGAGTGTTGACAATAGCATGACAATAGCAAGGTCATTTGACTATTGTGTCTGTGCATGTTTGTGACGACTGACCCCGTTTAACAATCTTCATAGCTTTCATATAGGGCTTGGGTGACCTAACTATTGACTGATCCCCAATGCGCAGTCCCTTGTAACATGATGCTTAAGCCTGACAAATCCCGCAAGTATCAAAATAATTCATACTGAATAACAACGCCATCGGGAATCGGGAATGCCAGTCGTATAAATTGGTATTTATAAATAATCATAAAAAACAACCATGATTTTCAGAGAGTGCAGTGGTCAATCAGAGGCTTAAAGGTATATTATGTGATCTTTCCAGGGAACGCCCTCAACATAAAAAAAAAATAGATAGATTTTCTTGCAGATTTACATTTCTGATCATAAATCTTACAAACATTCCAAGTTACAGGGCGATACGATTCTTAATTACTTCAAAATCATGATTTTAGAGTGAAAATAAACTGTCGGATTATCCGACAGTTTATATTTTCACTCTAAAATTCACTCTAAAACATGATTTTGAGGTAATTAGGAATCGTATCGCTCTGTAACTTGGAATCTATGTATGATTTATGATCAGAAATGTGAATCTGCAAGAAAATCTATTTTCTAAAAAAAATAATGAATAGAGGGCGCTCTCTGGAAAAGATCACATAATATGCCTTTAATCCACATCTGTGGAACTGTGCCTTTCGAGATGAGTTGCGAGCACATGTTATTGGCATTACGTCACTCGTACCGTTCCGGAAAATTGAAGTAAAATTTGTGATTGGACAAATGTCACATTCGTATCAGGTTTCGGAAAAGGCCGAAGGGGAAATCGAATAAAGCCGAAGCACGATGTGTCACACGCATGCGTAAAGGACGATTTTCATCAATTAAAAGGTGGCGACCGTATGTATCGGCCAGCTACTTCGGAATTTGTTCAATTTAGTCTTCATTTAACATTTTTAAATTACTTTTTCAGCCAATTTTCCAAGTTATTTATTGGTGGGGTACATCATTGATATGAATATTTCCCCCGTTCACAATCTGATCAGGTTTTATCTGACGTTTTTGATTGGTGACGATAGTTGCAGAATTCGGAAACCAATTATATTTTATCGCTAATATATCGACATGTCAAAGTTTTCTTTTACGACATATCGATACACAAAATTTTGTATCCAATAACAGCACTACTTTCACATATTCTAACATAATTTCAACACTGCGCTACGTTATTTCACTTTCTGCAAATTTTCAATCATTATGAATGGCGGCGGCGACCGACAACATGTTCATTTGGTTAGTTGAACAGTTTTAAGTATTAAATTAAAGTACAATTCTAGCAAACTCATGAAAAAGAGTTCAATACTATCAAAGTGATGTGTTTTGTGTTTGGACGACTTTAATTCGGCCAGTATTCATGCCGAATTTATATTCCCAAATACAATAATAATTTAAAAAATATATAAATAAGGAAAAAAATATCTGACCTACCGACCATACCTTTTTCGGACCCTCTATGGACAAACAAACAAATTTTGTTTGGCCTTAACGGTGTTTCTACCGCACAAAAAGTTATTTGAAAATACCGTATTATCCCTAGTAAGCGCCCAACCCCGTTTTTCTCAATGACTGCCTTGTACCAACAAACAATCCCACCTTTTCAATTACCGCACTTATAAAACTCGCCCATTGCTTGTGTGTTGTATTTCGATCACGACAGGAGCATGCGCAGATGCGATTTTTGTGTAAGTGGTCTGTGATTTTGTCAATATTATATTTTTACTGTGATTTGTCGATCTGCATTAAATGCAAAAAGAAACAACGCCCCCGGCTGGCCTCGAACCACCAACCTTTCGGTTAACAGCCGAACGCGCTAACCAATTGCGCCACGGAGGCGGTTATTTACTAGGCTGTTTTGGTTTGTCATGTTCACCCGTACACTTCCCTGTACACTCCCTTGCAAAACCGGGCATCGTTTTTCTCAAATGTTGCCTGCATACTTAAATACATGTGCTGTCAGTTGAACTTGGAACCAACGTTTAATTTGAACTGTCTATTTTCAATAAAAAAATACTCCAATACGGGAATAAATTCACAAAAGCTCACAGACAACAAATAAGCACATCATTTTACTCGACCTAGAATTTCAACCCTACAATTTTGGCGTTACGAAAATATCGATGATGTGAGTGACGTCATTTAATGAGCGGCGCCCTTCACGAATTAGCTCATTAGCATAATTTATGTCCGTGAAATGTATAAAGCAATTTGATCAGTGTACCGCAGCACTGTACAACAACATTTTTTGCCACAGCATCCTAATAAGCAGTACCTGTAAGCCTGGTTCGATCGCCGCCGCTCTCCCCAATGCGAACTGTCATCTTTGTTTTTATTCATGGCTTAAATACAACATCGCGTATACATGCTCAAAACTACTGAGAATAAAGTAAGTTCTCGGAAGGGTACTTGAAGCTTGTCGGAACATTGATGTCATGTAATGTGGCCACAGCGAGACCACTGCGACGCCACAATGTTGATTCCCCCACCCCCCAATTTTAAACAGTTTACTTTTTGATCGCACATGATTTTCCACTATACAACCTTGCCTTATTCGACAGTGTTTACGATAAATGAGTTTAAAATAGGTAACTTAATATAATAAGGACCCACCCAAAATGACTGTGCTAACCAACCTGGGCGCTTAAAGAAGGTGTCCGGCAAGCAAAACATTGTGCATTATATGTTTGAAAAAGAATTATCGCGCCCAAATCACGTAGTAATATAGAACAAAACATCATACTTATCTTAAAAACCGAATAAACACTGCCATCTCTCAACATGCCATTTTTAAAATTCGCGGCAATCGAAAGTACCGGCATCAATGAAGTCATAGTTATACAATGCACTTGCGTAAATTTGAGCACCAATAACCATGACGTCATTGATCCCGGGATTTTCGATCACCGCGAATTTTAAAAATAGGGACAGCGGTCCCAAATAGGTCGTCCGTTTATAGGGTAGATTAAAAACAAGGTGGATCTCAAACCACAGGCATCTAGAAAGAAAGAGGTTAGACCACTAGCGGATCCAGGATATAAAAAATAAAATAAACATCCTGGAGTTTGGTTGCAATTGTACTTCACCTGTTTAAATGTAATTAATTTTACATATGCAGCTAATTTTACATCTTGACCTCATATGACCTTTGACCTTGGTATGTGACCTTTGACCTAATTAACATATGAATGTTTCCATGTTGCATCCGTGACCCAAGTTTGGTTGCAATTGGTCATTGTATGGAAAAATGAACAAGAGACAACAAAAAAAGTGTACTAATTTTTACATCTTGACCTCAGATGACCTTTGACCTTTCTATGCGACCTTTGACCTCATTAACATATGCGGGTGTCCATGTTGTATCTATGACTGAAGTTTGGTTGCAATTGGTCATTGTATGGAAAAGAAATGGAAAAATGTAATCAATTTTACATATGCAGCCATTTCTACATTTACATCTTGACCTCAGATGACCTTTGACCTTGGTATGTGACCTTTGACCTCATTAACATATGAAGGTTTCCATGTTGTATCTATGACCAAAGTTAGGTTACAAATGGACAAATGTAATCAATTCTACATATGCAGCTTGACCTCGGATGACCTTTGACCTTGGTATGTGACCTTTGACCTCATTAACATATGAAGGTTCCCATGTTGCATCTATGACCGAAGTTTGATTGCAATTGGACATTGTATGGAAAAGAAATGGAAAAATGTAATCAATTTTACATATGCAGCCATTTCTACATTTACATCTTGACCTCAGATGACCTTTGACCTTGGTATGTGACCTTTGACCTCATTAACATATGAAGGTTTCCATGTTGTATCTATGACCAAAGTTTGGTTACAATTGGTCATTGTATGGAAAAGAAATGAACAAATGTAATCAATTTTACATATGCAGCCACTTTTACATATACATCTTGACCTCGGATGACCTTTGACCTTGGTATGTGACCTTTGACCTCATTAACATATGAAGGTTCCCATGTTGCATCTATGACCGAAGTTTGATTGCAATTGGACATTGTATGGAAAAGAAATGGACAAAACAAAAAGTGTATACCAAATTGTAACAAAAAGTGTATACCAAAAAGTGTATACCAAATTGTTGACACACACACAAACTACACACACAGACTACTACACACACAGACTACACACGAAGGATGCTGCCATAAGGTCTCTTCCTACGGACGACCTAAAAATGGCATGTTGAGAGATGGCCGTTTTTTATTCATTTTTATGATAAGTATGAGGTTTTGTTCTATATAACTTCGCGATTTGGGCTTGATAATTATTTTACTAACATATAATGCACAATGTTGTGCTTGCTGGACACTTTCTTTAAAGGTATATTATGTGATCTTTCCAGGGAACGCCCTCAACATCGAAAAAAAAATAGAAAGCAGATTTTCTTGCAGATTTACATTTCTGATCATAAATCATGCATACATTCCAAGTTACAGGGCGATACGATTCTTAATTACTTCAAAATCATGGTTTTAGAGTGAAAATAAACTGTCCGAATCCTGACACTTTATATTTTTCACTCTAAATTCACTCTAAAACCATGATTTTGAGGTAATTAGGAATCGTATCGCTCTGTAACTTGGAATGTATGTATGATTTATGATCGGAAATGTAAATCTGCAAGAAAATCTACTTTCTAAAAAAAATAATGAATAGAGGGCGCCCTCTGGAAAAGATCACATAATATGCCTTTAATAGGGATAATACGGTAATGCTTTTTCATCAAAATATAACATTTTATACCAGGTTTTTTTACTCGTCTTGGAAGTGTATGATATGATATGATTCGCTAACGGTGCATTCATACTTGATAGTCGCCGTCATCCTTGCAACGCCCTCAAGCGAAAGAATGCAAGGCCTTAAAGGCATATTATGTGATCTTTTCCAGAGAGCGCCCTCATTTCATGATTTTTTTAAGAAAGTAGATTTTCTTGCAGATTTACATTTCTGATCATAAATCGTACATACATTCCAAGTTACAGAGCGGTACGATTCCTAATTACCTCAAAATCATGGTTTAGAGTGAATTTAGAGTGAAAAATATAAACTGTCGGATTATCCGACAGTTGTTTATTTTCACTCTAAACCATGATTTTGAAGTAATTAAGAATCGTATTGCCCTGTAACTTGGAATGTATGTACGATTTATGATCAGAAATGTAAATCTGCAAGAAAATCTGCTTTCAATTATTTTTTTTGATGTTGAGGGCGTTCCCTGGAAAGATCACATAATATACCTGTAAGCGATTACCAAGCACCGAGACTAATAATAAGCATAATAATGTACAGTAGTAGCTCATCAATTATCATTCTAATCAATAACTTCTTTCAAATCTACCCTGCCCTACACCATGTCCCCCTTGTTTATCAACAATGTTAAGTGCCCAGTTCCGTTATATGCAAGGGGGAGGGAACATGCATTGACTGCTGTTGTTACAGATCCCGTTACAGATGAACCTGGTTTGCGTTTAGTGAATATATTATAACCTGGTTTGCGTTTAGTGAATATATTATAAAGGACACCTCAATGCGCGCACATACCGGCAGGCAAGCTTTTGTTTGGCATGTAATTTGCATGCAGAACGACAGGCAACCAAAGCTGCTGTGACGTTACAGGTGACATCATCTATACATTCCAATTATTATTGTAGTCTGTGAAAATGTTTGAAAATGAAACAATAAAAGTACAAAGTTCATGAATCATTGTGTTTTATTGAAATGTTGACTCATCGCACATGCGAGCACGTTATGCAAAAAAAATACCTACATTCTGCAGTATAAACTTTAAATTCAGGGAATACCAAATAAATGTTACAGGGCGTCCAAAATTTATATACCTTATTATAAACTCCACCATAGCAAGAGTAACTATATTTATCGGGCACCCATAGCTTTAAGCTCTCGCTGAAAATAATGTGGCGGCAATTTCTTTTTCAATCGATGAAATTACGACCACATGAATTGATAAAACACGAAAACGTAAAATTGTTTACGATTCCAAACACGGTAGGCCTAGTTGTACTATCCTTAACGTCCAACTTATTCAAATGAGGGAATGCCATTGATAAAATGCTGATTTTGGTTAGAAATCAAACAATATTGCGCAATGAACACTAGAATACGAGTAACTATGTAATGATTTTATTTATGAGTAAAAACGGTATGAATTTCATAAACACAGTATTTAGGCAACAAATTGAAATAAAAATGGAATTAAATCTATATTGTGATAGTGCTTCAATTTCCTTCATATCAGGAAATTTTGTGTTGATTTTATTTCGAGTCGAGACCAAATTTAAACTTAAAAATATAAAACAATGTGTTGATTTAGGCTACTGACAAAGTTGATGCCGAATGGTCGACCAATATATAAACATACCTTAATGCACAACATAATTAAATACCTGATTGTTATAGAAATAGGATTTAGCCTCAAAACTTATTTCACCAGTCTTTTACTAGTCTACTACTTACAATTCGAGGGTTTAGTGCAACAAAGTCCAATTTGCAATGGCTGCCATTTGTCAGATGTGTTTTCACAAGGGCATATATCTTTAAGCACCCATGTGGCAGATATTGTAGATTTGCTTTTTCACATAACTGAGATGTGAGTGGACAATATTTTATCTGCTATAGCTGCCCTGTGTTACTTTTTGTTTATATCAAAGGGTCTGCTTTTCGCTACCATACATGATAACATCTGGCAGCTATTGCAGATGGACTTCGAATTCAATGTATAGACTCATATCACAGTTGATTGGTTTGTCCGGGCCATAATTCTTTTCCCTAGTTAACATTTGAATAGAGGTGCGGAAATACACATATATTTAGCTTTATTCCGTTGCTTTCACCTTGCTTTTATATCATTGTCAGGTACATCCTTTACCAGGAGTCAAAATATTACACATCGTAGTCAAATGTTAACTACGGAAAATATGTATCCCGTCCGGGTTTAAACATGTTAAAGATAAGGACTATTTCACTAGGCTTTTTAAAAAGCTTTAAAAATCTTGGCCTGAGGAACCGGACCCTTATAGGTTTTTGGCCTGTGTACTGTAAAAGTGGTAATTTTTGTGCGATTAATTTTCCGCGCTTTGCCGATTTTGAACGTGTTTTTAAATTCACGATTTGTAGCTTCATAATGTAGACTTACACGCAAAAGAAACATATTCATGTCATGCACTATACTTTCCGCGGTAGCTGTGTCGAGCGCAAACATATATGTAGCGGGAAAATGTCCAGTTTTACAGTAATTTATATGACACTTTCTGGCCTTCCATCATCCGAATCCTGAAACCATCACCAGTTATAGCACTGAAATGCCTAATTGTTATAGAAATAGGGTTTAGCCTGAAACTTATTTCACAAGATGATTTAAAGCGTTAACTATTATACTACTTACAGTGTAATTCAATATACAGGGTGTCCCTAAAAAGGGTGCACTTGTTCCACATCATTGCTCTCATTTAATATTAGGTAAATAAATATTTATTAAATCTAACAGATCATTCACTTAAATTACCTTTCATAAACAGTTGGTTTTGTTGATTTCGATTTAACTTTGAGCAAACACAATAAAAGTTGTGCCAAATGTTTGAAACAAATCATCCATATGTAAAATTGAAACATTCTTCATAAAAACAGCACAAATTTGACTTTAAGTGCTTAACTTTTAATCTCACAATTTCAGGATGGACAATCAAATAAATAGCACTTGAAAGTCAACTAAATTACCTAAGAGGTGATATAAATATTAATCGTGAATACTGAATATTTAATGAGAGCAGAGTAGTGATGCAGAACACATGCATATTTTCTATGGACAGGGTCTGCAATAGGTGTGTGTATAGCAGTAGCAAAATGCTCCTCAATCCTCACTTTTTACTACACAATTTTGGAAATGTGTAGCAATTTTTATGCCACAAATGTTTACATACAAAAACTAGGAAGATACTTCAAAATGTAAGTTAATTAAGCAGTTTTTGCTGATCCTTTATGCGGACCCTGTTTATGGGAGGGGACACCCTGTAAGTATATATAAGCTCATGTAACGGTTGGTTTGAATGTCCGGGCTGCGAATTTTCTTTTCCGTAGTTAACATTTGAATTTGGGTACACTGAAATACACATAAGCTTCAAGCCTCTAAATAAGCAGGTCTTGACCAGTAGTTACTTTTTTACTATTTTGACAATGGCTCCTGGTCGTATAATTGACTGTGCAAAGTTTGGAAAACACCAGGAGCCACAACTTGGTACCAGTGGGTGTTAAAAAACTCCTGGGTGCCCCGCTTATTTCGAGGCTTGATTAGCTTTATTCCGTTGCTTTGACCAGTGTACGGTTAACTACGGGGAAAAAATATCACGTCCGGGCTTAAACATGTTAAAGATGAGGACTATTTCATCACTAGGCTTTACTCAGGTCTAATATTCTCCGCCTGGGGTCCTTTTTGGCCCTGTGTCACTACATAGGACACTTTCTGTCCTTCTGTCAGAGTCTTGAAACCCTCGCCGACGACAGTTATAGCACTGAAATGCGCAAAGACATCGCTTCCGCCATCATCTGGGGTAATGAATCCAAATCCTTTGGTTCCGTTGAACCACTTCACTGTTCCATATACGCTGCTTTGTTGATCACTCTGGTGGGAGAGTAATAAATAAATAAAAAATATGGTAATTAGTCATTTTTAGAGGGCGAGTGAGGAGGCGGCAAGTCCAACCCTGTTTGGCATACCAATCGTGGGGAAATGTATGTATAGGCGAGGGAGCTGATTATGATCTATGAAAACGTGAGGATATTTGAGGGCCGTCTAACTATGCAACAACTGTAAATAATAGATAGCATTGTCCTTGGCTTTCTTGATATTCACTACATTATATTTATGACTACCGTATTATCCAGTGTTGTAGGACTCGGGACTCGGACTCGAGTCCGACTCGAGTCCTTTTTTTCAAGGACTCGGACTCGGTCCCAGTACTCAAAGACTCGGACTCGGACCCCAAGGACTCGAGGACTCGGCTTCGAGTCCTCAACGAGTCCGGCAAAATTGGGTTTTTCAGGTGTTTTATTTTCATTAATTTACCTAAATTATGTATTGCTGAGGGACTGAATTCCGCAGTCCGCTGCTAGCAAAAAAGAACTTCCCGATATATTGATAAATTAATGATCGAATGAACCAAGACAAATGCCCAACAAATAAATTGATTCATCCGTTATTTTGCCTGCGCTCCCGTGGAACGAATATTCAGCAGAGGGGGTTGATCATGCGGCCACATCGCGCCAGATTGTCCCCCAAAATGGTGCAGATGCTGATGTTCCTGAAACTGAAGTGCAATGAGCATCTTCTTTAAATTCAACATATAACATTAGGCCAACTCAAAACTGCTTTTGATGATTGATGAGGTCAAAACTCAGGTGTTGTCAAGCAATGAAATATTCAATTTTCTTCCCTGTTTCATTTTCATAGCCTTATTTTACTGACATGCTTATTTCAATGTGTAAGTACTCCCAGTTCCAAAGATATCGTCAATTTAGTATTGCTTTAAAAACAGTGAAATACAAAGAATATTAAATTGTATTCTGGCTTTTATCAGAGCAATACTGTACTTCTTTAGATTGATCTGTTGTTGTTCGTCCATCGCAAAGCAAAGATGACAATGACTAAGATTAGTTCGTTAAATTTGATCTATGTGTCCGAAGATGACTAACAATATCGACCAATCCGGGCAAGGAAGCATCTCCCACATGTGTGGCACTTGTGATCAGTATCTGGTGTTGTGACTTTGCTGCTCTCGTCTTGCAGACCTCACGTTTTCCTCCTACACTCTTTCTAATTAAGTAATTTTGCACGCAAATAATTGCAGATTTGTGAATAAAAGAACAACCACAAAGACAACACAAACCTATAAGTTAGTTACTGAACTGAGTGTGATTATACTTTAATTAGTAATTACAAGTAAACAGTATAGAACTGAAATTCTGATTAATAAAACGTGATATAGTAATAGTATTGGTGAACTGCGTTTTGAATTTGATACATAAGGACTCGGACTCGGATATTGATGACTCGGACTCGGACATAAAAATTGGCAAAGACTCGGACTCGAGTCCTTTCCTCAAGGACTCGGACTCTGATGATGACTCGACTCCAACACTGGACTGGTATTATCCCTATTAAGCGCCCACCCCCGTTTTTCTCAATGACTACCAACAAACAATCCCTAAAAGCACCCACCTTTTCAATTACAGTAGCACTGTACAACAATTTTTTCCGCCACGGCATCCTTCAGTTAAGCAGTACCAGTAAGCCTGGTTCCATCGCCGCTGCCCGCTCTCCCTGTCCCACTAGGCACTTACTGCCACGCGTATGAGTAGCACTGATACCGCTGCCTGTACAGCGACTGCCGACTGGCGAGTGGTTTTGAACATGCATAGTGCGGAATGCGTACGAATATGCGTAATGTTGTATTTTAGCCACAAATGAGAAGCAAAGATGGCCGCCCACATGAAAACCAGATCAATAGTGATGGCATTTTCGGCTAGTTTTTTTTTCTTTTACGCAGTTTTTGAACAAAACTATAACAAATCGTTAGCTTGTCTATCACAACTATTCATGGAATGTGATTGAAAAATCATACTCTTTTTTTTCTTTCTATGAGCTAAAATATTATTGGTATGTTTACTAAACAAAATGTCTTCGCAACCTTGCCGAATTCGACAGTCTCCACGATATTCGATAAATGAGTTTAAAAAAAGGTAACATAATAAGCGCCCACCCAAAATTACTTTGCTTACCGCTCTGAGGGCTTAATAGGGATAATACGGTACAACATAAGGTTAACTTTACAACCTATGACAGGCTGACAGCAAAGGTATACTATACATATTTGGAAAGCTCTCAACTAGGGGAATTCAAACATGCAGTAAAATCAGGGCAAGGGTGGACTGGCTACCCAACAAAATATCTTGTAAATATAATTCGATCTTTGCAAGGTCCGCCATTGCGAGGAGAGCCTCCAACTGGCACTGCTTAGAATGTGAGCTGTCAATGGAATCAACTCAAAAAAAGTGTTGCTGTGTTTTGTTAGTAGAAACAACAATAATGGCAATTTTGTTAAGTTCTTTGTCATATGTCAACGACTTTCAGGGGCGGATCCAGGATTTCTCAATGGGGGGCCGGGGAGGGGGGGGGGGGGGGGCAAAGCGGGGGTCAAGGCAGTAAAAGGTAGACCCCAAATTTTTTTGCAGTCTAGTCACCTCATGAATTTCATGTAAATCATAGTTTAAAGAGTGAAAATAAACTGTCCTGCTAGCAGAACAGTTTATTTTTCACTGTAAATCCATGATTTTGAAGTAGGAATTGTATCGCTCTATAACTCGGAATATATTTATGATCAGAAATGTAAATCTGCAAGAAAATCTACTTTCCAAAAAAAAAATCATAAATAGAGGGCGCCCCCTTGAAAAGATCACATAATATGCCTTTGAGCAAGACAATTGAAGAACCCCGTTGTTTAAACCTTTTTTGCCATTTTTGTAGAAAGATGCTTGTCACGTAAGAATGCATTTTATAATTTATTTTGATGACATTTATAAAATATGAATAATATTAATTCATGAAACCCCATGTTTTATAATCCTGACCATCCCCTTATTATATTCTTATATAAATAGTGACCATTCCCTTCATAATTTATGTTACCACCATATTCCTCCAGGCGTAGGGCACCCGCCAGTTGTATAACGCACTATACGACACCCAGGAATGGTGCGTCGTTTTCTTACATACCATGATGCACCTTGCGTGTCACAATGTGACGGACCTTTGCCGTACAATGACGGTACCACCGTACCCTTAGTCAATTTTGTGTCGCACCATACAATGACGGTACCCTTAGTCAATTGTGTGATGCACCATACAATGACGGTACCCTTAGTCAATTTTGTGATGCACCATACAATGACTGTACCCTTAGTCAATTTTGTGACACCCCATAAAATGACAGTAGTAGTACCCTTAGTAAATTATGTGACGCACCGTACAATGACGGTACCCTTAGTCAATTTTGTGATGCACCATACAATGACGGTACCCTTAGTCAATTTTGTGATGCACAATACAATGACGGTACCCTAGTCAATTTTGTGATGCACCATACAATGACGGTACCCATAGTCAATTGTGTGACGCACCATGCAATGACGGTAACCGTAGTCAATTTTGTGATGCACCATACAATGACGGTAACCGTAGTCAATTTTGTGATGCACCATTGATGGATTCTGACGTATACATACTAATTGAAAACCTGCCATGCTACTACGCATCATTAGGCCAAAAAAAAAAAAATTTTGTTTGTCCACGTCCGACCGACCGTGTACATGTACCTTGGTGCCGACCGTATTATTTTTTATTTTCTATTATTTTTTTAAAACAAATTTTTGAGCAATCTAAATGGCCAAACAGACCGTTTCATTCCTGATTTCGTGCGCTATAATAAATCTGGTCTTTATGAACACCATCCCCAATGTGCAGTCCCTTGTAACATGATGTTTAAGCCTGACAAATCCCGCAAGTATCAAAATAATTCATACTGAATAACAACGCCATCGGGAATCCCAGTCGTATAAATTGGCATTTATAAATAATCATAAAAAACAACCATGATTTTCAAAGAGCGCAGTTGTTCAATCAGAGGCTTAATCCACATCTGTGGAACTGTGCCTTTCGAGATGAGTTGCGAGCACATGTTATTGGCATTACGTCACTCGTACCGTTCCGGAAAATTGAAGTAAAATTTGTGATTGGACAAATTGTCACACGCATCCTTAAGGATAATTTTCGTAGCAATACGTCATTCGTATCAGGTTTCGGAAGAGGCCGAAGGGGAAATCGAATAAAGCCGAAGCACGATGTGTCACACGCATGCGTAAAGGACAATTTTCATCAATTAAAATAAAAGATGGCGACAGTATGTATCGGCTAGCTACTTCGGAATTTGTTTAATTTAGTCTTCATTTAACATTTTTAAATGACTTTTTTCGGCCAATTTTCCAAGTTATTTATTGGTGGTACATCATTGATATGAATATTTTCCCCGTTCACGATCTGATCAGGTTTTATCTGACATTTTTGATTGGTGACGATAGTTGCAGAATTCGGAAACGAATTATATTTTATCGCTAATATATCGACATGTCAAAGAAAACTTTGACGACATATCGATACAAAATTTTGTATCCGATGACAGCACTACTTTCAGTGAGACCACTGCGACGCCACAATGTCGATTCCCTCCCCGCCCCAATTTTAAAGTTTACTTTCCAATCGCACATGGTTTTCCACTATACAACCTTTCCTTATTCGACAGTGTTTACGATAAACGAGTTTAAAAAAGGTAACTTAAAGGTAGATGTTCCGATTTTCAACTTGAAGTTTTCTATTCTACATGAAAGGTCATCCTTAAAAAAGTTGTGTTCCAAAGTTTGAGTTGCATAGCTCTAATGGTTCTTATTGTAGACGCAAAAAATGCTGTGAACTGTACCCATTGAGTAGTACACAAACTATATCGGTGGTTACCACCATTCGCGGTAATTCGACGTTATTTCATCGATTTCTCCGTAATTATACCGATTTAGGCCGTCAAATTTCAGTATGATGATGAGAAAAATATGAGCTTTCATTTGATATGAAAATCTCTGTATGTTTGAAATAATTCTGTGTTACGAAAATGTGATCGGGTCATCTACCTTTAATATAATAAGGACCCACCCAAAATGACTTTGCTAACCAACCTGGGCGCTTAACAGGGATAATACGGTAATGCTTTTTCATCAAAATATAACATTTTATACCAGGTTTTTCTACTCGTCTTGGAAGTGTATGATAGACAATTGATTCGCTAACAGTGCATTCATAATTGATAGTCGCCGTCATCCTTACAACGCCCTCAAGCGAAAGAATGCAAGGCCTTGAGCGATTACCAAGCACCGAGACTAATAATAAGCATAAATAATGTACAGTATCAATTATCATTCGAATCAATAACTTCTTTCAAATCTACCCTGCCCTACACCATGTCACCCCTTGTTCATCAACAATTTTAAGTGCCCAGTTCCGTTATATGCAAGAGGAAGGGAACATGCATTGACTGTTGCGTTGTTACAGATCCCGTTACAGATGAACCTGGTTTGCGTTTAGTGAATATATTATAAAGGACACCTCAATGCGCGCACATACCGGCAGGCAAGCTTTTGTTTGGCATGTAATTTGCATGCAGAACGACAGGCAACCAAAGCTGCTGTGACGTTACAGGTGACATCGTCTATACATTCCAATTATTATTCGAGTCTGTGGAAATGTTTGAAAATGAAACAATAAAAGTACAAAGTTCATGAATCATTGTGTTTTATTGAAATGTTGACTCATCGCACATGCGAGCACGTTATGCAAAAAAAATGCCTACATTCTGCAGTATAAACTTCAAATTCAGGGTATACCAAATAAATGTTACAGGGTGTCAAAAATTTATATACCTTATTATAAACTCCATAGCAAGAGTGACTATATTTATCGGGCACCCATAGCTTTAAGCTCTCGCTGAAAATAATGTGGCAGCAATTTCTTTTTCAATCGATGAAATAACGACCACATCATGAATTGATAAAACACGAAAACGTAAAATTGTATACGATTCCAAAAACGGCAGTTGTACTATCCTTAACGTCCATCTTATTCAAATGAGGGAATGCCATTGATAAAATGCTGATTTTGGTTAGAAATCAAACAATATTGCGCAATGAACACTAGAATACGAGTAACTATGTAATGATTTTATTTATGAGTAAAAACGGTATGAATTTCATAAACACAGTATTTAGGCAACAAATTGAAATAAAAATGGAATTAAATCTATATTGTGATAGTGCTTCAATTTCCTTCATATCAGGAAATTTTGTGTTGATTTTATTTCGAGTCGAGACCAAATTTAAACTTAAAAATATAAAACAATGTGTTGATTTAGGCTACTGACAAAGTTGATGCCGAATGGTCGACCAATATATAAACATACCTTAATGCACAACATAATTAAATACCTGATTGTTATAGAAATAGGATTTAGCCTGAAAACTTATTTCACCAGTTTTTTACTAGTCTACTACTTACAATTCGAGGGTTTAGTGCAACAAAGTCCAATTTGCAATGGCTGCCATTTGTCAGATGTGTTTTCACAAGGGCATATCTTTAAGCACCCATGTGGCAGCTATTGTAGATTTGCTTTTTCACATAACTGAGATGTGAGTGGAAAATATTTTATCTTTTTGTTTATATCAAAGGGTCTGCTTTTCGCTACCATACATGATAACATCTGGCAGCTATTGCAGATGGACTTCGAATTCAATGTATAGACCCATATCACAGTTGATTGGTTTGTCCGGGCCATAATTCTTTTCCCTAGTTAACATTTGAATAGAGGTGCGGAAATACACATATATTTAGCTTTATTCCGTTGCTTTCACCTTGCTTTTTATATCATTGTCAGGTACATCCTTTACCAGGAGTCAAAATATTACACATCGTAGTCAAATGTTAACTACGGAAAATATGTATCCCGTCTGGGTTTAAACATGTTAAAGATAAGGACTATTTCACTAGGCTTTTTAAAAAGCTTTAAAAAATCTTGGCCTGAGGACTGGACCCTTTTTAGGTTTTTGGCCTGTGTACTGTAAAAGTGGTAATTTTCGTGCGATTAATTTTCCGTGCTTTGCCTATTTTGAACGTGTTTTTAAAATCACGATCTGTAGCTTCATAATGTAGACCTACACGTAAAAGAAACATTCATGTGCTATACTTTCCACGGTAGCTGTGTCGAGCGCAAATATGTAGCGCGAAAATGTCCAGTTTTACAGTAATTCATGACACTTTCTGGCCTTCCATCATCTGAATCCTGAAACCATCACCAGTTATAGCACTGAAATGCCTAATTGTTATAGAAATAGGGTTTAGCCTGAAACTTATTTCACAAGATGATTTAAAGCGTTAACTATTATACTACTTACAGTGTAATTCAATATACAGGGTGTCCCTAAGGGTGCACTTGTTCCACATCATTGCTCTCATTTAATATTAGGTAATTACATCTTTATTAAAACTAACAGATCATTCAGTTAAATTACCTTTCATTAACAGTTGGTTTTGTTGATTTCGATTTAACTTTGAGCAAAGTTGTGCCAAATGTTTGAAACAAATCATCCATATGTAAAATTGAAACATTCTTCATAAAAACAGCACAAATTTGACTTTAAGTGCTTAAACTTTAATCTCACAATTTCAGGATAGACGATCAAATAAACAGCACTTGAAAATCAACTAAATTACCCAAGAGCTGATATAAATATTAATCGTGAATACTGAATATTTAATGAGAGTACTGATGCAGAATACATGCATATTTTCAATGGGCAGGGTCTGCAATAGGTGTGTGTATAGCAAAATGCTCCTCAATCCTCACTTTTTGCTACACAATTTTGGAAATGTGTAGCAATTTTTATGTCACAAATGTTTACATACAAAAAACTTAGGAGGATATTTCAAAATGTAAGTTAATTAAGCAGTTTTTGCTGATCCTTTATGCGGACCCTGTTTATGGGAGGGGACACCCTGTAAGTATATATAAGCTCATGTAACGGTTGGTTTGATTGTCCGGGCTGTGAATTTTCTTTTCCGTAGTTAACATTTGAATTTGGGTACACGGAAATACACTTAAGCTTCAAGCCTCTAAATAAGCAGGTCTTGACCAGTAGTTACTTTTTTACTATTTTGACGATTGGCTCCTGGTCGTATAATTGACTGTGCAAAGTTTGGAAAACACCAGGAGCCACAACTTGGTACCAGTGGGTTTTAAAAAACTCCTGGGTGCCCCGTTTATTTAGGGGCTTGATTAGCTTTATTCCGTTGCTTTGACCAGTGTTAGTGTTAACTACGGGGAAAAAATATCACGTCCGGGCTTAAACATGTTAAAGATGAGGACTATTTCATCACTAGGCTTTACTCAGGTCTAATATTTTCTGCCTGGGGTCCTTTTTGGCCCTGTGTCACTACATAGGACACTTTCTGTCCTTCCGTCAGAGTCTTGAAACCGTCGCCGCCAGTTATAGCACTGAAATGCGCAAAGACATCGCTTCCGCCATCATCTGGGGTAATGAATCCAAATCCTTTGGTTCCGTTGAACCACTTCACTGTTCCATATACGCTGCTTTGTTGATCACTCTGGTGGGAGAGTAATAAAAAAAAATTAAATATGGTAATTAGTCATTTTTAGAGGGCGAGTGAGGAGGAGGCAAGTCCAACCCTGTTTGGCTTACCAATCGTGGGGAAACGTATGTATAGGCGAGGGAGCTGATTAAAATGATCTATGAAAACGTGAGGATATTTGAGGGCTGTCTAACTATGCAACAACTGTGTAAATAATAGATAGCATTGTCCTTGGCTTTCTCGATATTCACTACATTATATTTATGACTACCGTATTATCCCTATTAAGCGCCCACCCCCGTTTTTCTCAATGACTACCAACAAACAATCCCTAAAAGCACCCACCTTTTCAATTAACGTAGCACTGTACAACAATTTTTTTCGCCACGGCATCCTACAGTTCAGCAGTACCAGTAAGCCTGGTTCCATCGCCGCTGCTCGCTCTCCCTATCCCACTAGTGACTAGGCACTTACTGCCACACGTACAGTAGCACTGATGCCACTGCCTGTACAGCGACTGGAGAGTGGTTTTGAACATGCGTAGTGCGGAATGCGTAGTGTTGTATTTTAGCCACAGCGACTGGCGAGTGGTTTTGAACATGCGTAGTGCGGAATGCGTACGAATATGCGTAGTGTTGTATTTTAGCCACAAATGAGAAGCAAAGATGGCCGCCCACATGAAAACCAGATAAATATTGATGGAATTTTCGGCTACGTTTTTTTCTTCTTTTACGCAGTTTTTGAACAAAACTATAACAAATCGTTAGCTTGTCTATCACAACTATTCATGGAATGTGATTGATAAATCATACTTCTTTTTTTTTTATAAGTAGGGGGGGTCACAACATTGCTCTTTACATTCTTGCAAGTTACTGTACACAATTACTATATCAATATTGTCAATGTAATGTCTATAAACAGCCTTCTTCAAATTGATTTTAGGCCCATAGCACTACTATTTGGGACTTTGTTGTCAATATGAAAAGTGTTTGTACAAAGCAGATCTATATTTTGAGATTTATTTCCAGGGGGTCACACTCCTTTATAACAAGGTTATGTATGCTAAAATTAAAGTTTTAACTCACTTAATATCAATGTTTTGAAGATACCAAGTTTAATATCATTGTATAATTTCGAAACTTGATATATTACCATTGTATTGGAAACAAAAAAAATCACCTAATTGTAAAGGCTACATGCCAAAATTATGCAAATATAATGCAAAATTATTCAATTTTACTATAAATAGGAGTGGGCTATTAGGATCATTTTTAGGTCATAGATTCATATCACGCTTGCTACATGATTTGTTGATGACTTTGTGCGTACTGACAACATTTTTAACCAAAAAAAAGAAACAAATGCGAAATCCAGGGTGCCCCGGCCAAAAAACCACAAAAAGTCGGCCATTTTGGAAAAAACAGTCTTTGATCATAAGTCAGTCATTTTTGGTCTAATTTATTTGATTTTGGTGGCAATACCCATGTTTAAGGGTACAAGATGTCCCTCTATGCTGGTTTGGGTCTCATATAACCCCTTCGTTTTCTTGTAATAGCTTATTTAGGTCAAATTTGGACTGTGAGGGCGCTTTGCAAAAAAAGTAGCTTTCGCATTAATAAAACTGAATTTGAATACATGAAATATGTTAAGAGTGTGTCAAGAAACATTGTCTGAAGATGTGAGCATGTTACCTCATTTCATTTTACCGTGGCATCCACAGACATGCCAACCTCTGGGATCAGAAAACTGTATTCTGAAACCCCCAAACCTGTATTTTTCATTGAAAAAACGTATTTTTAAATAAGCTTACCTTTTAGTCCGATTTTCTTCCCTGCATGACAACATATTAAATTCGCAAGTTATTTCTGGCAAAGAAGTTTCATAATTTTCATTATTCCAATTACTTTCTTGCGTATTTTGACTTTTTTTCGCCGAAGAAAGTTTGTTTTCATTCATCACCACACGTGAGTCATCACTGTGCGCCGCCATTTTAATTCATCATAAGTGTACATGTACATCCACCAGTCATCAAGATTACTGTACATTCCCTGGCACTGTATTATTAATAGAGCGATGTATGAGGGCAGCACAGTCTCAGTCTAGTAATTTGGGTGGGAATATATTTACTTTCTAGAAACGTTGTCGGGTGGATAATAGTCTTTACTTGCAGTCGTTTTTGAAAGGGATTCTTTGCCTTGCAGTTTGGAGGTCAATAATGGTTAAAAACGTATTTTTTGGAAAATCCCGTACGCCCGTATTTTTAACGAAATCCCGTACGAAATACGGGAAAAACGTACTAGTTGGCATGTCTGCATCCATTTTAAAATCACAAGAACGCGTTAAAAGCGCTTCCATAGGATAGCACAGGGGTCAAACGAACTTTCATTAGCATGTGTTTCAATGGAGACAATTCAAAGATGTTCAAAATGGTGTAGCTTCAAAACAACAAATGGTATTTTACTCAGATTTTCAGGAAATGCCTAAAATGTAACTCCTATCATATTTCAACATTAACATTTGAGATGCTTCGATGCGAAAGGTATATTTTTAAACAGCGCCCCACAGGGCTATTTTCACTAAAAATGCCATTTTCAGGAAAACGAAACATCGTCATGTGATAAAAGTTGCATAAGATTATTCTATGTCCCCACAAACATGGGTATTGCCCACCAAAATCAAATTGATTGGACCAAAATTGATTGATTTATGATCAAAATACTGTTTTTCCAAAATGGCCGACTTTTTGTGGTTTTTTGGCCGGGGCACCCTGGATTTCGCATTTTTTTTCAATTTTTTGTGTGAAAATGTTGTTAGTATGTATTATGTCATCAAAAAATCATGTAGCAAGCATGATCTGAAACTATGACCCTCTATAGCCCACTCCTACTATAAACTGGTATTTGCCACAGACCCATCTGAATTTTGATTGAAAAAATGAATTCTACGGCTTCGGGAAAATAGTAGGCTTACGGTCTCCAGATCACATAGGGGCAATATTTCACCCCATTTCCCTCATGAGCAGAGCAAGAGCAGTCCATATTTGTATACTATTACACGCTCAGGCATTCAATATTTGTATACTATTTCATTATGCAAATTAGGCTAATTAAATATGCAAAAATCTGAAAGGTGCATTTACCGAAGAATAAGCACTATTTTGACCTTAAAAATGAATTCTACACCCAAAAAAACCCTTATATATGGGTCAGGGATATGTTTCAATTCTCTGATTTTGTATGAAATATAGCCTTCGCATATTTAATGAGCTGGACTTATTCAAATTTATTGGAGGAATAATGTTGGTTGACAGAGGCATTTTCGGACATTTTGGGGCTTTTTTGACATGCTCTCACACAAAAACACTGTAATTTCAACCTTTCATGTAAGCAGAAATGTAAAATATTCAAGTTATACTCCTAATATGTTATTTTCAGACTTGTAGGGTACCAAGACTTGATTTTATGACATTTTTAAAAATCAAAAACTGCAAAACTGCCAAAATTGGCCCTTTTTCGGAAGAAATTGGGTCATTTTCCAAAACACATTTTTGGTCACAACGCAAGAAATAATGCTCCGATTTTGACGATTTAAACAGTATTTTTCATTTCTGCACAAGTTTTAACCAAAGAAAACAGAATGAGGCCCCAAAAAGCATTTTGAAATTTTCCTTTGACCCCCCCTACTATAAGCTTAAATATTATTGGTATGTTTACCAAACAAAATTTCTTCGCAACCTTGCCGAATTCGACAGTCTCCACGATATTCGATAAATGAGTTTAAAAAAAGGTAACATAATAAGCGCCCACCCAAAATGACTTTGCTAACCGCTCTGGGGGCTTAATAGGGATAATACGGTACAACAAAAAAGGTTAACTTTACAACCTATGACAGCAAAGGTATACATATTTGGAAAGCTCTCAACTAGGGGAATTCAAACATGCAGTAAAATCAGGGCAAGGGTGGACTGGCTACCCAACAAAATATTTTGTAAATATAATTCGCCCTTTGCGAGGAGAGCCTCCAACTGGCACTGCTTAGAATATGAGCTGTCATCGAGATCTTTTTTCCATGTCGACATGTTGCTATTTTACAATCTCATGCAGATCGTCGCCGCAAAAATTAAGGTCTGTGCTATTAAAGATATGACTGCAGAATCGACAATACATGTAGCGCAAGCTCAATTTATGCATTGAATCATTGAATGAGACTATCCCATAACATTACAATTACAATGTATGTAACTAGTTCGACTCCCTATACAGTGTATGACTGGTCATGCTGTGAGACATGGTGAAATGATGCAATTGCAACACTTTCATTCAATCTGATATCAGTTCGAGGCTCGCCTCACAAATGGTGGATCCGTGCAAAGGCTGTATAGGCAGCGATAGGTACAAATAAAAAATTATTGAGGTTTTTAAACCAAAATATGAAAATGTTGATATTATTTTGAAGACTTCTAAATTTCAATGGCGCATTTGGATTTCTTTTGAGATTTCTGTGCAGAAAATATATATACTTTTTATGGTGTACGGCAAGTAAATATTGTGATGCTAATTTGAATCTCACATGGTGCCAGGGTCTTAGCTAGGATTTAAAATGTGCCCGTCCAAAAAACAAAAAAAAAAGTTGTAATGAATGACGTGCGAAGCACCAAGGTGCGAAGCACTGCGTTCCGCGCTAGCGCAGACAGGGGGGAGTGTCTGAGGGGGATGTGCCCCCCTCAGCGTTCGAAGAAAAAAAATTCGAACCCATTTGGTGTGATTTGGGGGGCACTTTTGACCGATATTTTATTGAAAATGTTTGTTGTTAAATGTTAAATAAATATCCCTTTTTAAAAAGTAATAAGCTTACTTTATGAGTCCATTTTCTTCTCTGCATGAAAATATATTAATTTTGAAAGTTATCCCTGGTAGAGAGTTTCATTATTTGCATTATATTCCAATTAATGTCTGCCGTTTTTGACATTTCTTCCCGCCGAAGAAATGATTTCTTTCGTATTCGCGCGGCCATCTTGGCCTACATCCCCTAGTCGATCTTGAATATTACCGTTCGGAACATTGATGACAAAATTGTAGAGAGCGGCATAGTCTTAGTCTACCAACCGCCGGCGGCAGTATTTTGCATTGCGTCATCGATATCGGACCACGTGCGCGATTAGTGTGGTACCCATTTTACAGCACGACGTAACATAAGAAAAATAACATACGGGAACCAAATGCTGTTTACATGATGATTGAAAGGTATTCCCCGAGCCAAGTTCGCATTGGTACGATAAATCGAAGTATTTAAAATGACATTTCAAGATTTTCTTGCACTATTTATGGTCGATTTTTATGCACAAATTCGAAATGTAGTTACAATTCCGCTAAATCGCGGGATACTTTGAGAAAACCCGAGGGAATACCACCAGAACGACAAGTGTTTTTTCCAAGCATGGTAAAGGTTAATAATAATACATGAATATCCATCTCTTCATCAGCCAAGGTCTGAACGCATCATAAACAGTATCATAATATTTGATCGGGATGTTCAATGCTTGTAGAATTGATATAAGTCGGATTCTGGACCGTTTAATATAATAATAATGACTACCATTAATTTTGTACTAGATTTTATAGTGCCTACCACGCCGTATAATTTATTTAAAGTGCTCGCTAATCATGACCCTTGGAAGTTTATAATGAATTAATGATTTATTTATTTATTTTTCTCCAAAAAACTGCCCGTAAATAAGACGGGTTGGGGATATTTCCACCCGTCCACTTTAGAAACTGCCCGTCCAAAAGACGGGTGGCTGGCTAAGACCCTGCATGGTGCAAAGTGTAAAAATCTGGAAATGCACAGGTGAGGGTGGCGAGTTAAAACCGCATGGCCTCAATAGAGTCTACATTCTCTTTCCAAAATGATCCCCATGTTAGATACAAATAAACAAAGTATTGTCACTATATACCGCACAAGTCGTACAGTACAGCACCTCCTAGTTACAGTTGGCTCTAGTTGACCTTTTGGCTCATCTAAATTTGATCAAGTTGCAATGCAATTGTAAACGGTCCACGACCTTTTCACACTTTACCTAATATCTCAGAACTATAGAACACACAAAACTTACGATACGGGCACAAACATACATGTAACTAAAAAATGAAAAGTCATGACCATGGAAACCGGCGCAGATATTTATCATGTACATAGGGCCACATACATGACCATAAAACCCTAAATATGTTTTTCAAATTTGAATCATGTTGCAAAGTTACCTGATTGGACGGTTCACGGCTGGTAACATGTTTCTTGAGAGAGGGAATTTCATTTATATCAAGTATCTAATCAATAACAATCATTTTTATGACATTGTTGGTAAAGAATAGCTGAAATGACCAACATTTCATAGGTTGGATCTGCATTTTATACCCCCCCCCCCCTTAAAAGATCAAGGTTTTCATTGTTTTGACCACAAAAAAATTGCCATATAAGTGATGGTTTTTTTGTTTTGAATCAGCACATTTATGTTTAAATCGATAGGCTTGTCAAACAGTCTTTAGGAAAAAATCAGATTAACATCTCCTAGGGTAATCGCAACTTTATAGACCATTTCAAATCCGAAAATATACGATCGGTTCCGAATGTTTCCGATTAGCCGAGTATTTGACACTCGGTTCCATGACCTGTCAGCTCCTGACAGGTCATGGCCATGTGCCGGAGAAAAACAACGTGTTTTTCACCCGTCTGCCCGTGTGGTAGATTGCGCTGGTGTTGGTGATATATTGTATCCCTCACAAAGTTGATGTTGCGGCATTTCAGTTACAAAAACGAGTGAGATGAAAGAGATTTGGGGTAATATTTTCACTTTTTACCGTCTGCTCATTAATTTGGAATTTGTCCGTCAGCGCCTTTGTTGATAAAAAAACCAAAATAGTCTCGTTCCACGTTTTACTTCTCATGTGTGCACGCGTGTATGTAAACATAGGCGGACAATCAACTAGGGCAATGCTGTGAATGCGATCAACTATTGCGAAGAACGCGCAACGCACCTACTCCACGTGACCTGTTTTTCCGAAGATTTCCGATCTCAATTTGAAATGGTCTATAGTGTTTATATATTGTAGGACTCTGGGTGTATGATACGTACCATTTTGTGTTGGGTAATTACTGTCTTCCTTATTTTCTGATGCGTTGAGAACCCTGATATATTACAGGGATAGGTTACACACTATGTTGAATCTGTATAAAACACATGAAAGTTGAAATATTTGTTAATACTGTTAATAAAATTGATTATTAAATTATGTTGGAAGGAAGAGGGTTGGGGTGGGACATTAAAGGCATTATGTGATCTTTTCCAGGGGGTGCCCTTTATTAATGATTTTTTTTTTAGAAAGGAGATTTTCTTGCAGATTTACATTTCTGATCATAAATCAAAAAGATATTCTTGAGTTACAGAGCGATACAATTCCTAATTACATCAAAATCATGGTTTAAAGAGTGAAAATAAACTCTAAATTCACTTTAAAACCATGATGTTGAAGTAATTAAGAATCGTATCGATCTGTAAAATGTGTAACTCGGAATATTTACATGTATGATTTATGATCAGAAATGTAAATCTGCAGAGATGATACTCGGATGTTATAAAAAATAAACGGAAAATAAAAAATGTCCCGCATCATCGCTCGTCTCAAGCCAATATCATCTGAATCTGTTTTTGAGACCCGTGTCAATATCTCTAACATTCGATTTTAGATCTACCTCCATTTTCAATTGCAAGTGAAGTTAATTATCCACATAATTTGACTACAAAAAACATGGCAATTTTTCAGTTCACATACATGGCAATTTTTCAGTTCACATACGCTTTTGCACAAGCTTCAAAATTCTGCACTATATGAATTCGAAAACATTGACATAGAGCCAGCCCAGCCTAGAACTAGTATCGGCCGCTGACTTCGGCAGACCGTGGACCCATCAAGCTGTTCGACACCAGTACACATACCCGCGAATGACCGATTCCCGTTCTAGCCCAACCCAGCCCTCGGTTGGTCGGTCAGTTCACAACGTCTAACATCATTCAGCTACCACAGGAACAAAAGCTTAGATTAAGGGTTTTTGCTCTTAATTTTGCCTTCGATTAATTTTAGCCCTGATGTTGGGATGATATTTTACTCAATTATTTATCACTAGGAGTGGGCTATACAGACTACAGAGGTCAAAATGCTTTGTTGGTTATTTTTCTTAACAATAACAGTGTTTTCAAATTCCATTTGACTCATCTCAATGAAATAATAAAATTGTCAGTCAAGGATCCGAGAAAAAAGTGTGCAGCCCCCTCTTGTGTCACCCTACTTTATTTTTGTGGCGGGAATACAAAATCGTTCATATTATTATTATTCATTTTCTGGCATGTTGCTATGATTTGGGTGTCAAATAAATGTAAATGAGCTCTAAGGCCAAAAAAAAAAAATTGTTATATTGGCGTAACGGGCTGAACAAAAATAGGGTAGGTAGGTAGGGATTTTTTTTTTTTTTTTTTTTTTTTTAGCAGCTGTTTTTGAACAATGTTAACCGAGTTTAAACATTCCCTATTGTTTGTTAGAAGTACCCCTCAGTACAAGTCTATATACAAATAAAACACAATAAACCATATTTTCGGAAGGAATTTCCGTTTATTCGAGGAGCACCGTCGTATTTCGTTCGAGAAAAAACATTTATTTTTTTCATTTTTTTATTTTTTAGGGTCGGTCGGTTGGTTTTTTGTTTTTGTTTTCACTGAAAAAAAAAAGAAAAGTGTAGGGTTGGGCGTATTTTTAGGGTCGGGCGGGTTACGCCAATATAACAATTTTTTTGTTTTGGCCTAAGTCTAAGGCTCATGAAAGTCAATTGTGAGTTTCCCGTTACTTTTTTTCTTCTCAAAGTTAGGGATGTTCATATCATTGTAGAGGGCGACATATTTGACCAAAATATGTAGAAAACTCATGTTTACCTCTTTTAAATTCAGCGGAAAAGTACGAAACTGCTGGGATGTATTCACTGATGTATAAATAACCCCACACAAGCAACTAGACATCATGAAAGTAAACCCTTAATTTACCTAAAATGGTTTTAAAATGTGCATGACTTAAACTACTTTTGGTTATAACTTTTTTATTATTCAGCCTGCAGACAAGGTTGAACCATCATTTTTTATTGTAAAGTACTTTGTTTCCATGTACCGTATTATCCCTATTAAGCGCCCAGGGCGGTTAACCAAGTCATTTTGGGTGGGCGCTTATTTGTATACTGATTTACAAAGTTGTTGACCATCAAGGTTGCAAAATTCAGCAACCTTTACGTCCAAAGACGATGTTTTGCAATTCAAGATGGCGGCCTCCACGAAGGACAACAAACACGAAACGTGCGTATTTCGGATGGTTTCTGTTGCTGATTAAAGGCTTGGTTTAAGTTCACTTTTGGAACACAAAACAATATGTCAAGTATGTCTGAAGTTAAAATAACCATAATTTCCCCTTTATTTTCAAGCAATTTGTAGTCCGAGATTTAGTGTGATGTGAGTAATTTTTAAGTAAGCTTATTTTTTAGGTGGGCGGTTAATTAGTATATATTTTAGTCACCTGAGAAAAAGGGGGTGGGCGCTTATAAGGTCCTGGGCGCTTAATAGGGATAATACGGTATTCCATTTTCAAAGAGATAATTTTATTTTCAAAATTTTATGAACATCATGAAAGTAAACCCTTAACTTACCTAAAATGGTTTTAAAATGTGCATGACTTTAACTACTTTTGGTTATAACTTTTTTATTATTCAGCCTGCAGACAAGGTTGAACCATCATTTTTTATTGTAAAGTACTTTGTTTCCATGTATTCCATTTTCAAAGAGATAATTTTATTTTCAAAATTTTATGAACATGCCTATCAAAGTGATGAGGCGACTTTTTCATTATTCATTATTTGATCAGATTTCATTATTGACATGTAAATGCATGTTTGATCAACCCATATTGATACAGTGCTCATTTAAAGGTAGATGTTCCGATTTTCAACTTGAAGTTTTCTATTCTACATGAAAGGTCATCCTTAAAAAAGTCGTGTTCCAAAGTTTGAGTTGCATAGCTCTAATGGTTCTTATTTTAGACGCACAAGATGCTGTGAACTGTACCCATTGAGTAGTACACAAACTATATCGGTGGTTACCACCATTCGCGGTAATTCGACGTTATTTCATTGATTTCTCCGTAATTATACAGATTTAGGCCGTCAAATTTCAGTATGATGATGAGAAAAATACGAGCTTTCATATGATATGAAAATCTCCGTATGTTTGAAATAATTCTGTGTTACGAAAATGTGATCGGGTCATCTACCTTTAAATAATATAAAAACATGTTTTTAAGGTGCATATTAATATGCATCACATTTTTACACAAGTTCTCTCTTTATTTAAAATATTTGCACATTGCACATCACTCAGATGAACTTTTAACCAGGTAGGTTTACGATTAAAAAAGCCTTGCTTATGAAAGCCTTGCTTATGAGCCTAGTTCTCAAAATTCATATTTTAAGAAAGTGAAAAATGTGTTCAAATTGATAAAACTGGCAACAATTGTGTTTAAAAATAAATAATGATTTTGGGGGGAAATCTTGAAATTTTGACACGGGTGAAAAAAAGTGATGCGGGCGGGTAACGGGAAACTCGATATCGGACTTTCATGCGCCTAACTAGCAAATTTTGGAAGTTACCGGTATATGAAAATTGGACAGTGTTTTCTTATAGATTGACATTTTTAGTCAAAATTGATCACAAGTAAGGCAAGGGTGGGAATCGCCACCATTTTTCATGTCGCGATATCGCTAAATATAAATATGTTGCTATATCGATATTATCGGGATATTTTTTAAAACTTAGAAAATGGTATTGATGGGTCAGATTTCTTGCCGATTATGCCATCATTATTTCAGCAATCAGTAGCAATCTACACATCAAAACCAATCGCGGCGATCACCATTTTCCCTTCCCATCGGGCCATCATCATACACTGACCAAAATCATCATTACGCACGCACGCGTCGCGACCGTGGGAAAGGTCGATTTACAATTTTCATTCACAACATTTTTTTCTGATTTTGGACTCGAGATTTGGCGAGGTATTATGAAATTGACATTCATCGGTACAGGCGCGGTTCAAAACATGTGCATTAGCCTTCGATCGCTGTCTCTGATAGAGAGGTTCTTTTTAAACGATTGAAAAGCCACAAACGGCATTGTTTTATATATTGAATTAATAACGGATGGGAATTAAAATCTTGAAAAGCGCCCTCGTGGTCAATTTTAACCCAAAACATCAATTTTTAAGAAAACGCAATGTCAGATTTGTATACAGTATTGTATGCAACTTTCATTGACTTGAGCTCTGAATTACATTTATTTAGACACCAAAATCACAGCAACAAGCCACAAAATGAGTGATGAATTGAATGAACTATTTTATATTATACTCAAGTCAAACCCACTCCTCCACAAGAATCAGTCTATCAGACATGGTGACACAAGAGGGCGCTGCAAAAAAAAATCTTGGACCCCCCAGATGGCGCTGGACATAGGCGTATTCACGAGTAGTCAGGTTAAAATATGCGAACGAGGTTACCTGATCAAGTGAATGGGACGACCGCTTAACAACGGTTTAAATTCAAAAAATAGCATTTACAATTGGGATGATTAGCCATCCCGAACGGTTTTGGATTGGAAATTTTTTCTTCTAACCTAGGCTATGAATGATGAATTTTATGGGGTCATATAATCAAAATCCATTGTTACATTGAAACCAACGGAAATTCAAAATTAACGGCCGTTCGTAGCCACCGTCGTCTGGGACCCCCCGACTGAAAATGTTGTCGTTTCATGTTGTGATGGCATGGGTGAAATGGAATTTTAAAAAATTGTTACCTGGGAAAAATAACCAAAAAAGCATTTTTGACCGTAGGAATAGGATACGCAATCATACGGTATATAGCCCACTCACTGAACAATATTTTTCATGTTACACAGTTCCAAATCATGGGTTCATACATGCATAGTTTGACTATATTTATAATAGATAAAAAAATTGTGAAAAGAACACAATTTTTCAGTGTCCATTTTTTTTTTTTTTTCGCTTACAATTTTAGATCAGAAACTCCTTGAAATTTGTTTTGATTGGACCTCTTTAAATTTGTTTTTTACAGTTCTCAAATTGAAAAGGGTCCACATAAATTCAATAGAATCCCTGACATTTTTGAGCCAGCGCTACCCCCGCTCAATCATGTCCAATTAATGGTATATAAAATTTCAGTCCAGTCATGCATGGCTGAGTGAGAGTGCCAAATTCACCAACTGCGACATCGAGCATGCGAGCATGCGATTGCGAGGCAAGGGCGGGCGGGCGATGGCGATAAGCACCTAACTTACCTCGTGTAAAATTGTCTGTAGTAGTCTTGTTATTGTCGAAATCGCGTTATTATTTACGTATTAATTTTCTTTATTCATAAGACAAACAGGAGCGTAAACGTTGAAACGTCAAACAGGAAGTATGAAAACCAAAACACGGATGAAAAAACCAACACGCACTCGACATGAAACGCAGTGAGCAAAGAACGATGCACAAAGAGGCAGATAAACCGCTGAAATCGACCAACGAGAAGCTACGAGAAGCTAACCAACCCTAATTTGACCTCTTTAGGCAACTTCCGGTTTGGGCGCTACCATTTGGTTTGGGTTAGTTTAATCAGAGAGATGTACACCTCCCTGGTTTAATCAAGGAGTTGTAGGCCTTAAAACATCGATTATAAAAATGATTTCTTTTTTTTTAGGGGGTGGGGCATGAAGAAACGAAAATTTGCGCAAAGTGCGCAAACAATTTTGGCCATTTTCCGCTTAAATTGACAAATTTAGTATGAAAATGCGCGCTTGCGAGCAAAAATGTCTAAAAGTAAAACATCGACATATTTGGTCTAATTTGGTCAGACAATCTGCGGGGGGGGGGTGGGGAGGATAGAGGTAGCACACCTCTAAATAATAGGAAGTCGAAATTAGACGACCATTTTGCACCTTATTTTGATCGATGCGCGACGCTTCAAAAGATGATATCTCAATGACCATTGTGATTTAGGAATTGATTTTGGTATCAAATTTAAGCCCAAGACAATGCTTATAATATGTTTATAACGATAGATCGATTTTAACGATTTAAAGTTAGGAAAATGTTAGGCCTACGACTATGCTAGAAACCCGACATTAGCAAAAGACAAGTTTTTGAATTACGGCCGATGCGCTTAGATGCTCGATTGCTTAAAATCTAACGGTTATCCACGTATATTTTACAATTTTAATCAAAAGCTTGCTAAAATAGCTAGAGTTTAATACCAAATTGAAAGAATTTCTATGTATAAATTTCTATTTATGCCCCCAAACTATGACGCATTATACACGCAGGCCAACGTACTATTAGATTTTCCGAAGATTTAAACCATGTTCTGGCAAGGTTATTTTTAAATTTACACATAGAAAGTCATTCAATTTGGTAGTAAACTCTAGCTATTTTAGCAAGCTTATGATTAAAATTGTAAAATATACGTGGATAACCGTTAGATTTTAAGCAATCGAGCATCTAAGCCCTCTACGGTCATTTTTCAAGTTGATTTTTCGCAAGACTTACGGCCGTGCACCGTGAAAGTAGGACTACTATTTATTAACAAAAAATAGTTAATATTATCTGTGAATGATCTATCATTAAAATTCATATTGTTAGCTTTAATTTGATACCAACCTCGTCTGCTGAATCACTGTAGTTCCCGAGAAATCACTATTTTAATCACGCGTATTGATAAGAAGTATTGCGCAATAAGAGTTGCAAGTTTTCGCCTGGAACTATTTAGAGGTGTGCTACCTAGAGCCACTTTGAAATCCATCTGGCTGTTATGTAGACAGTTTGGATACATCAAGTTACTATCTACAGCAGTGGTTCTCAACCTTTTTGGCCCACGACCCCTTTTGACATTGGTAAGTACCGTGACCCCCAAAACAAAAATTGAAGAAAAAAACACCAGCCGGATCATAAATAAAACTGCTTAGTTTGGATGCGAGCGCAGCGAGCAGGACATTTTGCATACTTGGACGTTTCTTTTGGGTTTTTCTAAGCTTTTTTAAAGCGAAATGTAACACGGACACGGTTCCCCCAAACCTATATTTATGAGCCCTTCAGTGACCCCTGGAAAACCCCAAACGACCCCCATCACCCATGGGGTCACGATCCCCAGGTTGTTGAGAACCCCTGATCTACAGGGTGAGTAAAAAAACACCTGCAATAGTGGAAAGAATCCTTCTTGTTTTAAAAACCAAGTTGAAGATTGAATTTTTGTCAACGTTATAAGAATACCTTATTTGTAACTAAATGTGTCGTGAAAAAATGAAGTCAATATCATTTTCCGTTTGCCTTTGTGAACCTTTTTACCTGTGCACCCATTTCACACGTTTGTCCACGAGATACCCAAAATTATTATGCATCAGATCGCAAAATGTGTCTCTTATTCAAATTTGGAATTGAGTAGGCCCTACATTTGTGATGTTATTGGAATGTTATGCATCCTTTCTTGTTTACATGTGAGTTAACATACCGTAATCAATTTACCCTACCCATGCTATAGAATGCTTATAATAATGTTCTAAATTTTAATACAAAACTGACATTTTCCAATTTTTTGAAAATGCAATAGTGTGCCATTTCAATTGAAAATCACTGTGCTCGTGGACAAACATGTACATTTATTTGGTTGTGCAGCAGAGAGGGTCATTTTTCACACAAAGTTAGGACTAAATATGACATTCTTGTAACGTTTGAAGAAGAAAAAAATCATTTTGTTTTTGAAAACAAAATGGCTTCTTTTCACTATTGCAGTGTTTTTGACTCACCCTGTAAATATGTTTAGTATTTAGGGAGTGTTCAGAAATACTTTGGTGGTGGGGTTGGCCAAAATGGGGGGGGGTCTAAAAAGTTTGAAGTCTCAAAAAGGGGGACTAAAAAGTTTTACCTACTCAAGAGGGGGGGGTCAAAAAAGTTAGGCCAAATACTAGTCGTTAACGGGAAAAATACCAAAATTTTCTCCGCTACGCGCAAGTAAATACTGCAATATTGACATTTCTATAACAAATTAAACAGATTTCCGCACGCTCCGCGCAAATCTTTGTAAAAACATTGTGCCGACAGCAGAATTTGTTATACAAAATGTGGCTAACCAGTGTCCACAATTTTTACTTGAGAACTGTTGAAAGGTTGATCGTCAACAGGGTTAAATACACATTTCCGCGCGCTACACGTTATTTTGAAATTTCTGAGCGTGGGGTCCAAAAAGTTAGGCCAAATAAGTAGTCGTTAACGGGAAAAATACCAAAATTGTCTGCGCTACGCGCAAGTAAATACTGCAATATTTACATTTCTGTAACAAATTATACAGATTTCCGCACGCTCCGCGCGTGTCTTTGTGAAAACAACGTGCAGACAGCAGGATTTGTTATACAAAATGTGACTAACCAGTGTCCACAATTTTACTTCAGAACTGTTGGTATTAGGGTGATCAACAACAGGATACAAATTTGTGCCCGCTACGCGTGATTCGGGGCGTGATTTTCATTACATTTTGTACTAGCAAGTTGACCAAATTTTTCGTTCTCCGCGCATATCTTTGTGAAAGTATTGTGTAGATAGAAGGACTAAGTTGTATACAAAGAGTAAGTTTTTACAATTGGAAAAAAAAACCCGTTTTTAAAAAGGCTATAACATGATAAATACAAATCACCGAAAAATACAATTCGGAGGCTTGAAAGATATGTTTCAAGTGAATTTGAAGTGTTGCAAATTGATTGCCAGCTATACACAGTTCTGACTGTAGTAAGCGTCATAGAACTTGAGTCAAATGTCTATCTACATCTGACAGTAGGGGGGTCAAAAAAGTTTTTCACCCTGTTAAAGGGGGGTCAGAAAAGTTTGTCAATTTGTAAAGGGGGTCAAAAAAGTTTAGACACCGACAATTTTTTTTGGGCCAACCCCCCCCCCCCCCCCACCAAAGTATTTCTGAACACTCCCTTAATTATCTTTCAAATAAGACCATAAAAACGGACTTTAGTTGAAAACTGAATCCGAATTTTCATTAGACCCACTTGAAACCCATATGCAGACATGTTTGAAATCCATCTGGCTGTTATGTAGCCATGTTTGGATACATCAAGTTACTATCTAAATATGTTTAGTATCTTTCGATCAAATAATTATAAGACCACAAAAACGGAATTTAGTTGAAAACTGAATCCGGATTTTCATTATACACATCGCGGTAGAAAAGGGATAGTCATAAGCAATAATATACTTTGACGATATTCTGGCCTTATACAAGTTACAGTTTTATGATTATTGGGGAAACGACACTTAAGTATTAGCTATTTGTTAAATCTTCAATGCCAGTCGCCACACCGACGAATTGCCTCAGTGGCCGAGTGGATCAAGGTGTTGGCTTTATAATTATTGTTGTATTGAAAATGTGTAAACGCGTGAGTTCGAATCTCACAGGGGTCGCTTTTTCTTTTGTGTTTATTTTTTGTAACAAATGACGTTGTTTTACCATTAGTTAAACATTGGAAATTTATACTATACTATACAAAAGCTTTTTCCGCTCTGAAATAAAAGACATTTGAATTAATTGCAATATAATATGAAATGTACGACTTTACAAGAAGCACCGTGGGCGGCGATCGACGGCGGAATATGGTGGTATCATCATCAATTCGATTTTCGTCCTAATTGGACATTGCGTGATTTAATCTTAGCAATTAACGTCCATACATGCCGGTCCCTTCGCTCGGAAGTAGAGGCCCGGATTTAACCGTTTTTTCCTGAAACGGAATGGTGTACAGACACAGACCGGGATGAGCCCTACTCTTACGAAAGCCTGGGACCTTTTAACGTGCTCGGGGATAGCTCTTCCGCATGATGGCGGGACCAACATTTCTACGTGACTTCCAAACCACAGTGCGCTTTCATGCCTACTAGTCAATCTCGGTTTGAAGGAAGCACGGGGAACTTAAACGAGGCTGTGAGTTGTATATCGTATAATTGAACTCACGCTGCAAACGATCCACCAACAGAACTACGGTTGTCCTACACAGCAGTATACGAGCGCTCCTGGAACTGCACCACCTTAGTGGTGATATAGTTGTCAGAAAAAACCCGTTCCCAACCCCCAGCGGACCCGTGGGGGGGGGGGGGGGGGGGGGGGGGGGGGACGCTCGGGCCGCGTAGGGAACGATCGCACTGACAGCTTCACTAACGTTTAGAGGGGCAGTCGTTCAGGGATCGGTTGACCGTGGCACTCGGGCCATCGGTCGGGGAACGTTTTTTCCGAACTATTATACCACCATAGCGGATCCCGACGGTCTATTTTTCGTGGTGTGTTCTTACGATACTTGCACGTGACCAGGTCGGGTCTTGCCACAGTGATATTTCTTGACCGCCATCGTCTGCTCTGTTGGGAGTGTGTGATAGCGCCCCCAACGTCGTATGCAATGGGAATCATTTTGCGCCCAAATTCTAAAAATCGTGAAGCTACCCAGATGAACCCTTCTGGTTATCTGGGTAGATTCACATTGGCGCTAAACGGGTTTTCCCACGTTAACAAAAAGAGTATAGAGGGCGACAGTTAGAAATGCTACACCCCAGCCAGGCAGACAACGCTGGACACGATTTGCCAATTTGCCCGTTTGTATTGGTATCGCGGATATCCATCGACAAATTCTAAATTATCACATTGTAAACTAAATAATTTCAAAACCATTGGATTTGGATAATCAACTCCAGTCTATTATAAGTATACTTTCTTTACATTTTTGCAAGGTATAACAGTTCTTGAACATGATATGATGAAGCCATTCAACTGGATCAATATGTGTGGGATTTTTGATCTCTATATTTTCTTTAAATGGTGCTAATCATGGTTTATCTTTGTTGTTAGGAACTTAGGGGCAAATTTGGTATCAAATTATGCCTAAAAGATTCATCTAAATGCCTATTTAGTCTGTTTGGTCAACAAAAAATTGAATGTTACTCAAAATGATATAAATAAAGTGGTATACTTGCTTTTGTTGAACCCTTTATGACATGTATATGTGAGGTGGACCAATCTATTCTATGTTTCAAGTGCATGCAACTTAGAAAACATGCAAAATAAAATAATAAACAAGAAACACAAAAAGGCATGAGTTAAAAGTGACAATGAAAGTGACATAAAAATATGATAAAAGCCCTGACATAGAGAACAATATCAAATCTAGATAAAAGAAAAATAAATTTCTGGATGCCATTGAAATCAATTAGAAAATCTAAACAACTGACTCGGGAAAATGTCAGTCAGTATGAAGGCTTTGAGCGAATTTTCTTAAAACTAGGCCATAACACTGTCCGCTCTCAGAACAGGTATTAAAAAACCATGTATTAAAAGAATGTTGGTTAAAAAGTATACTACATTGGTTAAAAATTACTTTTAATACTGCGTTGGTTAAAGAGTAAAAATATAATTCATTTTTAGTTTATTCAACGTTTTTTAAACCAACAATAGGTCATAACAAGATTCCCGCTAAAGAATTTCAATGGCGGGAAAATATGTTGTGCATATTATCAAACCAATATTGGACCAATATTGGTTTTACATTGGCGCTCTTCAATTGGCATTATGTTGCCAACCAATATTGGTCCAATAATGGGCACAATGGGACGGAAAATGACACCATTGATTGCATATACAAATTCTGACGTGGTCTAAAAATTGCGGCCGCTTTTAAAAGTTATCGCTTCTCGGCCTTTTGGCTAGGATCTTGTGGCTTGTCCTGTGTCTTGTCCCCGGGTCTTGTTCTGTTCCTTGTCCTGGGCTTGCCCATTGCCAAAGTTGGTCCTGGTCACGGGTTAGCGCCAATATTGAAAGCCAATATTGGGCCAATGAAACATCAATTGGGCCAACATTAGGCCAATATTGTAATGTTGTCTGGGTTAAAGTTTAGCAAAAAAATACAAGTTTAACCAACATTTTTTAACCAACAAATGATTAAAAATTGTAACCAACCACAACAGGTTAAAGTTTAACCCACAACTGTTGGTTACGGTTTTAACTAACCAATTATGTGGTTCACCTGGTAGCCTCCCGTTGGTGAACATTTTAACCAACATGGTTAGAGATTTTAACCTTCGTTCTGAGAGTGTCGTGATGATGATGATTTACGGTACCAAGTCTTATAGGTGCACGGGTATATTTATAAGTTTAAAGTAATTCTTGTGGCGCATATCAATGATAGACTCAGTGACAAATATAAATGCGGTCAGTTACTGTATGATATTGTTTAGGCCAATACATTTAGGAAGATTAGCCGACAGTTTACAGATTTCCTTTAAGTTTATTTTGTACATTTTAGGGGTTAGGGATTGCATTGCTTTCTTCAGCAGATAGCAACCATATACGGTATTACATTGCTTTCCTCAGTATAGATAGCGGCATATTACACTGCTTTCTTCAGTATAATAGATACCACACTGCAAAAAGGTTGCTTACATATATATTTAATCAACATTTTACACAACGTTGTTGAAGTAATGCAACCGCTCAACAGTTGCGTAAACTTTTCCCAACACCGTTGAATAACATGTTTTCACCAACAGTTGAAAAATTCCAGTTACTTTAATTTATCAAATGAACCCATCTGTTAAGTGTTTTAATGCCAATTGTCGCTTATTTGTGACATGTTTTTATTATATGTTGAGAATTTTTATAAAACCACATGAGTAAATCTTAACATAAGTTGCGTGATTGCCTAAAACAAATACTCAACAGTTGCCCAATTGAAACAATTAACGCAATATTTATTCAACAAAATGAGTTTTGACCGGGGGTTTCCCCAACTTGTTACTAATTGTTTTGCTCAAAGTTGGGTAGTTTTCACTTTCATACAACACCTAGATGTCTACATGTTGAATAAAATGTTCATTAACCATTTACCCAACAGATGATTAAACGCAATTAAGCAACGTATTTTGCTCAACATTTTAGCAGTGCACCCATCGAGTATTAAATTGCTTTCTTCAGTTGATAGCACCATATGTTACATTGCTATCTCATCACATATCACAGCAATTAATTACCGTTACTTAACTTAGCCTAACTTAAAAACGACAAGTTGGACTTGGAGATCGACAGTAAATGACATATTTACAGACAATTGGTATGTTTTATTTACCAAAATTTCCAATGTTACCTGAAACTGCGATGTGAAAAATGATTGTTTTTAAATTGTTTATTTAGCAGTTGTGATTTTAGCACTAGGGATCTGGATCTGCCACATCAAGTCATTTGTATTGACGTTGATTTTTTCTTTTAAGTATCTACAATTAAAGACAAGTTCATCTCTTTAAAAAATTGCCATCTTGACATTATATTTCATGCATTATTTGGTCTTAAAAAAGGGTTTTTTTAGGATCTTCAACTGAAAAAACCCACCACAACAATCAAACTAATATAATGTGGCTAAGATGGCTACAAAAATGCATAGGTGGCCTACGGGAAACAAATTATTTACTAAATATCAAAACGATGTCGTATCTACCAGTTATGTATAAACAATTAAATACACAAATTAAAAATTAAAAAAATAATAATGAGGTGTTCTGTAAGATCAATTAAAATCAATTTTGAGTTTAGACCTTTGAGACCTATAATAATAGTGATACCGTTTCCCGCCCGCGTCCAAAATAACCGAGAATTGCAAAATATTTAATCATTTGATTTTTATTTAGGACTCCTTTAAGATAACTTTGATGACTTTCATTTGCATTATGACTTTGATGCTAACAGATATGATAATGAACAAACAAAGAATACGATTGTATTATTACCCCGGATTATTACTTGGACATGCAATTAATAATAATATGTTATAAAATAAGTAAATGCACAATCCTCTATCATTCTTTGGGTCATTAACAGATCCTTTATTAATATAAAAATAGGTACAATAAAATTGTATATTATTATATTATTACTTCAGGCACCACGAATTAGGCATTATACCAGTCAGCATTCG
Organism: Ophiura sarsii; assembly: GCA_035610835.1. Taxonomy (NCBI): domain Eukaryota; kingdom Metazoa; phylum Echinodermata; class Ophiuroidea; order Amphilepidida; family Ophiuridae; genus Ophiura; species Ophiura sarsii. The sequence goes on from CM069449.1 coordinate 13,416,134, forward strand.
GTCTACACACAAAGTTTAGCTATGATATAATGACGAAAGGAGGGCAGTGAATTCATTGATCTCATTAGCCTTATTATTCAATGGTATTAAATTGGAATGGTTTGGGTGATTTTTCTGAGGAACTTCAATGCTTCCTATACACTGTTAGAAAAAAGGTGCTTCAGGGGTTCTTGGCTGTCCCGTATATGGAAACCTGACGGTTTAAAGATTCTTTGATGTTAAAGGACCCAAAGAGGAGAGGTTCTGTAGGTTATAAACACCCATTTTCCCCGGGCATTTTCCCCAATCTGGTTAGGGTTAGGGTTATTTTGAACCTAAAAATAGTTCTTTTTTTGGAACCTTTTAAGGTGCTATAAAAGGTTCCATATATAGGACAGCCAAGAACCCCTGAAGCACCCTTTTTTCTAACAATACTAATTGCTAACAAAGTTCAATATTTAAGGACCATAGTGATTTCATATTCAAAATAACACTTTCTGGCTAATATAATTAGTGTGTCTATCTTTGATTTTTGTAGAAAATCAATATTTGGCAGTCCTTCTTCCACGAGAATCACGGTTAGGTTGGTAATATTAAAAAGAATTAATTTTAATAGTGCAAACAATCAGATCCTGTATCTACACAACTTTGTTTAATTTTAGGTAGTACTTGTTTAAATGTCACCCCATGGTGAGTAATTACTCATATGATGCATTGATTGATAAACAGTTTGATATATTTTGTAAATCTTATTTAAAACGTGCATGGTCGTGTAGGACAGTTTTGTTGAATGATAATAATAGCAGTAATAATGATATTAGTTAATGTACACAATCCATGGTACGCTTCATGACATAAGCTGATTAACCCATCTTTGTGTATGATATAATATTCATGATATTCATGATTGTATGCTTATTTTGCTTATTTTCTCTCTTTTGTCTTATCATTGTACAGTGTATATACTTGTATTCTTTGTGTATTTTACTCTTGTTTTTGTATTCTTTGGATGCACCACCTCCCGGTGGGTGCCGCTGCTTTGAAAGTGTTTTCCGAATAAATAAATAAATAAATAAATAAACTGATTGTATTTCAGGATTTTAAAACATGTCAGCCTTGTGTGTTTCCTTGATTTGACTGCGCCATCAAAACATGATTGAAAGACACGTTAAATGTAGCCCAATTGGGTTCCCTTTTCAATTATTAACCAAAACGCGCTTACGTTCCAGACGGGTAGTATTATAGGCAAATATTTGGGCTACTTTGAGTTGGTGAATTTGCCGGTGTATTTGGCAGCACTGCTACAACTTGATCCATGCCCAGCAGAAAGGGGAAGGACTACGGGAATAGAAATGTGACAACATAAACTGAAATTAATTCTTCTTCTCGTCGTTTTAGTTCCTTATTGGACTAAATAGAACATCTGGTAAGTTCCACATATGACTAATCTTGACAACGTGTTAATGGGCGGGGCATCTAGGTAGATGAAATACGAGCCCTGGACCAACGCCCGTCACTCATATACATTTATTTTGTAAAAAAGTAAGCTTACTAGTACTACTACTAGTACTACTACTAGTACTAGTACTACTACTAGTACTACTACTACTCAGTCAGCAAGCTAACTTTCAGATCCACCACTTTGGATCACAAGACGTTCAAACGTGGTTAGACGTCCCATTCATATTACAATGGATACAATAGACTGCAATTGTCTTTTGTTTGGTGTCTTTCAAATCGTTATAATATCGGCCACTTGACTAGGCCTACACTTGACATGCTTGACGGGACATGATGGTAGATATTGACATGATTGATCGATAATTACGTCATGATCAGGAGAGGTAGGATACTATTATTGACAAAGCGTACCGCCCTCTATTAAAAATTATCATTGAAGTACTTGGATGATGATGGCATTCATATCAAGCACCTCAGCCGATTATTATTTGCAAGTACGGTATATGGTTTTATTAAATGAGCAGATCTGACACTTGACAATCTTGTGACACTTGAATATGTCAAAATCGAGTTAGGTCTATGAGTTATCCGGCGAGCTCAAAGTCAAAACTCTAGCTTGCATCTTCAATAGATTTATATTAAAAGTACACATGTGATAGATTAGTGACTGATAAAACCACCTCCCGATATTTGAAAAGAATTCCCGCAGATTGCAAAATTTAATTTCAATCCGGTCCTGCCTGGGTTGAAACATGACGTCGTCGTCATCACATTTTAGTGGCTCGCTCGTGTATATTTTAATCGATAACTCGATAATTGGTCTACTAGCAAATCATGAAAGTTGAAGTGGCCCTCATAACGATCGGAGGAAGAGGATTTGTATTGTGACAACAAAGGAAGATTGCAGTCTATTGTATCCATTGTAATATGAATGGGACGTCTAACCACGTTTGAACGTCTTGTTTTGGATCTGGATGGCCCGGGGGGGGGGGGGGGGGGGGGGGGGGGCACACAACTTTTTTGGGGTTAGGGGGTGTGCCGCACAGGGTCTCAAAAAAAGGGGGGCTACCTACAGAAATGAACTGAGTGGATTTTATGACGAAAAATATGGACGGAAGTGATTTTTTTCAAAAAAGTAGGTCTTGAGAACTGGCCTATAATTCAATTTTGATTAGCAAGAACGTAAATTTACGATTTGTTGTTGTTTTAGAACGCAACATTTTCAAGGAAATTGGGGCTTTGGAACGCAAAATGTCGCTTGTTTTGAATTTTCAACAAAATTGGGGTCTTAAGAACTGATGCAGGCTCAAAAGGGGGTCATAAGAGCTAGCAGCAGAGGGTGAAAAAGGGGGTCTTCAGCGCGGCGGCACATACCTACCCTTTTCCAATGTCAGTGCCCCCCCCGGGCTGGATGGCTTTTTACTCCAGCAAAACGGGTATCACGCTAGATACATATAGACCCTATGTTTCTCTGTACCAAAACTGGACGTCGCTCACTGGTGAATAATAAGCGTTATTAAATCACTGTCCGGCATGTTCTGGAATGTTCATACCCCACCCTTTATACCAAAAAGGGGATATTCTAATGAGTATAACGTTGATATTTAAGGAGTAATGAACATTTAAACATTTCCTTTAACATTATCAGTCATAGGCTTTCAATTGAAAAAAGAAACTTAAAATCCTAATAAATCCCTTACCCTAAAGTCAATTTTTTGAAGATTCTGCCCGACCCCAACCGACCATGTTAGGCATGATCATAACATTTTGAAAATAAAAGTACCTCTTTGAAAATGGAATACATGCAAACAAAGTACTTAGCAATAAAAAATGATGGTTCAACCATGTCTGCAGGCTGAATAATAAAAAAAGCTATAACCAAAAGTAGTTTGCCTCATATTGCTGAAAACTGGTAAAGTCATGCAAATTTTAAACTATTTTAGGTAAGAAAAGGTTAACTTTCATGATGTCCAGTTGCTTGTGTGGGATTATTTCGAGTAGACATTAGTGAATACATCCCAGCCCACTTCGTACTACTTCGCTAGATTAAAAAAGGTAAACATGGAGTTTTCCACATATTTTGGCTACCAAATTTTCAAAATAATGTCACCCTCTGTAGTCAATGATATGAACATCCCTAACCATGTGACCCCCCCCCCTATTTCTCAAAATTAGTACGCCCTCAACTAGTGTCTAACCGATCAGATCGGGAGTTTCCCGATCGGCCCGATATAAGTCTGATCGGGATCTGATCGGTGATCGGCAAAATTCCTTCATCTACCGATCTGATGAACCGATCAATCACTATAGTATGAAAACCCAATTAAAAGCTTATCATGTCGTCTTTTCTCCGTTAAAATTCCTCTCAAACTCGCCTTCTTACTTCTTCACATAACATATACTAGTTAATTAGTTTATCCAGGTGAATTTAGCGAAGCCTATAAGGGTACAAATCCTTTCAAACTCGCCTGTTTTCAGATTAGTTCGATCGGCGGGATTTAGCGAATGTACATTCAATGTTTTGTTTTCGTTTTTATTACGGGAAATACCCACGTCATGGCCCGCCAAAGGCGTTATCAAACAAGGCTTGTCATTGGCTAGGCTACGTTTCACTTCTATGTACTAAAAGATTCACTTAAACTAAGTTAAAACTTCGGGTTTATGGATAGAATTAAATATATTGAAAATCTCAAATACATTAATTTACTATCAGGTATCTGTGTTTATGAATTATGATGTATTTTTGCAACAAAGAAAGAATTGTGGGAATACCCAGCGTGCCGTGTGCAAAGCTTCAAATCGCACATGGTCGGTCACAATCGCAACGTTTGTAAAATGTAAACAATGACTTGACACTTGATTGACAGGTGTCCTTAGAGACATGGACCAGGTAAACACGATAAATAAAAAGAGTAAATAATTATATTTTTTATTTAAACAATTTGAACTTGTTTTTCACTCGTTGTAATCTGTTTTGCTAAGTACACAAATGCTACTATATTTACACTATGTACGGCAACACACACGAGGGAAATGTACTGTTATTTAGGCATTGCAGTTCACTTGCGCATTTAATCGGTGATCGGATCGGATCGGCCGATCAAAGAGGAAATGATCGGTGATCGGCGATCGGCTGACATGAGCTGATCGGTTAGACACTACCCTCAACAGAATAGTGGCCATGATGCCTAAATTAGCCTGCATTGCTGTGGCGTTTATCAAACTTCGTAAAAATGTATAAATGTTTCGATGCGAATCCACAAGGGGATAATGAGTCTTAGTCTACGTACCGGTCGTCGTTTTCTTGCGGAGTAGGTCTTCCTTAGTCAATTCTCCTTGTTTCAGCCAATTACATGGGCATTATTCTGGTGATGTCTATGTCATCACTTTTTTATGATGACATCATCATATTTAACCCGCAGGGATCAGACTACGATCTGCCTACAGCGAAACATGGCCGACCATGTGGCAATTTATAAGAAAAGTTTCTGCTACATTATTTTTTCAAATATTTTTTTCACTGTTAAGACTTGCTCCAAATTCAATAGGCTTTGGGATTTGAAATGCTGTAATAACATGGATAGCTATTATTATTATTTTTGAAAAGGAAAGTGACTTGATTAAAGTGGAGTTTGATGAGGCTGTACAATTTAGAGTCTTCAATATATTGAATGGCACTATAAGGGAACATGTTGTGTGAGTCTCAGTACAGAGGAGCTACTACAAAAATACATTTGTTTGTTTGCTTGTTTGTTTGTTTGTTTGTTTGTTTACATGGTCAGTCCGTACGGACACACGCTTGGGTCCTGAAGGGAGCAGACAAACAAACATGGTATATGGTATGGTGAATCTAATTTGTGTAACAATGGTGTCAGATGTGGGATTTGGCATTGTGGTAGCTCCCGCCAGAGTCCTGATTATTTACAAGATATAATATGATACTACATGTAAATTGTGTAACAGGTAGGGCCACAAGGTGTAATGAAATAGTGTGATTTCTTAAAAGTACAAACCATGAGTCTTATCATGAGATATAGATTGGGTAATGATGGGAGGGAAGCATTCAATTTCAGGTCAGAATATTATAGGCCTGCATTATATATATTTACTCATGTATGGGATATGGTGGGAATCATTCAATTTCCAGTCCGAAAATAGGCTTTGCTTATATAACTCATAAATGTTTTCTTACCAATTTTTGTTACATTTTCCAACACTTATGTATTCTTTTATTTTGTAGGTGTTCTATCTAGTAGGTATTCATTTTGTAGGTGTTCTGTTGCTAGTTATAATAGTTTATAAGCATGCTGGCTGAAGTGAATGAAATGAAAGTAAGAAAAGACAGATAAAAAGAATGTGAAGTAAAAAGAGCCACTCCCAACAAATAAAGTTAACAATTTTGCCATCAGCCTTCGGACATGAAAAAGAATAGACTTGATCAAATGTCATTTGCCACTTCTAATGGACATGATGAAAATGTGCTGATCTAAATTCTAAACAAATATCCAGTCCGTCTTTCTTGCTAATTGAACTGGCTAGTACATCTTATTTATCAGAATAAACTGTGCACTACACCACTACCACAACCACAACAACACATTTCACTACTACTAGTCTAATACACCCAACCAAATATGTAAGTTCCCCCTAGCATATATACTAGAATATTTTCAAAACTATTTGATGGATTTAAATAATTTTCAGCTAGAAAGATGCACCCAATTGTTAGGCACATTTTGATAGCAAATTTGTTGGCCTTGAGACAATGCAATGGTAAGAATTTGTGCCATTGTGACAATGCAATGGTAAGAATTTGTGCCATTTATCAATTTGTATACCCAAAAAAAGGATGCACCCAATTGTTAGGCACATTTTGATACCACATTTGTTGGCCTTGAGACAATGCAATGGTAAGAATTTGTGCCATTCTGACAATGCAATGGTAAGAATTTGTGCCATTTATCAATTTTTATACAGAAAAAAAGATGCACCCAATTGTAAGGCACATTTTGATACCAAATTTGTTGGCCTTGAGACAATGCAATGGTAAGAGTTTGTGCCATTGTGACAATGCAATGGTAAGAATTTGTGCCATTTATCAATTTTTATACAGAAAAAAAAGTGGCACTAAATCTCACTGGCTATGGCTGGTTTTGTCCATAAAATTGATCTTTCTTTGTGTATTATGTGTCATTATGCTACTGTGTCTTGGTGCACAAGATTATGATCTGCTTATTGATTATTAACCAGCCATAGCCAGTGAGATTTAGTGCCACCTTTTTCTGTATAAAAATTGATAAATGGCATAATTTCTTATTGTTGCATTGTCTCAAGGCCAACAAATTTGGTATCAAAATGTGCCTAACAATTGGGTGCATCTTTCTAGCTGAAGATTATTTAAATCCATCAAATAATTGTGGAATATTCTAGTATATGCTAGGGGGAACATACATATTTGGTTGGGTGTATTATAACACATGAACATACCTTGGATGCAAGCTTCACGTTTTTGCGCATCTGGGATGCAATATTTTTGTAATGGGACGCGAAAAAATGGATATTTTCACAAATTATGCGTCCGACATGATTATTTTGGACACATACAAAATAAGATCTCTTGTTGACAAATTGAAGTAAAAATCTTACAATCCATCGTAATAATTTGCATCCTTGAAATATGTGACGTGTTCTACCAAAACCAGACGGAATTGGGCAGAGCTCCAAACTGAGAAATAGCCCAAAACATAATTGGGGGTGATTTTTGGGGGAATTTGAGTTTCTGGTAAATAATTAATCTTCAGAGTGTTTATAACAATATTGTGAAAGATTCAGATTAAAAAATTATCCTAAATATATGTTTCAGTGATTTAAAAAGCCTTTAGTTCTAGTAAAAAGCCTAGTTCTAGTAACTTTAAAGGGCAATATCTCAGTTTGGTGTTTTCATAAAGACCATAAAAGACGAACTTGAAAATGAGGTTACTCCGCTTTGGGAAGTCCGATTAAAAAAGGAGAGGTACCACTGTAGAGCTGAAGATCTCTACTTTAATAATCAATTACTAACTCAATTTTGATATCTTGCCCAATTGTGTCTGGTTTCGGTAGAACACGTCACATATGTTACACAAAATAGTACCGATATGTGTTGAATTATGTTACATATTTTAACCCTAACCCCGGTTAAGGGTTTTTGACCGGGATCACAATTTTCGAGGAAAAAACACCAACTAAATCTCCGGGAACCTGCCGGGATTCGATCCGGGGACCCTCCGCTCTCAAGCCCCACTTCACAACCACTAAGCCACAGGCCTCAGCTACACATTCGCACAGTATATTGCATTCACTATATAGGCTCGGTTGACTACGTCATCGAAAACCGATGGCGCATGCGTTTGGAGAGGGACTTTGGATTAGCATTTTTTAGCACTCAGGAGGGTTAGGGTTAATAGAACACACACAAAAAATGTTACCATAACCCTAACCCCGGTTAAGGGTTTTTGACCGGGATCACAATTTTCGAGGAAAAAACACCAAACACCAACTAAATCTCCGGGAACCTGCCGGGATTCGATCCGGGGACCCTCCGCTCTCAAGCCCCACGTCACAACCACTAAGCCACGGCCCTCAGCTACACATTTGCGCAGTATATTGCGCTCACTATATAGGCTCGGTTGACTACGTCATCGAAAACCGACGGCGCATGCGTTTGGAGAGGGACTTTGGATTAGCATTTTTTAGCACTCAGGGGGATTAGGGTTAAGAATAGAGGCATCACGCATTAGAATAAATTGTCTCTCTATATAAGGGTTTTGTACATGTACCTACAGACAGACTAGTGCTGCAATGTCCATTGTAGCATTATTAAGACAAACGTTCAAAGAGAACTACTGAGTGACATTTTTCTACTTGCGCTCAGAAAACAAAACAACAATTCTGCTGGTCCAGTACCCATTCCATGTGGTGGCCAGCGCAACTTTTTGTTTTCTCGATTCGAAGCCCCTAGCGCACAGGGCATCACTATTGTTGATGTACATGTGACCCCTTAAATTTGTGGTCCTTAAAGGGTCCTGAAAAATTAAATAGGACCCCTCACATTTTTGAGCCAGCGCTACCCCCGCTTGGAAGCCACGTCTATCTTGAAGATGAGTGTGGCTGGGTTAGGAAGACCTAATTAAAAGCCCATATTATATTGGTAACCCCAAAACGTGCTGATCTTTATCTTGAACCCTACTCTGACTGTGTGGTTAACAGCATCTTGTGTAGGTAGGTTGTTCCAGTGGTTAATCACTCTCTGGCTGTAGAAATGTTTGCGTAAGTGGCGTTGCCTTTTTACAAATAGGGGAAAGTGGGGGAAAAGCTCGCTCCTTTTTTCTATTGTTAAAAGGAGTGATGATGTGCAGTGATATATGTCTGTATTGTTTATTAGTGCCTAATTGAAAATTGTAACATACAACTATTTTAGCTACGAAAACAAGCATAGACAGTCGGCGTCATGAATTTACTGTAGTGGGAATAGGGCGATTGCCGATTCATATTCAAGTCAGTTTTTCTTGACCCCTTATGCTTTACAACCTGAGTAGTGGTGCACATAAGGGTACTTATGACCAAATGTGATGCGATCTGTGAAAACCCGCCACATGGTGGCATTTTTCATATTGAAGATATGTATATCATAAGAAAGCTAAAACTGTGCTGATTACAGAACTGTTTCGATCATTTTTCTACGATCACTACAAAAAAAGTTATGAGTGAATGATGATTGTGATGTCATCAAAAGCTACAAAACAAGAAATCATGAAAACAGGCCAAAACAGATACATAATTCAATATAATAACATTAGAAGGTTAATAATAAAAGTGACTTAAGTAAGTTTTTGAAGGTGAAATTTCATGAAAGATGATAACACAAAGTATTGGAAACTAATTTTCTTTACAAAAATCTTTAAAAAAAAGAAGTTTTTTTATAATTTTTTATTTTACCCATAATCCCTAGTTCACATTTTGCGACATCCGACGGGTTTTCACAGATCGCATCACAAATATGGTCAAAATCGGCTTAATGGTTACGGAGCTATAGGTCTTAGGACAGAAGAAAGAAGAAGAAAGAAAGAAACAGGCAGGCCTCAAAATAAGGAGGGCCCTCAGGTCAAAAGCCCTATAAAAATAGTGAGGACCCTTGACTCTTCTATCATAGGGGTCCTCAGGACCCACAAAAATAAAATACATAAAGAAAATTGTGTGCATTTTTTTAAACAAAAGATGTTGCTGATGACATATCCTATGATGTAGTACTTTAACATTAACAGCAGGGTTTAAAATACGGGGAATCCACATAATGTTATGATTGTATACATGTTATCCAGACATCTTGAATCCAAAAGTAGCCCTATCATGTCACATTTCAAATTTTTTGGACCCTTGAAAATAAGTGAGGACCCTTGGAATTTCAGAGGCAAGGGTCCAGAGGACCCTTTGATTTTTATTCTTATTTCGAGGCCTGGAAACAGGACAAGTTTAAATACAGTATATTAGTCGTTTCTCTACTAATATAAAGAAAGAAGAAAGAAACAGGACGAATACAGTATATTAGTCGTTTCTCGACTAATATAAAGAAAGAAGAAAGAAACAGGACGAATACAGTATATTAGTTGTTTCTCGACTAATATAATGAAATGGCTAGGTTTGACACTTTTAGTTAGAGAAGGATACATGTATACTGGGTACTTGAACTTGAATGGTTAATTGATTTAGACATTTTATGACTGTGGAAAGCTTGGATTTAAAAGGAGCGCTCTTTCCCCGAGCTTTCCTCTCACTTTCCTCTATTTGTAAAAAGGCAAGGACCCTATAAGTACTACTTTTATAATCAAAACAAATAATTGTCGGTAGAGATCGTCCTGATCCGTCTGAGCTTGCATTAATCTAAAGGTATAACGCGGTCTTGCGATGAACTGCATTCCAAAACTACAGGCGCACAACACTGCTGCCATGGTCACACAGATGTCGCATGTAGTACGCGAGGGCGTGATTTGAAATGATCAACAATTATTTGTTTTGATCATACAAATGTAGGAAACTATGAGTAGGACCTGCGAATCTCATCTGTCATTAACACCATACTGATGTCTTAGCAAAGTATTTAATAAATCACAGTAGAAAAGAGTGTGGCTACCTCGGCATTGAATAATAAATCAAAGTTTCACACCTTATCACTTAGTAGCTATAAATAGATAAAAATGCTGTAATCTGATTGGTACATAGCCATATAGCAACCACGCAATATATAAGCGTATTGCGTTGTAATCAGCTGTTCCAACAACGCAATATATTTGGTATTGCGTTGTTGGCTGAATAACAGCTCTGATTGGTTAAATAGAGATTTGGGTTGATCCATTATCATTTTTAGGGGTTGGTGGTGGTGGTGATGGATAGGGTGGCCGTAGATGTTGGGTTATCATGGGTGCGAGGAGAAGGGAGGAGGGGGTAGGGGATGTGGGGGTTGAACTGTCTTTTTGGTGGTTCCAGTTGTCATTTTGATGGTTCCAGTGTTTTGGGTTCCGATATGTTTTTAGTGCTCAATAAATATGTATAGGGGGTTGGGCTGGGGTGTGGTGAATAAGGAAGAGGTGAGTTTACAAAATGGCCTTTTTTTGGTTGTTCCCAGTGTCATGTTGGGGGTTCCCAGTGTTTTGGGTTCCGGGATGTTTAAGTGCTCAATAAATATATTTTGGGGGTTGTGCTGGGGTGTATAGTGAATAAGGAAGGGATGGGTTGACAACATGTCTTTTTAGGTGGTTCCCAGTGTTATTTTGGTGGTTCCCAGTGTTTTGGGTTCCGAGTTGTGTAAGTGCTCAATTTGTTGGATTGGGCTGGGATGTGGTGAATGAGGAGGGGATATATTGTCAAAATGGCCCATTTTGGTGGTTCCCAGTGTTTTGGGTTCCGAGTTGTTTAAGTGCTTAATAAATATATATGGGGGGGGGGGGGGGGGGGGAGTTGTGGTGAATAAATAGGGGGTTGGTTGACAAAATTGCCCTTTTTGATGGTTCCCAGTGACATCTTGGTGGTTCCTAGTGTTTGAGACACTGGGAACAACCAAAATGACACTGGGAACCACCAACATATCATATTTGTCAATCCTCCATCTCTTACCGCCCTTCCATAACCCAACACCAATAACCACATGTGTACCCATCCACAAATGCCAACCCCTAACAAATCTTATGGTTTTAACCCCTCAAATGATAATGGATCAATCAACAACTTGATTAATCCAATCAGAAGCCACTACGCAATACCAAATATATTGCGTTTTTCCTAAGTGATAAATTCGTTATCCCCTGTTTGATAACGCAATACGGTCAATACCTATGGTTGGGTGCGGCACCCAACCATAGGTATCGACCGTATTGCGTTATCAAACAGGGGATAACTAATAATACGGCAGAAGCATGCCACAAAGTTGGTCTAGTAAACTGTTGAGTCGGAGGGAAGTCTTTCAACACAGCAGTAGTAAATATTATTGTCATCAAATTAATAAGTCAGACAGGTACTTCAGCATTTTTACCCGCCTGACACCAACATTAGGGAGCGTTCGATTTGGACGACGGACGCTTCTACAACAAAATGACACCTCGAGTCATGTGCGCATGCGTCGACTTAGCAATCCGTCGGTCGTCCAATTTCTGGCACGTGTTATCTTAGCTATCGATTTGCGCGACGGACACTTTGTACGACCATAAAACACACAAAACATTACCGTCGTCCCCACGTCGGTTGTTAGTCCATTTACGCGTTGTAGCATTTAGGGGACCAACGAATGACAAAATTGACGCATTCGCACATGACTCAAAGTGTCATTCAACCGTCCTAGATTCATCCGTCGTGCAAATCGAAAGCTCCCTAATAATCAGCCGAAGACAAGTCCCAAAAATTGGACGACGGACGGATTGCTAAGTCGCCGCATGCGCACATGACTCGAGGTGTCATTTTAAGCGTCCGTCATCCAAATCGAAAGCTCCCTATTACCTGCCTCGGACAGACAGGTGCTAATCCCTGAGTGATAGATAAGGAAAAGAGGAAAGTCACATCATTGGTTATTCATTTTAATAGAAAGCCTACTTTTCAGATTAAATATGGTTTGGGAATACGATGTTGGAAAGTGTGGAGTGGGGTGTTTATATTTTTATATACTGTATAAGCTGAAATTTTCCCGGTGGTTTTATTTTCATGCTTTTCGCGCAAAATATTTTTCAGCGAAAATAATAATACACAAAAAAATAGTTTTCAACCTTCATACAGTGCATCCAGAAGGTCTCCCGCGGAATATCTATGCTTTCAAAATGCGCGAAAAATATTGGCTTTTACAGTAACCTTTTGTACTGAAGTATATCCTCTTCTTACAAAATGCTCTCTTTTCTTTTATCAATCATCAGCTTATTCAAGCAATGGAAGACTCCCAGAGCCCGACATCAACACCAGTGCCTTCCTCGTCAATATCGCCAACACAGAAGAAGACCCATGATGATGAACCAATCAAGATTAAGTCTGAAACAGAGAATGCTGGAAAATTAGATTGCCAACAAGACAAAGGATGGGGCCTTGCTGAGGGGGTAGTGAAATCAGAAAGTAAAAGGTTTGTATTGATACACAAGGGTTTGGGTAAGGGAGCGGGTAGTGAAATCTGAAAGTAAAAGATGTGTATTGATACACAAGGGGTTGGGTCAGGGGGCCTTGCAGAGGGGGTTGTGAAATCAGAAAATAAAAGGTTTGTATTGATACACAGGGGTTGGGGTAAACAGGGTAAACAAAGGATGTTGCCTTGCTGAGGGGGTTGTGAAATCAGACAGTAAAAGATTTGTATTGATACACAAGGGTTGGGGTAAACAGGGTGAACTGGTGTATGGGTTCTTTGTAATGGGTGGGGTGGAGCAGGGTTTCATGATGACTGGATGGGGACTGGATTTGGCAGAAAGTACACATTTGTGACGCAGCACATAAAAACAGGGGGGAATAAGAATTTAGAAGTCATTTTCACTGGTAAAATCTGAATGCTTTGGTCAATTTTGATACATTTGGTGTCATTATAGCTTAGAAAATGCTCTGAGAGCACACTTAATAACTCAACATTGACTTAACCTGCAAAGTCCCCCCTTGTGATGTGTTGCATTAAATTTTTTGTTCAATATTTCGCAAGGCTGTCTCACCATGAAGAAAGGAGTCTCGTCCCATAGGTTGTTTGGACTTACATGTGGGCAAGTTTTATGTTGGTTGGTATGGAACCAGTGGTGGTGCCAGCATCATAATTTTTGTGGGGGCAAAAGGGGGAAGACATTTTTTTTAAGGGGGCATAGGGCCATGCGTTTTGAACTCGCCACCCTTTGCGTTGCGTGTCCGATTTTTAACATTTTACGCCATATGCACTTTAAGTTAGCATATCACTCTAACTACTTGCCCTACCCCATAAAAAGTATACATTTTCTTAAAGGAAATTCCATGAGGAATCCAATTATGCTATTGAAATTAGGGTAGGACCTAGTGGTAACATGTTATGATTCACAATGTTTGATTTTTTTTAAAATCTTATATTTATTTGAGATCCATGTAATTCTCATACCTACCCATGACATAATGTTCTTTGCATTTTTGAATTCCTCATGAAATTACTAACAAGCACATCTATGATTGTCAAGGGTTACTTTATTGGTAAAATAACATACAGGCTAATGAATGTGCCCCAAATTTTTGTAAGTATTTTTTTAGAGTTTACACTTATATTTTGTTCACTATGCCCCTACACTGATTTAAACTGCATTTTTGAATTGCCCATGTTGAGAGCTTTCCAAAAATGTATACTTTTGCTATCATGGGTTGAATACTTTTTCCGTTAGAGTAATTTATATAAATTGGGGTTAATATTTGCGTTTACTGTGTAGCGAATAGGGAAAAAGCCGATGAACACGTATCCATAAAAATCATATGTTACTTATTTTAAATCTGTTTTAATACTACATGCATTTGTAGCAGAGTTATTCAGCTCTTAAAAGAGACCAAAATTATGTTTGTAGCCCATACAGAAGCGAATTGATTCAAGTTTAAAGGCACGCATTTTATTTCACCATAGAGTTTATGTGTACCGCTTCCGCCCCCTCCGCTTCCGCCCCCTCCTTCACCTCGGATGTTCCCAACTCAATCAACCACATATCTCCCATTTAAGAAGTTAAATGCTTCTTATTTACAGGTTATGTAATGCCATTATTTAGCCTTCAAATGAGACTAAACCATGACAATATCTTTTTGCGTTCCTGAGTTGTCGTGATTTGAGCAGAACATGATTCGGAAAAGCGCAACGACACCACCGTTTTTGGGTGGCGAGTTCAAAACGCGTGGCCTTAGATAAAAGAAGGTGAGCGCAAAGTGCACACTTTTTGTTGTCATTTTATCCTAATATTGTCACTTTTTGTCTCGCCTGATGTAATCAGAAAGAGACTATGTTATCACTCTTTCTGTCCGGCGTCCGGCGTATGCCGTCCGCCGTCCGCCGTCCGCCGTCCGCCGTCCGCCGTCAGCCGTGTGCTAAGAAATACCTTTGTGACGCGATATCTGGAGATCCGTAAGGCCTATCGTGATGGGACTTGGTGGAGGGAAGGGGGGGTGGTGCGTTCTGTTGCTGATTGATTTTTCAAGGTCATCGGGGGTCATACAAGGTCATCGGGGTCAAATATGCTTAAAACTTTTGAGACGCGTTGTGACGCGATATCTAGAGATCCGTAAGGCCTATCTTGATGGGACTTGATGTCAGGGAAGGGGGTGGGGTGTTCTTTTGCTGATTAGATTTTCAAGGTCATTGGAGGTCATTCAAGGTCATCGGGGTCAAATATGGGGTCAAATAAGATCCGTAAGGCCGATCTTGATGGGATTTGGTGGAGGGAAGGGGGTGGTGTGTTCTTTTTGCTGATTAAATTTTCAAGGTAATCGGAGGTCATTCAAGGTCATCGGGGGTCAAATATGGGGTCAAATAGATCAGTAAGGCCTATCTTGATGGGATTTGGTGGAGGGAAGGGGGGTGGTGTGTTCTTTTTGCTGATTAAATTTTCAAGGTCACCAGAGGTCATCGGGGTCAAATATGGGGTCAAATAGATCAGTAAGGCCTATATTGATGAGATTTGGTGGAGGGAAGGGGGATGGTGTGGTCTTTTTGTTCTTAATTTTTCGGGGTCATCAGGGGTCAAATATGGGGTCAAATAGATCAGTAAGGCCTATCTTGATGGGATTTGGTGGACGGAAGAGGGATGGTGTGTTCTTTTTGTTGACTAATTTTTCGGGGTCATTGGTGGTCAAATATGGGGTCAAATAGATCAGTAAGGCCTATCTTGATGGGATTTGGTGGAGGGAAGGGGGGTGGTGTGTTCTTTTTGTTGATTAATTTTTCGGGGTCATTGGGGGTCAAATATGGGGTCAAATAGATCAGTAAGGCCTATCTTGATGGGATTTGGTGGAGGGAAGGGGGGTGGTGTGTTCTTTTTGTTGATTAATTTTTCGGGGTCATCGGGGGTCAAATATGGGGTCAAATAGATCAGTAAGGCCTATCTTGATGGGATTTGGTGGACGGAAGAGGGATGGTGTGTTCTTTTTGTGGATTAATTTTTCGGGGTCATCGGGGGTCAAATATGGGGTCAAATAGATCAGTAAGGCCTATCTTGATGGGATTTGGTGGACGGAAGAGGGATGGTGTGTTCTTTTTGTTGATTAATTTTTCGGGGTCATCGGGGGTCAAATATGGGGTCAAATAGATCAGTAAGGCCCATCTTGATGGGATTTGGTGGACGGAAGAGGGATGGTGTGTTCTTTTTGTTGATTAATTTTTCGGGGTCATCGGGGTCAAATATGGGGTCAAATAGATCAGTAAGGCCTATCTTGATGGGATTTGGTGGACGGAAGAGGGATGGGGTGTTCTTTTTGTTGATTATTTTTTCGGGGTCATCGGGGGTCAAATATGGGGTCAAATAGATCAGTAAGGCCTATATTGATGGGATTTGGTGGACGGAAGAGGGATGGTGTGTTCTTTTTGTTGATTAATTTTTTGGGTCATCGGGGGTCAAATATGGGGTCAAATAGATCAGTAAGGCCTATCTTGATGGGATTTGGTGGAGGGAAGGGGGTGGTGTGTTCTTTTTGTTGATTACTTTTTCGGGGTCATCGGGGGTCAAATATGGGGTCAAATAGATCAGTAAGGCCTATCTTAATGGGATTTGGTGGACGGAAGAGGGATGGTGTGTTCTTTTTGTTGATTAATTTTTCGGGGTCATTGGGGGTCAAATATGGGGTCAAATAGATCAGTAAGGCCTATCTTGATGGGATTTGGTGGACGGAAGAGGGATGGTGTGTTCTTTTTGTTGATTAATTTTTCGGGGTCAAATATGGGATCAAATAGATCAGTAAGGCCTATCTTGATGGGATTTGGTGGAGGGAAGGGGGGTGGTGTGTTCTTTTTGTTGATTAATTTTTCGGGGTCATCGGGGGTCAAATATGGGGTCAAATAGATCAGTAAGGCCTATCTTCATGGGATTTGGTGGACGGAAGAGGGATGGTGTGTTCTTTTTGTTGATTAATTTTTCGGGGTCATCGGGGGTCAAATAGATCAGTAAGGCCTATCTTGATGGGATTTGGTGGAGGGAAGGGGGGTGGTGTGAGGCTGATCGGTTTGTCACGGACGGACGTTTGTGCAAAACATGAGCGAAAAACAGTTTGTAAAAAGTAACTACTGACATTTATTCAACTTTTTATGTTTAATGTTATAGAGAATCATCAACTTTATTGAAATACAAAAAAAAAAATAAGGTGTGGTTTGTTACTAAAAATAGAACGAGGGAAATGTTTGTGTCACGGACGGACTAGATAGAAATAGGGTTCTCTACCTTTTAGTGCTTCTTTTTAATTTCTATCTAGTCAACTCCATATTCCCCAATGCTTTCCAGGTCAAATAGTAAGTAAGATACATGGTTTGAATATCTGATACACGGCATTTGAAAATATTTCTTATTTTTTACAGGGGTAGGGTAACAAACTTTGTCACGGACGGACATTTTCGAGCGTCACGGACGGACACAAATGTTAACTACATAAAAAACTTTGAAATTGCCACTTATTTACACTTTAGTATGAAAAAATGGTATCAAATACTTACAAAAATAGTAAGAAAAATATTAAGTCATGAATTTTCAGTCTTAGTAATAAAAAACAGTCAAGATATTAGTCTTTTTCCAACACTACGGACAAGATAGAAATAGGGTTTTCCGGACCTTTAGTACTTCTTCTTAATTTCTATTTAAACAATTCCATATTCCTCAAGCTTTCCAGGTCAAATAGTAAGTGAGATACATGGTTTGATACACAGCATTTGAAAACAGATTTATTTTTACAGGAGAAGGGTAGACCTGTAACAAGCTGTGTCACAGACGGAAATTTGTTAGCGTCACATACGGACACATGTTGAAGAACTTTGAAATTGCCACTTATTTACATGACAAAATGTAATCAAATACTTACAAAATAGTAAGAAAAATTGTATGTCATCATTTTTCAGTCTTAGTAATTAAAAAGGATCACAAGATACCAAAACCAGTGTGATGGTTATATTCAAAGGTTGCAGAATTTGGCACTTTGATAGCAGAGGGTGATCGGTTCAAGGTTCACATTGGTGTGAAAAAATTACTTTTTGATATTGATATTGAAATGTACCTCACAATATTGGACAACATCTTGGCTAACTGAAACTGCATTCGAAAAGAAGAAAAAATTCGGAAAAGTTTTCGGAACAGTCCATTATTGCCCAATGGGTAGAAACAAGATGCATCATGGACGGACATTCTTAGTAGAAGTTGACCTTGCCATATTTTATGTTAATGAAATATTTTCAATTTGTTTAATTAAAAATTGATAGATGGCACATTTATCCATTAAATAAGAAATATATATAAGAAAAAAAGTTCTGGGAAGTAATTACCCTGCCCTTGTGATAACTTTTTGATGCAGAGCTGTCCGTCCGTGATGCAAAAAAAGTGTTTAAAAGTTTTACAACTTTTTTCAAGGAAAGAGAGAAAAAATAAAAACATAGTGAGCTATCTCCCCTATATACACCCTTTCTCATGTAGAAATGAAACTTAACAATGACGTCAATAAATAAGTTAAATCAGTGATTAAAAGTTGTCACGGACGGACACAAATTTTGTCACGGACGGACATTATTCAGTTCTGAGTACAAATGCCAAACTGAATCCTGCCCCTCTTACCATAAATGGCAAGAGATAGACCTGCTGCATCATATAAATAGACTGTATGCTGTGATACAACTTTGTAAAACAATTTTGACCCTTCTTTGATAAATTAAATTTTGTTCGATTAATTGTGTAAAAGACTGTATGCTGTGATACAACTTTTTTAAAAAACATTTTTGACCCTTCTTTGATAAGTTTTTGTTCAATTAATTGTGTAATTAAAGGTTAGTGATAATGGATACATGTAGGCATCCAACCGTGTTTTGAGTTTTTCAAAGTTTCATGAAGAAAAAGCCTGCAACTTTTGATAGTGCAAAGCTTAAAATTAAATTTGTGCTAACATCTCCAATGATACTTTCTGATTTCAATTGTTACTTGCTTTTATTTTACATACACTTATTATATGGGGCAATTTTAAACAGTGTCTTTTAACTGATCTCATGCTACCCCGCATGCTACCCCTTTTATTTGCAAGCATTATTTCAGCATGTACAGGCAGTAAGGTTAACAAGCGCAAGCTATACTACAGATTCACAAAAGGAGAACTGCTGAGGGTTCACAAATGCGCAAATAAACAAATGACTTCATTTGACTTCAAGTAATTTTACAGTGCACCTGGTGAGCATCATAACATGTGCTCACTGCTGTAGCAAACTTACTCATTTGCATAAAGGGCATACCTGTATGGACTAGTTCATTTATTGGTAAGAGGGATGGTATTCAGCTTTGCTTGTGTGCTTAGAACTGAACAGTAGCTAACAGTGTCCGTCCGTGACAACATTTGTGTCCGTCCGTGACAACTTTTAATTAAAGATTTAACTAATTTATGCCTGCCCTAATTAATTAATACTCCTGCATGGGAAAGAATACATATAAGGGAGATACTTCACTATGTTTATTTTTTTTTACTTTGTCCTTGAAACTAGTTAAAAAACTTTTAAACTTTTTTTGTGTCACGGACGGACAGCAAAACATCAAAATGTTAACGCAAGTCTAGCGATATATTTTCTCCAGAACTTTTTTCCCAAATATTTATCTTATTTGATGGAAAAGTGTGTCAGCTATCAACATTACATCACCAAACTCTGAAAATGTTACATTAACATAAAAATATAGCATGATGAACTTGAACTAAAATGTCCGTCCGTGACGCATCTTGTTTTCACCCTTTGGACAATAATGGACTGTTCCGCGAACGTACCGCATTTTATTTTATTTTAAATGCAGTTTCAGATAGCCTAGATATTGTCCAACATTTTGAGGTATCTATCAATATCAAAATCAGATATTAATTTTTTCATAACCATGTTAACCTTTAACCGATCAGCCTCGTGTGTTCTTTTGGTTGATTAATTTTTCGGGGTCATCGGGGGTCAAATATGGGGTCAAATAGATCAGTAAGGCCTATCTTGATTGGATTTGGTGGAGGGAAGGGGGGTGGTGTATTCTTTTTGCTGATTACATTTTCAAGGTCATCGGAGGTCATTCAAGGTCATCTGGGGTCAAATAAGATCCGTAAGGCCTATCTTGATGTGATTTGGTGGAGGGAAGGGGGGTTGGTGTGTTCTTTTTGCTGATTAAATTTTCAAGGTCATCAGAGGTCATCTGGGGTCAAATAAGATCTGTAAGGCCTATCTTGATGTGATTTGGTGTAGGGAAGGGGGTTGGTGTGTTCTTTTTGTTGATTAAATTTTTCAAGGTATTACATCCCTTGCATTAACTACAATGCATACCTCTGTGACAGTGCTACATTGTATCATATGTTTCATCATCATTTCTTTCAAGTCACTTTTGATGAACAGGCGAGACGCGCCGTTCGAGAACCGCCTTGTTTATAATTGTAACTAATTTATTACGAAAATGCACGCTTGTGCGCAAATTTAGATGTTTTATGCTTAAGTTGTCAAATTTTGTCTAGTTTAACCTAATTTGGTATTAAAGAAAGTCTAATTTTAACTAAATTTTTCTTTTAACTAAATTTTTTTTTTTTTGGGGGGGGGGGGGAAGCCCCCACCTTCAATAATCGGTACCAACAATTTGAGAAATAAATTAAATGGGCAAATTTCTTCTCCGTAATTTGATACCTCATTCATAAAGATCGAATGGATACGTATGAAGTTATTATGATTTCAATAACCACAAGTAACGACAGTAAAGTCGCACTAGAATTGGTTTCCTATGGGATATCATTGATATCATTTTGTGCATTCAAATTTGAAAAGGCACTCATTGGAAGAAAGGACAAAGTGGCAGAAACATCCCGGGAGCCGTTTTGTCTTTCGGGCGGGTCCCGGGATTCCCGAAATTATTCATCAAAAAAAATAATTGAAAAAAATAAATTAAAAAAATAAGCTTACTTAAAAACCACCTTGCCGGCTATATCACGATTATTTAATGCAAATTTATAGAGGAGATACATTTCAAATGGATTTATTTCATCAAATCAGTGCATTTTTGGTACTCTTATGCTCCCTAAAATGTGATATTACGCTGCGTACGACACTTTCGTAGTCCCGTCGAGTTTCCATTTTGAAAAAATGTCACAATTTCAACAATAGATGGCACTATATAACAACAAACCAGGGAGCTCCCTGGTTTGTTGTTATATAGCGCCATCTATTGTTGAAACCAATTTAAAGATGGCGACTTTTTAATTTTGAATCGAAGTAGGCCTATATCGGACCCGATATCGGATACATATTTATGACATAACTAGCGCTAGCGAGCCGACAAGGTCGGTATTTTGATTATTTTGATGATTGCTGAGAAACCCCCACCCTTTTTTATTTTATCTCCACGCTTTATACAACTACACCCTTTATATCAGAAATATTCTGACCCCCACGCTTTTGTTGATTTTTTTATTTCTGAAGTCCCACGCTGTATAAAGTGTGCCGTCCGGACTATGCTAGCGCACATAATACTGGAGCGATTGGAGTTTTGAACAGCACTCACAAGAAACTGGTGTCCTACAATGGGGATCAGCAACGTGTAAGAAATGTGATGCTTGAATTAACCCCATGCTACATTACATCTTTATTAACGACTTTGCCAAAAACAGTTAATCTAGTGTAGCAATAGTGGCCACACTCTCGGGCTCCCATGCAGGGATCCCAGGTTTAATTCCTCAACCAACCTATATCATTATGTATTGCTGCATTTGTAATTAACATACACGTTCTGGCAGCGTTCATTCACCTCGCCGGATGTGAACAGAAAGCCCCTACCTATAAAATTATATATATATAATACAATAACGTAAATCCAGAACAGAGTGCTCAATACTAAATAAGTAGAGCAATATATATTATATAAAATCAACTTGATTAAAATTCCATGATTATACTACAGCACTGTTTCATACAGCCAGCATTGGCTGCACTCATCAGGTACCGTATAATCAATTCATGTACTAAGAACACTAGCATATAGTCCAACGTAGATTGACTCAAGTATGGTCACAGACGATAGAAAGTATAGTAAAACGTATGAGGTGTGAAGAGCAATCAATAATCAATAAACTTTCCACTTAGAACATGTCACTGTAGTAAATGGCTGCTAGCCAACAATAAATAAATAAACAATATATAATATATATATTTTCGTAGTAATATTGTGGGATAATTAAGCTTAATGCTACTTTGACTATATAAATGAGCAGACATCATTTTTGCTTAAGGGGCTGTCATTTTTTCAGAAGAGGTGGGCCACAAACATTTAAATGGCCATTGTTACTTTTTTTTATAACCCCCCCCACCCATATGTGATAGCAACATTATTTTATGACCCCCACCCCCACCCCTTCCCCCCACCCCCTTCCCCCCCACCCCCTTCCCCCCCACCCCCTTCCCCCATCTGAAGTTAAATGTACCAAGTGTCTATATTTAATATAATAAAATGTGTCATGTTACTCCATTTCACAATGTTTTAATATTATATTAAGGCCCTTATAACTCAATGATGAGTTTTCCGTCACCCGCCCTCGTTACATTTTAGAAATGGCCAAAATTATTTACACTTAGACCGTGACTTTATCAAAATGTCCAATAGACAAAATAGTTGTCACATACTCCTAATGGTGTCAGCAAGTAATTATCATACATGTAGCAGTAGGCGTAGAGCATCAGGCAAATAATGATCATTTAAGGATTCCCTCAATTAGTTCCTGATCATCAATCCTGGCAAATCTAGACATTCAAATCGTGTTCTTTTCTCTCTTTGTTGTAAAACATTTATGAAGATGGTCAAACTGTGAAACCCATGATTTAGCACTGTGTTACATGTAAAATAATGTTCAATAATGAATTGTAATCAAATAATGAATAATGAAATAGTTGTCAGTTGCCTCATTATGAGCTGCATTATGAGCTGAAAAAAAATGTGACGGGAAACTCAAAATTGAGTTTCATTGACCTAAGATAATGATGCTTTCCATAAGATTACATAAAGGATAGATTGTATACATTTATAAAATGGATGAAAAACTTGATTAAACCAAATCTGGCAGGTTACTTTAGAAGCCATTTTAAATCTTTGAAAAGGAACCTTCCGACCCGGTCCAATTATAAGTGATATGTTCGGATGTATATTTTGAATCTTTTGAATCTGAATTGCTAAACAAAATTATGACCCTCTATTTTAATAGGTTTTATAATTTAATGACCCTCCCCCCTATTTTAGTAGGTCATAAAATTATGACCAACCCCACCATACCTGTGGCTTACCCCTTCTGAAGAATATGAGCCCCCTAATAGTACTGAGTAATGTATGTATGGTGTATGAGGTCATAAAAGGAAAAAAATGGGAAACAATCACAAGCAAAGCCTTTCAAATTGGACTCCGGCCAAGTACATGCACTTTGTTTATGCACTTAATCTTTAACATAAATTCCCATCATTTCTATATTAAAGGCGAGGATACATTTATTCAAAAAGTATGAAACCAATCATGCATTTTTAAAGCAATATTATGTGATGTTTTTCAATTTTTTACACACATTTTTTTTCTCTCTTATAATGAACTTTTACTTAAATCAGAAAAGACTTTCGGGGACTCATAAATCTATCTTTACTGTATTTTCCATGAAAAACCATCACAGAATTGTACTAAATCACAATGGAAATCTGCTTTTAAATTTAAGGAATTTTTCAACATATCTGTTTTGATTTTCATCATAAAGCATTCCATACTAAAGTACTGTGTTCACTTGTGTACAGTTGTGATCGTAGCCCGGAACACTGTAAACAGCGTGAACATGGTGTGAAACCATGGAATAATATTTACGAACAAAAAACACTCAGAAAGTAAGTTTTCAGAGCAGACCCCTACAGTTGTTTATTTCAACCTATTCAAACCATGCTTTTGAAGTATTTAGGAGTCTGACGCTCTGTCACTTAGAAGATCTATGATTTATAATCAAAACTGCAAATTCGCTATAGTTTGATCAGTTCTAAATTGGCAAAGCCTCATTACAGCAGCATAATGAATACCGAAGGATAAGGTCGTGCGTGAAGGCAACAACAAAATGTGTAATGTATAATATGAGTGCGACAAAAACCATGTGCGTGCGGCAAAAAAATGTGTGCGTGTGTACATTAATATCGCGTGCGTAAGCTTGGATTCTTTTGGCGCACAGAGAGATAAAAGCCGAACATTTCTCGCCAATTTGGAACTGATAACACTATATAAAACCTGCTTTGACTGAACATTTTAAGTTTGTTTCTTAACTGTTTTCAAATCTTGAGCTACCTATCTCATGTCTGTGAACCTTGCGGTTTTAAATCAACTTGTTTTGTCTACAAAGGGAAACAAGTAAGCTTGAATGGTATACATGTATTTGTTCAGGAATATTTTTGCCCTCAAACCCAGATCAAAATCTGGGTCAGTTTTGCTGGTGTTAATTTTACAGGGTTTTTTCATTTTGTTTTTCTGCCTAACCTTGATGTTGAGTCAGGATTTGAAAGTTGGGTGTCCAAAGTGGGACCAAAATAAAGTGGAGTGAGTAGCACGAGTGGAGCGTCCACATTCCTGTCTACACACTTTTAGAGCGTCCTTTGGACGGCTTTAGCATATTTTAGGACGTCCATTTTCGCGATAGGGGGTCTTATGACGCCCAACGATCCGCTGGCTAATGCCTTGTTTTGAATGATTGATGCGTGATTGAAAACTCCAGGTACCGAAAATGAATATAGTACTTTGATAAATAAGTAACTTTCAGAATTCTAGAGTGTATACTGGCATTGATGTGTGCATTGAACCATAAAATTGTTTTTATAAAGCGTATTAAGTAATCAATTCATCTTCCGAAAAAATGAAAGTAATCTACTGAAAAATAAGCTAAATAGTGTTGTAAGCTGACCTCTTTTCTCACCATCCAAATCCAGTGTGATTTACACAGTTAAGACATGTGGCATGATGAAATGGAGTGAGTGCTCACTACATGCATTTATTCTGATACTGACATGTTACTAGGAAATAAGGACCACAGGACAGGGGCCACTTTTAGAAAAAAACGGTCCCTGGTTCACTGGGTTTTGTCATGAACCAGGGGCCGTTTTGGTGGAACCAGGGGCAGTTTTTATAAAATACCATTTCAACGCATTTACACCCTCAAAAACATATCTAAAGTAGTTTATATCACACATTTAAAGTGTAAGTATTAGAGATCAATGTTTTACAGTCACACCTTATCTTTATTTCAAAGAAAACTTACAGAGACCATCAAATTAAGTATTGTGACAGATAAATTGGACAGATTGAAATTCCTCGTTGAATCAACAAGACATAATTTATTAAATCAGGCCTTCACGTTTGAGGCGTATCGCACGCCTGATATGGTTTCGAGAAGAGCGATTTATCGCACGCCTAAATTTTCACTGATTACTGTAGTGCACTTGAGCTGAAAAATGATTTTTAATGCGGCAAATCATCAAAATCGAGCGTTTGAAAATGTTTGTTTGTAGTAAACGAGGCCAAATTCACACCAAAGTGTTTAAAACATTGCATAATTTTAAAGTTATGAGAATAAACCATAGCATATCACATTACTGCACAAATTAATTATTGGGAAGACACTTGTTTCTAATAATCAATTGCACTTTATGAAAGTCAGTCACCCATTTGTGAAAAAATACTTGACATGTTCACAAATTATAAGTTCTGAGTCCATGGCTTCTTCTGCTAAAATTTTGTAACATAACATGAAATTTAAGTTTCCTTGCAATTTGAAATGGAAATATTAGTACTCATTGTTGATATGTAGGTCTTTAACGAAACCCACTATTATGGCCACCATTTTCACTCAATTATTGTCATGCTACAGTTACACTTACACCTTAATGTCTCAACCTTGTTAACTGTGTAATCCTTCTTTTTTTTGAATGGTGAAAAAAGGGCTCAGCTTACAAAAACTGTCACATTTTGCTTATTTTTCGGTCGATTACTTTTATAAACTAGGATAAACTAGATTGAATATGCGATATACAAACAACAACACTTTTATGATTATAAGCAGGGCTTGAATTAATCGAAGGCATAGCCTTGATGCCCTCAATTTCTGGCTGTTTTTACTCCATTCAAAAGTACATGGCCTTGGATAAAGTTGGTGCCCGTTTCAAATTGCCTGCCCTTTTCATTTCTTATTTAAAAGGCCTGATTATAAGTGGCCATATCTAGGTCAAAGAGCTAATTCACTCCATGCATTTTTTTATTCACCCTGTATATCGGGAATGTACATGTATACATTTTTTATTCATTCTGCTATATTTTTATCACAGTTATGAAACTACACAGAGAGAGGCAGACAGCACCCATAGTGCGGACAGTAGTAGCACCCCCGGTAAAGACGACCCAAGGTGTGCTGTGTGTGGGGACAAAGCCAACGGCATGCATTACAGGGCGCTGACGTGTGAGGGATGCAAGACGTTCTTCCGTCGTAATGCCCGGAGACGGGACAGCCTGAAATGCGATATGGACGACGAGGGAAAATGCGAGATGGATCTCTACATGAGGAGACACTGTGCCTACTGCCGGATGAAGAAATGCCTTGATGTCGGCATGCAAGTTGGACGTAAGTTAACCCCCTGAGAACTACCGGCCGATTGGTCAGAAAGATGGATACATCATTTATTGCACCAATAAGAGACATTGTTTAATAGAATAATGATATCCCTGATAAAGATGGGAGTGAAACATTTTACAAGCTGCATTTGAATTGGCTAATTCATATGAGTACATCTTGTAATAAACCAATCAGAACCGCTGTAAGATAGACAGGTAGACCCCAGGGGGTTAAGGAATTTGGGGGAGGGTGAGTAGAGGTTAGAAAAATCTGTGTATAATGATGGAAATTGCAAGATACATTTTGTACTTGAGGAGACACTGTGCCTACTGCCGGATGAAGAAATGCCTTGATGTTGGCATGCAAGTTGGACGTAAGTTGAGGAATTCGGGGGAGGGTGGGGACTGGGGAGGAGTCAGAAAAAATCTTGTGTGTAGTGTAGTTATCAATGATGATGGAATTTGTGCGAGATGGGTCTTTACAGGATAAGACAGTGTGCCTGCTGCCGGATTAAGAAATGCATTGATGTCGGCATGCAAGTTTGACTTAAGTTACAGGCTTGCCCAATACGGTATACGGGGATGTGCCGCTCTAATGGGTTGCTTTTTTGGCAAAAAATCCCGAAACATGGGGTATGATTTGTGCTGGAAAATCCCTAATAATGGGGTCACTTTTTACAAATGGCTATTTGCGCGAAAATTTACGAAAATGTGGTCTATTTTCCCGATAATTTGCTAAAATTGGGTCTATATATAATGAAGCAAAATCCTTAGAAATGGGTACCGTTTTTTCCAAAATCACCTTTAGAAATGGGTAGGGGTACGCGCCTGATGACAAGAATCTATGTATGCGGTATATAACATTTATTACGCATTTTGTCTTGGTGGGTAAATTTGTCCACCGACAGGGTTTGAGTCTGATGTGTAGTGATTCCTTTGACGCTGTTTTGATCGCAGCCCCACACCCGGCACTAAGGCATATTTTCAACGTTTAGAATATAAAATTTTAAAAATAAGGGAATAAATCCGACTGACAAAACGGGAAATATGCGTATAATTTCTTAGTAATGAAACTGTCCGGTCACTCTCACTGATAAAACGCCATTTTGAAAAAAGTAACCTCGTAGTCATGCCGTCGCGTATCAGAATAGGTACATGATAGTTTGTTAACACTGCATTGAACCTTGCAATCACACACACTACTGCATCACACAGAATTATTTCATAACTGAATTTTCTATTTTTCCGACAAAATTGGTTCAATTTTAATATAATTTATTGTAAAATTGTATAAAAATGAATATGAATAACAAATAAACTAATCATATTGTGATATTTGGTGCTAAAATCGTTTTAATTTGTGTAATTTTTCGCTCAGGGCACCTACGTCATGAGTCACATGGTTTTAGTGTAAACATGGATCGTAGGCACGACCGCTTGCTTGTCCCTTCCTGGACACGCTCTTTAACACAACAACTATTTAACCAATATCAATGAAACTTTGAATATGAAATTTCCTTTATGACTATTAAAAATATCGAACCAAATAAGAATATTAAATGTCATGTTCTAAGGTAGCACGCATCTATTAATAGTTGAAAACTGGCAACTCTTATTGCGCAATATCTCATCAATTGGCATATGTTTGAAATAGTGATTTATTGTAATAAATATCAGTGTACTTAAGGTAGCTATATCGGCTACGGCGTCATGCTCAGATTTGCTTCAAAATTATACAGGATGTGTATATTGACAAGATAAAATGTCAATTTTGAATTTTTTCATCAAGCCGTTTTCAAACGGTGCAATTTTTTCTCTTCAATAAACCCCATAGACTTAATGTGTGTTAGGTTTTTGGCACGTTGCCAAATTCCCCAAAATTGCTTCTTTTCTCAAAACATACTCTATTTAATTTGTTTTTGTTTTTTGTTGAACCCTTTGTATCCTTAGGATGAACTTGTTTTTTATGTTTTTGCCAAAATACCAATGCATAATATTTAATGTAAGTATTTACACATTTAAAATCATAATATGATTTGAATGGAGTGGGAATGTTAGTACTTAACAAAAAAAATGTATTCTTTCTAGAAACACTAAATAGTCAAACTTTGTGAATATTTTTAAAGAGAAGTATAGCTCCTATTTCAACAAACAAGGTGTCATATGAAAGGTAATTCAATTTAGAAGATTATCTTGCCAACTTTTTCCATTTAATTGTTTCTAGTCTTTTTTGTGTCAATTTGTGAACTTTTCCCTTTAAAAATCCTTTAAAAAAAAAAATTAAAAAAAAAAAATTCTCAAAAAGTAAACACTTTATTCACAAAAACTGGCGAGAGAATTTAGATAATAGGTTTATTAACTATCCCCCAAAGTGACAGACCCATAGCAGTTTCCTACTTGGCTGAAATTATTCAAATGTCCAAAAATTTAGGGAATTTTCAAAAAATAAAGAAAAACATTTATGGGCGATTCCACGGTAACACGCGTTACATTTTAGGGCGCCATTCTTTATTCTCCCCTCTATAACTGTAAAAGTAGTCTGAATGAAGTTTACATCTTTTGTATTGTAATACCCAAGACTTAAGGCTAAATCCTCATGCTAACACCAATATGAAATATCAGCTCATGTTAATGTAAGACCGCTCTGAATATCGGTAACACGCGTTACGAAAAAAGACGCACTAAAAAAAATCCCAACTTTGTTTTGCTTGTGTATTTAAACTAACCTACCTGCAATCAATTGGTCACTACTGTGAGCAAGTACCTACCCAAGGTTTATAATACTAGAATAATAACAAGAATTTAAGTTCTCACTTTTTTGTAAATTGCAAAATAGTCGGTAACACGTGTTACGGTAACACGCGTTACATTTTGTCCATCCATAATTTACTAGCTTTATATTATTTATTTAATTTCTAAATTAAAATTAAGTTTGACTTTGACAATGGCACTAACATATAAACCATAAATAGTGATAACTAACTCTAAAAAAATTAAGGTTTTAGCACGTTTTACTGAATATGAGTTCGGTAACACGCGTTACGACATTTTGATGGGTTAGGCTATAGTGAAGTGGTGGTTATGAATTTATCAAATTGTTTACTATTTTTAAATAGGGCCTAACTAGTAGGATTAAAATTATAAGTGGCATCAATTAAAATCAAATCAATTAGGAAATATTTTCAAAAAAGTGTTGCTTCGGTAACACGTGTTACCGTTTTGGAAGTAAGAAAAGTTTAAAAAAATCATAGTTAACAACGGTCAATGGTTGCAATATTTTTTTCCTGAACGTTTGCATAGGCTTTGCACAACATGAATGTAAAATTAAATCTTTTGGAGCATTTTTTAGTTTTTTTGCTCCGTCACATTTTCATGGAATCGCCCATATAAGAAATATCCAAATTAATCCGAAAGTTCTCAAATAGGTAGAGCAAAGACTTTTCTTTAATGTGGTCTCAAAATAAAAAGTATAGATAAAATTCATCTGGCACAATACATGTAGTTGTTTTTCTGCAGTGGTGTAATAGCCGATATAGCTACCTTAAAACTACTTGCCAGATATGGAAAATATAGCCGTTCACCTCAATATTTTACAATTTTAATTAAAGGTTTGGTTTGTTAATAAGTTCAAATTTAATACCACATTGAATGCTTTTCTATGTGTACATTTTTCATAATTCTGGCTAGAAAATGGTTGAAATAACCTAAAAATCTGAAAACAAGGTGTCCTGAATGTGCGTCATATCAGGGGGAATAAATAGACATTTATTTCTAGAAAATCATTCTATTCCTATTTAGAAATTGAACTCTAGCTTAAATTTGTTTAAAACATCTTTCGATTTAAATTGTAAAATATCAACTTTTAGGTGAATTGGTTTCCAGTTTCCAATACAATTTATTCCGTTAAATATATACTACCGGATTCCAAATTGTCGGTTCCTTTCATCTATGCATAGCACCAGGCTGCTTGAAATGAGATTTGAAGAAAAAAAACCCTGTTCTATAGGCCCGACCGACCCATTTTTTTGGAAATCGGTGAAAAAAGATTTCAGATGCAAATGAATACCGATTTGTTGGGCGTGACAAATTACGGCAATATTTTATATCGAGATTTTATATTACATTCATTTTGAAGGGGAAAAAAAGGAAAAGAAAAAAGGACTGACCGACTGACGTAGAGCAGTGTTTATTTTTACTTTTTTGTGGCCTTAGCATCTGTCGGCATTTGCAAACTGACTTTTTGCTCCTGTCAAGTTTCCACCATAAATTAATTATAGACTTATATTTTACAACATTAAAATAATTATTGTCTTGGGTTTAATTTGATTCAACTCAATTGGTAATTAAATCACAATAGCCATTGAGAAATCATAGTTTTAAGCACCCCACAATGAGTCAAAATACATGTCTAATATCAAATATGGATTAATGAGAGGTAGAGTTGAAACCATTATTTTTAGAGTTATGACCATATTTATCTATGATCAGTTATAAGGATTGCATTTGGACGTAACACAATTTGACAGTTTTCATGGCAATATTTCCAAGAAACGTGTAATTTTCCATTGTAATTTTATTATTTGGTCAGATAAAAATGGTATCAAATATTTATTTCATTTCATTATCTATTTAATAATTAATTCAATAAATTCTTTGAAAAGGATCATTTTATTTTATTTATTTATTCGTTTTTATTACATTTTCTAAATACTATATAGACTTGGAAAAACTGGTGTGACTTAATTAAATTAACAAAGATCTTAAAAATGCACGGACTCGAACCTGGTCGTCCTAATTCGCTAACGCGGCGAAGGATTACCCACTAGACCATAGAGGCTGTGTTTACATGGGCACCAAATGAACGAGTACTATTAAATATGTATACAACGTCTTTGTTAAGTATTTCAAGCAGCTGAAATACATTTAGTAATATTAACTATTTTATTGGCTTATAATATAAATCCAGTAAATATTGGCTTATATTATTTTGTATGCAGTAATTAAATACTTCAAATTTGTCATCCATCCTATCTTCAATCGTTCGAAATATTCTCATAAATCATCATGAATGGATCTGAACAGTTCGAAATATGCTGTTGGAAATGCCTATAACCATTACAAGCATTAAAACACCATATACAGGGTGACCCAAAAAATGTTAACACTCCGGGCACATAAGATAAGGACAGGACCACATGGGTCTTATCTTGATGTATTATGAAAGCTGAGTAAATAAGCTTTCATTTGCATTTTATTGCGTTCCAATTGGTTATTTAGAACGGGGGATATGCTTCAGCAAACATGAGGAAGCAAAATCGGCTTGGTCCAATCCTCTCAGTATGAAAGTAAAGCTTTTAAAATGCACGAAGCAAGAAGCAATGATTAAGTCACACACACACATCAGTTAATCTCTTCTTTGTTCTTTTCAACGCATTCTTTCGATTATTTTCAAGCTTAAAAGACATAAATAAATATATTCCACATAAATTATATAGCTATTTTGTCATGAGTTAAAGGTAGATGACCCGATCACATTTCCAATTTTCAACTTGAAGTTTTCTATTCTACATGAAAGGTCATCCTTAAAAATGTCGTGTTCCAAAGTTTGAGTTGCATAGCTCTAATGGTTCTTATTTTAGACGCACAAGATGCTGTGAACTGTACCCATTGAGTTGTACACAAACTATATCGGTGGTATACCACCATTCGCGGTAATTCGACGTTATTTCATCGATTTCTCCGTAATTATACCGATTTAGGCCATCAAATTTCAGTATGATGATGAGAAAAATACGAGCTTTCATATGATATGAAAATCTCCGTATGTTTGAAATAATTCTGTGTTACGAAAATGTGATCGGGTCATCTACCTTTAAAGTTCTATACTCTTTTTCCATGTGCAATGGGTAGCTGTTAGTAAAGCAGTCTTTAAAATTGAAATTGAAACATTTCATGTTCTTTGTTGAAATGGTCCATCCAATTAAATAAATTAACTAATATTGCACAGACTCCAGGATGTCAATGGTTATACCACCTGTTATAACTTGCTTGTATTGTTGGATAAATGAATGAAAAGATTCAATTATATTCAATAATCGATACATTCTAACTTATGATTAAATGTTGCAATGGTATTGTTACTTTTGAATTACTGCACAATAATGTTTTTGGCATTCTTACAAGTTCGTAATCATACTGTACTTAATGCAAATTGGACCAAGCCGATTTTGCTTCCTCATGTTTGCTGAAGCATATCTCCCGTTCTAAATAACCAATTGGAACGCAATAAAATGCAAATGAAAGCTTATTTACTCAGCTTTCATAATACATCAAGATTAGACCCGTGTGTTCCTGTCCTTTTAAGATCTATCTTATGTGCCCGGAGTGTTAACATTTTTTTGGGTCACCCTGTAGACCCTATAACTATGATGTATTATTATTTATATGGGCCTTCCAAACGGTACAATAAAGGTGCGTATAGAACATTGTGCACCAAGTTCCCGGACGTGCTTCCAATATTCAAAAAATATTGCCGTCCAATATTGTTTGTGCGGCGCAGAAGATATGCGCGTATATATGTGCGTAGCGCATATCGAAATTGAACCTGCGCGATAACATGATGGCGCAGTGTAATGTCATCACACGCACATCGCGCAGATCGCAAAAAACCCGGCATTATTCAAACTCTTTGTTTAGCAGTCTCCAACACAGGACAGCTTCGCGTCAGTGCGCCATGTTAGAAGACGGAAGGAATTAGTCTAAGCGGGTCAGGGTAAATCAGGTTTGCCTCAAAATGTTCGGGTCAGGTCAGGTTCAGGGGTCTAAATGGGACAGGGAAGTCTGTGATTGGGGCTAGGAAAAATCGCGTCGCAAAGCTCTAATTGTGAACTTGAGTGCTACTGCTTAACTCTACAAGCACATTGCCGGGTCCAACAGACCGACCCATATGTTGTGATTTGTTTATAAGTTTTTAAATGTGCAATACTTTGACAGATTTCGATTTTCCTTAGAAATTTCTGAATTAGACTGATTATAAAAACAGGGCTAGAAAAAATGCAAAGTTTCCCGACAAGGGATATTTGACGAATTTGGATTTCTCGCTGCTTTAGCGGCGGAGGGGGGCTGCCCCCCCCCCCCCCTCAGATTCAGAAGCTTGAGCTTTTTGGAAAATTAAGGTCCAATTGATGCCATTTGGTGCATCATTTTATGTAATATCCGCTGTATTACTCTATTGCCTATAGTGTTACTCTAAAAATAATAAAAAATTGGCAACATTTCCCGGCAAGGAGCTTGCCGTTTTGCCCTCTTTTTCCCGCCCTGTATAAAAATACCGTCTTTAATGTATCTATTTTGTTTGTCTTTGTTCTTTTGTTCCTGCTTTACACACCCAGGTCTATGGGATAAGGACCGTTTAAAAACCAGAAAACCGATCAAAAAGACAAAGTCAACATCGTCGCAAGATTCCACCGAAGGTGACAATCTGGAAACGAGTCCCGGTCCGCCGTCAACACCCCCGGCTGCTGCCAGCAAGCTTGAATTGTCCAAAGAACAAGTCCAGTTAATGTCATTGATTCATTTAGCCTATCAAAACTCCATCGAGAGAAACCAAGAAGTGCCAGATAGGGTAGGTCATCAAATAAAGTTTGGAAATTTATTTATTAAATAATATATTGGCTGGGATAAACTGACATGCATTTTTTTAATTTGCCTATATTTGGGATATTTCAAATACAGTGGCGCGTAGCTAGGTTTTTTATATTTGAGGGGAGGGCAAAAAATAAAAGTGAACCTAGAAGGACTTCACCAGGTTCACAGCTTTTGAGAATTGTCGCAGAGCCAGAAACTTGAGAGTGGGGGTTACAACATGGTGTCTCCCAAACCGGCACTTAAAATTGGGCTCGATAAACCGACAGTGCCAATCTGAACCGACACGACTCGATTATTGCTCCCCGGCTACGCCATTGTAGAAATATGTTCATAACGTTTTGCACATCACTGAAAAGATGATGTGTTCATCTGTCCAATGATACCAAATCTGTGTACAGCGTGAATCAAAAGGCATTGTGCACCATTTGAAACGGCCATTTGACCTTGATGCGTGTATTGAACGATGGGATATTTGTTATCTGTATAATGCGTCATTAATCTAGACTATAGTTTATCCTCCCAAAATATGAAATAAATCGGCTGATAAATTAGCAAAATGTGATAAGTTTTGTAAGCTGACTGCGTTTTCCGCCATTCCTATGGGATTTACACACAATAAATTGGTTTTGCTATAATGGTAATTATAATCATATCAATTGTTAAAATGTTCCTGAAATATTAATTCTTTAACTCTGGGATAAGCAGTTAATCGTCTGATACCAAAGTGTCAAATGAAAAAACAAATCTGAATACCTGCACAGGGTTCTAGCCAGGACCATTTTAGAACCGGGTAAATTTACTGACGGCGAACGGAGAAAATGTAGCGAACGAAGTGCAGTGGATCATGGCATGGGATCCAGAGGCCTTCTTATTGTCTTTTTAGGGGTTTTTAATGCACTTTAAGGGTTCCTGCCACATAATTTCTTGTTTTATGAGGCAGTTTAATGATTTTATCCACAAATCTTTAGAGTGCCGGGCGGCCAGCCCAATTCCGGGCCCAGCGCCGGGCGGGCTAGCCCAGTGGTGGGTGGGCCCGCCCGGCGCCGCCCGTCCTAGCTAGAACCCTGTACCTGCATCTGCGAAGTCGACCTTCAAGAAGTGGAGGCACGTGTCAGAGCCGAAGTGACATCCCTGCACTGCAACAGTGCTCCATATTAGTTTGGAGAGGGCTACGGGATTATTTGGTTCACATTCTTCTAAAAGCACCAAATTGGGCCCATATGTTGCTCATACTATACTCTTTTGATTTTTGATGGATGCTAACATTTTTGAGCCTTCTGGGACAGCCATATTGGCCAATTTCAATATGGCCGCCATACTGGGGGGATCAAAAAATTAAATTGCTTCAATTAAGCTGACAAGCATACCAAATTGTTTGTCTGAGCACAAGGATTCTAAAATGTATAGTTTGTCCCACTTCCGATGTGTGGTTACTGAAATATTGAGCAAAACGTGAAAAGGTCGTTGACCTTTGCTTTTGGGGGGGTTTTGACAAACGATATCTCAAATGTTCGTCAGATCACAAGGGTTCAAGAAATGGTAGTTGTTACCACCTAGAATCGTTTTTGTGCCTTATAGGTCAAGTTTAGACTGTCATTAAGGTTACATTTTGTTTCCTACAGCCGACAGAAACTATGCAAGAGGCTAGGTCACACCCTACAAAAGGGGAGGCCAAGGAAGATGATATCACTCAGGCCATCGTGGAGGGCATGAGCAGCGTGACAGAGGGCATGAGCAGCGTGACAGAGGGCATGAGCAGCGTGACAGAGGGCATGGACTTGCCACAAGGCTCAATAGACTCGTTGACTGCTGGCGCAGCCGTGGGAACGTCAGCAGAGTGTAATGTCCCCATGGAAACCAAAATGGCTGATGATATACCAAGTTGTTCCACGATACAGTACACAGATTATGTAGACGCAGAGGCGAAGTTAAAAGCTGGGTAAGTGGTTCGTACCGGCCCTCCCCCAACCTCATCCACCTGGCTCTTTCCGGAAATGATATGTTTACCTAAATTAGTATATTCATCATGTGGGTAAATCGATATCAGTAAATTATTTCTCCGCAACTCCACAAAATATAAATGATAGTCAGTGAAAAAAAGTTCACTGCCCCTCTAGGATTTGAACCTGAGACCTCACATATCGATTTACCCACATGGTGAATATTTTTGTTTACATTTATATTATGATCATGTTTTAATTTCTGAAAACCTTTTCCTAAACTGATTGGATGTTAGAGGATAGGATTGAACTGAAGGCCTGTAGATAATATAATCACTGTTCTTCCCAATCTGACTTATTAGCTCAGTTGGTAGAGCACTGGTCTAGAGATCCAGAGGTCCTAGGTTCAAATCCTGGATGGTCAGTAAAAATGTTCACTGGCTATCATTTATAATGTGTGCAGTTATGAAGAAATAATTTACTACTTAGATGTGTTTTACCTGGTTGTCATCGCTTTCCCAAAAATAACTGCCGTCAAAACACACACAACCAAGCAGAATCATCACAAAAGTAACAAATCTGTGAATTAAACAAAAAGCTAAATTGCTCAAAACTGAAATTGAGAACAATTTTTAGTGCCCTGAAAATATTATGCTACACAGTTATGCAATTTTTTGAGTGACTCATGTTAACTTTGATATATATGTTTACATGGTAACATGACTTTATTTGATTGTAATTTGTGTGATGTGTTGTACAAACATATGATGCAGCACGTTAAAAGGGGGACTTTGCAGGTGAAGTAAATCAAGTGTATTTTTCCCAGCGGATGAGTTTATTATTAATGTGTGCTCTCAAAGCATTTTCTAAGCTTTAAAATTACACAAAATTTATCAAAATTCATCAAGGCGTTCAGATTTTAGTAAAATTACTCCTAAATTCTTATTATTTTCTTGGTTTTTTTTCTCCATCCTTTTCATCTATATCTTGAAATACAAAAAGTCCCCCTTTTGATGTGCTGCATCACATATAGTCTTATGTGTTTTGATATCAAAAATACTGAATCAAATCACTGGTTAGCATATAATTGTTCCGAAATAACTGAATTTTGTTTTATATTACTAGCGTCCTTGGCACACCATTCACACTTAGTGTAAATACCTAAACACCAAGTATATAAATAAGTGACCTTGTACCTTTCCTTGGTTCTGAGCCAAAGGAAACCTTGAGAAAAACTATACAGTCCTCAACGAAAGTAACTGACCAGGTGAGGCTAACAACAAATCATGATACCGGTAAAGGGTTAAGTGCAACAATGAAAACTGCATCATTTTTTATTCAAATGCACTTAGGCCAACAACCAAAAAAGGTTGTGCTGCCCTCAAGTCATAAAAATTTAAAATTGGGTCGGTCGGTCGGATTTTTTTTCTTCTTTTTTTCTTGGCTGAAAAATAAATGGTTTATGTTGAGACAAAATTGGTATAGGTCCTAAGTCAACGTAAGTAATGTTTCTAGTGTGATAATAGTCTAAAAAATTCAGCTCCTACACACTACAGAAAACTGCTGTAATACCAAATCAATTATATCTATATAGTCTTTATACTGAAACCACAGTCAATATAAGTCTTTCCTCTACCTATTTCAGGACTTTCGGATTATTTTTGAAATTTCTTATGTTTTTCTTTATTTTTTGAAAATTCCCTAAATTTTCACCTTCTGGAATTTCTGTAGACTTAACGGAAAGTGCTATGGCCATGAAACTTAAGGAATAAATTTATAAGCATATTACCTAAATTCTCTCGTGAGTTTTTTGCAAACATAGTGTTAACTTTTTACCTTTTTTTTTAAATTTTGATTTTAGGAAAATTTTCAAAAAGCTGTAAAAAGGTCTAGAAACACCTAATTAGTAAAAATGCATGAGATAACTTTCTAAACTTAATTACCTTTAATATGACACCTTGTTTGTGCAAATTGAACATGTATTTTTTTCTGTAGAAATTCACAAAATTTGGCAATATATAGTGTTTCTAGAAAATAGTGAAAAAGTACTAACATTCCCAGTGGATAAACCATCCATCACTACTCAGTTGTGGAGGGAAAAAAAATGTGTTATACCTTGGTGTTTTGGCATCAAAATAAAATAAAAGTCTTTAGCATACATTGATTTTAAAGAAGGAAAAAAAAAATTACAAAACTATGTGTTTTCTGAAATTTGGCAGTATTTGGGAATTCGGCTATATGCCTCC
Source organism: Ophiura sarsii (assembly GCA_035610835.1). NCBI lineage: Eukaryota > Metazoa > Echinodermata > Ophiuroidea > Amphilepidida > Ophiuridae > Ophiura > Ophiura sarsii. The sequence goes on from CM069449.1 coordinate 13,454,738, forward strand.
TGTATTAAATCAATGGGTTTTCAAATAACGAAAAATTCTGTAAATCAAAAACAGCTTATAGGAAAAAATTCAAACTTGGCATATCATCTTTTCTTATCAATATACACAACCTCTGTTATTTTGAAGCAAATCTTTTGCTGGTCACCGTAGCTGAGTTAGCCACCTTAAAGATCAAATTTAAATCTTAATAAAAAACCCTTTAAAGGGGAAGTGCTAGTACAAATGAAAGACTTTGATATTTTTTAGGAAAGCATTTGGTAGAATAATGACATGTAATTGGGTAATCAGTATTGGCACAAGAGCAGGCAGTGGACGTATTGGCAAATTTGGGCATGATATCAAGTAATGAATATGAAGACAAATTTGCAGTAGTTGTCCGTACTGTATATATGTGAAAATCAGACACAATTAGGCAAGATATCAACATTGAGCTTGTATTTGATTATTGTATATAGTAGAGATCTTCCGCTTAACAATGGTACTCTTTTTTTAAGCGGAGTTATATAATTTTTCAGTTATAGTCTTTATGAAAACTCCAAACTGAGATATCATCCTTTAAAGATGTACTTATAATGTACTAACGATGTACTTTTATTTGTATTTTTTTATTTTTTTATTTTTTGGTTTGAATTTTTAATCTGAAACTTTCACATTAATGTTATAAACACTATGAAAATTAATTATTTACAAGAATCACCTCCAATTAGGGTTTGGGCTATTACTCAGTTTGGAGCTCTGCCCAATTCGTGAATTAAAAAGAAATTTGGAAGAAATGAAACGGTCATTTGATCTTGTTGTGTGCATTCATTGGCGGCGTAGCTACAGGTAACCCACCAAGGGTCATTCGGGGGGGGGGGGGGGGGGGGGGGGGGCGGTGCAATTAACAATTCAGGGGAGTTAAAGGGTTTTATATACTTATCTCCAATTTCATGGCGTTTCTCGTCGTGGGGAATCAATACCAATCCTAATCACCTGCAGCAGAGGCTTTGTCCCAGGACCTACCGGGCCGGGGCCCTTATGTAATGTGGGCCCTGGACCCCACGCCACTCTCGTGTCCCCGGGATGACAAGCCTCCTGGCTACGCCCATGTCGCAAACAGTCCATGAAATCAATTGACTTCAAAACTCATAAAACGACCGCCAATTTTGTATTTATTTCATTAAGCCTACCAAAGAATGGAAATTAACTACCCAGTATGATTTGTTTGTGCAGTTATAAACGATATCTCCATCTTTGGCAAACACGAGAGTAAACATTTTAGAACCACCCTCTCCATAGGCTTTATTGGTATAAGTGTTGTAAAAATCAACACAGATTGTCAGAGGTATATTTGCTCAATAGTGAATTAAAAAGTACAATAGTTTTTAAACGGCTTTCGTTGAATAACAAAATAACAGACATAAGGGACGCACCATTTGATTTTCGGGGGAGGGGGGCATGGAAGTTGGGGTCGATCGGATTTTTTTTTTTGGCCACCGAAGTAGGCGATTTTTTTTTTTTTTAATATTTTTTTTAGCAAAGGCGGCACAGTGTTTTGTTTTTTTAGGTTTTACTGTTTTTCTTTACATTGAGTTGGGTGAGTTGGGTGAGTCATCTTTTTTTTCTTTTCCTGGTTGGTGGGCAAAGTTGTTGTTTTTTCCTGGATAGTGGGCAAAGTGGGTTTTTTTTAAACTTCCATGCAATGCCCGCCCCCCCCCCCCCCCCCCCACCCCTGAGTATCTAATGGTGTGTTCCTAATGTACTTTTATAGACATTTGAGTCATAGTTCAATAATTACAGCACTCACAAAATTCCTAAGGTTACTTCCTTGACCCCCCCCCCCATCATTTTGAGAGTGTATTTATTACCTAGTAATTATATAAGTTAATTTTATGAGAACTGCATTATATATTTTGAAATTTGATGATTTATTCATCAGTTTGTTTGCTTCAAGCGCGATAGCAATCCTAACCTTAAATTTATGAGTGAGACTTGTATTTTAATACAGTGTGGACAACTAATGAATAATAATAATAAATAGGAATTCTTAATCATGTATTAAGTCAACCATTTTCTAGCCTTTCTTGGGCCTTTCCTTAACACTTTCTATGCGGCTAGTTTTACCAGAGTGATATTACCTATTACACCTCCCTGGTTTTGCCATATAAAAAAGATTTTGCAAAAACCTTTTCTAAACTTTCAAAGTCTTATCTCAAGAATAACTGACCTAATACTAGACGTGCTTGTACTTATGTTAATTAATTTCTCATGGTGATTCGAAATATATGATGATGAAAGCCAATAAATTAAATACGTTTGTGAAGCATTTTGTGAATTGTATTTTGCGTGTGCATAACCGCGCGCATGGACAGCGTTAATCTATTCTATATTTGCCTAAAATTCTCAGTTTGCTTCCCCCCTCCATTTCTTTACATTGCCACAAGCTAGTGGATATTTATCGCTTTGTTTACCTATCGGAGTAAATATACTTTACACAGGCTAGGCAAACAACTGCGGACAACATCTCAAAATTTCACCCCGGGCGCTAAACAACTGAACACATCTCTCGTCCAATCAAAGTCATGGACACAGATGGATTCGGCGGCGCTTGTAAGTGACCCTGATGCAATACACAATAGCATCCAAGCGTCACACTTCTCGATCAACCAATATACCCGTATGAGAGTGTCATTTGGCTGGACCCGTTCGATAATTATACCGATTTGGTCACGGTTTCCTGAACCAAGTGACTCGAAGTCATTATAAATAACGCGTACTTGGAATATTGATTTTGAATTCAGGCTATAAGAGCTAGCTATCGTGATAGCTAGCACAAAAAAGCAAAAAAAATGAAGAAGAAAAAAAGAAGAAAACAAAAGAAAAATGCAACCCTAAATTTTACGAGTTTAGGGTCGGTCGCTGAGGGCAACACAATTTAAAAAAAAAAATTGCCTTAACCCTATACCCATGAAAAGAGTGTAAACAAAACAATATATCTTAAGTGTACCACTTTTTTCTCTCCATGAAAAGTTTCTGGAGTTTCTGTAACTGAACTTGCTCTTCGATTTGGAGTTACAAGGAAGGTTGCACGGAAATGGAGAGACAGGTGTTGGCTTTATACAAACATCATGGATGATACTGGTCATTGTAAAGGATGAGTCTGATACACCAGTTGATACAGGTGTTGAAAACAATTGATGATGTGAGATGTTCGGATTATGATTGTCTTTTCATGGAGAAAGAAAGAAGAGGTACAAGAATTAAACACAGGGTGCCTTGAAAAAAGTGGATACTCTCTTTTTGTGTGGTGTTTATTTGCTAAATTAGATTCGAATGGAGATATGTTACTATTAAATCACTTCATGTTTTAAAACAGTTTAGAAGAATAAAGAAACCATTTAAAGATATTTGAGTGTATTTCCGGAAAGCAAAACTCTAGAAGGGAAAAAATCAAGGTCGGTATTCATTTGTACAGTAGAAGCAACAAAAAAACACCTTTTTTTGAAGAGTTGGTGTTTTTTATGAATCTCATTCAAATTTACTTTAGGATAGTTGCTAAATAAGATGTGAATGGAGATACGTTACTATTAAATCGCTTCATGTTTTAAAACAGTTTAGAAGAGTAGAGAAACCAGTTTGAAATATTTGAGTGTATTTCCAGAAAGCAAAATTCTGGAAGGAAAAAAACAGGGTCGGTATTCATTTGTACATTAAAAGCAAAAAACAACCATCTTTTTAGTCAAGTTTTTTTAATTTTTTTATAAATATCATTCAAATAAACTTAAAGATAGTTGCTAAATAAGATGTGAATGGAGATATGTTACTATTAAGTCACTTCATTTTTTTAAAACATATTAGAAGAGTAAAGAAACCATTTAAAAATATTTGAGTATATTTCAAGAAAGCAAAATTCTGGAGGACAATATCAAACAACTTCTTTTTTTTGTGCCTAATATAATAATTGAATGCCAAAACTATAGCTCCTACGCAGCTCCCACACAGTATAACATATACATATTAAATTAAATTATAAATTTGTAATACACTTCTTTTTAATTTGAGATATCACACATATTGACTGCATGAATTAACACATGTGTCCAAACCAAAACATAGTCAGATTTTTCATTTTTGCATTTGGTTCTTCGACATACAGCCTCGGTGTAGCAATAGGCAGATACTTGATTAACTGATGGTTGCGACAACTTACCGGTCGATAGTATGATGAGGTCTGGGGGATGTTTCAATTGATCAATGCAGCCCATTAATATACCCGTCACACTACCCTGCATGTTCAAAACCAATGAAAACTACACTTTATTTCATTCTTTTTTGGCGTAGCATTCTTAATTGTAAACCCATCTTCACGATCAAGAGGAGAAATTATTCCATAATTTTAAATTTTATTATTTTTAAGTTGGTACCATAGTTACGAGCGTTACCCTTTTATTTTAGAACTGTCAAACAAATACTTATTTATTTTGTCGTGTTCAGTGAGTGCTGTATAAATTTGTATTTTGTTAATTCTCTGTGCAAATATAGTGGTTATAATTATATCCATTTGATCAATATACAGGGTGAGTCACTAATAAATCAGAATAATTTGGACCCGATTTGATACAATTATTAAAAATATGTAACCTATAACCAACAAGTGTAATTCTGGTATGTTATAGGTTGGTATGTTTTGAAATATTTGGTGAACAAATTCAAGGGTATCCATGGTTCCATTTTGGTAGAAATGCCCTTACAACTAACACACACTGAAATCATTCTTGACCACAGTTTATATGGTTTAACAGGTGTGATTGAAATCAGGGGCGGATCCAGGGGGGGTGCTGCGGTGGCTGCAGCACCCCGGGGTATGAAGAAGAAAAAAGAAGGAAAAAGGGGGAGAAAGAAAAAGGAAAGGGGGAAAAGGAAAGGAGACAAAAAAGGAAAGATAAGAGAGCATAGCTCGGAGGGCGGTGCTGCGCACTGCTTGGATTGTACCTGATCAATTTCATTTTTTTGGGATCGTCATTTCACAGCACCCCGGGGTGCGACCATCCTGTATCCGCCCCTGATTGAAATCGTATGCATACTGGAAATGTGGAAATGTTTGCGCTACATTGATTTGCACGCTCCAAGTAGCTACTGCGAAAATAAAAACTCTTGAACATATTTATTTTGTGTTTAAGTCTATATAATGAACTTTCAAATCGTGAATTTAAAAACAAGCGAAATGTATGAAAATCGGCAAAGCGTAAAAATTGCTGCTATCTTCCTAGTTAGAGTACAGAAATAAACATCTAAAACAGGTTCACATAGTGTCCCAAAAGTATAGATTCCTTTTTAAAGTGTTAAATCTCTGGTAAAATAATTTTCAGTATTAAATAAAACTGACAACATATTTGGATAGAGCAAACATGTAGAATAATTTTGATACCAAACATCTTCCTTATTATGGTAGTCATTTTTTTTTTTTTTTTTTTGGGGGGGGGGGTTGTTTTATTAACCTAACCCACCTGAGTACTTAACAAATACTACTTGTAAGCCTACGCACATAGTTTTTGATGATTTAATCAAACAAGCCTATATAGCAGGGGTTGGCAACCTACTGGGCTACTGGGCCGCATGCGGCACGCCAGTGTTTTTTTTGTAGCTTGCGAGATGCCTCATGAAAAAGGAAAAAACGAGCTAGTTGCTTAGCATTTATTGGCACAAATTATGTTCCTCAACGTGCGTAGGTCTTTTTTCCCCATTAATTGTCATCATTGAGATTACGTTTTTGGAAAGATAGATTATACACACACCTATTGCTTGAAAGTCTTCAGAATCATAGGTTTGAAATCAACAGCAGGTCATTGCTAGAAAATTTGGTTAGGTGCGGTTAGTCAATTTTTCACTCCTTATATCTGGGCCATTCATTCAAAAAGGTTGCCCACCCCTGCTATATAGTGAGTGCGGTATACTGCTCGAACAAGTAGCTGAGGGTCGTGGCTTAGAGGGTGGAACGACGGGCCGACGTGCGGAGGGTCCCCGGATTGATTCTCGGCCAGTCCCCAGCAGTTTTAATGGTGTTAAAAGTCCCTTATTTTATAACGTGAGCTGAAAAGTTTATCACATAACTTACAACACATAAATTGTTCAACTTACAGGACGCCAGGTGTGCATATAAGGCTATATTAAAAAAATGTTTCGTCTCAAAGCTCTTCAGATTTCAAAACCTAATGCGGAATGCATTTTTGTTTTTTAATTTAACCAAAATAAATATATAAATTTATATAAAATATTGAAATCCTTGTAAAAGTGTCCTTTTGTATTTAATCAATGAAAATCTGAAAAATCGGTGAAACTTTGGGATTTTTTTTTCTTTTTGAAAAAAAAAAATCTTCTAAGGCCAAAAAAAAATCTTCTAAGGCCAATTTTTTGTTGTTGTCTCAAATGACATGAGAGACTGAAAATCTAATGCGGTCTGCGGATTTCTTAATTTATTTTTCAATTTAGACCTGATCGTCATTTGTTTGGTCAAAAAGTTGGATTTTGCAAGATTTTTTTGAGAAAATTGAAAAAGAAAAAAAATGAAGAAAAAAAAATGAAAAGAAAAAAAAAAATGAAAAGAAAAAAAAAACTTAAAAAAAAAGCTAACCCGGGCAGTTTCGGGAATACGCGTGGGTCATTTGAGACAAACTTCTTTTTTGGGGGGGCCTAACACGCATCAATTAACTAACGCGTGCAGGAGCTTTGAGACAAATGATTTTTTTAATATAGCCTAAAACTGTAAACATGCGATGTATAAACCAAAAGAAAACACTTTGCTAAAGAGGTTTTTTAAAACCTCTATTTTAACAAAGTGTTTTCTTTAAAATCTATGTAAAATAGATAAAAATCTATAGATTAAAATCATAAAAATCATTGATTAAAATCTATGTAAACTTTTAATGTGTTAAAGTTCGTAAAAGGATGATTTAAATCACATACGGCACATCAAACTCTGCAGGTGAAGTCAATTTTGAGTTAATTATGTGTGCTCTCAGAGCATTTTCTAAGCTTTAAAATGCCACCAAATGTATCAAAATTGATCAAGGCATTCAGAATTTACGAGTGAAAATGATTCTTAAATTCTTATTATTTTCTTTATTGTTTCCATCTGTTTTCATCTATATCATAAAAAACATACAACCACAAATCCCCCCATGTGATTTGCTGCATCCCATAATATTATAGTCTGTGTTTATGAAAGTGCCGTTTTACAGGTCGGAACATTTTCTTCCGTACTTAGGCAATACAGATACATGTAGCTGAGATTAAAAGTTATTCTGCAGGTTTCCTCTGTCCAAAATATGTTTTTATAAGCTTTTACACTGCGAATTATTTAATTTGATATCAACACCTTTAAAACGGTATCAACAAGTTTGGTACAACCTGTACTTTTCAAATGAGATTTTAAAAGAGATTAAGAGCTTTTATACTACCTTGTATTCAAAAAAAGATGTTGATATGGATATAGTTTCCGGTAAAGTATTTTGGAACAATGGTAATATTCCTAAACTGTCAGAAGACAAACAAAATAGTTGTGAGGGAAGCTGACACGATGAGTGTTTTAAGATTTTACATAAGATGGATAATGGTAAATCTCTGGGTAATGATGGTATAACAGTTTGTTTTTATAAAAACATTTCTGGCAGATCTTTTATAAACATTTCTGGCAGATATTTGGTAACATTTAGTTAATGAGGGCTACAATTCAGGAGAGCTAAGCAACTCTCAAACAAGGTGTGATCACTCTCATTGTGAAAAAGGCCAAAGATAAACGGAGTATTAAAAATTATAGACCGATTATACTGCTTAACCCTAACACTCTTAAGTACTACAAATTACTACGATGCGGCATGCTTGTGTCACCCGGCTCGGCAGTTTTTCGATGAAATAATGGCCCCAGGGTATATACAGGGCGGAATATACTTCGCCAAATTGAGGAAAAGGGATACAGTTGTTATACACCTATATTACACCTAATTTTAAATACACCTAATTTTTGCAATTTTTCGCGAAAATAGACACAAAAACCATCAGGCGTGGAAGTTTTTCGATGAAAAAATGGACCCAGCCCATATGTGACGTGTTCTACCGAAACCAGACACAATTGGGCAAGATATCAAAATTGAGTTAGTAATTGATTATTAAACTGGAGATCTTCAGCTTTACAGTGGTAACTCTCCTTTTTTAATCGGACTTCCCAAAGCGGAGTTACCTCATTTTCAAGTTCGTCTTTTATGGTCTTTATGAAAACACCAAACTGAGATATCGCCCTTTAAAGTTACTAGAACTAGGCTTTTTACTAGAACTAGGCTTTTTTAAATCACTGAAACATACATTTAGGATGATTTTTTAATCTGAATCTTTCACAATATTGTTATAAACACTCTGAAGATTAATTATTTACCAGAAACTCAAATTCCCCAAAAAATCACCCCAAATATGTTTTGGGCTATTTCTCAGTTTGGAGCTCTGCCCAATTCCGTCTGGTTTTGGTAGAACATGTCACATATAGTTTGCGCAATATACTGCGCAAACTATCCTTGACAGCCGTGGTGTAGTGGGGAATTCTAAGGCTCTGGTGCGAGAGGTCCCTGGATCAAATCCCGGGGGATCAGGGGGATATTTTGGTCGATTTTCCACGTTGAACAGTGGCTTGAAGTTGTTAAGAGGTTTCACCCCAATTACTAATATAAAGTCAGAGGACCTGTACTCCCGGGGGGGGGGGGGGGGGGGGTGCCGCTGGAGATTCAAAACCCCTACCCATTTTTAGGGGTGCTTTTGAAAAATGGGTTTTGCTTCATTTTAGACCAAATTTTCGCAAATTATCGGAAAAATACACCTAATTTTTGCAATTTTTCGCGAAAATAGACACAAAAATCATGAAAATAGACCCATTTGTAAAAAGTGACCCCATTATTAAGGATTGCCAGCATAAAATCATACCCCATGTTTAGGGATTTGTGCCAAAAAAGCTACCCATTAGAGTGGCATACCCCCGTATACCGTCTTAGGCGAGTACCGCCTTCTTCCCCCCCCCCCCCCCCCCCCCCGGGCCTGTACTTATGGTTTGCCAATACAAAGAAGACCATACCAGTGAGTCAATATTACCATAACCCTAACCCTACCATATACCCCAAAATACCACGACTGGGCACGTTGGTACGTACCACCCGGCATGGAAGTTTTTCGATGAAAAAATGGATCCAGCCCATATAGTTTGCGCAATATACTGCGCAAACTATCCTTGACAGCCGTGGTGTAGTGGGGAATTCTAAGGCTCTGGTGCGAGAGGTCCCTGGATCAAATCCCGGGGGGAACAGGGGATATTTTGGTTGATTTTCCATGTTGAAGAAAAAATTCTGAAAAAAGTGGGGGGTAGAGTTAGGGTTAAAAAGCAATATGAAGTATATGATAATGATTGTAATGAAATGTTCATCATCCCATTCAAAACTACCTTGGACTCAAAATTGAGGTAGCTTAAAATCACACATAACATAATTCCTACTAAGTCATGGCTTTTTAAGCCGTTAAGGTGAATAGGGGAGAGTGGGGTATGTTGGAACGCGAGGTTAGTTGAAACATTGAGATTTTCCTAAAAACCAACAATTAATTTCTAAAAACACTGCCATCAGGTGGTGTGCAAAAGCAACCCCCACATACCACATTGCCTACAGCACATGGGTGTCAGTCTTCTTGGAGTTAGAAAAGAAAATTCAATTTTTCAACTTTTTTTAAATTTTTTGACATTAAGAAATTTGGTATTGTATTATCTCTATGATGTTTGTAGATTCATGTGGCTATATTTTTAGTATGTTAGGCTCTTATACTAAGCTACAAAATAAGGCTAAATAGGTGTGCAGTTGTATGCCATGTTTTGCACAATAAGCTTAAACATCTGCCATGTTCCAACCAACCTCATGCATGGGGTTAGTTGAAACAGCTGAAATAATTTTTTCAAAGTGGATTATTTTAATAAACATAAACAAGTCTTAGAATGTTATATGCTGTATTTGTAACACACATATGTATGCTTGAACTGATATAGTTATTGAATCCTGAAAAATGTTCCAACCAACCCCACTCTCCCCTATAGTTAGCAACAATATTTGTAAACCTTTGTAATGAGAAGGAGGAAACAATCCAACATCTTTTGAAGGATTGCAATATTACAAACTCGTTTTGGGGAGAGATTCAGAGTCAGTTCCGGTTCCTACCAAAATTGTCCACGTTCAACAATTATGGTGTATATGAAAAAGATTTTAGCAACTGTATAATAACCAATCAGATATTACTAATAGCAAGACAGCATATTTATAGTTGTAGCTGTCAAATGTCTAAGCGCACGTGTATAGTGTCCCAACAGGTTTTGAACAAGATTGTATTAAAGCATTGACAAAATAATGTACTAAATTCATATAAGTCCTTGTAACTGCATTAAAAAAGTTCCAAATTATCTCATAGTTGGCAATATTAGAGAGCGATAATGTACCATTAGTATCGTTTATTTAAACAAAGAATGGGTTAGTAATGTCTTCAATTTAAAGGGGCATTGTCTGAATTACGCACCTAAATGGTACTTTTTAATAAAGACGTATTTCATAAGATATAGGTAAAACAAATAATGTCATTAAGTAAACTAATGATTGTGTTATTGTGGTAGGGTGGGGTGTTGTGGGGTGACCGTTTATTTCGGATTAAAATACTCTTAATTGAAGCATGTTAATTGAGACGCCATAATAATTAAGATTCGTATTCGTATTTGTATACAGGTAGATGTCAACAAACACAAAATATCCATTTCACAACGTAATACATTACCTATAAATCGCGTGTTATTATTAAACATATACCCATTCGTAAGATCCGGAAAAATGAAATCAACTTTAGAATGAAAAGTTACAAACATTTCAAAATAAAATACAAAACTAAACAAACGAAAACAAAACCATAAAAACAAGAACCTATCGAGATTCAAACCAGCAATCTACTTATTCTAAGACAGGAAACAAATCACTGAGCTATCTGGGGAGTCAGCTTTTGAAGAGGCGTTTTGCTTATTAACTCTAGCACAGTATTGATCAACCACGGTCAACCCATCAATTACAATAGAACACTATGTACGGTCTACCAGAATGAATAGAAAGGAGTATTGATCATCTTTTAAAGATATTATTGGTAGACCGTGGTTAATCGTATTGAATTCGCAAATATGATTATTATTTTGAACAGTATGATATTATGTTAATCGTGGTAGACCGATAATAATAAGTCTATTTCCATACTTAATCATCTCAGGAAGAATATTAGTTTAACAAGATAAATTGTTATACCCTATCTACTGATACTAGTACAACGTATTGCCCTACTAGTGTAGTGGTTTCGACTGACACCGCAGACTCTGTCCATGGGTTCGAATCTCAGCGCGGCAGTTTAGTTACATTTTAAATTTTACTTCAAATGTTTAAACAATTAAGATTTGAAATAAATGAGTTGATCAGGTTTGTACAACATGTTTTTTTCGTGGCCTTGACGCACCGCCACTTGATGCAATCGTTTGAAACACCCGCCGCTGTAAATTAGATACTTTGAAACTATGACACTTTATCAAAATAAACGTTATTTATGTATTTCATTAATGTATACGTAATTAGACTATGAAGTTCAATTCGAAATGTTACAGAAGCAATGTTCTTCATTTCTTAAAAAGAATGGTTAAAATCGAAGCTACCGTTTTCGAGATATAGCGATTTTTGTATTTTTTATAGCTCACTTTTCCACTCCCTTAATACAATCATGTTCAAAACTGTTGGGACACTTCCTGCAAGTCATGTGAAACGGTGGTCCCTCCCCCTAAACTCAATGTTGGTCCATATAAAAGCATCGTCCAGCAACGGGCTGTGTTATATATATCAGCCCCAACATTGGTTCGGGGGGGGGGGGGGGGGGGGGGGGGGGGGGGGGGGGGGGAGGGATGGCAGCTTTACATAAACTAGTTTTGACTATCATACTTTCAACTGACAGCTTTTTACTCATTTTGAAAGATATTTGATGCGCACATGTATAGTGTCCCAACAGGTTTTGAACAAGATTGTAGGTATATAAAAATGATTATTGAATTATTTTCGGGTTTTTTCTCGCAAATAAATACGTAGAACTGTTATTTTCATTTAATGTTACCTTTATTCCACGTGCATAATAAAAACTATAAAATAATAAAAAGTATCCACTAAATTATGAATAGGTAAAATGACATACATAATATTTTTCTTTCGAAACCTGTATACGGTCGTTGATGGCCGATTTGTTTTTATTGTGGTAACCGCTTCCAAAGGGATAACACATTTGAAGCTGCTGGATTAAGTTTTTGGTTGTCGTGATTGTAAAGCTACTTGATCAGCCCTATTCATAAAGCCACACTATCATGAATAGCATTTAATTATGGAGCGCAAATAATCATGATCATAACATCTATAAAAGTACAGCTGTTTCATCATTGGTCAAAATGGGTTCCTCTAACGCACAATGGACGAGGTCCAAAATCGATACCGATGCGCCAGAGTTTATGAATCTACTATAAGTCCAGCTAATTAATATGCGTAAATGTTATAAATCCAGATGTGAATGGTGTATTGCAATCAAACTTGGTATACTGGCTAACTGTATGATACCCCATCTCTTAAACTATAATATAGTTTCATAAGCTCATTAAATATGCAAATTAGCTAATTTTCTATTCAAGTCATTAATATGCAAATGAGCAATGTCCAACAATTTTGTTCCCATCATATTAAGAGTGATCGGTAATAGATATATAACATGTATACCCAATTTGATTGACAAATATTGCTGCATTTAGAAATTACAAGCTTTTCCATTTCTTAAATACCCATATTTAAATTCTCGGTTCTTTTCCTCACATTATGCACTCAAAGGATACAAAATCTGATCATATCACTAAATGAACTGAAGTGTTTAGTACAATATCTCAGGTTAGGTTTATTTAAATCGGCCGAATATATACTAGTTTAGAGCAAATTTCGAAAATTGGTAAAAACAGTCCTAACTAAAAAAACAGATGATAAATATTTATACCTGAATCAAGGTTATATAGTGTAAGGTCATGCCTACCATATGGCAAGCTCACTGCCCTATAGGGAGTGCACAATGTGAGGAAAATCAATTTTATATAGGGGTGTTTTTCAAAATGTAGCTGCATACATTATATGAAGAACTTTTTTTGCATAAGGGCTTACAGACCACTCCTACATGTTACTCATTTTGATTAATTAATATCAAATTATTGTATGGCTGTCTTCATGACTTGGATTCACTGGCGTAACAACAGGGGGGGATGGGGGGGATATATCCCCCCCAGATTTTTACCTGGGGGGATGCCTAATGTAATCATCCCCCCCAGATTATCCTTTGTAGGCACACTCATATTATAGCAATCTGGTTGCAAGGGAAAAGAAAGTCACAATAGGCTAGTGTATATAAGAGAATACATAGTTGGTCCAAAGTCCTAAATCCGATGGCATAAAATGACAATTGACAAGTGCATTATTCCTGAATTTTTGGGCTACAAAATGAGCCCAATCTGTAAAAAGTGTATTATTTGGGTTACAAAAGGCGGGCAATAGTTTTACGAGCGTAGCGAGTAAAAAAATATTTTGAGGTTAAAAAAGTCTCACTCTGAACATTACTCTGAACTTGACAGCCCTGCCGTATTTGAGTCTGATAATTTTCATCCCCCCCACTCAAAAAAAGTAGTTACGCCCCTGGCCTGCTTGGATTAGTGCATCCATGCACGCCAATTGAGGCACCAACAATACAAGCCACATTCCACATAATGAATAGCCATTCATTCAATAATGCAAAATGAGTAACAGGTAGAAGTGGATGTAGGCCCTTTTGCAACACAGCTCTTCATACGTTGTTGTTCACTGGTGTAACGCTCCTAGTGGCAGACTCTGTGTGTGTGCATTGTGCTATGCCTAATATTAGCAAGTTATTTTATAATATGGTAACGAAAAAAACCTTTTTTGAAGATTTCAAAAATTGTTGAAAATTAGGGTGGGGGATGCCTGACTGACCGATCCGTCCTGATGAGAGGACCATTCGCACATAGAACAGGGTGGTTTTTTTATGGGTGTTTCTTTTGTTGCCTTACATCGTTCTACATGTTTTAAAAAGGTATATTATGTGATCTTTTCCAGGGGACGCCCTCAATCCTAAAAAAAAAATTGGAAGCAGATTTTATTGCAGATTTACATTTCTGATCATAAATCATGAATATATTCCAAGTTACAGAGCGATACGATTCCTAATTACCTCAAAATCATGGTTTTAGAGTGAATTTAGAGTAAAATTTGAAAAATAGATTGCCCCGGCCTTTTCATCCTCTTAAAACCATGATTTTGAAGTAATTAGGAATCGTATTGATCTGTCTCTTAGAAGATCGTCATGATTTATGATCAAAAATGTAAATCTGCAATAAAATCTGCTTCCAATCTGCTTTCATAGTAAAAACCAATGATAGAGGGCGCTACTTGGAAAAGATCACATAATATGCCTTTAAATTGTCCACATGCTCTGTGATTCATCTACTAATTAAGAGTCTGAAAATATATCATCCTTTTTTAATTCAATAGTCCATAGGCTCCCTTTATCAGCTTTTACAAGTCTTATAAGGTGTATCATGTTCCGTTCGCTTTTTTGGGGCTATGATCTTTTGATATCAGAAGAATCCCATATTTTTCACATTATGCCTGCAAAATCTCAGGGGCCAGAAATGTTCCATTTAGAAATTATAGGCTAAAATGTGGTGAATTACTGCCAAAGGTGGTTAAGTAACCACCACCAGTTTGTGTACTACTCAATGGGCACATTTCTTGTGACCTTGTGCTTCTAAAAATAGAACCATTGGAGAATGCAACTTTTAATGCTACAATTTTAAGGATGACCTTTCATGTAAAATTAAAATATCAAGTTGAAAATCGGGCCAGCAATCAGAACATTCTACCTTTAACCCTTTGAACCCGAAAAGTCGCTGAAGCGGCTTTCTCATGAAAGTGGTATGACCCGAAAAGTCCCTAAAGCGGCTTTGACCAGCCTCAGAAAATGTGACGGATTGATCATATGACTTTTGGTGGTCATATGACTTTCAAGTCACATGATGTTCACCCGATGTGAAATACCTTGTTTACGACAGGTTTACGTTGTCGTTTGATGTAATTTTGCCGAGGAAAACTGTCAAAATCAGCACAAAATGGGGATGAATATGCAACAAAATCTTGCGCAGATGATTCTCAGGTAGACAGGGATGCATTGTATTACGGTCATGATTGGCGATTTTTGAGATAAAAATAGATGTTTTATGTAACGAATTTGTTACCAATGTTACCGATGATTGAGGGCAGTATGCCACTATACAAAACATTCAGTAAGAGGGTGTAAGATATGACAATCAAAAGTCTAGAATTTTGGATAATTTATGCGAATAACTCAGGGTGAGGGTGCCGACGGGTAAAATTAATTCAGGGTTCAGAGTGTTAAACAAACCTAATTTTAGTTTTGTTTTGTTTTTACAGTCTACAGGCTCCACCCGGTCTACCCAGTGATAGCGGAGGTATGTTTGCGGCCATGGAGAAGATGATGTGTGGTGGTGACGCTGAGGCCATGGGGAAGATGATGTCTGGTGGTGGCGCTATACCCGGGGGTAGTGGTGGTATGTTTGCCGCCATGGGGCAGATGATGTCTGGTGGTGGTGGCGCTATGGCTGCGGCAATGGGTCCGATGATGATGATGATGGGTGGTGGTGCTCCAGGACACCAGGGCACCTCGTCGTCATCGGACGGAGAGGGAGAGTTCAAAGAGCCTGTTCACAAGCACATTATGGAAGTGGTCTTATTAATACTCAGACAGATGATTATGTTTGCCAAGGCATTACCAGGATTTCTTAGTCTGCAGTGTGAAGACCAGGCTGCCCTTGTAAAAGGTATGTAAGGTGACAAAAAAGACAAACTAATGTTGCAAGTTCTAAACGTTTAAACGCTCGTAGGGTGTTAACACGTTTACAGAATTCGCTAAATGGCTAAACGTAAGCCCTAATAAAATGTTAAAAGTCAAACTAAATTTTAGGTAAACAAGTAAGCTTACTCATTATTCTCATTCCATACAACCATTAATTACAGCCTTGTTGTACCAAATATAAATGTCAAAATTATTACAATAACGTTTCTAGAAATAAATTCCAAAAAAAACCTGGTCAAAACGGCCTTGTTGTACCAAGTATACATAAATTATTACGATAACTTTTCTAGAAATAAAAACCCGGTATAGAAATCAACGTCGGCCATACATACATGCATTATATATCGATATTGACTGAGGATTTAGACTAAGAATGAAAATAAATAAAATTGAATATTTTTGGATTTGAAATGGGGTCTATAATACCCTTCAACTAAAGTATGCAGGCCTGAAATGGGTTAACGTGGTAACTATTTTGATCAAAATGAATGATCGATGTATTAGACCGGCAGGTTTATGCAGTTGATGATCGGTTATTATAGTGATAAAGATATGTCAGAAGATTTTTGTTGATCTTCTGCGAGTGCGACTCGTATAAATGGTACAGAAAATATGCAAAAAGGCCTCTGATTTGGGAGCACTAATAATAGAGGGCGCTATCACAATGTCATTATGTGAGCAGACGACAGTAGACATGATTGGCTGTAAAGTTTGAATCTGCATTGATTTCAATGTAAAAATGAATGTTGATAATATGCATGTTTCGGAAAATTCATCACATGTTGAAATTAAATTCTGAAACAGGTAAAAATGTTTAGGCAATTCTCATTGGTTCTCAGAGAAATCGGCGACATTAATATCAGACAACTTAACATGGCGTATATTAATTAAGTGTGACCACCCTTGTGCATTGCGTGAGAAGTTTTCTTCCATAACACGCCCTTCTGCTCTGCGTCTACTGCAATTTTCCTGCGTGCTTATATGTGGCGCATTACGCTGACGCAGGTTGTACTCACCGCACGGGATTGGATGGAATGTTTTGGGGTTATTCGATACTAACATGGGTAAAAGTTGACAAATGTGGGCAATTCAAGTTACAATTTTGATTAAATAAATGTCTAAAGTATGACTGTTTAAGAATGAGAATAAAGTTATTGTTTTTAGACTGTACCCATGTTATATTGTCTGACATAAATGCGGGCGGAAGTATTATTTTTCGTGGAACAACGATGCTGCAGGCAGAGTTGTTTCACGCATAAAATACTACTACCGATATTCGCTAATCATTTCATCCTATAAATCTGCTAGGAAAAATACATTTGATTTAAATCATTGATTTGGTTTACCCTGTGACAGGCACATTTGTGGAGTATCTGGTTTTGACGTCAGGTGGTATCTTTGACGTGCAACAGAAACAGTTTATGAGCCTCGTACTGCCGGGTGAGTCATACGGCAAAAAAGACGCCAAGATGGCCGGATTCGAGGGAATGATCGGTCAAGTGATCGAGTTCAGCGAGAAGATGGCTCGACTGGAACTGACAAAAGAGGAGAAGTCATTACTGTACGCCATCTGTGTGCTGACGGCAGGTAAGAAAGTCCCGGGGGGAGGGGGCACTGACATTGGAAAAGGGTATAGGTATGTGCCGCGCTGAAGACCCCCTTTTCACCCTCTGCTGCTAGCTCTTATGACCCCCCTTTTGAGCCTGCATCAGTTCTTAAGACCCCAATTTTGTTGAAAATTTAACAATCGCGAGATTTTGTGATCCAAAGCCCCAATTCCTCGAAAATGTTGCGTTCTAAAACCAAAAACTATCGAAAATTTGCGTCCTAGCTAATCAAAATTGAACTATAGGCAAGTTCTCAAGACCTACTTTTTTGAAAAATCAGGTCCTAAGACCCTATTTTTCGTCATAAAAATCCACTCAGTTCAGTTCTGTAGCCCCCTTTTTGAGACCCTGTGCGGCACACCCTTACCCCCAAAAAAGTTGAGTGCCCCCCCCCCCCCCCCTAGAAGAAAGTAGTCCTATCAAGCACCGTAATTAGGGCCATGGCAACCGAGGGCGAGGGGGCACTTACCTTCCTGGCTCGAAATCCGGCTCGCTTTACTGTGACGGCTCAAAAAACTGGGTCGCATCAGAAAGAAGAACAAAATGACACGGACAAATACGGGAAAAAAGATAAAAATAAAGAAAAGACTATAATATGTACACTGGGGCTCTATATACGATCAAAAAGTTGTTGAAATCACCCAGAAGTGAAGGAGCTATATCGATGAAATCTTGTCAGTGTAATCACTTGTCCTTATAAACATTATGGTGCAAAAATGGTTAAAGTATGTTTATTTTTTATACAGGTGGCGCTAAATGCCAAGGCTATGTAGATCAACGACGTCTCCCAACGGTGCTGTGTACATGGTAAACGATAATGGTCCAAAAACTGATCCTTGTTGGACGCCTTCCAGAGGAGTATGAGGCTTAGAAATGTTGTTATTTACAGAGATAAATTGAGACCTACGATCGACAAATGACAAAATTTAAAAAGAAATCTGAGCCTAAAGTTCTGGAGTGCGTCCTACAAGAATCAGTTATTGGACCATTATAATTTACCATGTACACATCACCGTTGGAAGACGTCATTGATTTACATGGCCTTGGCATCTAACGCCACCTGTATAAAAAGTAATCATACTTATGAGACCATTTTTGCACCATAATGTTTTTAAGGACCAGTGATTACACTGACAAAATGTCATCGATATAGCTCCTTCACTTCTGGGTGATTTCAAAAACTTGTTGATACCCCCTCGTATTGCGTGTATGTACATCATCAGGGGATGATGTCAAATATCTCATATATTTTGCGCTTCCCACGCATATTGTCCCTGAAAGTAGAACATAGTTGATTATTTATAGCACTTTGTTAGTAAAATGTTTTTAATAATGTCAGCAACTAATCAAGGACTATTAGTCAAAAAACCAGGTGATACACATCAAATGTCAACATAGATAGCAAAATGGTGGATCTCTACACAAATCATTGGGTCGAAATAAATAAAATGCAGGGGTAGAAATTCGGCGCGAATCCGTGAATCGATTCTCGCCAAGATTCGCGCAGGAACACAGCAGCGCGAATCAAATCGGATCAAGTTTGATTCTCGCAATTTTTTTAAATTTTTTTAAAGTCAAAACAGGACCTTTGATGACTCGTATTTGACCCTTAATAACCCACATAATACCCCTTGACCCACACCATTAGAGAAAGTAACTCCTAAACTAAGATCTTAAACTAAATTATTTAATTCATTCTTATCAAAAGTATGATTTTTTCAACACTGTTTTCTATGAAGGGTGGGAATTTCGGGTAATTGTATTTTCTATATTTTATTAATGTAAATTTTCCATTCCCTGGATACCAACCTAAGACTACAAACTGTATGTAATGTACACTTTCCTGCATCTCCACTTAGAACATTTAATTAAGATGTTGATTTTGAAATAAATTGTATTTTTACATAGAAAACAGTGTTGAAAAAATCATACTTTCGATAAGAATGAATTAAATAATTTAGTATAAAATCGTAGGTTAGGAGTTACTATCCCTAATGGTGTGGGTCAAGGGTTTTATGTGGGTTATTAAGAGTCAAATACGAGTCATCTAAGGTCCTGTTTTTGACTTTTCATTGACTCATCAATTTGGGCAAACATCTTTTGATTCACGCAAAGTTGTTTCGAGAATTAAATAATACGCCGTTTTCGTGAATCAATGATTCGCGCGAGACCTTATCTGCGGGAATCAAATTCAGAAAATTTGATTCTTGGACTTGGAGACAAATTTCTAGGCCTGAAATGTGATGCAGCACATCAAAAAGGGGGGGGGGGCTTTACGGCTTTGTGTTTTCTTGATATACACAGTTCAACAAAAATAAGTTCCCCTTTAGATTATGCCTAATATTTTTAAAATAAGGTACTCCATCGAAACGAGTTTTGGCACACATAATGTACGTGTACACAGCAACACTAGAACGAGGCTACAACTATGCAGGTGATGTAATGCTTGTATGAGCACACATTGAATGGAGGAATACCTGAATGATGTATTGAAGGAGGGTGGTTAAGCAGCTTGAACCACGGTCTTGAACCAGGGTCTTTGCTTGAACCCCTCATTTTTCACCTTTTGAAATGAGGTATTCCTCCAGTCAATGTGTGTTCATTCAATAAGTACAACAACTGTGCGGTGGTCAAGCAAAGACCATGGTTCAAGTTGCTTGACCAACATCATTTGGCAATGTTTGAATTGAGGTATTCCACCATTCAATGTGTGCTCATTCAAGCATTACAACACCTGCGTAGCTATAGGCCCGCTCTAGCGTTGCTATAATATTTATGGTGATATATTGATTTTGTTTAATTTCAGATTGCCCTGAATTATTCGATGAAGCCAAGGATGTCATTAGTTCATATCTTGTAGATGCTTTATTTGCCAGTGGACACATTTACGACATATTGATTTTTTTGTTGTTGATTTTTTTCAGATTGCCCTGAATTATCCGATGACATGAAGGGTGTCATCTGTTCATATCAGTAGCCCATTGTAGATGCTTTATTTGCCAGTGGACACGTTTACGATATACATAATTTTTTTAAAATTTTTTCAGATCGCCCTGAATTATCCAAGGATGTCATTAGCTCATATCAGGAGCCCATTGTTGATGCTTTATTTGCCAGTGGACACATTATGATATATCAAATTTTTTTAAATTATTTCAGATCGCCCTGAATTATCGGATGACGCCAAGGATGTGATCTGTACTTATCAGGAACCCATTGTAGATGCCTTATGTGCCAGTGGACGTGTTCTGCATCCGGATCAACCCCAGTTCTTTCCTAAGGTATACCATTGATACAGTGTGTACAACAACAAAATTGCCACCAAAAATTGGAGGGCTTAATAACTATGTGCATAATGAGAATAACTGATTGATTTTTCACTGCTAGAAAGTGTATTTATTTCACCCTTTACAGTCTTAATTTAAATTTAAATCCAGCCCCAACTTTTTGAGATAAGCCATGTTGAAGTGGGGCGTGTCAGGCTCTTCTCTAGCTCAAGAACCTTGATACAACGGATGACTGGGGGTGGGGGAAATGGTTTACAACGTGCTTACACACTATTTCATATATCGCAAAAAGTTGTGAATGGTGTATATTATTATATTTTATATAAAGATTTCAGAAATTTAAGTCAAGTATTCGCTCTTTGCATGGATCTGCCATTTGCGAGGAGAGCCTTGAACTGGAATTAGATTGAATGACGGTTGTTGCATCATTTTACAATGTCTCATTGCATGACCAGTCATATTGTGCAGAGAGAGTCGAACTAGTTACATGATGTTATGGCGTAGTCGTTTTTAATGCAGTAACAAATTCGAGGCTTGATCTCCTCGCAAATGGCGGACTGAATATACTCTTTCAGGTAACCAGATACAAAGACTTGAATGAAAGTTTTATCAAAAAAATCCCTTTTTTTTCTTTTTCTTTATTTCTTCTTTTCAAAGTCACGTATATGGCCTTAATTGACCCCCACATGACCCCATACCATGATTATGGTTATTTTGGGTCAAGTATGGGTCATCCAAAAGATCTGAACCGTTTCAGAATTTGGCGTGCTGGCTAAGACTGGGCCAGAACAATCACTAGCAAAAAAGAAAAGGAAAAGAGAAATCTGACCTACCGATCGACCCTACCTTTTGAGGACCCTCCATGGACAACTTTTGGCCTATTTTCAGTTAATTTGCCCATGTCATCAAACATTAATTTAATTATATTTTCCCAAAGCAGATTTGGTAATGTGCTCCGTTTTATTTGAGCATACTCGTTGCAAAAATATGTGTAGAGAAGTTTATAGTTCAATAATTTTTTGAAAACTTTCCAAATTGTCCATTATTCTGAATTTGAAGTTTGTTATCCTGTGATTACAACAACAAAATGTAACCGTATTTATTTTGGGGGGAGAACATTTTGAAAATTAAAAATTAAATAGCAAATTATGGGTCGCAGACCCATAGAACATTGTTCCCCCTCCCCCAACTACCCCTTCCTTGTTCTGTAATTTAATAATTGTAGCATCTTTCATCGTTTATTTTCAGTGTGTAATGTTGTTGACAGAACTGCGTAATTGCACGGAAAGTTTCATGGAAAACATCATGCAACTGAAATTGAAAGGGAACGTTATCCAGCCTTTGCTGAAGGAAGTCTTTGAAATCTAATCAGGAAATGACGAGAACAAAATTGGAGGTTATATGCTTTGCACAACGTGATGCAACTCAAATACTGAAATTGTCGGCCAACTTTTTACTCAAGTAGATATTTGATATCTAAATCTGAATTGTGCAGAGGAAAGTTGGTGGCTTCATTGATGGAATGGTGCGACTTTAATTGAAATAGAATATTTTCTGGATATTAGTTTTTTATTATATATCTAATTTATATATCATTTAGGTTAAATAATCAACATGATGCAGCTCAAATCATACTACAAATTGTCAACCAACTTTTTACTCTAGGCGATCTAAATCTGAATTGTGCAGAGGAAAAAGTTGGCGGTTTATTGATGGTATGGTGCGACATACACTGAAATAGAATATTTTCTGGATATTAGTTTTTTATTATATTTAATTTATATCAACTCAAATTATACTGAAATAATGTCGTTCAGCTTTTTAATCAAAGAGATATGAAATCTGAAATGTGCAGAGGAACGTTGGCGGTTTGATTGATGGTATGGTGTGAGGAAATCTGAAATAGAATGTTTTCTTGAGTTTATTTTTTTATCTAATTTACAATGCCTAGATGAAAGTTGCGAGCTTCATCGATGGCATATGATTCAACTGGAAAGTGGAATGTTGTCCAGCACAATGTGGAATATTGTCCAGCAGAAAGTTGAATGTTGTCCGAGCAGAAAGTGGAATGTTTTCCAGCAGAAAGTGGAACGTTGTCCAACAGTTTCCCATCAAGTGTTTGTGTATCCAATTCAACTGACATGGAAGAAAGTTGACAGTTTCATGGACAATGTGTTTTAAATGTTTGCATATTGATTCTATTTACTCCACACAACATCAATGACAGCCTAGCCAGTGACAAATTCACTGACCGTCTAGGAATTGAGCCTGGGACCTTCATGTCAACAGCCAGTGACAAATTCACTGAATCGTCAAGGAATTGAGCCGGGGAACTTCGGGTCAATAGACCGGCGATCTACCAACTGAGCTTTCAGTCAGATGGGGGAGGCAAAAATGAATGGCATTACAGCTTAGTCATATCAAGCCTTGATGCCCATTGCATACTAGCCAGTGGCAGGTTGTTGTCATTTATGTCGTTCAAGTGGAAAATGGAAACGTTTGGAAGGACAAAACAGCATAACGTCACTGTTCTGTCAAAACCTTGTATGTTTTTTCCGACCCTTCAGCTTGTGTAAAGTAAAACTGCCCAACGGTTATGCATAGGAAATGTTGTTTAATACATGTTTAAGGGCCAGAGCACTACCAAGGTTTTGTGTTATTGGCCCATAAACATGTTTAATAGTAATAATAATAAACACTTCTAAAGCGCACAAATCCGCCAAAAACTCTCTTGGTGCGCATAAAGAGCAACAAAAACCAGCAGGAAACAAGAAAAGCAGATGGTGGTTATACGTAGGAAGTATTACTTTATACATGCTGAAGGGCCAGATGGAGACACAGGGTTCTGACAGAACAGCGACGATATGTAGGGCTGTTAAGATGTATTTTGGCCCCTGAACTTGTTTTGGAGCAGACTGCCCAAAGGTTATACGTAGGAAGTATTACTTAATACATGCTGAAGGGCCAGATGGAGACATGGGGTTCTGACAGAACAGCAACAATAAATCGAGCCACATTAGAAAAAGACGCATAGCTTCTTTGTGGTGTGGATGATACCTGGTTGGTTTTCATTTCATAATGAATGTTGACTTATTGCGTGTTGAATATAGGGTCGTTCAAAAAGTGTGTACCCTCTCTGAAATAATGTGCCTATATAATTATGATTCCTCTGTTGGGGTCACTGTCTTGGAGCAATGGAGTAGACTAGTGACAAGTTATGATCAAGATGCCGATAGAACTTTGTGAATGACCCTTGCTGTTATGTATAAACTAGTGGTGTGTGTGTGTGTATATATATTATATGATGAATCTGTGTACGATGTGTTAATGTGTGATATTATAATGATATAATCACTGGGGGGATATTAAGTGTACAACTCTACTATTTCTATTTGTATATAAAGAGCAAAAACATATTTTTACATCTGTACATTATCATGGGATAAATATAAGTTGAGGTGACTGTGCTATAGTTTAAATCAATTTCAAATTGGCGAGAAATATGCGGGTTTTAACTTTTATCTCTCCGCGCGCAAAAGTAATCCAAGCGTATGCGAGCTAATTTTACATACGCAAGCGTCATGCTTTAATATGTTTCACAATGCGCCATTTGCCCTATGCGAGCATTTTTGTGCACCCACATTCTTCTGAATTTATTAGCTGCTGTAAGCAGGTTTGCCAATTTGAAACTGACTGAACTATAGGAGGTCCATATATACACTAGCTGCATGATGGATGATATACTCCTGGTCAAAAAAACAACAACCCACCCTGCCAACATAGCATACAGGGTGAGACAAAAAACACCAAAACAGCAATAGTGGGATCGAAGAATCCATCTTGTTTTCAAAACCATAACGAATTTTGAACTTTTTAAACCTTGTAAGAAGCAAGAGATTTATTGACAATCATGACTTCTCTTTACAGTGTATTATACATTCACACAGTTCCATATGTTATACAAGTGTTACAGTTTGAATTGAATATCATTGTTAATTTGTTTCGTCTTTTTACTATTGCAGGTGTTTTTTACTCACCTTGTATATTCAGTTATTAACTGTAATAAGGACACAGTTTATGGCTGTGTTTGCTTATATTATTGTGAATGGATTATCTTTCTTTTGTTCAGATATGTCCATTGGACATTTTTGATCACCCATTGCAGATAATGCGAGTCAAAATGGCATTCAAATATCAAATTCAATATTTCCATTGACATTTTTGATCACCAATTTGCAGATAATGTGCGTCAAAATGGCATTCAAATATCCAATTCAATATGTCCATTGACATTTTTGATCACCAATTTGCAGATAATGTGAGTCAAAATGGCATTCAAATATCAAATTCAATATGTCCATTGACATTTTTGATCACCCATTTGCAGATAATGCGAGTCAAAATGGCATTCAAATATCCAATTCAATATGTCCATTGACATTTTTGATCACCAATTTGCAGATAATGTGAGTCAAAATGGCATTCAAATATCCAATTCAATATGTCCATTGACATTTTTGATCACCAATTTGCAGATAATATGAGTCAAAATGGCATTGAAATATCAAATTCAATATGTCCATTGACATTTTTGATCACCCATTGCAGATAATATGAGTCAAAATGGCATTGAAATATCAAATTCAATATGTCCATTGACATTTTTGATCACCCATTGTAGATAATATGAGTCAAAATGGCATTCAAATATCAAATTCAATCTCAAAATCGAGACTTCTGCAGCACACCATGCTTGTACGCATGTCTGTGTAGATTAGCCTATACAGGAATTCTGTTATTGTGTGCAATGATCTGGAATATCAATATCCTCTTGGCCACAGTCAGACACACATGGGCACACCCTTACGAGGACTATGTAGTAGTACTATCCAAACGAGGACACCCCAACCTGGATACACATCGACACACCGAGGACAAAATGGCGATTATTTTTGGTGTGTTTTGGTATCACACCGCCAACCACGTACAACCACACAGTGATACTATCTAACCGAGGTGTGTGAGGGGGTATGTCATAAGAGGACCTCATTTAGAAAGCGTTTTTATACTATTTGGAATATTTTGAACATATCAGGAAAACGAGGACTGTCCTCGGTTCCAAGGTGTGTCCGCGGTTTGAAGGTGTGTATTCATACGGGTGTCCGCAATTAGATAGTGAACACGTACACACTTCGATCAGCTCACTGCGCATGCTTGACAACTCATAAAATTCAGGGAATCAATCAAAACAGTAGATTGATCCTTACGTATTGTGCACCATGGATGTCTCCTTCACCATTTTGGAAGGGGGGAGAAGTTCACTTGAGGTCAACTTCATCTGTCCATGGATAAGTCCACACAAGTAGTTGATAAACCATTCACAAAATGAAATAAATGTAACTATATTGTAGTGATAATATTCTGTGTTGTTGGGGAAGGCGGGTGTGATCAGGAGTATATAATGTTGTATTCTATTTTCTGAACCTTTTTTTAATAATGAACTGTACTATTGTAGATATTGAACCGTTGTAAATTGCCAGATAATTAGTGTCTGTAAGGCCACAAAAAAAAAATCCCTGTTCTACGGGCAAATGGACTTCTCAGGTTGGATCGGTCGGTCCGGCTTTTTTTTCTTCTTCATTTTTTCCCCTTCAAAATGAATGCGAACAATTCTCAAAAAATGTTGCCGTAATTTGACATGCCAAAAAAATATTTGGGTCTGTATTCATTTGCACATGGAAATTCTTTGCACCAATTTCCAAAAAAATGGGTCGGTCGGGCCCGTAGAACCGGGGTTTCTTTTTTCGTCGTCTAATGGCTATACCTTTTAGTAGCTGCCGTGTGTTATTTTTACTGGTACGCTATGAAAATACCATCCGAGATATGGCAGCCATAGGGCCTTGTTGCACTTAAACCTTCAAAAGTGTTCGTGAGCCAAATTCACCACTTTTTCGTGCTCAAAAGAACAACTCTGTCATCTGTTCAATGAAGTATTACATCGAGAGCTACAGTGTACACATTTTTTTAACATTTTTTTAGCAACTGCTGTTGTTCAAGTATCCTGCTCAAACGAATGTTTAAATACGCAAAACTAGTTTAAGCAGGATACATTAGGAACCCCGTTGTTTAAAACTGTTAAACAACATTTTTGCTGTGTTGTAGAGAGATGCTCTATTGACTTTTGCGGACAAAATAGCGATAATTTTGGCACATTCAGATTGAGACCTCCCCATATTCTCAAGCACGTTGCTGAGCCCTGGGACATGATCATATTGTATTGCATATCAATTGAAAGCTGATTTGTTCATCTTTTCAGTGATTCCAAATTTGTAGCATTTACTTGTTTCAGAGCTCAGCCACGTGCTTGAAAATATGGGGAGGTGTTAATCTGAACGCCAAAATCATCACTATTTGTTCTCAAAAGTCAATAGAGCATCCCTCTACAACACAGCAAAAATGTTGTTTAACAGTTTTAAACAACGGGGTTCTTCAACTTAACAAGTTTTGCGTATTTAATCATTTGTCTAAACAAGGGTACTTGAACAACGCCAATTGTTTAAAGGTTTTAAACAGCTTTTACCAGTGTAGCTGTCAATGTAACACTTCATTGAAGAGTTGTTCTTTTGAGTACAAAATATTCACACGCAGGTGGCTAAGCACTGAAACATGGGATTGCTACGAATGAGGTATTGTTGGAAAGAGGAACACACCAGCATTCTATATATGACACACAATATGAATATATCACGAAATATTTGAAAAATTGGCGATTGAAAACAAATTTCCAAACTTTTTTTGAGCAGTTTAGATAGGTACATAGACTGACCCTTTGTTGGCAAAAAGGTGGCATCTCAGTAGCAGTAGCAGTTTCCTAATAGTTTACTTCCTTTTGTCATGGCACATGGTCATTTCTTTTGGGGGGGGGGGTAGAAAAGGGGCATGAATGAAGTAGAGGTACTCCTATTCAGTGGTGTAACCATAATATCTTAATCATTTTAAAGCAATGCCCACACGTCCTACATGTATGTGATTGGTGTGCGACCGCAATAGCAGCGTGAGGCATAACCAGAAACACTTCAATCATTTAAAACAATGCCCACACGTCCTATGCTATTGGTGTGCGTCCGCAATAGCCGCGTAAAAGGCATAACCAGAAACACTTCAATCATTTAAAACAATGCCCACACGTCCTATGTGATTGGTGTGCGTCCGCAATAGCCGTGTAAAGCATAACAAAAGGAAGTATACTATGGTAAATGGGATAAGAGATGCACCCTTTTGTCATAAGGGGACAGCTTGTTCTATAGGCAGTCAGACTTTAGCTAAATTAAGCCAAAGAATTTTGATGTCTTTAAAAATTGGAAAATGTTCAATTTTGTTGTGAGAAAATATATCAACAACAAATAAATGTATTCAGTACTAATAATTAACCTCTTGGAATTGTATGCATCGAGGGTTGAGTGCCAGAAGGACGCAACTTAATTTTTGGGCAAATGGATATTTTGGTACAAAAATAATCCAAATAACCTAGATGTTCAGAACCATTAAGAGATAAGTCATAAACACTCTTAATTTGACTAAATTAGAGTTATAAGTTGGGTGCTACAGTGTATTGTAATGAGTACCAAATTTTTGTAAGTCGATTATCTCAAAATAGCATTTCTTGAGTTACGGCCTTCTGGCGCTCAACCCTCGACATGTATATTCCAAGATTATACTTGTCATCTATAGATTTAGTTGCCATGCCTTGCCATACAGTTTAAAAAACAACAACATTTGAAATCTTGCCACACTGTTAAATACACTGTGTACTTAAAGTGTGTACTGTGTACCCCATGGGTACGTACATGTACGCACTCATATTCATAAGGTATTCAGGAATGTGCTGGTTAAAAACTTCTTTGACGTGGGTCTGAGAATAGCACAAATTAAAGGAGAAAAAAAACAATTTTTTGAATTTGGAACTTTTCATAATAATGTTATGTCTGCGATAGTGTTTTTATAAAGTTGAAAAATTGTATGTAGTGAATAGGAAGTTGGTATTTTAGATATAGCGTGAAACTTATCTTTCTTTCTTTTCTTCTCTCTTATGCATGCACAGAGTATTCTGGGGGAAGTTAAAAATATTTTTGTTGAAAATGAGAGCATACAACGGTTTCTGTATGATATGTGCCATAAGGTGATGAAACAAATCTGTTCTATGGGCAAACGAACCGCTCAAGTAGGGTTGGGTGCAAGGCTCAAGATAACAGGTTTTTTACCAGGAGCTACTTTCTTTCAAAAGAAGCGCCCAGATCATGGGATTTATTGAGAACCGGGAGCTACTTTTAGTCTACCGGGAGCTAACTTTTTATTAAATCCAGCGTGGCAGCATTGTCAACTCGAAATTCAATGTCTTGGGAAAGCTAACCGATCGTCAACGGGCGCTGATTTAGACAAAATATCAGTGCTCGGTTGTTTATTTTTCAGCATTACCGGGCGCTATGGCAGAAGGACCGAGGGGTTAAAATCGCCCAGCGCCCGCTTATCTTGAGCCTTGGTTGGTTTTTTGTTGTTGTTAGTTTGGGGGGTCAACAT
The DNA here is from genome assembly GCA_035610835.1 of Ophiura sarsii. Classification (NCBI taxonomy): domain Eukaryota; kingdom Metazoa; phylum Echinodermata; class Ophiuroidea; order Amphilepidida; family Ophiuridae; genus Ophiura; species Ophiura sarsii. Next base: position 13,484,244 of record CM069449.1, read on the forward strand.
TTTCAGCGATTTACGAGATGTTCATTAAATTTCAAATTATTTCAAAATATTTCTAAAAATTTCAACAACAAAAATGTAAAAAAATGGACAATGGGGGGAACGGGTCGGTCACGCCCGTAGAACAGTTTGGTGTTTTTTTGTCACCTATCGTGTGGTCAGAAAACATCATAAGGCGATTCTCATTTGTAATAGTCCCCTTTTTATTTGGCTTTTATTTAATTATATGTAGGACAGAAAAGATGCTTCATCAAAAAAGAGTAGCCAAAATTGAATCAGTTTGATTCACATGATTGACAAATTTTGTTTAAGTACTAAAAATAGTGAAATTATGTTTAAAAATATTTCTATATAATTTAAATGTGCAATATTACTATTTTGATATATTTTTATGCTTGAATTTTTTTTTTTAAATGAACATATTTTTAACATAAGAGCCAATAGGAGATAATAGTTCTGTGGGTGTGCCATGTCAATTTGGCATTTTAGAGGCTTTTCAAAACGAAATAGGACCAATTTGGTTTTGTCTTTGTATTTTGATGAAGCATTTAGTAGATAAAAGTGTAAGTGAGAACAAAATGAAGGCTTTATTTGGCTTTTATTGTGCACTATACAGGGTGAGTCAAAAAGACTGCAATAGTGGAAAGAAGCCTATTTGTTTTCAAAACCAAGATGAATTTTAAAACTTTTTAAACGTTGCAAGAATGATGTATTTAATCCTAACTTTGTGTGAAAAAATGAAGTCGATCGCATTTTTCGTTTGTCTTTGGTGAACCTTTTGACAAGTGCACCCATTTCACACGTTTGTCCACGAGATACCCAAAATATGCATCAGATCGCAAAATGTGTCTCTCATTCAAATTTGGAAACTTATAGTTCATTTGTGATGTTATTGGAATTTGATGCATCCTTTCTTGTTTACATGTAAGTTAGCATAATCAATTATAATCATACCCATGCTATGAAAGCGTATAATGTTCTAAATTTTAATAAAAACTGACATTTTCCATTTTTTTGTTAGCGGGATATTCAAATATGAAAATGCAATGTGTGCCATTTCAAATGAAAATCCCTGTGCTCGTGGACAAACAGGTAAAGTTGGTTGTGCAGCAAAGAGGGTCACCAAAAACAAACGAAAAATGCGATCGACTTCATTTTTTCACACAAAGTTAGGATTAAATACATCATTCTTGCAACATTTAAAGAAATTTAAAATTCATTTTGGTTTTGAAAACAAAATGGCTTCTTTCCACTATTGCAGTCTTTTTGACTCACCCTGTACCTGGTGTATGATTAATAATAAATGTAGCGCAACGTTTTCCACTACCGGGTGGTTCAAAAAAAAGTTGACCCAAGTTCATGGTAATTTTTCAACCACATTTCACATTTCAGAGAATTGATGCACCACATTTCAGAGAATTTCTGTTTACTTAGTCTTGATCAGCAGTAAGTTTTGAAATTATCCTGATAAAATGGTACATGTATCTTGGTTGGTTCTTCAGATATGGTTAATTACAGAAAGCATGCACAAAACTGCCTTGGCCACGGGAGCGTCCTTTAGTAGAGATGGAATGCACACAGTGGACTTACACACGATTGTCACAAATTATAAAAATAGGAGAAAAAGAAAAAAGGAGACATCTGAAACATCTGCCTGGTGCTTAACATTACCTACCTATACGTATTACGTTTCTTTGTTGGATGTGAATGGCACATAAGCATATTATTATTATTATTATTAATCTGTACTTATATGGCGCTCTACAAAGAACACAGCGCCTTACAACATGCAAAAATGATGCAAACACAAACACCTAACATTTATACAAATGGGTTTTCAACAAACGTTTGAAAACAGGCACAGACACCGCCTCCCTCAACTGAATTGGCAACTCATTCCAGAGCCGTAGAGCGGCAACAACAAACGAATGATCACCAGCTCTTTTTCTTGAGCGCGGAACCAAGAGCCTTGTGGTATCAGACGAAGTCTGGGCCTATTCTCAACCATTAATGTGTCGCTAAACAAGGTAATAAGATCACACAGATAAGGTGGAGCGACATTCATCATACATTTGTACACATACAACATTATTTTGAAACATATACGGTCCTTGATTTGGAGCCAGTGTAAGGAATGCAAGAGATCCGCAGAGCACCTGTCCCGTCCACACGCAAAAACCAGCCGGGCTGCCATAGAGATTGGGATACTTTGTCAGGGCGGGCTTTTCAATTCTGAAACTAGAGCATGGTGTTTTGTTGAAGACAAAAACTAAATGATGCTTCCGTGGACAAGTCAGTTTTGTACATGTTTTCTGTAATGAACCATATCTAAAGAACCAAACAAGCTAAATGTGCCATCTTTTCAGGATAATTTCATAACTGACTGCTGATTTAGACAAAGTAAACAAAAATTCTCTGAAACTTTAAATGTGGTTGAAAAATTACTTTGAACTTGGGTCAACTTTTTTTTGAACCACCCGGTACAGTATGTTAACCTTATATCAGCAGGGAGAGGTCACAAAGAATGGGAGGTTGGGTCAATCGCCATGCACTATGTGGCCAATTTTATGGTCTGCCTTTGACCAACATGCACTTATACAGTATGTTGAACTCGTACCAGGGAGAGGTCACAACGAATGGGAGGGTGGGTGGGTCAATCGCCATGCACTACGTGGCCAATTTCTATGGTCTGCCTTTGACCAACATGCACTTTTACAGCATGTTGAATTCGTACAGGGAGAGGTAAAAAAGAATGGGGGATGGGTCATTCGCCATGCACTGTGGCCAAATCTACTATTTGCATTTGACTGGCATACACAATCTACCAGAACCATTATCATCATTATTGATGTAAAATTTCTTTTTCTACCCGGTATCAAGCACTATTATATGTATATTTTGTTTTGTAAGATAAAGTGCAGCTAAAATGTAACAGGTTCTTAATCTGAACTTGTACAGACAGTTAATTGCTGGTGGACATGTGTTTTAATTGGAGAAATTTGATTTGTTAACTAGCATGCACTAAAAACTCCGGTAAAACACACCATTATAAAACCATCTGTATCAAAATATCAAATGTATTATGTACAAAAACTAACAACTGTAATGTTTCATATTTGTAATTTGTAATGATCTTGCCAAAATGCAAAGTAATGTACTTTTTTGTATCCAACAACTCAAGCCAGTGCGTAGGTTACTGTTGATGGTGCATCTATCTAGAATGGGGATAGGGAATTTGCGTTTTTTAAAAGCACTAAATGTACTGCCTGATTTGGGGGAAAAGTTCTTTTTACACAAAAATATGCCATGTGCGTTAAAAATAAACCAAAATAATGGCTATGTTGCGCTTTTCAATGTTTACACATTTCTTATTTAATTTTCAAAACCATCAATTTTCATTAAAAACTAAATTATGGTCTACTCTAGAATAAACACTTCCACAATAATGCAGATTTTTGGTAATTAGACATTGTTTTTAAAATTTAGACAACATTTGTTTTCAATGTTTTTTGTGCGCTTTTACTCTATAGCGCATTTCCCTATCCCTAATCTAGAATTTAAAATGTTATTGAAATGTTTCATAATAACAGTTATATTAAATTAGGATTAACAGTTTTGAATTAATACTTTAACTACTATCAGGTAATACTCTTTATGTAGAATGTAGAATTTAAAAATAACAGTTATTTTAAATTAGGATTTACAGTTTTGAATTAATAACTTAAACTAATACTATCAGGTAATACTCTTTATGTAGAATGTAGAATTTAAAAATGTAAATCAAATCCTTTCCTACAAGGGGCAGTTAAAACGACTGCAATAAGTGGAACGAAGCCATCTTGTTTTCAAAACCAAGTTGAAGCTTGACACTTTTTAGGAATAACTTATCGGTGAAAAAAATGAAGTCAATGGACCTACGGCACATAATCTCCTGGCCACAGTTCGGCATACGTGGGCGCACTTCGATCAGGCTGCGCACGCATGCTTGAACTCACAAAATACTGCCAACCAACAACACCAAAGCACCCGATTGGTCAAATTTAAACTGAAGCCTTTTTAACGATCGTCACGCTGCGCCGTATCCACCAACGCAGTGCTCCCGCTGCGCCATAACCACCGACGCAGTGGGGCGTGATGGTGCGTGGAAAAGCTCATGAGTTTTTCAGTTCTCACGTTTGAGCACCAACCAATCAGAGCCTTGAGGTCGAGATGACGTAGTGCGCACAACAGAGATCCAGGGGACCGTTTTGGGGTGAGGTTGAGCAGGCGTACTTTACGCGAGCTCAACCTCATGTGACGTGGGCCCATTGCATTTTTCAATTGTCTTTGGTGAACCTTTTTACAGAGGCATCTGTTTCACATGCTTGACCATGAAACACCCAACAGATGCATAACAAACGCAAAATGTGTCTCTCAGTCATATTTGAGTACAATCAACCCCAGCTATCCGACCCCCTTGGACAATAAGGTTTTTTACAGCCTAATCACCTTATTTCACACTCTGAGGCATTTGAAGGCCATCTTTTGATGTTGGTTGTGCCGTTTAGTGCTCAAATAATACATTGGCACTGTAATTACTCCTCATTCAGTACCCTGCTATTAGTATTATCCCAATTGAGCACTTCAGGACAGTCAATGCAGATTTACACATAATTCGCTTATCCCAATTTTTCACTTCTCCGGCCAATGCTTGGTCCCATCATGTCCGGATAACCGATGTTGGACTGTAATCAATTTACTTTACTCATCTTACTCATCAAACAACGAATATGCCATAAAGACTGGTGAAAGTGAAATGGTATGTCACAAGGAAGTGTATCGTTTTATCATAAATAAACTGACAGAGTCTGAACTGATAAACTGGAAAGATCTAGAATCACAGGGAAAACTGCTGATCTTGAGAAGATAGACTATGCATGCTCAATGGATGATTTAAAGAATGGTGATTTAAGTGATGATTTTGTTAAATTTATCACCAAGGCCAGACTGCAAATAGCTGAATCTAATTCTTTGCTTCATGTCATGTTTCCTCAAGTCAGCAAGTCCTGCCCTTTGTGTAAAGGATGCAATTTCGCATGTTGCAAATGGCTGTATGCAGTTCCGAAACAATTACACATCGAGACATAATAGGATTGTAAATATCCTTCAAAAGGAAATCACAAAATATAACAATTTGTTTGTGATCTACTGAAAAAAATCATTTTGGGTGCCCTAATCACGAATGACGACGATGAGATGAATTTGCTAACATATTTCAGAACATTCAGGCAAGGAAACCAGACCATTCCTCATTGATTATGAGAACATGCTGCCAGAAAGCTACCCCAGAGGTAAGCTTATTTACTGTTGTGAGAAACAATAATCTCAAAAATATGAAGCGTTTCATTTTGGAAGTTTCATGCCCATTTGATGCTTTCATTGAGGAATGTTACAACACCAAGTTCAGAAGTACATGCCTCTTTACGATATGCTAACCATCTGCGGTTTTGATTGTAAAATCCTCGTTTTCGTGATTGGGTCACTCGGACATGTTCACTACCGTTTCTGCAGTGGTAAGGAAACTTGGTTTCCCCATCAGAGTTGCTAAGGCCATTGAGGAATGTTACAACACCAAGTTCAGAAGTACATGCCTCTTTGCGATATGCTAACCATCTGCGGTTTTGATTGTAAAATCCTCGTTTTCGTGATTGGGTCACTCGGACATGTTCACTACCGTTTCTGCAGTGGGTTAAGGAAACTTGGTTTCCCCATCAGAGTTGCTAAGGCCATTGCAAAATATACCTCAATTAGTGCTATGATTGGCACTAACATCATATGGAAAATTAGAAATAGACTCACCAAAGATAATTAATTCTGCATTGTGCGGCATGGCCTTACCAAATTGTTCATGATTTATTCATGTAATGATGTATGCCGCTTTGGTTGGTCATATTATTATTGTTATGGTCATTTTTGAATAAAAAAATTGTATATGTACACATAAAAGGCTCTCTCATTTGTCATCTAAACGCCTTGAACGTTGTACTGATAATAGATGATGATCCGGGACAGGTTATAAGCTATAAATGGCCGAAAACCATACAGAATTGACCCAAGATATGAGCAAAAAAAGGTGAAAATCCATTTTTTCTTCTTCTTTTCAGAGTGTTGCTGGGACCGTGTTTGTTTAGGTTTATGCGTACGTAACCATGCAGTCGGCGCACATAACGCTAGTGCTATTAATTGCTTAAAATCTTCTGAATGTGAATGACATTATGAAATTATTCCAAGGTTTGTTGGTGGGATATTCAAATATGAAAATGCAATGTGTGCAGTGCCTATTTGGAATCATATGTGGACAAACATGTAAATTAGGATGTGCAGTAAAAAGGTTCACTATAAAGACAAACGGAAAGTACAATCGACTTCATTTTTACACACAAAGTTAGTAACAGATAGGTCATTTTTGTAACGTTTAAAAAGTTGGTTTTGAAATCAAGATGGCTTCTTTACACTGTTGCAAGTTGGTTTTTTTACTCACCCTGTATAATTTGTCTCATCTGGAGGTCTGGGATGACATTCTAAGTACCGTATTATCCCTATTAAGCACCCAGGGCGGTTAGCAAAGTCATTTTGGGTGGGCGCTTATTATGTTACCTTTTTTAAACTCATTTATCGTACTAAATAAAATGTACAAGTGGTCATTTGAAGATGCTGACCATTTGATGGTCATTTGAAGATGCTGACCATTTGATGGTCATTTGAAGATGCTGACCATTTGATGTACTAAATACAATGTACAAGTGGTAATTTGACAAGGCTGAACACTTGACGTACTAACGAAAATGTGCAATTGGTCATTTGAGAAGGCTGACCATTTCATGTACTAAATGAAATATATGTACAAGTGGTCATTTGAGGATGCTGACCATTTGAAAAAGGTGGGCGCTTATAAGGGACTGTTTGTTGGTAGTCATTGAGAAAAACAGGGGTGGGCGCTTATAAGGTCCTGGGCGCTTAATAGGGATAATACGGTAAGGCCTAAAAATGGATGAAAAAACATACCTTTCTGGCACTGCTTTGTGCTTGTTTGTGTTGGGATTTTGGCAAAGCAGCTCATAAGATCCCGCTGTGCACATTTAATAACTGGTCCTGACTGGGTAAAATGCTACTTTGGTCAAAGGTCATTGGCTTGTAGAACAGAGTCAGTGTCTCTTTTATATGTCAGTCTCCGGGTCTTAATCAAAATGAGACGTTAGTTTCTACTTGTAACAAGTTTTTACGAGGGTTAGTTGAAATTAGCCAGTACTTTTTAGAAGCGTGATTATGCAAAAAGTAGACACTTTTTTTTCCTAGCATTTTGAAGGATATGATTTCATAAAACCAAGCGTTACCAAACAATATTGTATTATGTGGCAACTAGACTCGATCCTACATGTCTTCCCTGTTTGACACACATCCCCTGTGAGGGCACTCAAATGTGAAGACTGATAGAGGGTCACAGGGACCCAGTCTAGACTCGATCCTTGATGTCTTCTCTGTTTGACACACATCCCCTGTGAGGGCACTCAAATGTGAAGACTGGAAAAAATACAGTTCCAAAAGTGTGCGCTGATAAACTGCTGAATATACGTGAGTGAGCTCCATCACGACACAGTGCGCCGGTACTTTCACAATTTGCCTCCTGTGACGCGTCATGATGATCGTTCGACCACACTGCCTTTGAATTGGACCATTCAGGGGTATTTCTGGTGTACAAATTGGTTTGCATATTCGTATTATGCTAATTACTCATGGAATTCTTCGAGTAACTGCACACTTTTTTTCCGCCTGGTTCTTTTCCCAGTCCCTCTATTTGGGCCGCTATTTTTAAAGATGTCGGCAATATAGAGGGATGCGGGGACCAAGTCTATGTGGCAACCACAACAGAAAATTGGTTTTAAATGTAATATTAATATTTGTTTTGATATATCTATAATATTAATATATATCTATATGAGTTTATATATTATTATTGACAATCATTTCGGGTTAGACTGACATTTGAATAGAGTGCTCAATACCGTAAACGGTAGAGCTTATAAAAATTCAGAGGTATAGACCTTCCGGAATATTATCGCTACTCTGAGTTTCATGGACAATCCCATACGGTCATTTTGTCCAATCTTCAGGCGAATAGATGTTTCTCTGATCGTAGGTTTGGCACACATATGATAATGCCAAATACACAATCAATGGTGTTTTAGACCAGCGGTCAAAGCAACATTATATTCCCGAAGTAGTCAATACACATCAAAAGATAATCAGAGAGTGCTCAATTGATAAATCAGGAGCGTAATAATTATTATTGACTACCATTTCTGGTTAGACTAGACATTTGAATAGAGTGCTCAATACCGTAAACGGTAGAGCTTAGTTTATATATCGTAGATAAAAAAATGTCTTCTTTCGTCACATAGAGTGCTCGATCCTTTCGGAGAGCAATAAAAAGTGGGGAAGAAGAATACAAGTAAATTTACTCCATATTTATTTCACTATCTCCTATCACACTACGGCCCGTTTCGCCCGAAGGCTCGTCAGGTGTGGTACAATGTTTGTTTACATTCTTTCAATTCAAATTGGGTGCATATTCCTAAATTTGCAAGTCATAACAGCGCGTGAAACCAAAAACTTGTGTGGTGCGGGGAAAGCCTGTGCAAGCGCTCAACGAGCAACAGACGCGCAGAGCGGGTAAACCAAAATGAATTGACACAAAGTAAACAAAAAGGTTGTCGGGCAAGATCCCGTTGCCGGTGCTTTTCCGCACCGCGCACGTTTTTGGTACATTGTACCACACCTGACGAGCCTTCGGGCGAAGGGGCCGTAGTGTGATAGGAGATAGTGAAATAAATATGAAGTAAATTTACTTGTATTCTTCTTCCCCGTATATATGAGTTTATATGTAGACTAATTATATGAAAGGGTTTTAGAGAAAGTGTTTATTTTAAATGAAAATTGTATTACTTATTAATATTTGACCTTTTTCTTCTTGATGTATTAAATAAAACATCTCAGGTAACCATACAGTGTGTCCCTAAATGAAGGTCCAAAACGAGAGAGCTCATTAAAACCCTCTTCTACTGGGTTGTCTATGGGTCTGCACAAAATAGTTTTGAAAAAAATGGAAATATTTGAAACTTTAATTTATTCATTTATTTAAACATTTTATAATGTTTACTAATGTTTTTCCGTCAAATTGGCCGCAAAATTGTTTTGAAAACAAAATCGGAAATGTTTGAAAACGTTTTATTTTAATGTTTAATAAATGTTTTTCGTCTACGGGTCCGAAATCATTTTGAAAAAGATTCAATTTTTTTTTTTACACCTTTGAAAATGTTTTAAATTAGGAATACATTTTTGAATTGTTGAAATTCACCAAAATGTTTGCCTGACTGAAGCTGAATGGGCAATGCATCACATCGGTGGTTTTCCCCGTATATTGGGAGAACCAATTCTGTCATTTCTCACTTCAACACTGTATCTCAAAAAATTGGTGTTGGATAAGTTTATATTAAAGGGGCATTGAGAGATTGCTGAGAAAAATGAAATTCAGAAAAAAGGAATTGTTTCAACAGTGTAATGATTTATGGGAAAACAGTTGAATTACGGCGCTCGATTGACATTTGGTTAAAGCAAGTTTTGGGGTGAGTGATGCTGATAATTTTGATGTCATCTACATGGAAATTACCAAATCATGACATTTTACATGATAGACGGCGAATTGAGGTAAACGATTTCAGGTGGTAGTTAGCACGCTCCCATACTATTAAACTGATTTCCAGAAAAAATGAGAGCACGCTCCCATACTATCTCTCAGTGCTGCTTTAAATAAGACTGTAAAAGGTAATATATAATTGTTATCAATCTATTGAAAAATCAAGAAATGGCATTATCTACAAAATTGTAGCTCTCCCAGTTTGGGACCCAATTCTTTTTGAACACACTGTATTTTGAAATTGCTAATACATAAATACTTGTATGAATTTTGTATGATTAAAAAAAATGTATGTTTGTGCCTGAGATTGTCTCAGGTTTGTGCCGACTGAAGGAGTCGGAGCATTCAATGAGCATCATTACAATGTGATTTAGATAATTTTTCTCACATGGTTATTTTTCTCAAAATTGTTGTGTTACTTGTCCCATCAGTTCCACTCTGGGGGTAGGAGTGTGGATGGGTCAAACTCACTAGTCATAAGGGTCGCTAGTCATAACGCTCATTATTCATAATCTGCCCTAACCCTTACCCTAACTCTAAACTCTAACCCCTAACCCTACCTTATGACTAGCGGTCCTTATGACTAGACCCCGTGTGGATGCAGGCACTTGTAACTGTATTAAAAGAAAATCTTGAAGCACAAATTGAATTACTTTTTTTAGTTACCGACTGACATTACTAAAGCAAATTAATGTACAATTTTGAACAAGTTAAAGCTTTAGGTATAAAAAAAGGTAAAGAGTCGTGCCGAGCTAGACTTGCGCACAGAGTGCCCATCTCTCTTTCCTTGGCGTTTGGCCAGACTCCTCCATGTCATTTTTGCTGTGGGAGGTTTAGGGTTAAAGTTGAACTTTAATAATGGTCAAATATGATTGAATTTTGAACACATTTTCGCGAGCAAAGAATTTATACAAGGTTCTAACTGACATTTTAGTGTTTTCGGAGATATTTATATTTATGAAATCATCATTTTGTAAAAGCTTTAAGTTATATTGGTGAGGTGTTAAATTTCTTATGTTTTGATATTGTTTTCTGTGAACTGTCAAATGTCAGTTAGAACCTTGTAATTCTCGGCTCACGATTTGTGCAAAGTGTGTAAAACTTGGCACATTTCAAGCTGAAATTATCAATTGTGTAAATAAGTTGTTCGGAATGACACACAAGTGTCAACATTTGGGACTGTAGATTCATCCTAGTTGTATATGTGTTACAGTATTCTTGTCTTGAAAAAGAAGAATAATCTAGATACTGAAAATGTTGTTAACCATAGGTGGCGCAAGCATTTTGTCTACATATTTCACAACATTATAAAACAAAATTTGGGCTTGTCGCCCCTAAATTGGGTTGGTTCTGCCGCCGTTGTTGTTAACACTGTTTAATTGCAGCTATCAGATGTTAATTGTATTGTTTAAGAATTTGAAAAAAACATTTTGACAATTTTAATGTTTTGACATTGTTTTAAAAAAATTGAAAACTTGTTACAATTTGAGAAACTGATTTAACAATTTCAAAAATGTATGGGAAAAAATGTTGTGAATCCTTAATGAAATGTTGTGAACGTTTCAGTCCACATTTTCTACCAAAGATAAATAGATAAGAAAATTAAAAATGCCCGACACACCTTGAAAGGAACCGTTTTCCCTGATGAATTTATCCCACTTGGTTGAGGGTCACACAACAATTTTGCCATGCATAATAATTATGTCTTTGTAGGTATCGTTTTGTAACGTGTTTGTATAAACCAAAAATGTATAACATGATGTAAATTGTAAACTGAAATATCTATCACTGAAGTATTGGAAATAATCAATCACATCTCTATAGTGTATTAAATAAAAGGTTTAAATTGTAAATTGTCTGTAGTCTTTTATTGCAAACGTAGAGGTTGTCTATGTATAGCCAAACGGAACAGACTTTTTAAAGACATATTATGTGATCTTTTCCAGAGAGCGCCCTCTATTCATGATTTTTTTTTAGAAAGTAGATTTTCTTGCAGATTTACATTTCCGATCATAAATCATACATACATTCCAAGTTCAGAGCGATACGATTCCTAATTACCTCAAAATCATGGTTTTAGAGTGAATTTAGAGTGAAAAATATAAACTGTCGGGATTCCGACAGTTTATTTTCACTCTAGGTAATTTTACTCTAAGTAATTAAGAATCGTATCGCCCTGTAACTTGGAATGTATGCATGATTTATGATCAGAAATGTAAATCTGCTTTCAATTTTTTTTTCGATGTTGAGGGCGTTCCCTGGAAAGATCACATAATATACCTTTAACACTTTCCACATTTTCACAAAATGTTTCAAAAATGTCAAAATTATTGAATTTCATTACATCTTGAGAAATACATTGAAATAAGTACAAACATGCCTAGTATTGGTTCAGTAATCCTTAAGATAGACCTTGAAATTTGGGAAAGGTTTCTGAAAAATCTGTTTTGTATATGGTCAAACCAATAGCCGAGTGGAAATTGTTAAAGGGAATTTTGCGCCCAGCCTGATCTACATTCATTAGAGTTGGTGCATGACGTCCAATTTTAGAGCATGAATTGTGCTATCAGCTAATTCATATCATGTCCCTCCTCCTATAATTTTAATGTGGGTGGGGGGAGGGGTTGGGCGTCCCCTCTAAGAAAATTACAGGCGACATGGTTTTAAACGTCGTACTTGACTATTATAGTGTTAAAATCAGACTTGGAAATAGCACCTGCCCATGATAGCATGTAACCTTTACCCATTGCGGTTAACCTTTTCCCCCAGTCACGACCGCCCCGACCCCCTCCCAGTCAGCTCAAGCCCCATCCCATTTTGTCCCTCTAAAATATCTAATTCAGACCAAATTAACATAATTTCAGGCATTTTTACATTAAAAGCCAACACTTCTGTATGCGCATTTTGCCTCCCAAATTGTTGTCTTGCCCCAATACATTTTTGTTTCCCCCCCCCCCCCCCATACAAAAATGTGATGCCGATACCGCCACTTATCCTACCTTTTTACCTGAATCTTGTACTTTCTCTTACTTTTTTGTGCCTTAAAAACCCACTTGTGCGAGGCTATTTATATTTAAAAAAATTAGATGGAACCTTTTCAAAGGAAAGATCAATTTTGTGTTATAGTGGCTCTAAAAAGAGCCTTTGAATCTTGAAATCACCTACATGTTTTATGTTTCATAAATTAAGTGTTAGATATTCAAGATATTCAGTATGGTGACAAGCCTATAAATGGAGGGAGCTTTGATATACAAAGAGTTGGAACCTATGGCATGTCACTCAAAAATAGCCTCTGAAATCATCCTAATCACCACTATCTCAATAGTTCAATTGAAATCTAACGTTTATGCCCCAACCCCTTGTGTAAGCAGGGTTCGCTAGTTTCTTCCACTGAAAATGGAAAAGAAAAAGAATCTTCTTTAATTCTACATTAATTTAAAGTTGCACATTTTCCTCTCTTCCAATAAAAATGATTAGTTAGCATGATTGCAACACATGGGAACTAACCCCCTGCAACCCTTTAATAAGTCTTCTCGTATACCTTGTATAATTTCACTGTCACACAATCGAACAACACCCTGATACTTCCCATCTGAGAACCGACCAATCCCGGGGGTGAGATCAGAGGATGGGGAGCGGTCCATGAGGAGTGAGCCCTCTATCGGTATGTTCATAGAGTGACAAAGAAAAGGAAAAGGGTAATAGTAGACTACCCTTTCATAAGACTGGAATGTAATATGGGTACTTGTAAAGGAGTTTGTTAGGCCTAAAAAAAAAAGTTTGATTGGCCTATCCCGACCGACCCTAAATACATCGCAGACCCTGATTATTTTTTATTATTTTGAGGGAGGAAAAAAAAATTGTAAACAAAATTTAAAAATATATAAAAATTGAACAAAGTATTAAAGTTTCTGCCAGTTTGCTTTCATTTTCGGCTATTTTAAGTCCCAGGTGATTTTAAAAATTAAAAAAACCCATAAAATCCTGGCCGACCTACCCTATTTGTTTTTGTCATGTTAGGCCAATCAAACCATTTTTTTAGGCCTCAGATGAACAAGTTACTTGTACCAGGGACTTTCTATAGAAAGTTCCTGACTGTACCCATTTAATTAAACAGCAGATAAACGTAAACATATGAAATGCATGTAAACTTTACTGATAAGTGTGATACGTACCAAAGTATTCTCTTTTTCTATGTGTCATGAGTGCATTTAATTTAATGCCTTTCGCCAAAATGTACAAACAAATAATTTCTTAACTTGATCCTTAAATTCAAAAAAATTATCAATTTTGGTCAGATATGCTTAATTCAAAAATACAAAAAGAACAATACAGGCACTGTGATTGATAATTTCAATTAAAAGTTGCACAAACACTGCATGTGATTTGATTATACTGAAATCAAAGATAACTTTTGTTAACATTCACTAACATTACAAAAAGCTTGTTGTCATTTAATTATTAAAGTAGATACATTGATGTTCACCTAAAAATGTGTTGGCTAGTTTTTGCTTATTGCTCAATATTATGGATGTACATTTCTTCCACTTATTTTCGCTTTCTTCCACTTTCTTTTGGAAGACGCTAGAAGCAATACCTTTTTTTCCAGTTTCTTCCATTCTTCCGGAAAAAATAGGTTTATTCTGGAAGAATCTGAACAGGTTGGAACCTTCTTCAAAGGCATATTATGTGATCTTTTCCAGGGAATGCCCTCTATTCATGATTTATTTTTTAGAAAGTAAATTTTCTTGCAGATTTACATTTCTGATCATAAATCATGAATATATTCTGAGTTACAGAGCGATACGATTTCTAATTACTTCAAAATCATGGTTTAAAGAGTAAATGTAACTGTCCTGCCCACAGGACAGTTTATTTTTCACTCTAAATTCACTCTAAAACCATGATTTTGAAGTAATTAGGAATCGTATCGCTCTGTAACTCAGAATACATTTATGATTTATGATCATAATATAATCTGCAAGAAAATCTATTTTCTAAAACAAATCATGAATAGAGGGCGCCCCCTGAAAAAATATCACATAATATGCCTTTAAATCTCAAAAGTGTGTGTGACCTCTCCTTTGACTGAGACATAGCTAGCTCTGTGGTGTTAGTTGGAACTTAACCCTCTTGTTGGAAAGCATGACTTCATAACATAATGTGAAATAATTGGGAGTAATAAAACTCTTCATGATTCATATATTTCTAATAAGTCCATGGTGTGACGAAGGAGATTTCATTTTATTATTTTATTTTGTTATAGAAGATAATAGAGATTCTTTACGGTTGTTTGTTTGTTTTAGTTCTTTGTATTTTTTTAAAAGGCTTTTAATATTCTTTCGTTGGATTTTTAATTTGTCTGTTTTGAATTTAGGATTTGTTTGGGGGTTGTGCTTTTTTGGTTTTTGGTTTTTATTTGTAGGCCTATTTTTATTTTGGAGGGATCTGTTTTGGGTGTTTGTTTTGTTTTGTTTTTGTTTTCTGTTGGTTTATTTTTTATTTTTGCGGGGCTGCTTGTGTTTTATTAGTTTTGTTTTTGTTTTATGTTTTATTTTATTTTTAATTTGGACCTTAACCTACGTGCGCGTGATAGAATCATCAAACAATATTATCTTTACAACGATTTTATACAAAACCAATCTAGCATATAATATACCACGCCCCCGCTATGGTACCAGTGAACTTTAAACATTGTGGTGGACTGGTAAAACCAACACGTAGCAACACAGAGTATCATTCTACATCCGTTGCATGATTGCATCCGTGCCAACCCAGTCTCAAATATACCTTACGCGTAGGGAAATTGGGGTAATCCACTGCGTGTTATTATCAAGAACTGAAAATGTTGGTAACAAATTACATCCATTGTGAATCCCCATCATTGTGTTAAAATCCTCTGCGCTGGTATTGTAAGCCTTCTATGAATTTGAAAGAAAGACAATCTTTTGGGTTTCTTTCGCCAATTTGCATGAAACAAGAACGTAACAGTGGCTATTCCAGCTTAAATGAACCCCCTTTTAGAGGACAATTTTTTTAATAATTTTTTTTAGTCTGGAATTCCATGACTCCCTCTATGAAAAGTATATGGAATTCTAGATCAAACTTCAAAATAGTATGGAATTCCAGATCAAACTTCGAAAAAGTATGGAATTAGTGGGGAAAAAATCTGAAATTCCGATGTCCTATATATATAGGGGGGTCTAACTTTTACATCACTTGTTTTATCTTGTCTATTTTTTGGTTTTTTTTTGTGTGTGCGTTTGTTTGTTTATTTTATTGACTTTTTAAAATAATTTTCACTGTGATTCTTTTTTTGCATTGCTTGTGTGAATGACTGGCTTGCTTTGTCCATGCCTCAACTTTTTTTCTTTTCTTACCTTGTTTTGTCTAGTCTTTGTTTTATGTCTTGTCTTGTCTTGTCTGATCTTGTCTTGTCTTGTCGTCTTGTCTTGTCTGGTCTTGTCTTGGTCTTGTCTGGACTTGTCTGGTCTGGTCTGGTCTGATTTTGTCTGGTCTGGTCTGGTCTTTGTCTTTGTCTTTGTCTTTGTCTTTACTTGTCTTGTCTTGTCTTGTCTGATCTGGTCTTGTCGTCTTGTCTCGTCTTGTCTGATCTTGTCTTGTCTTGTCTTGTCTTGTCTTGTCTTGTCTTGTCGTCTTGTCTTGTCTTGTCTTGTCTTGGTCTGGTCTGGACTTGTCTGGTCTGGTCTGGTCTGGTCTGATTTTGTCTGGTCTGGTCTGGTCTCTGTCTCTGTCTCTGTCTCTGTCTCTGTCTTTGTCTTTGTCTTTGTCTTTGTCTTTGTCTTTGTCTTTGTCTTTGTCTTTGTCTTTGTCTTTGACTTTGTCTTTGACTTTGTCTTTGTCTTTGTCTTTGACTTGTCTTTTCTTGTCTTGTCTTGTCTTGTCTTGTGGTCTTGTCTTGTCTTGTCTTGTCTGGTCTGGTCTGGTCTGGTCTGGTCCGGTCCGGTCTTGTCTTGGTCTGGTCTGATCTCGACTTGTCTTGTCTTGTCTTGTCTTGTCTTGTCTTGTCTTGTCTGGTCTAGACTTGTCTGGTCTGGGCTTGTCTTGTCGTATCTTGTCTTGTCTTGTCTTGTCTTGTCCTGTCTGGTCTGGAATCAAATGGTTTACTGCTTCTCAGATAGAATAAATAGGGAGAGATAATTATAGATGCCCAAATGAGTGAACTAAAGATAAACAAAAGTCCAGAATAACCTAAAGATAACTTTTAGTGATGTTTGAGCGCGGCCTTTGTTCTTTATAATTTCCACAAACCCACCATTCTTGTACATACGTGTTCGGGATAGCGCCACTCTACCCTAGCCTGCCTAAAGGCGGTATTCTATGTTAAACATGCATTCGAGATAGCACTGAGTCTGAGTCTAGCCTACAAAAAAAAACGCGTACGGAAGCCGCCCGCGTGTGGTGTGGCACTGGTAGTAGCCAGAAAAACCCTGTACATTCATTCATAGCGGTGACTGATCAGTGATGGTGGGTTTGGTCTCCGCTACTGTATGTCATATTTAGATAGCCGTTCTGATTCCTGATTACTAGTATTGAATTATTATCTATTGGTCTGGAATACATACATTAACAAGTATCTCATCATGGGGAAGTGTATGAGCAGATCTGCTGACGGTGATATAGGAGGTAAGATATTAGATAAGAATTCGGAATATTATTTTAAAATTAATGAACCATTTTTATGATGGGATTTATTTTAGGAAAATACCTTTTAGTACAAATAAGCTACATTATGCATGTTATGTGATCAAATTTGGGCCCGATTTTTTTCGCAGTTGTTCTAAGTCTACATGGAAGTTCACCATACTCTTATTCCAAAATTTGAGTTGAATTGCTCAAGTGGTTCTATTCTAAAGATAGGTGTAACCGTGTAACCGTCCCACTTCAAACTTTCTTGTAGAACAGACATGACAGAATACGTAAACTTCAAGGCGTGGTCGTGGTGGTATACTCCATATTCACTACTGATAATCTGATTTCGCATGTATTTCTAACGAAACATCTCTCAGACCTAATATTTTGCCGGGATTGGATTCAATTTAGCCTTTAGGAGGGAAAAAAGATGTTGGCTTCATTCTGATCTCAATTTTGGACTTTGGATGGTGAAAAATGAAGAGAAATTGATCAGGTCACACGCCTTTAAGGTTGGACTTACTTATAATAGGCCTTTTTTGTGGTAGATTGGATTGGATGGATGATAATGCATGTATTACAGACAGTTTAGGATTCGGATGATTTGGCCTATGAAAGGATTTAAAAATGCTAAAAATGTAATGTGCCAACACATTTCTGCATGGTTCTGTTTCCAAGATAAACAGAAATGTAGCATGTTTTGGGGTCTGTCGGCAAATATAATCAGACAATGCTGATTATGAGGCTCGTTTTTAAAGCCAACAATAAGCCTATACCTCAATTATGGCCAAATGGGTGTAAAAAAGCAATTTTTCGCACGCTTTGCTATACATTGTTTCTCTCCAGGTATTAAAAGGTGCTTTTGTATTGCATGCAATTGGTAATATTCGACCCCTCCTCACATGCTCCTGACTTTCCTAATCCTTGGTACACAAACTGCACTCGGGTCGTATACATTGTGGATATGGCACCTCTGAATGAAGGCGATAATATGATTTTATTTGGGGTTTTTTTTCTTACATTATTTTTGACACTTGGCTTGAACTTTCAACAAAAGAGTTCTCCTCTATACCACCAAAAGGTGTGTTCATCAGAAACTCTAGCCCCCGAAGCCTGGCAAACAAGCATGCAAAAAGGCGACGAAACTCGTTATTATAAAACCCTCTCGAGAGAAAGAAATGGTATTTTGAACTTGACATAAGACAGCCATTTTCGTGTTCTTTTGAACCTTTTATCGCAATCAGTCACATGATTATGTGAAGCTAAACACCTTCCACGGATAGTCATGTTAGATTGTTACCAAAATATACAGGGTGAGTCAAAAAACTGCAATTATATTAGTGGAAAGAAGCCAGCTTGTTTTCAAAATTAAGTTGAACTTTGGAATGTTACAGCCATGGTAAAAAGAAAGACATGAACATAAAAGTGAATATAAATTATTTCTGATATATTTTGTATTGTATCTATTTGTATAGCGCTTTGAGAACTTGTTGTGGGGCGCTTCAAGTATTAATATTTAATAGTTACCATTTGTCCTGTGAACCTTTTCACCGAAGTAGTCCTACCTGATTTACAAGTTTGTCCACGAGGGTGGATAAACTTAAATGTTTACTTACCTGTTATAAATTGTGTATTGTGTTCCAAATTTGAATAACAATGTGAAGATATTGCCAATTTTGTTTTGTTTTGTTTTGTATTTTGTATTTTTTTTTCTTCTTCAAACATTCCATAAAATGTATTGAAAATTCAAGAAAAAATAGGTCGTTCGAGCCCGTAGAATTGAGTTATTGTCGTTGCCTTAGCGATCCGGTGTAATGCAATGCAAGGCTATTTATATTTCAACTCGTATAGGAGATAGTTGAAGACAGCAAATATTAAACTGTAGACCAGTTTAATCATTGCTATACCTTTTCATTTTTCGTATAGGAGATAGTTGTAATATTTTGATTGCTTAAGACTAATTACTAACCCTACTACATGTACATAGTATCACGTATAATTTGATACTTTCAATCGCATTATTGTTATAGGACTAGTACCAGGTACTTATTATTTATATAGCGTGGTGAAGTGTGACATTTTTTATGTATTTCCAACCTTTTGGAAGTAATGAGCATATTTGATTTAATCAATCGTGAAATATGCACTAACCATGACAAATAACAAAAAACCCCAAAAAAGTATAGTAAGAAGTACTTGTTGCCGATTCCATCCTGCTGCGAAAGTTATTGTTATTGCTACGTATTTTTAAACGTGTTTATAGTCAAATATATTTCCACCACAACTTTATTTTAAAATGTGAAAGTTATTTTCAGTTTATTTTGTACATTAACAAATTATATTATACTCTAGTTTCACATTTTCTCACTTGTCCACGCAATAGGCCTATTCTGAAAAAGAGAGAGGTTATAACAAATACGTTTAAAGTTAGTCTGTAAATTAAGCTGGAAAACACATTCAAAACGACATCCTTTTTTGGGCCAAGAAAATTTGTTCTTCTGTTTGTTGTTTTTCAGAATATCAATCATTTCACGGACATAATGATCTTAAATACAACAACAGTTATATAATATAAATGAAGAAGAAAAAAAATTATGCATAAGCGAGTACGGGCATTACTTCCGCCCACGGCCTCATCTTCAAAATTGATTGTTCCCGAACGAATAACGTAGGTTTCCCCCTCCTCGCCCCACCTCCCATGATGGCGTAGAAATTACCAGAATACATAGAAATTTGGTTCTTTTTTAGTCGTCCGCTCTCATACCAAACTAGCTGTAAGAACAGCACTATCAAATAGATATAGGTGAAGTATTTTAAAAACGAAAGGAAAACTTCCTTCAATCAGTCTCTTTCAAGGCTCATCAATTTTAGGCGTAGGCCTATAGGTTGTTACCGGCCAGTTTCAATTCTGAGAGAGATTTGTGCATGTTTATTCCTTTAGTTTTCAAAATTAGTGGTGGACTAACACATCATCAATACAAATTTGTTTCGTATGGATTTATTCCTTTAAACTAAAATGACAAGATTAAGATTCTGAGAACCTATTTTATAAATCCAGCAGGGGCGTCCCTCGACCCTTTTGAATGGGGGGTGGGGGTGCCGATTGCCGACAAGCACCCAAAAAATAGTAAAAGGTAGCCCCAATTTGTGGGGGGGGGGGGGGGGGGTGGGGGGTCCCGATTGCCGACAAGCACCCAAAAAATAGTAAAAGGTAGCCCCAATTTGTTTGCAGTCACCCCGTGAAATTCACGTACGGTCACAAATAATCGCACAGTCAAAAAAAAAAATCGCACGGTCACAAATAATCGCATGGTCAAAATATTTCGCACGGTCACAAATAATCGCACAGTAACAAAATCGGACAGTAAAAACAAAAAAACAGTCAACAAGCACCCCCAACCGACAATTTTTTTTTTACAGAAATGTTATGGTAAAATCGCAAATGTACCGGCGGAAGGTCGTTTGTGCCGACATATTTGATGAATAGGGCAGATATTGCCGACAGATTTGATTAATGGTGGTGTCACCCCCCCCCCCCCTCCCCCTCTGGGGACGCCCTTGACATCGAGATTCAGAACCTCTCCCAAACTTGAGAACTACAAGGGTGGTTATGTTTATATGATAATGTATGTTCACGGTTTGAATAAAGCCTTACAAGGAGTTATTGCTGGTAGGAATGGTGGCTATGATCTTGATGATGAATACTAACCTCATGACTCTAGATCGAAAGAACGCTAACATCTTTAGTAACCATGATATAGCTATGACTCACACCAGATTCAGTTTGTTTATTCAACATTACCAATGGAAATATTATCTCGTATTTGTCTTACTAAAAATAGTCACAAGACCAGCTGAGCCGATCCCTCATCACTAAGCATCAATAAACATGACATGATCATGAGAAAAAGTCACATATCAACAACAGTTTGGTTTTTTGCTTTTTGCGCGTCCTATCTATACACTCTTAAAACACAGGGGGACAATTATACACGCAACTTAGAAACGGGGTTAGATGTTGAACACAATTTGTATAAGTCAAAATGTGACCCCTTTTTTAAGGTTGTGTGCATATTTTACGTCCTTAGTCAATTTGATCCCAATTCTTAAGAGTGTATTCACTTTGAAGATGCTTTTATAGTCCGAGGGAAACCTCATACATTATACACTCTTGGTTAAGCCAAATAAAATAAAAAACGAGTTCGTCTGAGAAGGCCGCGTGCGTAGATTTAAAAATTCGCATTTCACCGCATAACTTTTTTCCCCCATTTTTTTCTTGAACTTTTGAAAATCATGATTTTTCCAATTTTAATTTCACATTGTGAAGTACCATTATCAGCTTCATTGTCTTGCTTACAAGAGTAAAATTGCCACATACAAATAAACGTGAAATAGAGTTCAACAAAATGTGATTTGTTTCTAATGGTAGTGTTAAAATATGCATTTCACAGAGCCCGTCTCATGTATACAAAAAATATACCGCATTTCGCATAGCATTTTTTACTAAAAAAAACCCCGCATTTCGCACAGCATTTTTCAGGTTTTTTCTTTAATTAAGCCTTACCGAGTTAGCATACGTTACAACTTGTGTATGACAAACAGTTAGTACCAACTGTGAAAACATATATGTACGTTATAGAATTTTGATCTTCATTACTCAAAATCAATAAACAATACACGACGTGCGGCTCATCAATCATAATATGATATGTGATATATGCTAATTGATGATTATTTATCTCGCAGTAATTAGCTATCTACCGTAGACAGCAATTGCATCATAAATCTTGTCACGTAAATACAAAGCATATCTAGATAATTGCCTATATCCACCAAGAACAAATCTGACCGCTGATATATTATAGGCCTATACTTTTTTACAGCAGACCGATGATGATCAATTTTTGACTAAATGCGTCCGTAATATAATAAATTTACTATAAAATACTATCAACAATTGTCAAATTATTGAAATTTGAATTTGTTCAAAACTTTCCAAATGTTTTAGTTTTTTCAAAAATGTCCTATAACTTTTTCAAATTTTTCGAAAAAAGGTAAGCAATTTGAAGGGAAACACCCAACAATTCACATAAGCATTGTTATACGAGAAAATTATTCACATATGCATTTGTGTACAGGCGCGCTCCATTACATGACGATTGCTAACCCGTGTATTTTTATTCCGTAAAAATTTGCTATCTATCGTAGACAGCAAACGAGTTTCATGTCTTTATCACGTAACAATATTGAAATATATTTATTTAGAATCAATTTTGATCGAAGTTCGTCCATAGGTCACTATCATGAATTGTCTGAAATTGGTTCTACCTACACTGTAAAAACAAACGTTTGACTATTGATAAACACTACAACACGTGTATTTGTTGTTGTTTACGTGTAAAGGTATAGGAGGTTGTTAAAGATAAACGGGTTGCATAAACGCTACAACGCGTTGATACGTTTATTAACTGTTATCAAAAACGTATTTATACCAGCAAATTATAAACACATGAAAGGTTCTTCAGCTTGTCCTCTATTTAGAACCCTCGAGGGTTCCCCCTGAGAACCATTTTTTAGTGGTTCTTCAAAGGTTCTTAAAAGAACCTTAAATGGTTCTTCAGATTTGTCCTCTATTTAGAACCCTCATGGTTCCTTGAGGAACCATTCATAGGGTTCTTCAAAGAGCCCCAAGAAAGGGTTCTAAATAGAACCTTAAATGGTTCTTCAGATTTGTCCTCTATTTAGAACCCTCATGGTTCTATCAAGTACCCTCTGAAAGGGTTCTTGAAAGAACCTAAAAAGGTTCTTCAGTTTTGGCATGTATGCCGAACCCTTAAGGTTCTATTAAATGATGAACAAACTGACTGTGAATCTGACTAGATAATATTTACAAAATACAGAATCAATGGTGTTAAATTAATAAAAGTCAGCAAGTCAAAGTCTTAAGTCATTGATTATACTTGGTTATAATCATATCAATAAAGAAATAAAGTAGAAAGTAAATATTTGTAATTTTTTACACAGTACCGTTTATTAACAGGGTTACAAAACAATTATTCCATTGCAAACTCATTTATTAAGATGTACGTATGCAAATTTCAGCATTTGCGATAAGTCTACCAAGAACCCCATTTTCCCCAAATAAGGGTTCTTTCTGGAACCATCTCACTACATAGAACCTTTTTGCGGTGTTAAAGAACCCCTAACAAACCTTTTTAGAACCTTTAAAGGTTCTTTAGAGAAACATGGTTCTGCCAAGAACCATTCACCATTTCAAGAACCCCCGCTAGAACCCTTTCCCCTTTTTTCTTAGACTATAGTTATATACAGGAAAACAGGAAGTGCGCAATAGTCACAAGACTAGGGTGGTTTCTTAGAACGTATTAATTAAAGGGAATACCAGTCCGATGGTATGATGTCCTTCCTCCCACCTTCTTGACTTGACCCAGTTCCGGGGCTTCGGTAATAAATAAGTTTAAGGAATGACTTTATTCCGTCGGGGAACCTTGTCATTGTTGGCCGAAACTTCACCTTTACTTAGAAAACAGAACTTCATAACATACCGTATGTGGAAAAATTGGGGGTAATGGTTAATGAAACTCTCTTCTCTGATGATTTATGTACAGTGGTTAAATGTGAGGGAGAGAAGCTTTATATTGAATATTAATTTAGTCATAGATTAGATAGGACTTCGTCACACTTTAATAGTTTCAACGAAATAATTGACACAATTTTATCATGTTTAGGCCTAGGCCTATGTCAAATGTTGTCAAATAAGATTTGGTATGTCTTTTTTGCCTTTCGCATAGCATTTTTTTCTAAAAAAACCCCGCATTTCGCATAGCATTTGTTCAGGTTTCTTCCTTTAATTTAGCCTTACCGAGTTAACTTACGTTACAACTCTGTGCATTACAAACAGTTAGTACACTGTAAAAAGAAACGTTTATATTTCTGATAACACTTAATAAACACTTCAACACGTTTATTTTTGTGTTTTACGTGTAAAGGTATATTGCATACGATAAACGTTTGCATAAACACTACAACACGTTTATAGAGGTATTTGTTGTATAATTATTAACACACCAACATGTTTCTTATTGCTGATATAAACATGTTGGTGTGTTAATAAATATTACGCAATTACCTCTATAAACGTGTTGTAGTGTTTATGCAAACGTTTATCGTATGCAATGCCTCCTATACCTTTACACGTAAAACACAAAAATAAACGTGTTGAAGTGTTTATTAAGTGTTATCAGAAATAAAACGCTTCTTTTTGCAGTGTACCAACTGTGAAAACATCATTATAGAATTTGATCTTCATTACTCAAAATCAATAAACAATCCAAGACGTGCGGCTCATCAATCATAATATGATATGTGATATATGCTAATTGATGATTATTTATCTCGCAGTAATTAGCTATCTACCGTAGACAGCAATAGGGCATCATAACATATTGTCACGTTTACAAAGCTATATCTAGATAATTGCCTATATTCCAACAAGAACAAATCTGACCGCTGATAGGCCTATGCTTTTTTTCTACAGTAGACTGCTGTTGATCATTTCAAACTCAAATGTGTCCGTAATAATTTAGATTTACTATAAAAAACTATCAACATGGTTCAAAATTTTCCAAACGTTTCAAATATTTTCACTGATGTCCAATAACTTTTTCATTTTTTTCGACAAAAAAACCCAAAAAATTGGTTTGAAGAAAAAACCAGTAACTCACATAAACACTGTTCGAGAAAATCCTTGGCGCGCTCCATTATGACGATTGTTAACACGTGTATGTATATTCCGTATTTTGCTATCTATACCGTAGACAGCAAACGAGTTTGATGTCTTTATCATGTTTACACTCTTAGAAAAAATTAAGCAATGTTTGGGTAAAATACTACACTTCAGGATGGTAAAAAGGGAACATGGTTGTTTGTTGGGTAAAAATGAACACAACAGTGGTTGTGTAGAATCTTACACAACACATAGTGAACATTTTATCCATCAATCGTTGGGTAAATAATAACCCTTAAACGACCATGTTCCTAGTATTATGTGTAACACTTTACACAACATGTTTTACCCAACACTTGTGTCATTTTGGTACACATAAATTAATTTTTAAAAAATGCAGGTATATATTTTAAGCCATTTTGGGTGTCATATTTGCATTCTAATTTTCTTTCGCAATTTTATTATCCGCGATATTAAAGATTTTTAGAATAACTTACCTTAACTTGACCGGAACGGGGCTCGAACCCATAACCTCTGTATTTTAAGACTGACGCCGTATCCCCTGTGCTAACGAAGCACTTGATATATGGAAATGTTTTGTGTCAGTATAAATTATATAATGATAGGCCTGATTTCAGCCATGTGATAGTTTTTACTATCATTATGGCTAGATATTAAATTTGTGATATCATTATATAAAACAAATATTGAATGCCTTTTGCTCATGCAATAGTAAAACTATATCACTCTGTCCAATTTGGATTGTTCCATCACACTCGGCTGCGCCTCGTGTAATGGAAAAATCCAAATTTGACCTCGTGATATAGTTTTTACTATCACACTCTCCGGCATTCAATATTTGTATACTATTTTATATGACTAAATATGACAAGATAGAAAGAAATTGCTGAAATTAGTTGGTCAATGTTGAGATTGGCATGAAAAAAGCATAAATATAATGAAACTAGTGAATTATAATGCTATATTATCTTAAGCGAGACCGATGTGTGAAGGTCAGGTTGCCGGCAAACAGTTGTTGAAAAATCGACCTTGATAATAATGTGCTCTCGCGACACTACTACACGCATAGTTTACTTTACCTTGTCTGATAGTTCCATCGATCGGTAACGCGGCTTTCTACACAGACATTTTACCCAACAAAGTTTAAAACTACAATATCGTTGGGTAAATGTTTACCCCAAAAC
This sequence comes from Ophiura sarsii, assembly GCA_035610835.1. Classification (NCBI taxonomy): domain Eukaryota; kingdom Metazoa; phylum Echinodermata; class Ophiuroidea; order Amphilepidida; family Ophiuridae; genus Ophiura; species Ophiura sarsii. Next base: position 13,510,576 of record CM069449.1, read on the forward strand.
GACCATGTTCCCTATTTTGACCCAATTATGTGTATTGTGTAACACTTGACACAACCGGGGTTGTTTTACCCAACACTTGTGTCATTTTGGTACACATAAATTGGGTAAATTTCCTTTACCCAATAATTATGTGAAGGCAATTTACCCTTTTGTTGTGTAACACTTAACACTACATTATGCACATTCTTGTTGTGTACATTTTTACCCAACAATCTTACACTTTCATGGTGTCAAATCATGTTTTACCCAATTACGGGCACTTTTCTACACTTCCAGAGTGTAAATCTCGGAATTCAATAGTAAACTATTGCATGTGTTAAATGTTATTTTACGAAATCGATGTTTAGCACAATATTGGGTAAAAAACTACACATTTCTTTTTTACCCAGCAAAATTTGACACTAATTTCTAAGCGTGTATCACGTAACCATATTGAAATATATTCATTTTGAATCAAATTTGACCGAAGTTTGTCCATAGGTCACTATCATGAATTGTCTGAAATTGGTTCGGGCTACCTATCATGAGTAAGCTATATCACAAATTAGTCAAGTCCACGTCTATGGGCTACCCTTCCTCTTTTGTAGGATTAAAATCGCTACCTCGGCACCGACCCAGTCTATCGGCTGGTCTAGTGGTATAAACAATGTGTTTTGACATTCGCTTATGGGACAGATAGGTCCTATTTTCGAATCCCAGTATCGTCAGTTTTTATGTCAAACCGGCGCATGCGTAATGCAACATGCTACAAATCTTACTTAAATAATGTTGTTACGCTTTATTCCGCTCCGTCGTGGACTTTATTAAAGTCTATCTTCGTTTTCCATGATTGTATGTTAGTTTCAACAGCCGCCCCGCACTTTCATTCATTTTTCTACGAGACTAGGCTAATTCGTGATTATATAGCTTACTCATAACACCCTGAAATTCATGAATTTGGAAGGAAGTGCATGCTTATGTCTAACTGATACCATATGTATCCTCAATAACAAATCTGATGATAGATTATTCCAACATCCATGCTAATAACGCAGCCAAACCATTTATGACATGACACTGAATTATGCTATCTACCGTAGACAGCACAATGAGTGCACGTCTTATAAACCCTTTTACTATGGCCTGTCTTTAATCACGTATGATTATAAAATGCGTCACATCATCATATTTTTCATTTGAAATGGACAGCCGTTGACATGTTCTCAATATATGGACTAGACGGTGTTTGTGTGGTATTGAATTATTTACCTTATACACCAACCATAGATTATGAGGTCATTATTAACCTCGTTTTTCAATTGGTGCGAAAGGTGACATCATATTCGTTATACTTCTTCGTCACGCATTTTAGGCCAACTTTAATAGATATAATGTGACCCATTCTAAAATTCCCAGGTGAAACATTGTATTATAGATGCGTTTTAACTCCCTTGGTTGATCACTTTCCACGCGGCTATACTGTACCAATCCAAAAACAAAAATCCATAAAAAGCAAAATTCACTGAATAAATAAATGATTTTTTTAATTTTTAAAAAAAATTAACTGATTTTACTCATGTACGAAAAACAAATCGCGGCCGGGCACTTGGTCAAAAATAATTATGAAATGGGACACTCGAAGAACTCGAAGTTGAAGAATTTAATTTAATTTTAATTTATTTATTCGGAAAACACTTTCAAAACAGCGGCACCCACCCGAAGGTGGTGCATTCAATATAATTGAATAACTTTATTTACATGATGCTAGATGCTGGTATATAGGCCTAGTTGCCGCGAAGAGACTTCTCGCTCGGAGAGTAAAGTGGTTTAAGGGACAGGGGTATATACAACATATGAAGAGTTTAGTTCCAAAAGGAGCTAACTCACTAAAAGTGAAATAGGAGAAAAGCAACGTTTTTTAAAATGAGGATGTTACACTTCTTTGATTATGCCAATTTTCTGCCATATGAAAGATACCACATGTGGAAGCTTAAAAACTGGTTTGATTTCATTTTTGACTGTATTTCCTAGTCTTTCTTTATTTTCGGATATCAGTGGAGTTAGCTCCTTTTGGAACAAAAATGTTTATTATATTTTTAAATAATGTACACATGAAAGACAATATCAAATCAATTTAAAAACAGAAAACCGCATTAAAATACCTTTTCAACTTTTTTAATTATGATGATTTTATATTTTGTGAGAAAACTGAACATTTGGACATTTTGGCACATTTTTTGAAATAACAACAATTTTGTGCAATTTTCAAAACAATAATCCCATACATTTTACGTTTTCTTCATTGCATTTTACTAAGACATTCCTATCAATGTTTTACCATGATAAAAGAACCATTTTTCCACCATTTTGGTTTAAAAATAGTGAATTATATTCAAATTTCCGGAAATTACCGAGGTCCATAACTTTGGACCCGAACATGCTACAGATGTAGAACAAAGTTTAAAAGTTGTATTTTGTAACTCTCTTTCATGTTCTGCACCTAACCCATTTTTTTCTCAAAAAGGTGAGTTAGCTCCTTTTGGAACTAAGGTCTTCATATACAGGAAAACAGGAAGTGCGCAATAGTCACAAGACTAGGGTGGTTTCTTAGAACGTATTAATTAAAGGGAATAACAGTCCGATGGTATGATGTCCTTCCTCCCACCCTCTTGACTTGACCCAGTTCCGGGGCTTTGGTAATAAGCTAAGGAACGACTTTACCCCTTAGGGGAACATTGTCCTTGTTGGCCGAAACTTCACATTTACTTGGAAAACAGGAATTCATAACATTTGTGGAATAATTGAGGTAATACATATAGTTAATGAAACTCTCTTCTCTGATGATTTATGTACAGTACAGTGGTTAAATGTGAGGGAGAGAAGCTTTATATTGAATATTAATTTATATAGTCATTTATTAGTTAGGACTTCGTCACACTTAGTTTCAACGAAATAGGCCTAATTGACAACATTTTATAATGTTACATATGTCAAATGTTGTCAAATTAAATTTGTTATGTCTTTTTCCCCCTTTTTTGGGGGGGGGGGGGGGTAGGTAATAATCAATGTGTTTATCAACATAGTTTTGTGCTAGAAGAAATGACCCGAATCTACCCTATCGACATTAACCCTGCAATATTATGCGTAATGGTTATATGACCATTCAATCATTCTGGTTTTGGCGTCCTCCATCTCACATTTCTTTTAGGTCTATAACTTTATAAGTCATACTCACCAAAGACTTATGCATTCACCATACAACTGTTGTGATGTGTTGATGGAATGATACATCATCATTCAAAATGTTACGTCTAGGGACATCCTTGAAATAATCATGTCAATTACGTTAGGTTATACAGGGTGTTCTCAAAAGCATGCATGATGTCAATCCGTTTTCAGGGAGAGACATCTAAGTTTTCAAAAAGGAATGAAAAGAACACAAATGTGTCAATTTACTCCACTATTAGGGAGTGTCTTCGCAGCGAGACGAATCTTGGCGAGTTTACAGATTTGACCAATTTGCGTAGATTCACGCGCTTTACTACGTAAACTACTTTCGGTTGTAAACTCACCAAGATTCAGCTTCCTGCAGTGTCTTCGGGGGTGTTCCCGGGGGTGTCCATCGTGTTCTCTTTGCCTATCGAGATTTTTGTTTCAGATTTAGGTCCATTATAAGATCTTTGGTCAGGCTTGGAACTTTATATTTTTTGGACCAGCCAGTCGGGCAGGTATAGCTTCTAAAAGTTACCAGCCCAATAAAAAATTGCCCTGCCCAAATTTATTTCTCAACTCACAAGTACATTAAGGAATCTTCGAGTTTGATGAAAAAAGCTACCTTCCAGTTGGGCAGATTATTTTGCACTTTTACCCATGCCCGGCACCAAATTTTCCCCATGGACAGGCGGGCGGGTGCTTATATTTCCAGCCCTGTCTGTGGTTCCAAAGTGCAACCTCATTTCGAGAAAAAAAATTAACGCAGATCAGTTAAAGGCACTTCTAAAGGTCAATAATATAGTTTATATCAGAAAGTTCCAATTATCATAATCCATATTTCAAGACGCTTTGACATCTAGCTATAGTCTGTTCAACCGTAAGATGGAACATCACTGCAAAAGAATATGATGCAAAATTAATGGACAGTAACAAAGATAATGCTCTATGTTATGGCGAATAAACTATAGAACTTATAGTATAGTCTGTTCAGTGTAACATGGACAGTATTATGATAATCTTTCACATTGCAAAATAAATATATATCATAAAAGGTCATGTTTTATCTATGTTGGATGAATTAGGGCCTATAGCTATGTATTACATGACACATGCGATCAAATTTTCAAAGGAACGTTCACACACGTACTTCAATTACAATGGAATAAAGGCTGTGATATGACACATTTATTATCATAATTATTATGACTTTGATATCTTGTTTATATAAATTGTCTTTGAACGACAGATTGAAAACCTTGAAACATCTTCATAGTTCGAAGCGTTTAAATCAAAGTCATGAATTAACTGAATAACGTCAATTCACTTGGTTGTTGATTTAAAAAGCAACATTGTTAACAATGTATTACTTCAATTCACATACAAAAATAATGAAACTTCAATCCAAAATAAAACCTGAATAGCCTAAATTGATTTTGTCCTATATATAGCCTAATATTTTCCAACAGGCTTATTTTTTTCTCTCGATGTTGCTATCTACGGTAGATAGCATTATATCACCAGACATCACTGCTAATTGGCTTAATTTGATGAATACGTTTATGTAATAGTTCTTCTTTGTCACCCGTGACTCAATACTGAAGATTGACAATGTTGACGTTACGACAAAGGACAAAATAATACTGTTCTACGGGCCCAACATACCCACATTTATCTAATTGTGATTTATTTATTTTATTTTATTGGGGGGGGGGGGGTACCTTAGTTGTTATTCAAACCTTTTAGAATTACAAAATGATATATAATATTTTTGAAAGTTTTCTAGAATGTTTTCGATATTGTTAAGGAAAATGTTGAGAAAATATGAACTATTTTGAAATGTGTTGATCTTTCATTTTGTGGGTATTTTTCAATGCTTAAGATTTTTGAAAATTTTCAAAAAAAATTAAGACAAATGTTGAGAAAAATATCGCTGACCGATCCTAAACCAGAGAGGTCTATCCGCACGCAGAACTTCTGTTTTCCTTGGCCTATAAGCCACGTCTAGCCATGATGCGTGCCAAGCGGATAGTCTCATCATTTTCCCATCACATCAAGTTCACAAAAAGTTCAAAGTTAGCCTAACTTGTATATATTGGAAGAAAAATAACAGTATGTGCGTATTGCTTTATAACCAAGTGAATTAATTATAGCCAGTGTTTTAATTATGATTAAAAATAACAGTAGGGCCTATTTATGTAACATTGTTTAAAATGTAACACTTTATTTCCAAACTAGAGAAGGCACTCCTAATTTATTCACTAAACCCATCCGACTAGCTTCAACTAATTCCCCACTAATTACCTTACATCACCCTCATCCCATTCGCTCAAAATGAATTCTTGCTTGAAATGTTCACAACATACAGCTGAGATCATCTTTATTTATTTTTAGATCAAGATAGCCAAACTGAGCCGTTATAATTCAAATTACCTATAACTAGGGGAAATGTACAAGAGATCCCACAAAATTGAAATCTATGACTGAACCTACCCACATTTCCCCTTGTCCATTCCTTCCTACCCCAGGTATACTTAAATTTGAATAAGTCGGAAGTGTTACTGTAACCATGGTAATTAGCACCAGAGTGTACTGGATTTGATGAATGGAAGATAATACATTTCTAAAAACTGTCTCTTTTTTCCTTCTCTCCATTCAGTTTACAGAAATAAATTCCGAAAAGACGCACTGAAAGCGCACAACCAATACCGTTCCAAACATGGCGCCGGATCACTGACATTGGCGGGAAATTTGAATAAATACGCACAGCAATGGGCGGACAAATGCGCCAAATCAGGCAAACTACAGCACAGAACAGAGCACAAGTATGGCGAGAATATACATTTTGCGAGCGATTCCAGAGGCATCGAGGACTTAACAGGTACGTGTATTTTGCTTGTTTTTTGTGATAGCATTGATATATCGATTAATTAATCAATCAATTGAAATCAATCAATTGAAATCAATCAATTGAAATCAATCAATTGAAATCAATCAATTGAAATCAATCAATTGAAATCAATCAATAAATCAATCAATCAATAAATTGAAATCAATCAATCAATTGAAAATCAATACATCAATTGAAATCAATCAATCAATTGAACTCAATCAATCAATTGAAATCAATCAATTAATTTAAATCAATCAATCAATTTAAATCAATTTAAATCAATTTAAATCAATTTAAATCAATTTAAATCAATTTAAATCAATTTAAATCAATTAATCAATTGAAATCAATCAATCAATCAATCAATCAATCAATCAATCAATTTAAATCAATCAATCAATTTAAATCAATCAATCAATTGAAATCAACCAATTAATTGAAACCAATCAATCAATTGAAACCAATCAACCTATTAACAATCAATCAAGTTAGACTGCTGACCGTTTCAACCGAAACGCTCGTTTGCAAGTTCAAAGTAATCAGTATCGACGTGCATAATATCTAACAAAAGAGGCTGTATAAATCATAATATCAGCATGCTGGTCATCAATCTAATTTCATATCTTGCGAAAACCCAGCAGTAAAGTCTATCCATCTGTTTTCATAATAAACAGTAACAACTATCATCATCATCCCTCTTCTAAAAGCATGCTAAGCCTCCATCAATATTCCCCCGCCTCTCAGCAATGTTTGGTATTCCAACTAGGCCGCGTAGTGATTATTGGTCAAACGCCTTAGTAATTGGCCGATTGACCCCGTCACTTATCACCGCGGGTGCATGCAGAGAAGAAGATCCCACTCACAAGATAACAGTGAAAGTGATAGATCAGACAAGAGGCTCCATGATGTGTCCGTCACTGGTGTCCGTAACATGAATATACATGTAATATCAAATAGATATCTTTGTTTGTTGATTAACTAGCAGCAGTAGCAAATATTTTAAATTTAAACTGATACAAAATAGAATTTTTTTCTACATCCAGTAGTAGGCCTACCTGAGTAGTGCGCTCTTAACACTTTTCACGCGGCATTCGTCTGCACGACAGTTCCAAAATGTCTCAAAATGTTTCAAAAATATCAAATTTATTGAATTTCATCACCATATTTCGAATCCCACTTAGCGCTTGGACTAATAGCACTCGAAACGACAGTTCAATTCCCAAAAGTTTTAAAATTGTCAAAATAATTTAATTTCATTAACATATTTGGTATCACAATGAGAATTGCATAACAATAAGTACAAACATGCCTAGTATTGGTTGGTTCAGTAATTCTTGAGATATACTTTGAAAATTGGGAAAGGTTTCTGAAACATCTGAGTGTTCTGTATTATGGAAAAACTCACAGCCGCGTGGAAAGTGTTTTATTTTGCATTACTGTTACTGAATACAGAGCAACTTATGAAAAGAAATATACAAATGTTTGGACGAAAAGCATATTATCGGGGACTGATTAGGCTATTTTTCTTTGTGTATTTATATGTTTTTCTTTGTGTACTCGGCCATTATTATGTTTTCTAAACACATATCAATTCTTTCATTAACACTTTCCACGCGGCAGTCGTCTGCAGACGACAGTTCCAAAATGTCTCAAAATGTTTCAAAAATATCAAATTTATTGAATTTCATCACCATATTTCGAATCCCACTTAGCGCTTGGACTAAGGGACGCACCATTTGATTTTCAGGGGGGTAGGAAGTTGGGTTCGGGTGAGATTTTTTTTGCCGCCGCCGCAAGGGGTGATTTTTTTAATTTTATGTATATATCCATTCATATTGAGTTGGGTGGGGGTAGAATTTTTTTTTTTTTTTTTTACTCATCAGGGGGTGATTTTGTTGTTGTTGGCCTGCATAGAGGGTGATTTTTTTTCTTCCGAAAACTTCCTACCCCCCCCCCCTGAAAATATAATGGTGCGTCCCTAATAGCACTCGAAACCGCATGGTGGCGTCCGAATGAAAAGCTATAGGGCCTACTTATAACAGACGATCGCGATGCTGGACACGATTTGCCTAAATTAATGTGCAATTCGTATTGGTTTTAGCACGTAATCATGGATAGCCATCAAAAATTCGGAATATCACATTTTGTAGGCCCCCTACACCTAAATTAAATGATCCCAAAACCAATGGAGTTGGATAACCAACTCCAGTCTAAAGTGTCCTTTCTTTTCAATTTTGCAAGTTAAATTACAGTTTTTGCACATGACCGGTAATTTTAAATTAGTCACGTGTTTAGCTCGAAAATTTCATATTATACACCTTAATTTTGATGCCGCAAGGGGATGGTCATATATAATAATTGACGATATTCTAGCTTTATATTATAGTTTTGTAATTATTTGGGAAATAACAGTTTTGATAAATATAGTATTTCATGATTTTTCGCCACGGCATTACCAACAATCATGCAGCATGGCCTATAATACTAGCATTGGACTAACTAATATTTATTTTTTCGGCGCGTGAGTTCGAATCACAGGGATCACTCTTTGTAACAAATTACGTCGTTTTATCAGTTAAACATTGGAAATTATTATTTATTCTATTATCTCTGAAATATGACATTTGAAATACAATTGTAATATAAAGAGAATACGGCTTTTTCAAGAAACACGGCGGCGGATCCCATCGCATTTTGTATCGTGTTGCCGGTGTGTTCTTACAATACAAGCACGTGACCAGGGGTCTTGCCACTATTATTTTTTTGTGACCGCCATCGCCTGAATCATTATAAACAGCTTTAGGGTCTTACAACAAGTGGGTCGATCAAACAAACAAACATCCCCCACCCCAACCAACACACAAATAGGCCTACACAATTCTCGACTTACCCTTGTGTCGTATAATTTAACACCATTCGCCATGCATGATTGCAAATGGAAAAGTGCGTAAATGTCCGAGTAAACGTTACCTCAGAAACATGTCTCAATATTAACAAAAATTCCCAGTTTTGAATAGTGAAAATGGGCATCTACAGTGTGAGTAAAAAAGTGAACTCAACTTTGTGATTCTATTTCAATAAGCCTGTGCAAATAAATGTACCAAATTATTTATTCTGGAAGAGAGGCTTAATCATTAGCTTTCAAAAGAATTTTAGTTGGTTAAAATTGGTTGAGAAAAATATGTTTGATGTCCATTTAGATAACGGTGTACATTTTAAAAACCGAAAAAGATTTTTGATATTTCTCTAACAAGCTCTTTTGAATTTCACTATTGAATATGACGCCCACTCTAATCCGATCATCACAAAAGCCTGATTTTATCTTTGCTCTGCTGAATTCACGAAATAATGATTATTGTTGTGTCATATTTGTGCATTTAATTTATGAAAATAATATCTGAGCAAGTTTGTTTTGTCTTATTAATTAGCTATTGTTTCTCACGCATGTAGCCACTTATTAGGGGGCTGTGCACCTTCAGGTACAGCCTCCGTAAAACTGTCGTAACTTCTTCATTATTCATTTAATCTATATGAAAGTATACATTTTTTTGCAGGAAAGGGTTCAATGAATCCAACCATGATCATGAAATTGACCATTTTGGAAGAAATTATAAAAAACACGTTTTTTGCCCCATTTTAGGTTTGGAAAAGATAATTCAAAATATATTTTGTCAAATTTTGTCATACTAGTTTTATTATATTCCTCATACATTTCCCTAGGAATCGGGGTGTTTTTTTTAATGAAAATATTTATTATTTTTTGAATTAGAGACCAAAAAGTGCCAACAAATGTTGACAAAATATATTTTGAGTTATCTTTTCCAAACCTAAAATGGGTCAAAAAACGTGTTTTTTATCATTTTCTCTAAAATGGTCAATTTCATGATCATAGTTGGATTCATTGAACCCTGCCCTGCAAAAAAATGTATACTTTTATCTAGATTAAATGAATAATGAAGAAGTTACGGCAGTTTTACGGAGGCTATACGAAGGTGCACAGCCCCCTTAATCATAAAATCGCGTAATTGAGTACAATACTCAATATTTTGTTCGGTTTCAAAATGCATTAACTTTACCAAAATAGTCATAACTGGATAATGATACCATGAAATGTTGTGATTCCTTTTGCTGATAACAGTAAATAAATACAGCTATTGATTCAAGCATTGGTTGCCTTCATATTTTTGTAAGAACTATTTTAAATATTTATTTTACTTAGAGTACACTTTTTTGACTCACCCTGTATTAGAATGTTTAACTCGAGTCTCGTTGGATTCTCTGGTCATCCCTTGGCGTACACGACGATTGTAACGCGGTAAAGTCGGGTGGTATTTTCCGGCGCAAATCTTTGCGAAAACAATCACGTTCTCTTAACGGTGCGCCCGGGGGCATCTTGGTACGGTCCAGTCCGTGTTATGTGGTCTGGATCCGGTGGGTCCATCAAAAAGTCCACAGTGAGCGGTGTAGTACGTAGCGGTGGTCCTGTGATGGTCGGCTTCATGCCCGAGCTCCGGGGACGGTGGGGTAGCCGAGTCGTGCCAACCGTGGCCTACCGGGGCCTAGGATAACTTCCCTGTAATATAATAACTCGATGGTCTACCGAGGCAAATCAGGGTGAATGTTCACACAACGGTGCTGTTATTGTCAGACGGCTTAAAAAATGTCCGTGCTTTGTTTGCCAAGACAATTTTTGAGTGATATTTTGTGACGTAATCTTACAAAAGATGCTTTCTAAAGTTTTACAAATGTCGCTAGACCCTAATTGATATTGCTACATCAAACGGTATTAGGCCATATTGACAGACAAGTGCAATAACAAATGTCACCTGCTTGTCCATTGTATTCATGTTTATCAACGTAGGCTAGGCCTATTATCTTTGCGGTTACAAAATGCACTGCGTCGCTTGGAAGACGTTGCTACATAATGATTGACAGGTGGTCAGATAAATAACAAAGTCAACTGCACATTGTATTCATAATGATCAACATACCTTTGCGGTAAACAATGTAACCACACACTATCCCGACTGTGTGCAAAAGACAAAACAATAATGACATTGATTTACATGACATAATTGACAAACATCTGTTTGGTATAGATGTTTCCCTTTCATGCCATCTGTTATCCTGCTCCATTTAAAATAACCGCGCCATTCCATTGAATTGATTGACAGGTCGAACACCTATCAATACACAGAATACATCGCACATGCGCACTAATTAAATAGTTAGTCATGTTACATTCTTCAATCTGCCGATGCTCCAGCTGGTGTCGGAATCGAGTTTGGCCAGGCCCAAAATTGTAGAATCCCGGGCAGGCGGCTGCTGGCGAATGTCGGGAGGTAAAGGGGAACCCAATGTTGGTGATTCATATTGGTTCAGTTAATATAGGTATACATGATAACATTTCGAAAGAAAACAAAATGTTGCAGCCAGCTATTTGTGATTTGAGAAAAAAATTGGTGAAAGAAAGAAATCGTTCATGTTTGAGGATGCCATGTCTGTTGAAGTGTAAGCCTAGTCTCAAAACTTTCATCGCGGCTATTAGTTTTACCATTATTTGCATATACACAACAGTTTTCAGAAACCTTTCCCAACTTTCAACTCCTATCTCAAGGATTACTGAACCAATACTAGGCATTTCTATACTTATTTCAATGCATTTCTTATTTTAAATATGGTAATGGAATTCAATAATTTTGACATTTTTGAAACATTTTGAAACTGTCGTCTGTAAGACGCCTGCCGCGTGCAAAGTGTTAAAAGACCTTTTTGCATATCAGTTAATTGAGAATTAGGTTTGTTTTATTTTACAACATTATTATTTTTTTAATGTCATTGTCTTCTTTGATTAAACACGTCCTTGAGGGGCCTCACCCCCTATCTTCCAAACTGCAATTAACCAATGGCTCAAATCATCACGTTTATAACTCCGATAGGTCCTTTCTGATGTGACGCCAAAACTTCATTATCCCCTTTAATAACACTTTCCACTCGCCTATTATCAGTTTTACCATATTCAAAACATTTGTTTTCAAAAACCTTTCCCAACTTTAAAAGTCTACCAAGAATTACTGAACCAATATTATAGTCATGTTTGTACTTATTTTAGTACATTTCTCATGGTGTTTCCAAATATGGTGTTGTAATTCAATAAATTTGTGAGATTTTGGAACTGTCAAACTGGCAGTCGCCTGTCGTAAAGCGTTAAGAATATTAATATGGGCCAAAATACGAATATTTGTCACGGTTTATGGTACAAACATTTCATTACTATGCAGTGCAACCATGCATTTTTTTAATTTGCAAATTGAGAATATATAGTGTAGATTTTGATGTGCGTAATTAATGGGGATCATAAGCGTGCAGGACGCTATAAAGAAATCTGAATGACCGCAGAGTAATGGTCTAACAGATGGTGAAATAATTAGCATCAATTACACTTGGGGATGAGTAAGATGATGACTGTTATCATTGGATACTCATCAGTTTGTAAGACACTCTAGCAGGCTCACCGATAAAATAACGTGTCAGATATAATAATGCTGTGGTCATAGACCACGGACATTATATATAGTCGAGGTTGTCCTAAGCGATAAGTTACCTGTTACGTTACCTAGGGGCACGGAGAGATAGACGATAGGGGCCTAAATGAAATGTGAAAAAGAGTAGTTTCAATAGATAAGGTATAATAAAACCTTGAAACGTAATACTGTGACCCCCTTCTTGGCATTTCCCGGAGGTCGTGATCGTCTTCTTCCAAACCTCATCATGTACATCAAATTACAAAAAGATAAATCAGTTTAAAGGAGGGTATGTCTCAAATTACGACCCATCACTGATCATTTGAAATGACCCCTTCTTTTGATCTGACAACCAGGGAGGTGTACAGTAATAACATCTCTCTGATATAGCTTACCATAATCATGATAGTAACATTTAATTTAACTTTGTTTTGTTGGTGTGTTTCTACAACAAAAATAGGTGACAAAGCCGTGAAAGCCTTCTACGACGAATGCCAGCGATACAACTACAACACAACACAGCATATAGGAGGCACAGGTACGTATCGAATGGCATGTTTGCCAATATTCAAAGTTAAATTTTGAGATACGAAGCTACGTAATCACCCGAATACGGCGCAAAAAGGTTAATGCCTAAAAAAACCATTGAGTTGATTTTCCAACTCCAACGAATTTGGGATGAGCTAATTAATTTTAGCTTCAACATGTGCAGAATTTTTCGGAACCATAATAATCAAAAACCCGTATTTACATTGAAACCCATTGTGAATTCAAAATTCATGTCCTATATCGTGTCCACTGTCGTCTGGATCTAGAATATGGCTCCGTGGCGGCCACGGGGGGGGGGGGGGGGGGGGGGGTACTTGGATTTATTTTGGACGGGGTGTGCAGCTCCAGCCTCAAAACCCATACCCACTTCCAAGGGTAATTTTGCCGGAAAGGGTACCCATGTCTAAGGATTTTTCTTCAAATGTAGACCCATGTCTAAGGGTTTCTAACCCGAGATTTTAAACACAACATTTCATTTAAAAGAATCAAAAATGTTTTCGTTCGCGTCTCGGAATTTCAAAAAGGATTTCTAAGTCGCCAGTATGATTGCCTCTGGTCTATCGTACAGTCTGTTGATATTCCCATTCACGAATGCTGTTACGAACGGCGACTGGCGAAATAAAGCCACGGGAGAGACTAACAGCGAAGTTTAGTCTCTTATGAACTTTATATACGCTAATGCCACAGGCGGTCGCTGATGATTTCATTTGGGTATTTTTATTTTCGGGAGATGCCCTCGGGTATGATTCGGAACGATGTTGAATTAGAGGGGCTACGGTACATGAAAATAGACGGGAGTTAATCTCATGGTTAAATGGGTTGAATTCCACGATTCCGGGGTTGAATTTATCGAATTGAATTCAGGTTGATATTGAAAATCGCCCGGAAAAAACGTCGTCAACGATGTGCTCAAATCTGACCCATTGCTAAGGGCTAGTGTCAATAACAGGACCCATGTCTAAGAATTTTTCAGTAAAAAGCCTACCCATGGCTAAGGATGTCTCATGAAAACACGACCCACTGGAGCGGCACGTCCCCGTATGCCTTACATACGTGAGTACCCCCCCCCCCCCCCCGGGTGGCGGAGTCCTCAACGTCCGGGTTCTTTGGTGCGCACAATGTGTTGGAGTTGTTACGATAGCAAAGAGGGACCGGGTTCGAGACCGTTTTTAAGGCCTTTTGTTATAATTAACGCCATACAGTTTGTACGAGTAAGGTCTTTGTTAAAATAATTCACGCCATACAGTTTGTACGAGTTTATATATTTATTCATGTTTTGATTATGATTATGATTTCTTTTCTCGCCAGGCCATTTTACGCAAGTGGTATGGAAGGAAAGCAAGAAGCTTGGCATCGGTGTAGCGGTCAAAAACAACGCCGTCTACTCAGTGTTCAACTATGACCCGGCAGGAAATATGGGCGGCAAATACAAAGAGAATGTGCCTCCGCCAAAGAAGTAGACCGTCTCGGCGCATTAATATGTTCATGGACGTTTTCACCGAATCATGCAATAGATTACGGATTTTTAAAACAACTCAACAGCACATAATAATAATATTATCACTTCCATGCTGCTAGTATTAGTTTTACAATTACACAAAACAAGATTTTTCAGAAACCTTCCCAAATTCTGTTTCAATTCAGTCTGTTTCAGTGGCGTAGCCAGGGGGGGGGGGGGGGGGGGGGTATCGCCGCCCCGCCCCCCCCCCCCCCCCCCCCAATATTGACGTCGTGTCGGTTGAGATTGGCACTGTCGGTTCATTTGACCAAAGGAATCATGGAATTATGATGGTCGTCAAAAGTACACATATGATGTCTTCCCAAAATGCAATAGTCTTTTGGTACAAACTTGTTTAGAGCCAAAATGTAGCTCAATCGTGCAAAAAATAGGTGTAAAGTAGAAAATGTTCGCGCGCTATGCGCGCATAACTTGACTCACAATATTTTGTCGGTTCATTTTCATTTCTCGCCCCCAATATCAATTACATAGCTACGCCACTGGTCTGTTTCAAGAATTAGTGAACCAATACTAGGCATGTTTTTGTACTATATCATAATGTATTTCTCATGGTGATTCCAAATATAGTGATGAAATTCAATAATTGTGACATTTTTAACACATTTTGTGAAATTTTGACAGATGACTGCCGCGTGGAATGTGTTAAGTCAGTTGTCCTTCCAGGAACTGAACCATGGACAAGACCAACTTAGCCAACAATTTGTCAATGCTTTCTTTTGATTTTTCGCATATTATATTGATATTTACAAATGTATATAGCCTAAGGCTTTCAAAAGTTTTTTCTCATTTTATTAAGTTAATGTTATTTTCTTTCAAAATGTATTGTGTATCAGTTAAGTTATACTATTCTTTAAAAATATATATTTAATGTTGTGACTAGTGAGACAGGAAAAAAGGACGAAGACCAGATATATAAGCCAATTGCGTCCCATACAAATACTATAGTGTAAACTACGCAAATAGGACCATTATACAATTGAACAATAAAGGTTATCTATAATAGCCGTGATATGCGCAACGGACTACGAAGGGGAATCGCACCCGACCTATTCCACATTCAATTGAATTGGTGCATGACGTCACGTCAAATTCATTACGTGAACAAGATTACCAGTTGGCCTATATGTCTTAAAACAGGTGCGCCTTTTTTCTGAAAATCTTAACACTTTCCACGCGGCTATTAGTTTTATCACATACAAAACAGATACTGATCAAATACTAGGCATGCTTGTACTTATTGTAATACATTTCTTATGTTGATTCAAAATATGGTATTATGAAATTCAATAATTGTGAAATTTTGCGCATTTTGTGAATTTTGGAATGTCGTCTGCAGAAACGCCTGCCGCGTGGAAAGTGTTGTAAACACAGATCATTGCTAATCCCGACAAGATGGCAGCTAATCCAAAACACGGATAATCTCTAACTTTAATCAGTCCTATATCTGTTTCTATCTGTCATGTCTATATCATCCGCACACAATTTCATCCGTCGCCATTTTTAAAGACGGCGGACACTTTTGTAGATCAAACCTGTCCATAATGTATACATTTATGTCATTTTACATCAAGAATTTATGAACCATATCAGGTGATATCGAATGAAATCGATTACATTTTCTTGTTACGGTGAACATACATGTATAATGTGTTATGCAATAGGCCTACCCCATTTTAGTTAAACCGAGCCAAATTCATTTTAAATTGCAAGAGCTGTAGAAAATGTAGTAGGCAGCGTTAGCAGGTGATGGTATGTCAAAGGTCAATAAGGGGTCAAATAGAGATCAATATCAAACCATCTCGTGTATTCAAAAATAAAGTTTAAATTTCAAACAATTTTCTAAAAGTTTAATGGTGACCTTTCTCTATGACCTTTGGTTGTAGGTTCAAAGGTCAATAAGTCAAATGTCAAACAAACTCGACTAAGGTCCGTGATCTATGATCATAATTAACTTAATAGTCGCATGCCACTTTTATAATTATCTGTCTTTCTATCTCGTACGGTGTAGTTAATTTTATGTAAAACCAAATAACGATGGAAATTATAAGCAAGTAAATTATTTGTGTTATTAATTTATAATAATAAATGTCGGCCCTGGTCCACAATGTTTTCTTTGTTTTCTCTATATATAGGCTAATTAACCCTCGTCCTCTGAAGGGGTCAGCCGCCCCCCCCCCCCCGTATATTTGCCCCCCGACCATCGCTAAAAACGTGCTCAAATAACTTGCCTAAAGATCCAGGGAAACACATGCGCTCATTTTAGCAAAAAAGGTATGGCCCTAACCCCACCTTAACGACGAGAGGAGGGGGAGGGGTGTCGGGGGTTCGGCCAGTTGTCAACCAAGGGGAGGAGGAGGTGAGGCATTTGTTAGGGTATGTTTCTCAGATCGTATTTATACCACTAAAAAAGAAGTTTTGCGAAATGTATTAGAAACCATGTATAATAACGGAAAATCTAGGGTTGGGTGGACGTGTTACAAAATATATTCCATCAGAGGACGAACGAATGTTGGAATATTCTGAAGATCTATATCTCACAAAATGGCGGTGTCAATATCTAAAAACAATTGTGCGTCCATTCAGGATATATTTCGAGAGGAGCACGCTTGTACACCTATATCAAACAATAACCTGTCCATCCGCCTATCCCTATGCGATCGCCTTGACTTGACTGGGATCAATGATCAGTAATCCGGTATTCAGTTTTGAATAGGATGCGTGTGGTTTCTGCGTGGGTAATCACCGTCAATCGCGGACCTTAGTTTGCATACACACCATCCAACCGAGGACATACCTGCAACCGAGGACAGACCTCGGTTTTCTGATATGTCCAAAATGATGCAAACAGTGTAAAAACGCTATCCAAATGAGGTCCTCGGATAGTGCACTGTCTGGTTGGCGGTGTGATACACATTTGTTTTTGAATCGCCATTTTGTCCTCGGTTTGCCGGTGTGTGTCCATTTTGGGGTGTCCTCGTTTGGATAGTACCACGTCATGGTCCTTGTTTTACCTATGCAACGTTTTTAAAGGGTGAAATATACTCCTGTCTTATATTTCACCCATTATCATTTTCCAAAGGATGGCGTTGCCATGTTTTCAACGACTCCTGGCAATCATGCATGCTCTATTATTGTAGCGAATGTTTTTTCTTATTTAATAACTTGTATAATAGTGCGAAATAAAAAACCTCGTAAACTCGTGAAACTCGTACATTTGTAAATTCGTAAAGCTGACAAGGTTAGTGACTGACCAAGTAACAATTGCGCACGCACGTTCGTACCCAAACCTCTACATAATTATGTAGGGTGGCCTTATTAACCCTAACTCTACTACACCACACGGCAACTGGGCGGAAAAATGTTTCATAACCCGGCGTGCAGATTTTTGGTCTACAAAACGGACCCAGGGTTGATAGAACGAGGCGAATATACTCGCCGAGTGTCGACTGACAGCCGTGGTGTAGTGGCTAGAATCTGGGCCCTGGTGCTGGAGGTCCGTGGTTCAAATCCCGGGAGGGGGTGACCTTTCTGTTTAATTTTGGGAGTCGGAAAGAAATCTGTTGCCGAGTAGTGTAGAGTTAGGGTTAATAACAGGTTACCCAGCTTTGGCAACAATGTCGCATCAAGTACCGCAGCATGTAAACATTTATGATTTTTCTTTTAAAGAACAAATTCGAGTAGTATTCGTGTACTTTGAACAGGGCTTTTGACTCCTAAATGTACGACTGTTCTAATACCAAAAACTCATTTACAGAAAAATTGAAATAATGACAACTTCATCAACACATTTAGCTACCATGCATTTCCGATAAGGCCACGAAAAAACGAAACCCTGATCTACGATTTGTTGAAAATTCACCAACAATTCCAGAAATGTTTGGGGGGTGGACTCGACCGACCGACCCTACCTGAGGGGTGCATTTACCCGTAGAACAGGGTGGATTTTATTCGTCGCCTTATAGGTAACAGGAAATTGACGGGTTAACCTAAATCTTTAAAATCAAAGAATGCCTCTGCGTCACTCGTCTGCATAAAACTGATGGCGTTATAGAAATCTATGGCTATGCAACCCCATCACTGCCCCATCAGATAAATACTAAAGCGCCCTCTCTAATCATCGTCGATGCGTGCTGGATGAGCAGGTTACATGAAACGGAAGTGCTCTACGAAAAGTTGATGTGGCTAATCGATACGCAATCGGATGTAAAGGCTATTAGAGAGTTTCGAAGATTTTCCTGGCATTGGGCTATTCCAGTTGAAATACACCCGCATAAAAGACATGAGCTTAATCTTCCAGGGAGTGTATATTTCAAATGCAAATGAAGTCACTCCACACTCGTAAGGTAGCCCATTTGAAATTCACACTCCCTTTGGAAAAGAATACATAACGTCTTCCGGGGGGGGGGGGGGGGGGGGGTATGGATTTCAAACGGACTGTCCTTGACTGTCCCATTCAATCCATGGTTCATTCTTCTATGTCGCCCGGTATTGGAGGACATTTCTCCTGTGTTCTGGAAAAACCTAGTAAGTTTGTTGAACGCAAACTTGAGAAAACAAAAGGAAAACTGTTCCCATATTTTTTTCCAGACTAGGTTTTTCCATACTAGGTTCTTCCAGATGAAATACTGCCGACAGGGAAGAGTATCACACACTTTAATTTGATAAACTGAAGGAGGAAAACCTAATTAGTCCAAATATGGGTCTAACTAAATTTTTCTCAAAAATTTGACTTAAAGGTTTTTCCAGATTATAGGAGGGATATGTACAATTGGTTGATGTTGGCCGATGTCCAACGAAAGCCGTGTATAAGGGTGGCGTGTCTTTAGGAAAAGTCATTGAAAGACTCTTCATTAATGACGTTAGAAGTTTTTAAAATTGAAACTTCATTAATGACATTTATAGAAGTTTTTAAAATTGATAACATAATAAATAATGATATCAAAAGTACTACAGCAATTTTCAAAATGACGCGGCCGTCGAATGATTTAAAAGTTTGGATGACTCTCCAGCTATACAATTTAAGTTAATCTAATTTCTGACTATAAAATAGCCTAAATAGGGCCTATGAGTTTCCTGAAAATTATTTAAATTAAAACATAATAAACAAAGAGAAGCATTTAATACTCTAATATCAAAAGTTTTATTTTAATTTTACTTCAATTTAAGTAGGGGCCTATTCCAAAACCACAAATCCGCTTCTTTCAAGCAACTACTCCATTTGGAGAAAAAATATTGCCTTTCTGAATTCCGACAGACTTTTTCGCCACTCTATCAGGGAATACTGATGGGCGGTCATACGCATAATACAGAAGAGAGGGCGGTATACACTTTCTGTGAGGTAAATGGCAAAGCAGATCAGACGACACTGGCAACGATTTGCCTAAATCTGCCAATTCGTATCGGTTTAACACGTAACGCGGATACCCATTTTCCAACTCTGGTTTGGCCAAACAAACCTTTTTTTAGGCCTAAGCTTAAGCGTGAACAGGCCACTCTTTCCTAATTGTATTATTCTTTCTCGAGAGCTAACTTCACTCTACACTCTAAAGGATTGGTCACTCAGTCAGTTGGCTCTTTGTAAGAGTGAAATTTCACTCTTTTAGAGTGGTTTTTCACTCTTTCCCATTTAGAGTGAAGGAAAACACAGCCTGCGAACAAGAGTGTGGGCACAGGTTCATTGACCATGTGACCCTTGACTATTTTTTATATTTAGAGAGTTTCGAAATACTGAACAAAGTGTATGCTAAAAATAATGAATAAGGAACTATCGAAAGCATTGTTAAAAGTCAAGTCAAATGGAAAAGGTTTTTAAAGCCACCGTGTAATGTAAAGGACTAACAAAGTCGGCATCCAATCAAGGAGGGAAATAAGCGGGCTCTTGGGCTCTATCCTTATACCAGCTGCCATGATATAGCTCCCGGTTCTTGTAAAACATGACCGGGAGGCGATTTTTTTCCCCCTTCCTAATCAACATTTGTAAAATCAGTTGACTTTATTAAAAAAAAATTAAAAAATCATTTAATTCAGTGAAAGTTGCTTTATTCCGTATTTACCTTTACCTTTACCTAGGCCGTTTCAGCCTCTGTAGGCTGAAGCCCTCTTTCAGCATCTTCCATCTGTGTCTATCTTGTGCTTCTCTTGTCCATGTCGTTCCTCTGTATTCAATTAGCTCGTCTCTCCATCTTTGTTTCTGCCTGCCTCTTTCCTTTTGCCTGTACGGGTTGCCACTCGGTTGTTCTTATTGTCACCGATTATCGTTTAGTCTCGCGATAATTATGTCCTGCCCATCTCCATTTCATTTCCTTGATTTTGTTAATGATGTCTTTTACTTTGGTTTTATTACGAATGGTAGTGTTCTTTTGTTTGTCTCGTATTGTTATGTTTAACATCCTCCTTTCCATGGCTCGCTGCGCTAATTTCTGTTCAGTTTCTTTGGTTGTTGACCAAGTTTCGGCACCGTATGTCATGGTAGGTAGCACACATTGATTGAAAACCCTTGTCCTTAATGTTATTGGTATGGTTTTATCGCAGAGAATGGTTTTGTTTCTGCCGAAGCAGCTCCAGCCTGCCTTGATTTTTATCAAGAATTCCTCTCTCGTATTGTTCTCCATTTTTATTTCCTTGCCAAGATATTTGTAACTTTCTACCTTTTCTATCGGTTCCTTGTCAATTTCGATGGACTCCTTCGTTTGGAAATTTGTCATGAATTTTGTTTTTCCTTTGTGCATTTTCAGACCAACTTTTCTGCTTTCCGTATTCAGACAGTTTAGTTGGGCCTCCAATTCCTTCACTGAGTTAGGTATATAGCAAAGACACATCATCTGCAAACCTAAGGTCTGTTAGCCGCTCTCCATCGATGAGTATCCCTCTTTCTTTCATGTCTACCTTCTTGAACACCTCTTCCATTGCAGCAGTGAAAATCTTTGGAGAGATTGTGTCGCCTTGTCGCACACCTCTGCTGATTTTGATAGGTTTTGAGATGTCCTCGTCGATATGGATCCTCGCTGTAGCGTCAGTGTATATATCCTCTAGGATTTGAACATATTCTTCATTTATTCCTATTTTCCTTAATGCTAGGAAGAGGTCACTATGCTCAACTGAGTCGAACGCCTTTTCATAGTCGATGAATCCGACGCAGAGCTTTATTTGGTACTCATTGACCTTTTCAATTAGCTGGCTTAAAGCCTGAAGATGGTCAGTGGTTGAGAAGCCTTGCCTGAATCCTGCTTGTTCCCTTGGTTGGTTTTCATCAAGCACTCTCTTCATTCTGGTTTGAAGGATTCTTGTAAATATTTTGTATGGGTGGGAGAGCAGACTTATTGGCCTGTAGTTTTTGATGTCCTCTTTGTCTCCCTTCTTGTGTAGAAGTATGACCTTTGCTTCCTTCCATTCCTTTGGGATTTTCCTTTCAGTAAGTATCTGATTGTATAGACTTGCCAGCTGTTCAATTTCTTCAACAGTGATGGTAGGTATGTCCATTTGGTCGGGTGACAAGAAGTTTTCTTTAACTTGATATGACCTGGAGCTGTACAGTTCCTGGTAGAACTCTGCGCAGACGTTGAGCACTTCTCCCCTATTTGTTGTTGATGTTCCATCTTTCTTTTTCATCTGTCTTATTCTGGTTTTCTTGCTATTTAGTTTTAGTATCTGTTTTGGTCCTTTCTAAGATGGATTCAATTTGTTCTCTTTCCTTTCTTCTTCTCCTCTGCCTTCTCTTCTTCCTTACCAATTTTACTGTGTCCTGGTAGTCTTTGTTTTGATGAGTTGTCTTGTTGGCGGTTGTCTTGAGTTTCTTCCTTTTGGTATCAAGCTCAACAATTTCCTTGTCTTCTTTTGATTTCTGTTTGGCTTGTTTTTCTTTTGGTGCTATTTTCTCAGCAACCTCCTTTACTTATACTGTGTCGGAGATGAGTGAATACTTGGTATCCACATCAGAGTCTTCAAAGCTTAATGCTGCAAATCTGTTTTTCAGCTCTATTTGTAATTCTTGTTTTCTTTCTGCCAGTTTCACCGCATTCAGCTTGCACTTTCTCTTATTGTTGATGAATTTTAGCCTTGCCAGTTTCTTATTTAGTACTATCTTGGCTCTAACCATTCTATGGTCACTCCCAATATCTACTTTCGTGATCACCTCACAGTTCCTTATAGTATACCACGTTGGCTACTCAATATAAAGTCGATTTGGTTTCTGGTTTTTCCATTTGGACTTTCCCATGTCCAGTACCTGCTTTCTTTCTTTTTGAACATGTTGAAGAAAGTATTGGCAACAACTAGTTTCTGTTGTGAAGCAAATTCTAGTAGCATTTCGCCCCTTTTATTTCTTACTCCAATTCCATGTTTCCCTACGAGGGATTCCTCTCCTGCTTGACGTTTTCCTATTTTGGCATTAAAGTCGCCCATCACTATTCAGTATTTTGCTTTGCTTTCTGAAAATGCCTTACTCACGTCTTCATATACCTCTTCTACAGCTTCATCATCATAGTCTCCTGTAGGTGCGTATATTTGTACTATGCAGAGAAATTGTCCCCCTGTAAGTCTTACTTTCAGTGCGATTACCCTGTTAGAATAGGACTTTATCTCTTCAATGTAGTTTTTGAACTTCTGATGTACTAAAAATCCAATACCTTTGGCTTTTTTGTTATCTTCTGTTTTCCCATGATTGTAAAGCCAGATCCCTCCTATAGTTCTATAGTACTCTTTCCTTCTCTCTTGGTTTCTGCAAGACCTATTATGTCCCACTTGAAGTCATTTTAGTTCGTCCAAGAGCGATTCTAGAGATTCATCAGTTCTTATAGTCCTTGTATTGTATGTGCAGATGTTTATATAATTATGTTTGTCCACCCTTTGCCTCCTTATCAGTCTTGCAGTTTCCTATCGGCTTTGACTGCAGAACGTCATTCAAAGGATTTTTGTTTCCTATGGAGGTCGGACTGGACAATTTGCAACCACTTTTTCCTAGTCGGTTGCGCCCGTTTTGGCCTCGGGCAATACAGCCTTTTCTTTCTTGTACTTTCATGATGCTTTAAGGGTTTTTAAAACGGAATAAATAAATTTTACAAATGTTGATTAGGAAGAAAAAAAATCGCGACCAGGAGCTACTTTTTATATGAAACTTGCTCCCGGTTGACAGTGTCAATGTCTCATAATTGTACCAGGGTATTTTGTATCAAAACCCTAAAAACTAAAAAAATGGCTCTAGGTTCCCATGAAATGTTCATGAACCGGGGGAGCTACTTTCCCCCCCAAAGTAGGGCTATAGCTCCCGTTGGCATTAGCTTTATGCCTGATGGCCTGGTCATTAAATTCTATTTTACCCAGTATTTTACCAACAGAATATAATCAGAAATAAAAACATGAAAATGAACAAGTCAATCACGGCTGCTGCGGCAGTGGTATTTCAAAACTCACCGCTGATCAAAGTTAGAAGAGCACGAGTAAATATTGTAAAACTCCATCAGTAATTTGAGTAATCATTGTTTAATTTTGAAATTTCCAATAAGCTCGCGGGAAGAGGAAAAATGACCAATTTTATATTTATTTATTTTTATATCGAAAATGTAAAACATTAGGCCTATTCCTATTCAGAATCAATGTTTTTAAACTACAGTCCAGAGTATATCATGAAGTGTTAATTTAGTACAATGGTTTCAGTTTTGGTTGTATTGAGAGAAAGAAACAAACAATAATGTAAAAGTGAAAATGAATTTGTCTGTTTTTATGGCGCTTGATTGAAAGTTTTACGTGGTTTGAGTATAATCACGAGACTTGTGATGGGACAGGGCGAGAGTTG
Organism: Ophiura sarsii; assembly: GCA_035610835.1. Taxonomy (NCBI): domain Eukaryota; kingdom Metazoa; phylum Echinodermata; class Ophiuroidea; order Amphilepidida; family Ophiuridae; genus Ophiura; species Ophiura sarsii. The sequence goes on from CM069449.1 coordinate 13,535,040, forward strand.
ATACGATTTTATACACTTCACTTCCTGTTATGTGTCCTTCCTTCCTTCCTGCGTGCGTGTGTACAACAGCGAGCACAATTTACTAAATCAGACGACATTTTTGAAAACAAATATTAGTCAAATTAATCGGAAAATTTGTGAAATTCTTGTTGAATTTTGATCGAAAATGAGCTCGATGGCGACCACGTGTTCGGAGAGCATCAAGGTAAGATGATGTTTTAATTAAATAAAAGGTATTTCGAAGAGAGTAAATGATTTTTTGTTATCATTTGAAATTATTGTGTAATCTATAGAAACGATTACTATCACTAGCAGGTTTTGAAATCAGTCGGGTCAAAGTTATTTGTCTGTAGGCCTATAGGCCTAGTAGTAGTAGGTCAACATAGGCCTAAGCCTAGAATTACCAAATTAAAATAGTTGTAAAAATAATAGCATAATTTTCGTCTTGTAGCATCGATTTTTGTTTAAACTCATAATATTGTAGAAAACCAACATTGGCAATACTACGCAACTATCATGTGTTATAATAAAACATGGCGATTAATTTCTCGTGATCTACTGATCGTTTACGCCAGGCATTTAACTCCGGGGAGAAGGGGTGGGGGTGGTTGGACATAACGCGTTATTAGCATGTTTCGGGATCTAGAGCACTTTTTCAAGAAAAGGAGTATTTGTTTTAACAATCCTGTATTATTTCTACTACGCGTTCGTTTAGGAGTCAAATTGGGAAGAAACACATAAACTTCATTTTATCGCGTATGTTGGCTTTTGAGGCAATACTGGTGACGCGTTTAGCATGTTTAGGGGGGCTGTTTGGAAACTCGTTGGTTATACAGCATAATGTTTGATTAGGTGACGTCCATTATTGTGTGACTTAGTCTATGGGAGATAGTGTTGGTCAATACCTCAGCCCAGATACCCGGCATGTCCAAAGGAACAATGGCGTAGTCAGCTCGGGCATTCAGATGGGGAGCAAGAGTCAAGACCCAAATTTAAAGAAAATTGTCCCGGTTGGAATGTGAAAAGGGTGCAAAATGGACTGATCATAGCTGCAGGGTTTGTATTCTTGTCAGCCCGATTTTTCCTTTCCGTTTTTTTAAAAATTATTTGCCCCCCCCCCCCCCCTGGTTACGCAACTGCCATGCAGGGAATGAAGATGCTCGCTTTCGAATGTTTCGACGTCACTCATGTTTAATCGTTAAGTGAATATTTATTTATATTTATATATTCGTCTTCGAAGTATCCTGCTCATTATAACTATATACTTTGTTATATTTGTTCGTAAACAAGTTTGTTGTTTATAAAAAAGCTTGTTGTGAAAAAGCCAAGATAGATCCGAAACTAGATCCGTTCGTCGTTCCGTTTGGCACAACAAAAACAGATGACGGCCGTCATGTCACATGGCGGTCGTCATCTGTTTTTGTTGTGCCTGAAAGTTTTAGTGTGTGGCAACACCCCTTACAATGCTGATTTCGTACGATTTGAAAATACACGTATTGACTGACGGTATCTCCTCGAGAAAAAAAATCATGCGGACACTGGATTTGATTTTAAAAGGGTTTGGGGTTGATTTTTTTTAACTTTTTTTTTTTACTATCATGACATGTGGTAGTTTTTAAAAATAATTATATAGGCCTAAGGCCACTTAAAATTAAATATTACGTTCTCGTAGCACTGATCTTCGAAAAGTGAAGAGGGAGGGCTGGTTTTTTTTAATTTTTAATTTTACTCAATGTACACACAATTATGGATGTTTTCATGCAGAATGTACATGGCCAGCATCTTTCACCAGGAAACGGAGAGGCTCTTTTTATGTTTAAATTTATGAGGGTTAGCCCCTAGAGTTCTATCAAGACACTTGATAGGCCTAAATACATTATTAGGTCTATCAACCAATAACATTTTAGTATTAGAAACACAATAACTTTTGCAAATTGAAATTTAAAAAAATTGACCTTATCCCAGAAAGTGAGGACGGAGGACTACGAGAATCAAATCATTTTTTTAAGTAGCCTAGAATAATTATATGTAGGCCTAATAGGCCTACTACACTCGGAGAGAGATGGATTAAATCCAGAGATAATAAAAAGCCACTGGGTAAACAGGAAAAATCATAGGCCAAACCTGATCAGCAGCATCAGCCTCAAAAACAGACGATGCCGAAATTTACGATCAATCGTGTCCGCTGTTGTCTGCTCAAAAATATAATGATGCATAGCGCCACCTATAGTGAAAACACGAATTCCACTAAGCCGTCAACTTCTACTGTTTACCACAGTACTATAATAGATAATCAACCACTCGTTATAGGTGGCGTAGTCGAAGTTTTTCTTATTGTCAGACGACGGTGGCCAAGTGAAACCTAAATTTTGAATTCGTATTAGAATAACATGTAATCGCGAATGTTAATCTTATAATTTTGAAAAATTCATCATAATTAGAAGAATTTTTTTCCAATCTAAAACCGTTGGCGCTGGCTGGCTAAATGCTATTTTTAAATTATTTTCATCGTTAACCGGGCGATGACTCTTAAAAATATTTCAAAATGGTGCACTCCCGTTACCATATTGGGTCGTTAGAGACGCGTGGCCAGCGTCGTCTGCTAATTTTAATTGTTTTTGTTGAAAAACTTAACATATAACAATAAATCGATAAACTCAAGCAGGAAATATACTTGCATTTCTTGAAGAAAACTGGGATTGGATTCTGCGTGGATTATATTAATTTGCGATACATTTAAAACAATAGCTTTGTATTATGAGCTGCTTAAAATGACCACAACTGTAACCATGGATATAACTGGTGGCGGCAAATGATGAAGGACATAGTTGGTTATGGATCAAAATGATTTAAAACTAAAATCAGCCCAAATTGCAACTCTGGAGTTGGAAAAACATCTACAGTGTCTGTAAATATTGTTTTTAGATTTATCCGTCAACATATTCTGGCTGGAGATTTGACTTGAAGTGCGCCCTCGGTTTTATTTTATTCTGTTGTCAATTCAAATATAGCAGGCAATGTTTTGATACTTCTTTTTTAAACGATAGAAAATTTCAAAATGGGCGGGAGGATGGGCATCAGCATGATCAGTGACATAACCAGAGGAAGGGGGAGGGGGAGGTGGCGATCGCCCCCGCCCCGTTATTCGAGTCGTGTCGGTCGAAATTGGCACTGTCGGTTAAGATTGGCATTGTCGGTTTACGAAGGCTCGTTTTTTTCTCGCCGGGTTTATTCGTTGTTAAAGAGACTAAAACTTTATAAAAGAGTATAAATTGATTTGTAATGTGTTGTGAATGAGTAAGAGGTAAATATATGCGTATATTTTGTTCTCGAAAAATTAGAAAAATCAATGCACTTGCGCAAATGTTGATATGCTCACAATAGCACTCCCCCCCCCCCTAATGGGTCGTGCGATTATTCACACATCAACATCAGCGCGAGTGAATTGATTTGTCCAATTTCTCTCGAAACAACACTAGGCCTACGCATTTATATATAAATAATACCTAATGGAATGGCTGTGTTATGTGCTGTTCTTATATAGGCTAGTGGGTGTGGTTTGAGATGTCAGCAGGTAATTTGATTTGTTTTTGGCTGATTTTCAGCCGACACGCCCATACATTATGAAACAATGGTGCATAGTTTGGGGCGGGGTTTAATTCATTCGAAAAATAATACCTTCAGCGCGTATGATCAACGCTGTTGGAAAACAGCTCGCTGGATTCGCCGATTTTATAAAGGGGGAAATTTGTTGTTGTTTGTTTAAAATAAATCTAACAAACTGCGTTATTTTATGATAAAGATCAAAATAACCAATAAACTAAATAAGAATGACGGCGGCCATACACGACGACACAAATATGGTACAGCCTATACATTATAAGACCATCGTCTATAGCAAAACAGCTAAGAACTATGTTTTATTCTCTAAATTTTGGCCTCTCAATCTTCGAGTTTCAGTATTACCCTATTTATTAGACAGGTCACAAGGTGTCACATTTTATGTGTAAATCTGCAATCCTCTTTACGTGAATTAACACAGAAATGGTAACCTTAAACAAGGACAACTTTGTCCGACACATAGAGCACGGGAATATTTGTCAACATTAATTAACTCAAAAAATTATGGATAAAAAACAAAAACTCAAATCTGTGTCAAAACTAACCGATAGATCGTGTGGGCAAATTATCCATTATTAATAAATTCCGTTTCATATTTATTGCTAACATCCTTATCCAATCAACTTGTTAAATGTTGAATTACAAAATCAGAGATCTATGTAAACCGTTGAATAAATACATTGTATATAATACATGTTATATGTAATACATTTTGTTTGGAGGATATGAAATAATACGCAAATGTTTATTATAATATCTTGAGAATAGGACAAATGTGTGAAATTTGTATAATTGATTGAGACGATTAATATGATTAATAACGAACTTTAAAAAAAGAAATGAAATTAAAAAAATATATAATAGACCCATTAATCAAAAGATTGAAAAGTCAATCTTAAAGATTTTGCTAAGGGACAGATCTTAAAAGAAATATTCAATCTAATAGGCTATAGTGAAATTTTAATATATCGAACTGAAATATCACTCTATTAGATTGAACATTTTTGAGTTTTGTAAGATCCTTCCCTCAGCACAATCTTTAAGATTGACTTTTCAATCTTTTGATTTAAGAAAGTATAGGCCTACATAAAAAGAAAGTAAAAATAAATAAAATGAAGAATATTATCGATTTCAATTGATCCGTATGAAACATATTTCAGTGTGACTATTATTGTTTTTGTTCTTCCGACTCGTTTATAGCAATCTTTGGTTTGTTAAAAATCGGCAATATATTTACAGCTTTGTATCATTTTGAGTGGAGAAATAGAAAGCGAAAAAGCCCGACCGACCCACCCAACCTAAACAGGATTTGTTTCGTCGCCTTAACACCGCTTGTTCGACTTGATTCGTTGACGCAGTGTATTTCATGGTTACTGGTTCAAGCCTGGGCCCATACCAGGCCCGTAAGAAGGGGGGGGGCGATGGTGGCGATCGCCCCTCCCCCTTTGAAAATCTTCCCCGGAAAATTTGTACACAGATGAAAAAATTTCGCGCGCTACGCGCGCATTTGTCTTCCCAAAATGCAATATTCTTTGCTACAAGCTTGTTTAGAGCCAAAATGTACCTCGATCGTGCAAGAAATAGGTGCAAATTCGAAAATTTTCGCGCGCTACGCGCGCATATTTTACTCACAATTTTGTTTGTTTTGAAAACGCCCCCCTTTGAAAAAAGTGTCTTACGGGCCTGCATACATCTGTTCCGAACAACCCGATTTCCGAATTATATGATATGCCCTAATAGGGCTTTGTTTATGATCATCGTGATTAGTGGTTCCTAACAAAGTTATAGTCTCGATCCTCATGTCTTCCCTATTTTACACACGGCCCCTGCGAGCACTACGAAAACCCTATTGTATATTTCACGGACATAAATTATGCTAATGAGCTCATTAAATGACGTCACTCACATCATCGGGTTTTGCCGATGATTGAAATACGTTGATTGAAATTCTAGGTCGAGTAAAATGATGTTCTTATTTGTTGTCTGTGAGCTTTTCTGATTTTTTTCCCGTATTGGAGTATTTTTTTATTGAAAATAGACAGTTCAAATTAAACGTTGGTTCCAAGTTCAAGTAACAGCACATGTATTAAAGGCGACAGCAAAGGCAATATGCAAGCAACATTTGAGAAAAAACGATGCCCGACTTTGCAAGAAAGTGTACGGGGAAGTGTACGAGTGAACATGACAAACCAAAACATCCTAGTAATAATCATCTCCGTGGCGCAATTGGTTAGCGCGTTCGGCTGTTAACCGAAAGGTTGGTGGTTCGAGTCCAGCCGGGGGCGTTGTTACTTTTTGCATTTAATGCAGATCGACAAATCACAGTAAAAATATAATATTGACAAAATCACAGACCACTTACACAAAAATCGCATCTGCGCATGCTCCTGTCGCGATCGAAATCTACCACGCAAGCAATGAGAGAGTTTTCATAGTGGCGAGGGTGCTCAAATGTGAAGACTGGAAAAAATACAGTTCCAAAAGTGTGCGCTGATAAACTCGTGAATAAACATGAGCTTATTCATATTCACGCATCAGTGCGCCGGTAGTTTCACGCGACACCGCATGACGCGATATGTATAGCACGTTTGCCTCCCGCGTGACGCAGCGTGAATCGGATGCTATTTTATGTTGTTGCTGTGTACAAATGAACATGCTCGGTATTGGTATGAATATTCATATATGCTATCTCGTGGAATTCAACGAGTAGCCGCACACTTTTTGTACGTACAATTCCCAGTCCCTCTTTTTGGTCCGCCATTTTTAAAGATGGCGGCAATATAGAGGGACGCGGGGACACAGTCTTACAAAGTTAGTATGAGCCAGTTGACCTGGCAGCGGTTATAATTCTTACGTGCGCTTCGAAAACGAATACCTGGGTCGAGATCAGGGGGGGGGGGGGCGATATTTACTTTTAAAATTACAACATTGTCATAAATTGAATACAAACGTTAATAGGGCATAAATATCGATGGATTTTTTCTTGTTCTTACTTTCTCTCCTTGTATATTAAAAAAAGGCAATTTACATAGTCTATGTCATTATCATTGACACCCGCAACAGTGTTACTATGGTATAGGGAGCACATCAAAACTCGACCGCGCGGCAACCGCCGGTTCCGTGCGGTTCCGCCAGGTTGGACCGCATGTCATTGTTTAGAACAATAGAAACCGGCAGCAACCGCACGGAATCACACCGAACCGGCGGTTGCCGGGCGGTCGAGTTTTGATGTGCTCCCTAACCCTCTTTATATATCAGTTTTGTTATCAATTTTGTTTCATCTTATTTTTCATTCCGATGTCGTCTGCTAAAACAGTATAAAATGCCGCTGACATGGTTGACCTCATGAGTCTTGTTTGTGCTAGGAATTAGCCCAGATTGACAGTCGATAATACAGTCGGCCTGGTGTTCACTATCACATAAATTGTCTTAATCTCCCCGCTTAATCCCACCATTACCAAATCTATTTAAAGCTAAGGCAAATGTTGGGGCTCTCTATATATACGTAGTAAGCCTAAATATCTCCACCTCCGTAATAATATCGCCAAAAAAAAATCAAGATTGTTTAATGTGATAAGGTCTGAAGGAAATTAATCTCTCCGTTATGGCAACTTCAATCCAAACGAAGTGAAATGATTTCAGACAGCTCGGGGATGTTTGGTACAAGATTGTCATAATTATACGTTATAGCTGCCGTGTGTCGGTAGTATATATTCAGCCATTTGCTTAAAAGCTTTTGTAACATACGGCAGCTATTATTAATAGAGGTTTAAGTAAAATATTTAGAAATTGGTCCCGAGCAGAATTAGGAAAAAAAAGTAAGACATCATTTAATGTCCAATTAGACGGTTGGGAAATTTAGTTAAAGCATATAATTGCGTTGGTGTAATGCAGGCGATTTCTATAACTGTAGTGGTCTTAAAGCGACCTAAGGGTAAATGGCTTTGGTTGAGGATACTCCACAACGCTCAACGCTTTCACGCTCTCACACATACGTATTAGTGTTCGTTGTATAATACGCTGGTTCCCCAGAGAAACACACATTACGCCATAGAAACACACATGTCGGAGCATAGACGGTAAAAATATGACACGCATGGTGGTAAACGCTACCGCTTAGCGGTCGAGAGCGTTTATGGAGTATGCTCAGCAGTGGGGTATGCAGAATTTCTTTGATGGAGGAGAGGGGGAGGGGGGGGGGGGGGCTTCTTCTCCATGTAACCCCGTATGAAATGCACACTCCCCGTGGTAATGATTAAGGTAATGTCTTCCATAGGGGGTGTATGAATTTGGAATAGAATAGCCGAACATGTAAACAAACGATAAGAAACTAATGCAGACAACAAAACATGGTTTTGGGGACATGACCATGTTATTTGCGCTCAATTACCCGTAGACAGCACCGCATCCCGCCTTCGCAAGCTGTCGAACACGAGTTTTCCAATTCTCCTGTGTATCAAATGTTATTGAGGAATTATTAATGACCTACATGAGAGAGAAAGTAGTAAACACTCCATTTTTCTAAAACATTGCACAAGAGTCATGTATTCGATAGTTATCAACATGATAATTATCAAAGGTATACCACTTTAATGTTTTTATAAATAAAATCCCTACGTCAGTGGCGGAGATGCAGCGCTATGCTATAGGCATCGTAAACGGGTGCGGAAGGTTTGGGCTCTCGCTCCTAAAGCCTACGTATAAATGTTTTCTTACTACATAACATAACATAACATAACAATTATTGGTCAGAAAGATAGATACATCCTTTATTGCGCCAATCAGAGACAGTGTTAGAATAATTGTAATCCCTGATAAAGATTGGAGTGAAATGTTTTACAAGCTGCATTTTAATTGGCTATTCATATGAGTATATCTTGCAATACACCAATCAGAATCATTGTAAGATAGGCCGGTAGTGCCCAGGGGGTTAACAGTCCAGCAGGTGATGTTGTTTGTGTTTTCAAGTGTGAATTAACTACCTGCCAGCTCACTTCAGATGTTATCATGGTTATCGAGCTTCATCATTGTTGGGGTCATTTATCAGCACTACTTGCATTTGCAATAGCTTCACCACTGACGTCATTCTGATATTGATCAGATGAATCGATTGTGTCTCTATCCATTCTCGGCAAGATCTGAAGATAATGCTGGTAGATGCGCATTGCAACATCTACATTACAATACATTAATATGGGTCTGAATTACTATGTGTGGAATATATGTTTTTAGATTCTACAAATAAAATGTTTTATCAATGTCTCTGGTTTTGCAGGCATTTATTCGCAATATCTCGATCTAATAATATATTCGCCTTAGAACGTGTTTCTACTGGGGCACTGCAAAGTTAACGGTAAGATTTACCGGTAAGTTTTTAATCCCCTCTGTTTCTTCTCGCGAAAATGTACCGCTAAGTTTATCGATCCTAGTCGATGGGCTATGACATTTTGACCTTTTGTTATACCAAACAATACCGCCCCACCTGAAAAAGATTACCTCACAATGCGTATAATCCAGCGTGACACGGTTCACAGAACATCATAACGGTAAGATTAATCGGCTGGCTGTTTCTCTACTGGGAAACTTGCCGTTTCTTACCGGTACCAAACCTGGTTTGTGAAGGTTTTTGCGGCCGGTTACAAAAAAAACCCGACTCTTTTAACGGTATCTGGCTGTTTCTACTGGGAAACTTACCGGTAATTAACGGTATGTTCCCCAGTAGAAACACGCTCATAAAGTCAATGGTCAATGGGATGTACTAGCTGCGGTCATAAAGGTGCGTGATCCCGTTACCAGGGAATTACATAATCAATTCGATAGTGAATTTTTGTTACGCATTCCATACGAGAGAGATTGTTACGGAGTGCAATTTGGATGCATTGGGGATAACAACATGGAAAGTGGTGTTGATTGACCTACACGTTTTCCAATGAGTCAATAATCAGAATCGTTCTATTTTTTTATAAGCATGTCATATATTATTGGTCACAGGTCACTAATAGGTATATCAAATAAGGTGGGATCGTTTAAAAAAATCCTTAAAATCGTGATACGTGTCTCTATTTTAAATAGAAGTTGTCAAAAAAACATAACATTTTTGGTATCATATTAAAGACAATTTATCCAGCTACCGAATAAAAAAAAAATTAAAGCCACATGTTTAGCAACAGTGAAGTTATCAATCTAAACGTCGAGTGAGTCAAGGGTGGCAAGCGGTGGATGAGGAGCCGGTGGATGAGGAGCCCATAGGTTTGTACACAAAATAGCGGAAAACTAGAACTTTTGAAATTGATGCCATTTTAAAAGTATACATAGGAAAGTTTTCAAACTTCTCATATGTGTTAATAACATGTGCCTGCTACTATGAATACTAATATTGAATTGTTATCTAGACATTCTCTACTAGAATATGATGTTCAATTCAGGGAGTGTTTTAATGTAAAAAATACACAGTTTTATTCATTTTATTGATTAAACAATGGCCAAATCGCAGTCTCTCTATTTCATTTGTGTGACTCTTCAGTCCTTTTCTACCCTGGGTAGTAAAACATTTAACTAAAAAAGCCAGAAGTGTTTCTTCACAGAATTGTTCATAGATTCATGAAAAATTTGCTATTTAGACCTATTTTGGACCACCCTGTATTCAAAATAAAAGGAACTTTAACGATATTCATGTAGTTCATTTTGATAATCATTTTCTTTTAAATTAAATGGTCCATGCTAACTAAATTTCATAGAATATTATATACAAACATTCATTTTATGCATTATTTCATCATAATTTTAGACACCCTATACTTTTCCTGTGTACATTTTGGGCAAATGATTCTTAGCAAATTTGGTAGCACCTTCTGCGGTTGTTCTGATTTTGGTGACTATTTTCAGCTAAACCCTAATTGTACAAACTATCAAAATATTTTGTGAGGAGCAAAAACTATCAAATTGTTTATGTTCCACCCTGTAAAAATTGTACACACCCTGTATAATTTGATTCTTTTTTGCAAAAATAAAAAACCTTGAATCTTAAGCTTTCCAACAATATATAGTTTGTGGGTCATTAAGTATATAAAACTTAAGTTTTGTCCCGTTTAATCAGAATTGGTGCATTTCTCAACATTATTATTATTCTGACCTATTACAATAAAGTTGTCCGTTATCCGCTGATTATCAATTGACAATAATAGCGCGGGTATTTAAAATGCGATAAAAGCATTGCCTGGTATTGATTTTTGGAGTCAACATTAGAAACTTCAGGGTTATGTTCCCTTTTCATAAACTGCTATTGGGGATTATAAGAATTCACGTTTATTTTCCGGTTCATCACGTTCATTAATTGGATTCTGTAATATTATATAACAGGACTTTTATAGAAAGTCAATAAACTGTGGACAAGTTGAAAAACTGGGCATAATTCTCCAACTGGGCATAATTCTGTTATACCCTACACACCAACATCGGTAGTATGCGTCGTTCTTAAAAATCACGCACTATGAATACCCCTGTGAAGGGTATAACATAATTACTCCCGTTTTTTCTCATCTTGTGCTCTGACACTTAGCCTTTTTGAACATTCTGTAAGTGTCTATTTCAATCTTTACCTATGTTTGGATGACGTCTGCCCTTTCTTTTCAGTGTATTTAGTGTAGTAAGGTGCAGTTGTGATTTAGATGCTCCTCATTACGACTAGAGGTGTTTGAGGCTGGGTATTAGCTTGGTTGCTCGTCTTTGAACTTTTTCAAGTGATTGCCCTTCTCCGGTAGGTGTGGTCTCTATTAGGCTTGTATTGCATATAGTCTATTGGGTTCCTAACCAGGGACGTGTAGAGCTTCGACACTACTTCTTTGTGTATAAGAAGCTTCGCTTGATCATACTCAACGCTCTTACCCTTCTTAGCTACTGCTACACTCTTAGAAAAAAGGGTGCTTCAGGGGTTATTGGCTGTCCCGTATATGGAACCCTTTATAGAACCTTTAAAGGTTCCAAAAGGAAAGGTTCGAAAAGAACGAAAATGCGTCTTTAAAGGTTCTCTACAGCCGTTTGGGGGGTTCTTTAAAATAAAAGAACCTTTAAACCCTGAGGGTTCCCCATACGGGACAGCCAAGAACCCCTAAAACACCCTTTTTTCTAAGAGTGTACGCACAGGAGCTGTGAGGACACTTTAAGCGACTTTCTAAGGACTCGAGGTTCTCCGGTGAGAGTTGCGGTAACCCTAATTGCGTAACTCCACATTTATCAGCATCGTAACTCATCAGCCAATCTTTAGGCCAGTTTTATTGTGATCGAGATCGATGTCCTGTTACATGTTCTCGTTATCTTTGTCTGTATTCACTGGGTGGGCTAGTTTGGTGTCATGTCATCAGCAAACTTACGAACTGTGGATTTTTTGCTGACACCACATTACAGGTCATTCGTTCATACCAGGAAGCAGAGTGAGTCCAGAATTGATCCTTGAACAACCCAGCTATCAGTTAATCTATTCAGAATCTGCTCCTTGTGTGACAGCCTTCTGTTTATGATCAGCTTAGGGACGCACCATTTGATTTTCAGGGGGGGGCATGGAAGTTGGGGTCGGGCGGAATTTTTTTTTTTCGCCACCGAAGTAGGCGGAATTTTTTTTTTTTTGCCGCCGAAGGTGGCAAGTTTTTTTTTTTTTTAGCAAAGCCGGCAAAGGTTTTTTTTGTTTAGGTTTTAATGGTTTTCTTTTGGGCCTTTTGGGTGAGTCATCTTTTTTTTTTTTACTCAGCAGTGGGTCATTTTTTTTTTTTTTCCTGGTTGGTGGGCAAAGTTTTTTTTTTTTCCTGGATAGTGGGCAAAGTTTTTTTTTTTTTAAAACTTCCATGCCCCCCCCTGAGTATCTAATGGTGCGTCCCTTACCAGGCCTGGATCCATAGAGCCATATTTACCATGCGAGTAAATCTTAACGAGGATTCTGTTATGTGGTACACTGTATCAAAGTGGTATGTGCGTTGTTCTCCAGTCAGTCGGAACGACACCTTCAGCTATAGGTATGGGACTGGTTAAAAATGTAGGAGATTAGGATGCTTAGTTCTACTGCTACTTCTTTCAGCAATGAAGGTGGGATTCCATTCGGGCAACATAGTTAGGTCAAGTTGCTCCAACTTGTCTCGCACACACAGTTAATTGTAATTGTTAAATCTTGAAGTTCCTCGTCTTCAGGTTCTTTGTAGACAGGTTCTGTGGAGGGTAATCCGTATTTCACTTCCGTAAAGACTGAGGTTAACGGGTCATTTAAAGCATCAGCTGTTTGTTGACCTGGTGGTATTGTCTCTTCTGGATCTGTTTTAGCGGTCAATAGTATCTTTGACGTTTTGTTTAGATCTGATACATATATGCAAAGAAACTTGTGTAGTCTTCTCGCTTTTAATATTACTTTGTGCTCTCTTGCTCTGTGGAACTTTGCATACTCTTCCCGAGTCTCTATTGTCGTTCTTGTCTTGTTTTTTTCTTCATGTTCTTCGTTTCTTCCGAACTGTTCGCTGAGATTTCTTTGTCAACCGGCGTGTCTTCTAACAGGTTGTTTCATTAGTACTGTTGTCTTTGGGTAGATTCCATGGTCGTTTTGGCGTTGGCTCAACTAGGTAAATCATGTCAAGGTCATCTTCCCAGTTGACTTGTTTCATTTGGTCCCTCTTATTGTCGTAATTAGCATTTTAAAGTCTATTTTGGCGCTGAATTCTCTAGTACAACTTAGGTAGTACAGTCATGTCCCACTTCATCATGTTGTGGTCACTTTTGCAATATGTGCTTGCTTGACGTGTAGGCCACTTCATCGACCATATCTAGATTTGATGTAATAACCAAATCGAGGAAGGAATTCAGTCTAGTTGACTTAGTCACGTGTTAGGATCATTAGGACCAGCAGGATTACATCAAGGAAGGCTCCGGCTCTTCCTGATCCTGCATCCAAGTTCCATAGTCTCCCAGTTGATGTCTGGAGTTGAAAACTCCTATGATCATAGCATATTTTCGCTCATATACATTCCCTAGGTATAAAGAACATGGTTGAGACTGTCTTTCTTGGTGTTATTGGGGTTTCTGTAGGTACATGACGTATGTATGCAACTCTTAGTAGCGGGTCCACCTTCGTCGTATTTCAATAAAGCAGGGTCCTCTTGGAGTTGTACTTAGATACTATCTTTTTACAGCAGCAGTATTTCACCACGAGCTTTGGTAATTAAAGATTTGAACCTCTGCATTGGATATGTCACTGGTTAGCCATGTTTCTACTCTTCCGACAATATCTGGTGTTTCCAGATCATTGTAAAAACATTCTAAAAGATCTCTGTTGCTACCTAGACTTGGTGCATATCAGTTTCCTTCGCACACCTGCTTGTGTAGAACAATGATGTGAGGTAGAAGTATTTTTGCATTTCTTGCCCGAGTCATTTGGATAAACAAATATCGTTGAATCCATTCTTGTGACTGCTGGCTCATGCTGCTTCTTGTCTTGACTTTGTCTGCTGGAAGGTTCTCTTTCTTTCGAGTTTAGTGAATTGATTCAGACCATCTAGCATATAGTTGTGTACGTCTGTGATCACACTTTCCAGTGACTTTCCTTCAACATGTTCAAAGGGTTTTGTGTAGGCAAATAACTTGAATTCTGATGCTTATCGGTGTATGGTGCACATCAGTAACCAGTCAAGTGCACAGCAAGGTCGCGAAGAAAGGTCAAACTTACGCGCGGTGTTATAGTGCAGCCACATTTATTCATTCCACGGCGGAGCTACGGAGCTCACTGCTCCTGCTACTAAAAAGTAGGAGTATATACATGTAGACCGGTGCAAGGCGGCGTACTTACGCCATCCTCCGTCCACATGGTCACTACTCGATCAGTTACGCGATCGCTACTCCACACCTAGACTAAATGCTTCAGTCGTCTAACGTCTAACACTGCACTGGTCATGCTTGTGCGGTGCTATGCTGAGTGGACAAGGACAACGCATGCGCACAAAGATAATGAGGCCGACGTTAATGGGGCTGTTAATGAGACATTCTAACTCCAACCCGCCGCTACCCTTCTTTAAGACGCTCTTATACTCTCCCTATGTGAACATGCACGGACCTCAAATATGTAGTTCACCTGTAACTATCAGTGGCGGCGGATCAAGTTGCCCGTCAATTATACGAACATATTATCACTACAGCTATTTATAGAAGACGTACTTTCTTTCACATTTGACATAGTTGAGTTATTGATGGTTTGAAGTCCCTGGAGGTGGGGGTCGCAATGTTAGTACAAACATTGTAAGACACATTGTTGTGTTCCTCTTCTAATAGGGTTCACGTGAGAGGTTAAGAGAGGTCAAATCATTCGAATATAGTCAAGAGGAACTTAATTACTCGTTGGCCTACATTGATGAGATCTTGGCACTTCCATGACTTCTGGTGAAAGGTCAACCTTGCGGTCAAATTTTAGGTAACCCGTCAATTTCATAATTCAGCCAAAATCGAATTGACAACGAGCATTCCCAAAATTATTAATCATGCATGACTGATATACAATCTTAACATTAATGCGGACGAAAATCACTCCTTGGCTCACTTACATTCTAATGGGACTGTCACTCAGGCTACTGGGGTTCGATTCCTGGAGCTGACCAGGGATTATATAATTATGGGATAGGTCACTCCTCAGACAACATTTCGCCTACTAAAACCAAATTCACGCATGACATATTAAATTGTCCGATTAGGAGCGCTATTAAGTCGGTCTAGTAAACCTATTGTTATCACTTACTACGAGAGGATTTCCTGGTAGTTTATTAAAATTCGGGGCGTGTACGACGGTACTTCTTGCTAACTGCATGGGTGAGTTTCCATTATGTTGCAAATTACATCCACGCTTAATGCGTTTAAACTACTCAATGGGTTGTTGCAATACTGCCGGTTGGTTGCACACGAGAATTATGTCATATAGAAACCACCTTTGATGGAAGGCGAATATTTAAATTTGTTGCCGGTTTTTAGGGCAGCAATTTATAGCGCTGCTAAGCGGACCTTGTAGCGTAATGCGGGTGAAGGTTTTATAGGGGGCGCACTATCATGGTCGTAGCAAACCAGACGACATGAGACATGATGGTTTTTATCGGCTCAAAACATGATTTGTGGCACAGAAATATTACATCAATGGTAAAAAAGCTGATTGTGATTTAGAGTAGAACTGATTTGCTTTGATGATGGCGGAATTTAGTTCTTTTATGACACGAAACATCCAGAATTGGATATTTGAAATTAATTTACGTAGAACAAAGTACGAATTTTAAATTGTGGATGGCTTCGTCTGGCAGTGACAGAGGAGGGGCGTGGCGTTATTTGCATTTTATGAATATTGTAATCAGATCAGTTGGGAAGGACGACGGATCGCGACGATCACATCGTGTAAGCGTGTAAGGTCATGAATAGTCATGACTGAATATTCATTCACAACGAATGATTGACAGTTTACGCTGTAACTTTCGGGTGAAGGACTGATAGAGTGCGCTATACTGAACCAAATCTACCCACCCACCAACCAACCAACCAGCCAAATAAGGCTATATTAAAAAAAATCATTTGTCTCAAAGCTCCCGCGCGCGTTGGTTAAGGGGGCTGTCAAGTGTCGTTGTATGAATTTGTCAAGCACTGTAACTTTCAAACTATTTATGTGTTGTACATAAAAGTATACACTTTTTTGAATGAAATAAGTCGGGGAATCCATTTTTCAGTATTTGGTTCAGTCATCAAAGGCAAACAAAAAATACGTGTCCTAGATAATTGAATTAAGATGCTTTCTGTAAAATTTTAGAATTTTTTACCTAAACATTATTTTGTTAGGTTGTTTGTAAAATTTAGGCAAAAAAGAGGCATTTTTGGGCAAAAATATAAAAATCACGATTTTTGATACGAAAAATGGATTCCCCGACTTATTTCATTCAAAAAAGTGTATACTTTTATGTACAACACATAAATAGTTTGAAAGTTACAGTGCTTGACAAATTCATACAACGACACTTGACAGCCCCCTTAATTGATGCGCGTTAGATATAGAAGAAGAAAATATATATATATATATATATATTTTTTCAAACAAAAATAAAACATCCCAAAGTTTCACCTATTTTTCAGATTTTCATTGATCACATCATTTTAAATACAAAAGGTCACTTTAACAAGGATTTCAATATTTTATATTAACATTTTATTTAAAAAGAAAATTATTTAAAAAAACCTGCATTCCGCATTAGGTTTTGAAAAACTGAAGAGCTTTGAGACGAAAGAATTTTTAATATAGCCTAACCTATTTAAATAAACAGACATTACATAATATCAGGGTGGAGAATTCCCCCTCAAATTGGTTTAAAAGAAAGGTACATGATGTAGGAACTCTGAAATGCTTATCAATATAGGAAAAGGGTTGAAGTAGTGGCTCTCTTATAGACATTGGGTGACGCTATATGTTCATAGGGGTGGATTCCCCTTCTCTGGCATTGGGGAGGGACGGGGAGAATTTTGAAGACACCAATGTAGCATTTAAATATTCTCCTTCCTTGTTATCATCTTCTCATTACTCTGTAACTGCTTGCTTTACGTATTGGGGAAGGGGGCGTTATTCAAAAACGAAAATACAAAAAAAATGGTACATTTTTACACAAAGGACCCTTTTCAGACTTGGGGGGGGGGCACCATTTCAGTACATCTATTCACACCATGCCAAGAAATCTTGGTATGAGGCAGCAGTAGTTCAGCGAGTGTGTTATATCAGTGACAGGTACCATGGTTACTGGTAATAGTCTGTACCCTAATATCAGAGACTATTACACTGTAAAACCACTTAATTTCGCTAGCAATTTAATTTCGCTAGGAGATCCAATTCGCTAAATTAAATTGCCACCAGTTATATTAATTATAATGGTTATATAAACTTAGTATATAAATATAGAAGATGGTACAAATTAGTGAAATTTAATTGCCACAAAAGGTTGACCAGATGCTAATTCACTAAATTATGTTTTCCTTGTAAAATTATAATTTGTGTTAGCTTGAATAAATAGAACTCGTATGAACGCCAATGCAATAAAACATGTGCGACACTGACCATGAACTGACCCTCTATAATGGATATGATGACAGGATATTTACCACTACAATTGTTGCGTTATTTTGTATCGAGTTATAATAAAAGCTGCTTGACAAGTAGATTGTACTTGAGTTACCGAGCTTGTATTTGCTGACTGGTCACTGATGCAGTGATTATTTTCACAAATATATTCTGTTTTATGCCTCTTATTTCATTGAATAGTTTGATCAATCGTTTGATTACTTTTCGCCCAAAAATAAAAAGGTTAATATCCTAAACATCATATTAACTATAACTCCAACTATACATTCAACTATATGTGTTTCCTTGCTCACCAGAATATAACTCTCAAATCTGCTGAAGAGTGGTTATGATTGGCTCAAACATATGGGCGGCCATTTGGGTCAAAAAGGTCTCAAATACAAATAAAGGTCTCAAACGTTCATAAAGGGGTGGTCAAATACAGATAATGGTGTCAAATGTTAATAAAGGGGTCAAACAGATAAAGGTGTCGAATGTTGATAAAGGTGTTAAATACAAATAATGATCTCAAATGTTGATTAAGTGGTCATACAGATAAAGGTCTCAAATGATGATAAAGGGCTCAAATACACGTTAAGATGTCAAATGTTGATCAAGGGGTCAACTATAAATTAAGGTCTCACATGTCAAAAAATGCTGTCATATACACATAAAGGCTCAAATATTGATAAAGGTCTCAAAATCAGATAAAGACGTGAAAAGCGCATTAAGATCTCAAATACAGAGAAAGGTGTCAAAACACGAAAAAGGTTAAAACACAATAAGGTGTCAAAACACGTCAAAAGCACTAAAATGTAACTTACAAACACCATAAGGCGTGAAAAGACGACATTGAGACCTTTTTGACCCTTTTGGCGGGCCATAATACTTTTATGACCGCTTCTGCGCCGACAGGATCAAAAAGGTCTCAAAACTCGCTAAGATGTCAAAACTCCGTAAAGAGCAAAACCGCCCATACAAACAGACTTCGACCCAGAGCAGGCTCAGGAATGATCCCACAATAAATTGCAAGCCAACAAAACACGCCAAAACACAAGTTCTTCCACATATTTTTGAACGCATGATACTGGGTGTCAATCTATAACACAGCACATATCCATTTTGTGGGTCTCCAATTGCCTTACTTTTCCGGAAAAGGGGTTGGGACTGAAAAAATAGAAGGTTGTAACAAAGAAATCACTACATAACACTTGCCGCTATCTATGCGGAGCAAATTTTACCAGATTTAGGCTAACGAATCCAATATACTCGTGACACTGTGTTCACACGTCGTATAATATCGAACAGTTCGAGTTCTACGTCCAATGTAAATTCTACAGCAGAGTGCAAAAGTCAGGTCAGTACGGGAAAATAAAATGGGTCACTATCAATCATTTACAAAACGCTGTATAAAGATAACCGAGGCAATCGTTGCACTTGCCATTTTTGAACCCCAGATTACCCTTACAACGCATCCTGCAATCGAAAATATCTTTACTAGGATTAAGTAACAATAATGTTCTTAGCTGTTAACCTAACACCTTCATATAGTCCTATCTTCTGCTCCTGCAATTAAGTAGACTAAATCCTTCCTATCTTCCATCGATTTGGTGGGCCATTTTTAAAGATGGCGGTCATATAGAGTATACGTGCGGACCGGTCTATCCTTCAAGCAGACGACACTTGTTGTCGTAAGTGATTTGTATCCGCGTTTGTATTTATTCACTTTCACTTAAACCCCGCGCGTGGTTGAAATTACGCTTATCCTTCCGCAACGGAAAAATAGTGCATCCCCTGGGACCGCTTAAAATGGCGAAGTGGTCGCGTGACCCGAGCGCGTACAAATTAGACCGTTCCACAGAGGAAGGAAAACAATCTACTTTGTGTGGGTGGCATTCAGACATTGGTGAAACCTTTTACGTTATTTATGGGGAGAAAATTGCATAGACATTTATTTTTTTGCTTTTCTCTGAAATATACTTGTGAATGTCATGACAAGATTATGAACAGAATAGTATACCTAATACAAAGGGTAGTCTAAGGGGTCGTCCAAAATTATCGCCATTTTCACTTACGTACAGAGCGTACGTAACTTTTTACCCCCCCTCCCCCCCTCGAGTTACGTACGCAATAAATGGCGAAATTTTATTTTATTTTGTACTTTAAAAAAAAAATCCCGCCTCTCAAGATCGCCATTTAAGTTACGTACGGTTGGGGTATATTTCGACCCCCTCCCCCCCTCTTACGTACGCTTTGTACGTAACTGAAAATGGCGAAAATTATGGACGACCCCTAAATTGCTACGCTAATACTAATAGTTTAGTCCTGAAGAAATCATGGCTATAAATCAGAAAGCTCGACAGTAAACTCATTGAACTCATCATTTTTCAATTCATTCATATGGCTATGAAAACGCATCTTATAAAATTGTCCAACCGTTACGACTATGAAAAAATAACACTAGAACATATTAATATTGAGTCAGGCAGGCCCTATGTCGCAAAGGGGAACCCGGGGGTTCGTATAAAATAATATAGAAATACTGTCCTACTTAACGGGATTACGAAAATATATCGTTTATTATAAATGTTGCGCTTGGTCGATGAGATATAGGGTTACTTCAGGTCAAAGGTCAAATGAGGTCAAATTCTAAACACATCTGAATAAGACAAATGTTATTTCAAATTTTGCCATCAATGAGGACATTCTAAGATATATATAAATTGAAGTATAATTGTGACTTTTATTTTTGAGAGAAATGCATATGGTCCCGATTTTACTACACTATATTTAACAATACTAACTGTTAGGAAGGGCGTGGAGTTGGGGCGGGTATGGTCGGGGTGGGGTGGGGTGGTGGTTGGAGTGGTAGTCGCTTTGAACCAAGGTTAGGAAGAACATACAGTTTAAAATGTCAAATGGGTTTCCAAAAATATGTCTTCGAGCGTACATGCATAAACTACCCGGCACTAGAGATAAAAAATAACTAGTTGTTTGGTAGCATTTATGGAAAAAAGGATCAATGGTGTTCTTTATTGTTGCCATTTAAACTGTGTTATTTTCGAGACTTTTCCCCTGTGAATATTGGGATTTCTATATAAAAATTCGTGAATAATTATGTTGATTGTTATTCCCTGTTTAGTATTCCCTCTATAATGTCCGCTATTAAATCCACAATAAGGGATCTCTTTATTTATTTTCCAAAGACTGCAAGCGCTGTAAATGTCACATTTTACAATTTTTGACTATTTTTTTCGCACGTCCCATATTGTATCCAACATACATGTTTTGATAATTTTATCCGCTGTGACTTCTGAGTATCGTACTGCGGTTCTCTGTAAGAGTCCATTGTTGCCATGGAAACTCTATACTCAGGGTAAAGTTCCTGGTCGAATGTCGTCATTGTATCCAAAGTTTTGGTAACAAACACACAATCAAACATGTGGTCAACAGCACGGGAAAATATAGGGCACATACATGACATAGACTCTTTCACAGACCTACCTTAATTAGGGTCAATAAAGTGGTAACATGTGCAGTACCAAGTGCAGTACTGCAGTCTGTAACATTTTGTTTAAATTATGGTTAAGGGTTGTTTAGCGCATGGGCAGACTACACTTGGTGCGTGTGTAGTAGGAGACATAGTCCGCCTGAGCCATAGTCCGCCTGAGCCATAGTCCGCCCTGTACAGTTAAGGTTTGTATAGGGTACTCATCTCTTCACGCAACTCTAGTTTCACGCTTCATTCCGTGTATGTCTATGGGCGGACGATGGCTCCAGGGGGACTAAGACTCCTACTACACCTACCTGTATGGGGAACTCATGTACGTAACTCTTCAACATACTTAAGTTCATTCATACAACAACAAATGAGTGAAGTAAATTGCTAACCTAGCTCAAGTTCTAAAGCTGCCATAATATAACCTAATCAATGAATTTCAATTAACCGATGCAATCACAGAAACTGATCTCTATAATATCATGCGCTTATTTTAATAATTAATTTATGTACAAATACTGAGAGAAAGTAAAACCTTAGCATATAATGTTCATTACATATTTACTACGTGTTCCAGTATGGGTTTTAACGAAATTCACACATAAGGCAGCACATGCACTTGTAAGCTCTTTCGGAAAGATTAGTATTAATACCACATAATTGAATAGAACCAATTGCGTGAATAAGTGTAAAAATATGAGTAAGTTAACTCTGTTGAGCATTGACCTATTCTATAGTAGCGTACATATTGGGCTAATCCTACTGTCTTTTAATGTATTCTGTTAATGTTCCTGCTTATTAATTGAGCTGTGTTACCAAGGAAACCAATTGATAAATTGTGCTACCCAGATGATTTGGCAACTCTGATTGTGTCTATCGTTGCGGCATTAATATGGTCATCGTACAGTTATTTGCGTGGACAGGAACTTTTACATTTTCATATCGAACTATTTTTGTCTGAAATCGATCAACAATAATGATCACTACATTGGTATGAGGTAAGTAAAATTGGTTGCACTTTGGAGTAAATCGTGATGGATACATGTAGGAACCTTTAGAGTAACTATGTATAGGTCATCCAAGGTCATGTTTATGTTTCGACATCGAAAACACGCCAATTATATTTTGCCGCAGTTCGGAAGTATGTACGTATAATATTCAAGTATTGTAGTCATTTCCATTGATTCTGTGCACGATGAGAGCGAGCGACAGTTCTTTTTTGCAAGTCACACACCATAGCTCGTCTCATCCATCAACACACTTCACTTTGCATAGTTTATGCATACATAATTAGGAAATTGCCTGGGAACTGAAATTGAAAAAATAAATAAAATAAAAAGAAAGCTGTTACCATTTTTTTTGTATCATGCCCTTTAATGTTTAACCTAACATATCTCGTAAGCGTATGTCCGATTGAAATAAAGTTTTCAGTTCAAGAATCTTTAGACCAAGAGCTAAAAACGTATTTGATTTGAAAGGAAATCTCAATTTTTGACTCGGCAAATAGAGCTACCTTAGCTTTAAATATTGGTAGTAAGATCTTGTGCGGTGTTGCTTCCTCAGTCGCTTGAGAGGCATGCCAGTAACATCCTCTAATCTATCCGAGTCACATCAAGCTTTCAATAGGCTGTGGCACAAATGTTAAAGTTGCCATTGCAAAGGTAGTATCGATGCGACCTGACACAGAGTAAAATGTTTGACGCAGTATATCAATGTTACTACAGTGTGATCTAAAAGCGCATGAATACTTTCGTACACCTACTTAATGGATTACATATTTAATACCAACCAGTTTTACCAGTGTAATGCATATCCTACTTCTAATTCAACGCTGTCTATATATGTTTTACACAACATGACCCCAGTTTTGACAGCTCACAACCTAAATCGTGCACAGGCTAATTATAAACCTGCCATTCAGCAGTATCATACGTGCTACACATAATTAGGTGTTTCCAATACACGAAAGAAAATTAACTAATAATTGAGTTGAAAAGTATGCGTTTTAATCATATTTTTACTATTTCATAGCAGGTTTTTGTACACTTCTCGAAGTGTATGATAGATAATTGATTTGCCATCAGTGCATTCGTTCTTGATAATAATTACTCTCGTCCTTGCGTTCGTGCACCAACCCTCTCTCTCAAGGACGAGAGCGATTACCAAGCAACATTGCACAGTGGCTCATCATAATTATATCTTTATCACATATTTCGACCAAAGGTCTCCACGCATGGTGCGCAGTTAAAGGTCATGTCGATGACGAGTTGACTAAAGGCAGCATGAAAGTTTGCGCTGCATTCAGCGCTCTGGTTTCTAGTTTTGAATACGATTTATTCCGTTCACAAAATAAACTATCAGGGTAAAAAGCGTCGGCAATAACCATGTGTCCTTTGATCTATATGCTGCTCAAAGGAACATTCAAAAATGTATGTGTGATGAAAATGATGCATGCCGGGCTCAGAAATCCTCTTCGGATGCTACACACACATCGCAGGCCTCATGAGTACCCTTACGTTAGTATATAAATGCATATTTACAGCGCTGATAGCCTATTTCCGTTTTAAGCCTAACACGAGAATAGTCTGTGCCGTTCAAAAAAGCAAACAAGTTCAAAAATAACGTTATTGCTCCCATGGGACGCATGAACCCTAGTTCCATATTGTTTCAAGACTGTTTTTAAAGTCCAGCGATACATTTGCAGTTTTGTACTTAGCACGCACCGCATAACTGCGGTGAATATTTATATTATAGTCTATTGGTTTATGAACAGTTGTGAATAATTAAGTGTTCCTGAGCATATGTTTTGTGATCGATGAGCTCGGGTACCGACCGGCTCCGCTAATCCCATAACTCTTAATGCATGGACGAATGAAGGTTGTTTAGGAGACTGATCAAAGTCTGGAACCGACGGACACTTTCTGATCACCAAACACGAGAGGGTATCTGCCGAGACCGAACTTAGCTCATGATTCGTATTGATCGCCGGCTTAAACCTAGAAACTCAACCCTGACGCAAGGATACCAGAATTGGCCAAAACTGATGTTCCGGCATTATATTGCATGCCCGCAAAGATATCTCAGCCTGAAAATGAGCCATATTGGTCTGATGGTATCGGAACTTTAAACGCACACTTTCGCGGTCAAAGACAGGTTTAACCCTTTGGTCCAATCTTACTAGCCAGAACTTTTGGAAATATCTCAAGGTTGAGATTTCCCCATCTTAACTCTATTTCATCTGTCACAAAATGAACAGGTGAACTTGCCAAAGTAGACCTATGCCTTTAAGTTCCTGCGCGACACTGATGTGAAAAGGTATTTTTAAATGTTAGATCTGATAATAAATCCTCTAAGGGACCGTTCATTATTTCTACCGGAGGGGGGGCCGGTAGCTGGAAGAAAGCAACAACCAAAAAACACATGACCCCCCTTCCCAAGATACTAAAAAGTTATGACCCCCCCCCCCCCCCCCCTCTGGAATGTAGAAAAAAGTTATGACCCCCCCCCCTTTTTTTTTTGCACACACATCCCGGCTTACAAATACAATAAGCATACACAATTGAAGGGGTGGCTGCAATAAATTAGCACTTTAACTTAGCACTTTATTGCACCCACCCCTTCAATTATGAATACTAGCGGCGTACCCTCGCTACGCTCGGGTCCCCGCTAGATGGTTCACATTAACTACCTCTGAAACCACATAAACCCCCTACAACACCCCCTAAACCAGGTTGATTTATAACCATATCCCTTCTAAAGGCATTATAAACCCCCTATAACCCCCCAATCAGAATCAGAATCAGGTCGATTTATAACCATGTCCCTCCTAAACCATTTACCGTGGCTACTTTATTAACCATGTATACCTCTCAAACAGCATCAAGTTAACCCTCGGTACTTTTAAAACCACATAAACCCCATACAACCCCCCCCCCCCCCCCCCCCCCCCCCCCCACTGCAACTACACCAACCAGGTGGATTTAATTAATCATAACCCTCCTAACCATTTCCCGCGGCTACTTCATCCGCTAGATGGTTATGCCATATTACCTACCTCTGAAACCACATAAAACCCCTACAACACCCCCAAACCAGGTTGATTTATAACCATATCCCTCCTAACGGCATTATAAACCCGCAACCCCCCACCCCCAATCAGGTTGATTTATAACCATATCCCTCCTAAACCATTTACCGTAGCTACTTTATTAACCCCTATATAAAACCTCTCAAACCGCATCAAGTTAACCCTCGGTACATTTAAAACCACATAAACCCCTTACAATCGCCCCCACCTCCACTGCAACTACACCAACCAACCAACCATTTCCCACGGCTACTTCATCCCTATCCTAAAACATTTCCCGTGGTTTTCCCCCCTCCCATGCACACACCCAAACCAGTTTGATTTATAATCCCTTAGATTGTTGTTAGCTAGTAAAGAAATCAGGTTGCTTCATTAACCCCCGCAAAACGCTAATTGTACCATTATAACCCTAGGCCTATCCTAAACCATTTCCCGTGGTTTTACACCGCCCCCTCCCCCCCCCCCCCCCCCCCCCGCCCTCTCCCCCAACATGACAGGCTGTACACAGGCTTGTAACCATTTCCCGTGTGGCTTCTGCGCCATGTGTAGGGGTGCGTGTGCCGCGGCAGTGAGACCTTGCGCAAACATGCACGCGACGCGTTACCACGGTAAGATTACGCTGTAGTAGTAGTACGCGCAACGCACAATGTTGTTCAATTCTAGTGGCATTTATGAGCCAAATCTGAGAGGTTTTTTGCTGTTTTTGGCGCCAATTGTTAACCAATTTCAGTGGAATAAACTCTAACACCCTTCCCGTCATTTTCTCTATCTTTCATGCAAATTAGGCGCCACTTCGATTAAAAGCAACGGAGAAATAAGGATAACAAACACACAAACAAACAAACACACACACAAACACACACCGTTTCCAGATTTATAGTAAGATTTGAGAATACTATTCTTAAAAATATACACCAATTTTTTTTTTTATATATATACAACAATTATATTATTATATACACTTGTGATTTTTGTGGAGTAAAGTGTATAATTTCAGACAGTGTATGTGTGGGCATGTTGTCAGCATGGGCACAGTGTATGTAACTTTGGCTCTGTGCATGCAAACATTTGCCTGTGTGCATGTAAAATTGTGATATTCAGCCATTTTTACAATTTTAAGGGGTAAAAGCTTGTCCCCCCCAAAAAAATGGTTAAAAAAGTGATTTTTTGTGATTTTCTCAAAAACAACATTTTTGGTAAAAATGATGCCAACAATGGATTCTCTGACCCAAATCCCATCCAAAAATGTATACTTCTATATGCATTTGATTAATAGTTCAACAGTTACAGCACTCACAAAATTCCAAAAAAACTTCCTTAAGTCCCCTCCTCTCCTTAAACGTGCTTTAAAACACCGAAAATATATTTTGAGGGCACATAAAAAGAGCCAAATTTCACATGATTGAGGTCTATTTTGGCTTTAAACATGCTTTAAAACACCGAAAATCTATTTTGTGGGCACATGCCCGCATATCACAAGAGAAATAGGCAGATTTCCCATGAATGAGGTCTATTCTGGCTTTAAACATGCTTTAAAACACCGAAAATCTATTTTGTGGGTACATGCGCGCATAGCGCGAGAAAAATAGCAATATTTCCCTTGATTGAGGTCTATTTTGGCTTTAAAAATGCTTTAAAACACTGAAAATCTATTTTGTGGGTACATGCGCGCATAGCGCGTGAAAAATGTCCATATTTCCCATGATTGAGGTCTATTTTTCCTTTAAACCTGCTCTAAAACACCGAAAATCTATTTTGTGGGCACATGCGCGCATAGCACGAGAAATATAGCCATATTTGTACTAAGAAATTATGGTTTGAAATATTAGTACAAAAAAGTTATGACCCCCCCTTTAATTTCCTAAAAAAAGTTGTAACCCCCCCCCCTTTTGATTTCTTGAAAAAGTTATGACCCACCCCTGTTTGGTGCCGCCCCCCCCCCACCCCCCCCCCCCCCCCCCCTCCGGTAGAAATTATGAACGGTCCCTAACTACCCAAATCAAGTGTCCAGCAAAGGCGGGCTT
Organism: Ophiura sarsii; assembly: GCA_035610835.1. Classification (NCBI taxonomy): domain Eukaryota; kingdom Metazoa; phylum Echinodermata; class Ophiuroidea; order Amphilepidida; family Ophiuridae; genus Ophiura; species Ophiura sarsii. The sequence goes on from CM069449.1 coordinate 13,562,369, forward strand.
TGCAGTCTCAAATGGTTACTGTAAACATAAACATGTCGTTTGAGCCATAGAGGGCTCTGTAGTCAGAGCTAATTTATGTTAGTAACCTGCTGACCATGCTGATACCCTGGCCCGACACAGACGAGAAGACAGATTAGACCACTGCAATATTAGCCACTGAAGGTCATGTCACAACACTGGCCAGAGGCGATATGTCGGCCATTGGCCTTTTGATGGCCTTCATTGTCATAGTTTCCATATACACTGATGTGGCTTTTGCTTAACCTGATGAGACTTGTCTCGTACCCGATTTCACTTCATCTAAGTCCAAGCCGAGGCGAGTCCTCTTGTATCCGCGTCCAAACCAAATCCAAGTCCTTTAATTTGTGTCCAACATGTCTAAGTCCGAACTCGAGTTCAAATCTGGAGTACCGAGTGTGTGCCATGCTCTAAAGAGAATCGTAAGACATTAAGCCTGTTAACATTTTTTATGCGGCTATTGGTTTTCCCATATATATACAAAACAGATTTTTCAGAAACCTTTCCCAACTTTCAAAGATTGTCTCAAGGATTAATGAACCAATACTAGGCATGTTTGTACATTTAATGCATTTCTCATTGTGATTCTAAATATGGTAATTAAATTCAATAGTTTTGCCATTTTTTAAACATTTTGTGACATCAGACGCCTGCCGCGTGGAAATTGTTAAGCCTGTTGACATTATCGATCTTTGAAGATGTATTGCCCTTTTGTAGAAGCAATAACAGTTGCTATGACGATCGATCACCAATAACCGATGATCGATCGAATTTCTTGCACGATTTGAAACGGCTAAATTAGTCTCCACTTCGCGACGATCGATCGTCCGAAGATTCTCGCAATGGTTTTTTGGCGGGGTCTGGAGTGCTGCAAAATCTCATCAGTACAAAATAGTCGTGTTGTTTTACATTACACTGACGATTTTTTTGTATTCAGCTCCCTTGTCTGTTCTGCGTTGCACTACCCCAACAATCTATGCGATCTCCTTCCCCTATCCCACTTTGGAATACCCAGTATCCTGGATTAATCATGATTAAAGCTTGCTTCATGTTAGGTGTGACACCTTAGGTGTCTAATGAACTCTATATCGAAGTCATCTCGTTGCTTCTTCTCATCGCACTTGCTGACTGCGAACCGATTCTTTTCCTGATCTGGTTTGAGCATTAGGATTGTTTCAAGGGCATTTAGGTTCGATGCAGTGATATGACGCAGTGGCCACCTTCATTGCCATCGCAATGCATGGGGTTTTGTTGCGTTTCGGCATAGATCACGCAGAGCATGCTGGGTATAGACTCTGGTCACCTCGTACGATGACACTCAGCAACATTAATGTCGCGACCGATAGAAGATCATCCCATGTACTTCCATGGTCAGCCTTAACGCAATTCTTCTTAGCTGCCACAAGGACATTTTAATAAATAATATACTCAATCGTAATTATGTACCACATACAAGACGCTCGGTGACGTCACATGTATTAACTAGTAACATGTCGGTAACACAGATTGCAATCCATTGCGACAGGTTGCATGCAATCCATTGCGACAGGTTGCAATCCATTGCGACAGGATGCAATCCATTGCGACAGGTTGCAATCCATTGCGACAGGTTGCAATCCATTGCGACAGGTTGCAATCCATTGCGACAGGTTGCAATCCATTGCGACAGGTTGCAATCCATTGCGACAGGTTGCAATCCATTGCGACAGGTTGCAATCCATTGCGACAGGTTGCAATCCATTGCGACAGGTTGCAATCCATTGCGACAGGTTGCAATCCATTGCGACAGGTTGCAATCCATTGCGACAGGTTGCAATCCATTGCGACAGGTTGCAATCCATTGCGACAGGTTGCAATCCATTGCGACAGGTTGCAATCCATTGCGACAGGTTGCAATCCATTGCGACAGGTTGCAATCCATTGCGACAGGTTGCAATCCATTGCGACAGGTTGCAATCCATTGCGACAGGTTGCAATCCATTGCGACAGGTTGCAATCCATTGCGACAGGTTGCAATCCATTGCGACAGGTTGCAATCCATTGCGACAGGTTGCAATCCATTGCGACAGGTTGCAATCCATTATGCGACAGGTTGCAATCCATTATGCGACAGGTTGCAATCCATTATGCGACAGGTTGCAATCCATTATGCGACAGGTTGCAATCCATTATGCGACAACATGCTTTCATGTTTCGCCGTACGCCGATGACTTCTAATTGGATGCAATCTTCCGTACTGCAGCAAAAATTAGGTCAACATGCCGCAACAACTCATTGTAAACAACATCAAATGTGAACACAAATTAGTGTTTGTTAACACGTTTAACAGGTAGCTAGCTGTTATTTTACAAAACAAAGTCTTGAAGTACGTCTTCGCTAAGAACTTTAATTGAGGCTCCGGAATCTCGTGCAGTATGTGGAAAACGTGCCATCAAAGCATGAACGCATGAACGTCTCGCACAGCCATAAACAACTTGCCATTAGTTTGGCAAGTGCGTTGTTATTATTTTCTCCGTCGCCACCTGTCAACAAAACCCCCAAAATGTATTTAGTACATGCACTGACAACATGTCGACAAATCTTAAAATGTCTCGTATTATCACTAAGAATTGCTTAGTTCCTTACTCGAGATAGCACGTGGATAAGTTGCTACACTAGTACACCCCGGTCCCAATAATGCTCGCGTCTAAACCTATCTTTCAGTTTTTGAAAACTCGCGTCCACTCGACTTCCTGTATATCCCACTATCAGTGGAACGCATTCTCGCATACAAGCACGCTATCGTGAGGAGAAGAGGGAAAACTAGTGGCCCACTTTATAGACTCATAACTGGTCCTTCACTGGTCCTGAAGTTGGGAGACGATCTGTCTGATAACTTGGATCAACATTGCCATCCGCGCGATACGGTCTTCATCAGGAGCAGACGACATTTTATACTGTGGGAGCTAGTAGCAGACGACCAATTTGTTATTCCACTCTTAGACTAGTCTATTGGAATTTGACTAATTCTAGCTAAACAGCTGTCTCTAACAACAGGAAACATTCCAACGCCGGTTTAAGGACATTGATATGTAAATCGACTATTTACAACTAGTTTTTTTAATCACACACAGCTGACACAACTTCTCACAGATAACAATGGAATTAGTCAAGGTAAGCATTGCTTTATCCTACCGACATGCCTATAGACACGCATGTGAACTTATTAAAGGATAATTCCGTAAATAATTGATGCTTTTATGTCTACTTATAATTTCGTCCTTTTTGTGTATGACGTATTTTTTGTTTTTACCAAGCGTAGCAGCACAATGGGTGCAATCAGTTGGGTTATGTGTGGTTCGGTTGGTGCCGGATTGGTGATGCTATTTAGTGACAGGATTTCCGCAGTGCTTCCTCCTCAAAATGGCGCTGGAAAGTTTCGATTCGCAAAGAGGTTTTATAGTTTGATATTCAAAATAAGATTGTTTATCGTATTACTATTAGGTCGAAGTTACAACTCAAACATTGGCCACCAGACAGACACCACTCACATGTTGGTCAATTCGAGATATTTGTACCATCAAAAAATCCATCCCCTATCAAAGATACTAAGGACCAAACTGACTTACTCAAAAACAGCTACAATTGGAGTTAAAGGATTTTAAAAGCCCAATTATTTTTGAAGTTGACTCAATGGAACATAAATATTAAAACCTTTTTTGTTTCTCAGAAAGTCCTTTTTTGACTGACTCCCTTCTAGTTGTCAACCCACAAGGGTTTGACATTAGGATACTTTTTTTCAAAACAATATTGACCGAGAGTGAAGTGAAGCGTAGTTGTACAATTTTTTTGGGTTAAAATATTGTGTTTCTGCATTCAAGATGGATATTAAAGATGGTGTCCAACGACTCCGGAAAGGTCACTCCATCCCCCGTTTCCTTTGGATGTTTTTTATTTTATTTTTCAAACTCATAATATCAAAACTGAACTGATACTAAAAAACATCCATTCGAATAACCGAACAAGTATTATAGACAATAGTCAAACCATCCTTACAATAAATCCTCCCCAGTGGATTATTGATCAGTGTTGATTACACTCATTGTTTATTTTTTCAACCAAGCGTCGGCTCCACCTTAGTCCCTATTCTTCTTCCTCTTCTTGCCCACCTGTTCTCTTGTCAAATAAAGTTGCGACATAGGAATGTTCTTGCCCGATGTCTTCAACATGGCTAACCATGTTTACTGGAGGAATTTGCAACATTCTCGGCAGCTATGACACTGGAGACATAATAACCTTTTATTGGACGTTTTGATTTCATTTTTCACAATCAATAATTTCAAAACTAAACTCGAATCACAGTTTATTTAAAACATCCATTCGAATACCTAAACAAGGATTGATAGACAATAGTCAAACCATCCTTACAATGAATCCTCTCCAATGGATCATTGAGCACGTCATTGTTTCTTTTTGTTCAACTGAGTTCCTCTTCCACCTCTGTCCTGGTCTTCTTCCTTTTCTTGTCCACCTGTTCCCTTGCCAAATGTAGTTGCCATGTGGACATAGGAATGTTCTTGCCCGATGTCTTCAATGGCTTACCATGTTTACTGGAGAACTTTGCAACATTATGGTCAGCTATGACACTGGAGACACCATAAAACCTTTATTGGACATTTTGATTTCATTTTTCACAATCATAATTTCAAATCATAAATTTCAAATTTCAATTTCGAAGAATCACAGTTTCCTTAAAACATCCAATCGAATACCTAAACAAGTATTTAAATTGACAATAGTCAAACCAATCTTACAATTAATCTTCCCCAGTTGATAATTGATTACATCATTGTTTCTTTTTGTTCAACTGAGTTCCTCTTCCACCACCTCTGTTCCTGGTCTTCTTCCTTTTCTTGTCCACCTGTTCTCTTGTCAAATGTAGTTGCCATGTGGACATAGGAATGTTCTTGCCCGATGTCTGCAATGGCTTACCATGTTTAAGGGAGGACTTTGCAACATTCTGGGCAGCTATGACACTGGAGATATCATAAAACCTTTTATTGGACATTTTGATTTCATTTTTCACAATCATAATTTCAAATCATAAATTTCAAATTTCAATTTCGAAGAATCACAGTTTCCTTAAAACATCCAATCGAATACCTAAACAAGTATTTAAATGGACAATAGTCAAACCAATCTTACAATTAATCTTCCCCATTGGATCATTGATTACATCATTTTTTCTTTTTGTTCAACTGAGTTCCTCTTCCACCACCTCTGTTCCTGGTCTTCTTCCTTTTCTTGTCCACCTGTTCTCTTGTCAAATATAGTTGCCATGGGGCCATAGGAATGTTCTTGCCCGACGTCTTCAATGGCTTACCATGTTTACTGGAGGAGAATTTTGCAACATGATATGACACAAGCTGACTAGCGACAAAATATAACCCTTTTGTAATCTGGCGGCAAGAGGGTCCTCACCTTGACCTTCATCACACAGGGTCAACACATATTTTCGCTTGACAAATATAGTAATCCTTTCAAATGGCTATATTCCTAGCCACAAGTTTTAGTTGATAAACAGCTCTTTTCAGAGTCACCCAGCATTTTCGGTAGACTCTAGAGGGCAGTACATTTGAGCGGCCTTTTTAGAACAAACAAAGTCAGATACTTTTACATTAACCGGCAAAACAGCCCACATCAGGGTCCTCTATCAAAGAGTAACAATCTAGTTTTTACTTAAGATTTTTTTCCTAACAAAACAGAGCTAATTCTGACGAAAATTTGTCGGTTTTACATTTTTTTCGACGCTAAAGTCTTCTTACCAGTATCAAGTACATACGGAAAAGTTGAATGTACGAACTGACTGGTTCCGTTGATAAACACTAACAAATACAACACATACAAAATAAAACCATATAAACTGCTCACAAAAAGTATCGAAACACTTAGAAATGATCCAATATATAACGGCTCGAAAGGGTATGCATTAATCGAAGCAAATAACCAAGTGCATAATTTTGTTCTACGTATTTTGACACCTCGATCGATGAGATACGATGTTGCGGAGCGGAGTTATTGTCATTTCAATGGTCGTGGGTCCAGTTTCAAAAGTGACAATCACCCTATAGAAAGAGGTTTGCATTACTGTTTAGAATGATCAGATTCGTGATTTTCAATAGGGATGAGTGTCACCTTGGACCCACGATCATTGAAATGACAATAACTCCGCTCCGCAACATCGTATCTCAACGATTGAGGTGTCAAAATACGCAGAACAAAATTATGCACTTGGTTATTTGCTTCGATTAATGCATACCTTTTCGAGCCGTTATATATTGGATCATTTCTAAGTGTTTCGATACTTTTTGTGAGCAGTTTATATAGCGCCTAACAAATTAAGATAAATACATTAAATATAAAATATTATGAAGCCGTTGTGAACAAATGAGTCTTTGAGGATTTCTTGAACGTTGTTCAAGGGATTTAGAGTCTCCAAGTTCTTCACATAAAATGGCAAATTATTCTCTATGTCAGTTAGCCACCCGATTTTACTAATACATTTTCAGTCGACAGAATGCCTTTAAAATTGTTATTTTTAAAATCCACTTGCATTGCAGGCCCAAGTGTGTGTCCACTGTAAGGACTTGTTTCGCACAAACTTATAAAACATATTTAAAAACATTATTGGATGTGGTTTTGGATGGCCAACAGTGCGTATGTTCATCGTGTTACGATGTACAAGACGCGCACCCTATAATATACGAAGTTGCCGGCGTATGCGTTATGCGTATAACGCAGTGTTGCCGTATGCGTGTGCCAAAGAACGCGATTATTCGAAGCTGGTAAATTGGTAAACAATTCACTGGATTTGCAGATTTTATAAAGGGAAACATTTGTTGTTGTTTGATTAAAATGAATCTAGCAAGAATTTAAAACTAAATAAGAATGAGAACAAAATATATTTCGTAGCTGTTTTGCCATGTTTGCTATTATATACGTTGGTCTCATGTATAGGCTGTACCATATTTATGGTCGAAGGCGGCCATATACAGCACCCCAAATGGCACAGCCTAAATTTGTTACATAATGAGACCAACGTATATAGCGAAACAGCTACGAACTATATGTTATTCTCGAAATGGAATCCAATCACGATTACAGGCATCCAACACGAGCAATGTCTTATTGCTGATTTGGTCTACCGCAAACTACTGTTCGCGAAATTAATTATTGAATGAATAACCCCAATTATACCACACCTATTATTAATATGGGGTTACGTGGGGTTTATCCGAGTTTTGTTAAATAATGTAATATAGAAATAGTAGTGGAACCTCTTTAATTTAATAGAACAAAGGATATCGTATGTTTATCTATGGTTGTGTCTCTTCCTGTCTTACGAGCAACCATGATGTGTAACCTTTCACCAGCCGGGGGGAGGGGGAGCCGGTGACCTCAGGAAGCTGTATAGGTATATGCCCCGCTGAAGATCACCTTTCTCATGTCTTCCAATAGTTTTTAATACCCCTCCCCCATCACTACCACTCAATTTTGTTTAGCATGCTTTACTTTTTACGATCCTTTTTTGCTTTATGGGAGAAACATCTGTTCTACCATGTCTACAGTTCATATAATTGCGCTTAACGACCAGTTCTAAACTTCCTCCATTTGCGGACGGCACCCCTATCAAAGAAGTCCCCCCCCCCCATGTAACATTCTATCAGGTTAGGTTAAATAGGCATATAGACTACACCAAACGTTTGTTTGTTTGTTTAATTTGTTCAAGTGAATGGTGAAATGGTCCGTTGTAGTATTGCATGATCCAAACCTGCCGACTAAACACAAATGATTTTAAATTACTAAATAGAATGCCAACGAAAATGAATATAGAGGTTACCCATGTTGCCATTTGCAACGGACTACAAATGGGACCAGTGGCGTACCCAGAGGGGGGCCCGGGGGCCCGGTGGCCCCCCTGAAGAAATATCCCCGTCGGTACACACGAGCCTCCGTCGGTACATTCCTGATTCTGACCATGAGTTTTTTTGTTGACCGTGACGCTTTCAGGAACCGAAAATCTCGACAGGTCACCGTGAATTGGTCTGATGCAGTGTGCCAATTAATCCGCCTTTTATTTATGAAGGAATTTGCTTCCTTTAATGAACCAATCAGGTGTCTGACTTCTTTATTATATTTATGACAAGTGATAACCGCTAATGACAAGTGATAACCGCTAATGACAAGTGATAACCGCTAATGACAAGTGATAACCGCTAATGACAAGTGATAACTGCTAATGGCAAAAGATGGCCGCTTTGTTCATGTTTTTGACAAAAGATTACCCCCAATGATTCTTTTTCAGCGGCTGATGTATTAAGTCATCAAAACGGCCGACACACATGTCATATATAGTCGACTTATAACAAAGATGGCCTCCGTAGAAATAACCCACTTATATATAGCCCAATGACTGTATACCATGACAATACAACAAATATTGTAAATGAACTTGCTGCATCAAACCCCTCCTTTATTGGTGACAAGAGAATTCACATTTTTCTATTTTTCAATATTATCAACACAGAACCAACATTCCTTTTTGATAATGTACAGATAGGCCTATGTGTTTATTTTGGACGATTACACAACGCTTATATTACAACATTGTCTAATAAATGGGTTTTTTTTAGAATATCTATCAGCACCGTACTGTCCCAAATGTACTTAACATGCTTAAGAAGCTCATATTCAGCATTCGTCAGTTATTAATCTTTTCCGTTTATTGTGTAACCCAATATGTGCGTTGTAAGACAATCCTCGTCTAGTTACGAATCACCAAAAACAAAACTATCTATAATATCGTATATATAGCGCCTATGCGTAAACTTTATCCTCAATGTTTTTAAGGATGATAACACGGTGTCGAAATGCCAGCACTTGCCGGGTGAAGAAGCGCGGACAGCAATGTTTGTTTGAGCAGCACCAGAATGCTTCACTTCTATCACATGACCAAACCAGTTGGTTAAAGTAGTGTAACCCAGTCAAGTCAAGGGTCTTTTTCTTTCTTTGAGCCTCCATATTCTTAACCAAAAAATATCATCATTGATCGGAGACTAAATTTAACTCCAATAGATTATCTTAAATTAACAAGTTAATAGGACTTGTGAAACGGCTTCTTATCGTGGGATCTATATATACGCGCTTATTTGCTAAAAAGGGGGAAAGAGATGAATAAAATAAAATGCAGTACGGCAGAAAAAACAAGAGCTGCAGAACAACATAATTATGGATTTTGAGCAACTTAGACCGATGAACAATTTAACAACACTTAATAGCTTGTTTAATTCGAAAGATCAGGGGCGGACTGGCCACTGTGGCGTTGTGGCGATCGCCACATGGGCCGCTTTGTTTTGGGCCTCGCAGGGCCGGTTACTCAAGTTTTGGGCCTCTCAGTGCTGGTTACTCAAATTTTGTGACCGTGCGAAAATTTGTGACTGTGCGAAATTTTGTGACCGTGCGAAATTTTGTGACCCTACCCCCCCCCCCCCCCCCCCCCCCCCCCCCCCCCCCCCCCCCACCCCCACTTACGTGAAATTCACGAGGTGACTGACTGGGGAAAAAATTGGGGCAACCTTTTACGAAAATTTACTACCGGGACGACATACTTCTGCCTGACATGGTCAAAAAGGGCCGCTTTAATAATTTTGCCACGGCCGCTTTCAGGTCCCAGTCCGCCCCTGCGAAAGATAGTAATAATAGAATGTTGCGGGCTGCTTAAGTAAATGATTTAGAGGCGCTTGGATTTGAACACTCCCTTTATATAGGCGCAGTAAAGTCGCGCAAAGCATGCTGGAGTTACTCAGGAAAACAATTATCTTCTTCACGCGGACCATGGAGCATGATGACACCCGCACGCATCGAGGCAAGTTGAGCCACTTGACTGGGGTGCCTTTTACCGGATGTAGCCGTGTTCGGTCGCATAACGAGCCCCGTGCATTTAGCTGATAAGGTTCTACCTGCTGGCCCGCGTGGACTTAAATGTTGTCCCGTCTGACTTAGAAGAAGAGGTTAAGCAGGCGGAGTGATTAAGCCAAAAATAAAAATAATAACAAAGGTAATCCAGTTTCGTATACCCCACCCCCCCCCCCCCCACACCCCGCACGCGTGCTTTTTCGTTTCTGAAAATGTCCTCTTCATTCATTTTTCTAAGCATAAAGCATGATAAGAAAGCAGATATTTGCCTCAGCCATCTATGCCATAACTCATTTTAATATCATAATCTTTACTCAATAATAGTTTGCAGTTAAAACACACAACCTTTAAAGATATTCCGGACTCCATAGATAGATATACACCGTCGGAATAATGAAGCGAGAAACTAGTGTTGCGTGTATCATTTAGAGATGAGTGCCCTAACCAACCTATACTTTACTATACATGGCGGACTATGGCTCCAGTGGGACTATGGTCGGTTGATACACCTGCATCTATTGCTGACACTACGGAGCGCGGATGGAACCTATCGCATTACGAATAGAGGTTATCCATATAGCCATGCGCAACGGATATAAAGAGGAATCGCACCTGGCCTATTCTATATTCAATTGAATCGGTGCAATGTCCAATTCATTGCATGAACCGTGTTAACAAATTGGCGTACATATCATGAAACTTGTGTTTCTTCTTTCTAAAAATCTTGCCAAACATATAGTTATTATTACCCACAAGATGGCAGCTAATCCGATACATGAATAACATCTATGCATTATGTTAATACTTTCCACGCGGCTATTAGTTTTACCATACAAAACATATTTTTCAAAAACCTTCCCCAACTTTCAAGGTCAGTCTTTTTTCAAGAATTACTGAACCAATACTATAGGCTGTCTTTACTTGTTTTAATGTACGTCTCATGCATGATTCCAAATATCGTGATGAAATTCAATGATATCGACATTTTTGAAACATTTTGTGAACATTTGGAACTGTCCCCTGCAGACGATTGCCGCGTGGAAAACGTTAAGTTTCAAAAATTCTTCGACGGACCGAGAAACATATTTTATTTTTCATTTAAGGCCTAAGAGGTTAAGCAGACAGGTTACTAGTATTATACAAGTTTATAAGATCTAAAATTAGAAACTGTATAATCATGGTTACTTTTAATAGGTACTTGCAGTTGCAAGCGGATTAGGTTATTTCAGGCGTTTTATCCTGTCATATATCTAGGCAAAAATAAAAAAATCCACTATTATAAATTGGTGAAAAGTTCGTGTCCCCGGTTCACCTATAACATCTGAAAATGATTGTCCGAACGTTTTATTAATTATGACTGCGATATACGATAACTGCGTACGTTTTTGTTTAGTGATCAATATTCATTCGTACATTTACACCTTGTTTAAATAATTATTCTTAAACCTAGATAAGATAAATTAATCAAACTCTATGTAAGAACTAAAACTAGGTTTATAAGATAAGTCTATTTTATATTTTAAAATAGTGCAAGTTGAAGGCCTTATCTCTAATCAACATATCCGTGTGTTTGTAGAGATCCGAAATATGAAATGTGATGATAAGTCTTATGGTAAAAAAATGCAGATAATTTAATATATATATTTTGAATAAGCATATCGTTGAGTCTGAAGCCTATGAACAAGAACATTCGTAAAATGGGGGAGTGGTTGGACTGATGATTGACAGTTTTATTATAACATTGAAGGCCTACGTGGAAAATGATTGTTTGGTATATATAGGCTTATTTGGTAAAACAATGGCTTTGTTACATTTTTTTCCTTTCTGTCTGAGATTGAAAAGAAAACAAAAACGCTTCTTTATGTCTACGTCTGAGGTAGGCCTATACAGTAAGCTATAAAATGAAGTTCAGGGTTTTTTAAAATTTGATATAAATTGGGTCCTACGACCCTGGATAACCCAATAAGCCTCTTTATTAGCTTATTTCCATTGTGGTCCGTCAGATGTGTGAACATATACAGACTGGATGATCCCTACTCTACGAAAGAGTATGTAACCTGTTAACGTGCTCGGGTTAGTATTACTCTTCCGGTGCACGGGACCACCATTTCTACGTGACTTCCGAACCACGGTTTTTTTGCTGCCATTAGGAAATCGTCACAATCGCTTCGATTCATTTACCTGGCTGCCGACACGGCGCACAATGTACTCAGCACAATAGATTGTAATATACCCTAACCATGGTTCCTTTCACATCGGCATCAATCCTCTTACAAAAACACACAACCGATCAATAATGTGGAACGTGAAACACCTGTTCCTGTAACCAAAGCACTATCCACACACACACCCGCGCGCGCATTGGAATGTCGTGTCGGCTTAAACCTTTGATCATATCATAATCAGACGTAACCTTCGTTCACTAGTTAAGCTAATCCTCTCAGAAATTTATAAAAGTCGGTACGCTAATGAAGTCTCCTTACTGCGGTTATTATTAGATAAAGCCTTCGGTCCCAGGTAAGCATCAATTACACGTTAGAATAAAGTGTGTCAAGTCAAAACCATATGATGCAATCCTCCATAACTAGTATTACTAACAGTTCTATACGCCGTACTTTAACAACGAAGATGTCGTTTTGAGGGTCCGTCGAATGTAGACTAACACATCGAAACCATATTCAGTTTTCAATTAATAAGCAACCGAAGAGAGAGAGAGAGAAAGATATAGTCTGTGAAAGGTATTAACTGGAGGATTTTCGCTAGATTTTTGTTCAGATGGGTAAATAGAAGACTACATTCCTCGAACCGCGATTAAACAGTCCACGACAGATGGACCATCCAAATAGATAGTAAGCTGTAGATCTATGCACTATAAAGGTCCATATTTCTTCTTACCCTACTACAGGGTTTAGAGAGAGAATCACGTGATTCTTTAGAGAGAGTCACGTGACATTAGACCTATTTTTTCTCAAAGATCCTAGAACGTATAGTATAAGTATAACTGAAACATCAACTTGACTCATATCACGACACCACCCTTAGTATTGCCAATGTCTTGTCTTAAACGCACATTCTGTCGCTTTAAGCTTGCTTACCCGGTTTCAGAAACTCCTACTGTGGCTAAAAATGTCAACCAAACACGTGCATTTATAGCTGCAGAGATTCAACATCGCCGATAAGCGACATAATCATGATAATAATAATAGCAAATTTGGCGCTTTTTATTTTGCCATACTTGGCAAATTCTACTATAGAAATAACTTTTTGGGCAACACTGCGTGAACAAAAACCACGATCAAGCGCGCAGTAGTGACGGGCGATGGCCAGCGGCCTGACATCCTATACTGCGCTAACATCCGCTCCGAGTACGGCATGTGACACCCCTGACCCTATGGAGATCATTCAGGGAAGATTAAAAGAAGAGAGATATGAAATTGATATATCTAGGGTGGCTTAGATTATGATTATTAGACATTTAAAAAATGGGTTTTTCAATTTTTAAGCAAAGAGTGCGATGCAATTTAGAGTCTTTATTATCCGGTCTAGAATGGGATTCTAACATTCTTGGTTTTCTAATCAATATTCAAAACTGCTCTTACCACTGAGGTGAGGAGAATCGATTAGGTATTTCAAAACTTAACTTTGTGGCGTGTAAACAACAAAATAATTGACGCATTTTAGGTTCTCTTAATTAATAGCATATGATTTTTTTCTTCTTAAATCAATGGCCTATTTGTTCGAAGCATTCTGCGGACATTACAGTTCTAAAAAAAAGGATCAGTCTCCGCCGTAAAACAGACGAGTGAGATTCATATCATTTTAGCAAGGGACAGACTCTGTAAAGTGTCCTATACGACAAACCTGAATTTGTATCTTCCACCATGACCACTGGGCCGGCCGATGGCCCTGGTGGTCAACTCTGTCCGGAAACAAGGGTTATGTCAAATGTTGTGTCATGTATATCACTCAGCTCATCCATTGGATTTTCATGGCTGTGCACCATGTTTCCGCTTTCTACAACTTGTGTCAGTTATTTTTAGAGAATGACCCAGATATTTTTTTATAACTTAGCCAGTTCTGTAAATTATAAATGGACTTTCGATGAAAACGTCTGCTTGTAATGTAGACAATGGTAGAAGCATTGACTAACATGACTGCTGTTTAAATAATTCAGTAGGCCTATATCTCGAAAACACTTGATCACCTGAAGAACATTTAAACATTTTCTGTGGATACTGCGCTTAACAACGAGCAAGAAACGGAAGTCCTGACCTGAGACGAGGTCATATGTCACAACCTATAAGTGTTTCTATACGGGGTTTCGCTTTGCTTCTGTTAAATTGATAGTCTAATAATCTTTTATACGAGCAAGATATCATATCACTTCTAGTCCTAACCTGCCACGAGGTTTTGTCAAAAACCTATAGAAGCTTTCTTGTCAAACTGCTGTTGAATTCCATAGTGTAAATCAGTGAAGCATGACGGGAAATGAAAAAGCCAAACTACTACAAGAAACGGAAGTCCTGACCTGACACGAGGTCATATCCATCTCTTAAAATTGTTTCTAGAAGTTTTGATAATGCAAAACAATCCAATCGTGGCAAGAGTGGGCCCCTAATATAGGCCTATAGCTACTATACAAAATAAATCTTGTGGTCTTCATTATCATTAATCTGGATCACCCTGATTCATCATATCATGGTTTATTATTAAAACATCATTATTCACTTTGTTTTGATAATACTTAGGCTAGTCACGATATGAAATGCAATAGACCGTGATCATTGTATGCCCCCATGCCCAAGTTAGACGGCGTAGCAGCAGACGGAGTTAATGCGCCATGGCAAAAAGGCTAACTCGACACGGCCGGGCATATATTTTGAAGTAACTCTCTGCAAGCGTGGCAAGTGTTTTTGTAACAACATTGCACATAAAGAATGGATTACGTTTTAGATAATGACATGATTAATGTGTGATAAAATGTGTAATGTTGTCATGCCTTTTGCGTGGCAAGTGTTTTTGTACCGCATTGAGAATGATTTGCGTTTGTAGACAGTGACACAATTAATGTGTGGTAAAGTAAAATGAGTATTTGGTCATGGATTTTGCTGCATATTAATCGTGCAGATAAGGTCATAATCACCGAAGGAATTATGATTGTCATAATCCACCACCACAGGTAACAGGGCCACGTTCTCCAACTTCTTGAAGATTCTAGACTTGCTGCAAGTCCTTGGGCAGCAAAGATACTCGTACATAAAGATAATCTCCTAATATTGGACCTCTACTCTCCCTAAGAAAATTACTGATTTTAGATTGCTACTATCCCACAGATAGTCAATCCCACTGATAGTCAATCTGCGCGTATCCCTACCATATACCACCACCCACCACCACAACATGTCCACTTATGTCGCATGTCACAACACACACCATTGACTGAACATCACTGTATCAACTCGCACATGTGCTGCTGTCAAAATACCAAATTGCAACATTCCGAAAACCGAAGTCGCTCCGAGAACCGACACGCCCGAAGTTATTGCGACTCGGGAAAATCAAAACCCTGTTGACAAGTTAAACAGGTGGATAGGGGGCTGATGTGTGGAGTGGTTGGGCATTTTCTACACTTTATACTGGTAGTATTATTATGTGATACATAGGCTATAAATAAAGTGACATCAAACAATAACGCCTTGAATCAAGGCTAGACGATTCTTGAACTTGTCTTAAAATCACTTCCATTTGAAATTGTTTGAAATAATTTGAAGTTGCTTGGAATAATTTGAAATTGCTTGAAATTGCTTACAAATGTTGAAATTCATCTGAAATTGATATTGTCACCCATAATGCGCATATAAGAACGTTATTTCTTACAGGTCGTGGTAAATACGCAATGAGTAAAAACAAATACAGAAATCCCGAAGATCTGAAGAGTTAGTTGACAACTTGATTTTCATTCTCAAATAAAGTATGAATATTTTCACTTTTGCAACAATTATTTAGTTTGTTGTTTGTTATTGCTGTTCTCAATATTAACCGTTAAACAAAAAAAATAAGTGTCGTAAAGACTCCACTTTGATTTCCTCGACCTCTTTTTAAAGCCTCATAATTGTAGTATACAATCTTTTGGTGACGTTCTTACATCAGACATAAATCCTGGAAATGAATCTCAAAACATGAGGGATATCATCGTACAAATTCACACCGGAAAAATCTAATTATTAGATATCGTACAAACTTTTTTACTCGGGCAATTTTCCCTATCTTCAGATATATCAGATATAGATGCTTATTCATGTTATACTCAGTGATCCGTGATAAACAAACACGCATGTCTGGATGACAATAGGGCATACATTATATTGAGATAAAGCAAACAATATTTTCCAGTGCAAAACAACAACTTTCCGTCCTGCTTTTCGGGTGAGCCAAAACTGTTGCAAATGATATGAAATGAACATGAAATAAACAATAATTGTTGGCACATATTGATAAATATTATTCGCGATAACAAGATGACGTATGGAGTTTTAACGCTTTCCACGCGGCGACAGTTCAAAAATTTCACAGAATGTTTTTAAAAATGTCAACATTATTGAATCTCATCTCTATATTTGGAATCACCATGAGAAATGCATTAAAATAAGTACAAACATGCCTAGTATTGGTTCAGTAATTCTTGAGATAGACTTTGAAAGTTTGAAAAGGTTTATGAAAAATCTGTTTTGTCATGGTAAAACTCATTAGCTTACAAGGCCCGCTTAGCAGCGCTATAAATTGATGCCCTGAAAACCGTCAACAAATTTAAATATTCGCCTTCCATCCAATCTGGTTGCTATATATGACATAATTCTCGTGTGCAACCAACCGGCTGTATTGAGTAGTTTAAAGGCATGAGCGTAGATGTAATTTGCAACATAATGGAAACTTACCCATGCGGTTAGCCCCGAATTTAAATATATGCACTGGGTAATCCTCTCGTAGTATTAATGATAACAAGAGAAGATATCGGTATCTTCCCAGAAACCAGTGTGTCCGATCAAATTACCATGTCTTATTAACTTACACTACTGCTGTTGACAAATTTAGAGGCATTAAAGCATAATGCATTGTGGGAAGGACCTTTTCTTGCTGGCCATACTTTTCGATCGGCTATTGTCATCATTTGAGTCAGATAGTTGAATGTATCCACATGTACAGAAATACTCACAAAGGATTGGTAATCGATCCATATCTGTATGGAGCATACACGCATGATATGCCTAACAAAGCGGGCATTTCAAAAGTGTATTTCACACACGGGTGCCCACACTGGTGCAGTAAAGCTATCGGATTTTGGACCGGACAGAAATCATAACCTTCCCACAATGCATTATATATTTATGTTTTGGAGCTTTTAAAAGTGATATTTCCCTCTATAACATGAATCGTTAGTGAAAAAAATAACATAAATTGATAGAGCAGAACTAGAACTTTGCAGTGGTGTGTTTTATTTTACTAACGATTCATGTTTACCCAGTTTATTCTGAACCAGGAATGGGAACCATGTACTAAATTATGAGAGTGCACGTTTGATTAGACATAGTAATGCGACCAGCCACAATGGTTTCTGGGAAGCTCCTCTTTTCTTCTCTTAATGATAACAATACGTTTACCAGAGCGAATTAATAGCGCTTCTAAGCGGGCAATTTAGTTCATGAATAACCGCGTGGTGGACCGTAACGGCGTAAAAAATCTCGTCCAGATTCGTGAACAATGAATGAATGATGAGCCCGGTCAAAGTACTAGATCTAAGGATCCCGACACAATTTAATGACCCATGGTTGCGACATGACTTGCGGTAAAAATATGTCCTACCCCATCCCCTCGCAACATCAGTGGTCGAAGTTCCCTATGTTTAGCCTGTATGTCACTCATGCTTCATAATGTTAGGATAGTTTGCGTAATTGAGAGATTTTGGCTCAATAATAACGGAGGGACGCAACTTCTTTAGCACTGTACACTTGTCAGACATGGCTTATATAAATACTTTTTGATTAGGTCATTCTCGGATTATGGTTTTAAGCCCGGTGAATTAACCAATTAATTATGTTAATGACTGCGTGGATGTGGTAGCAGTTATAAACGTGATAAAGGATTAGCTTAAAACAAGTTCGACAATAATAGCCCTATACTACCGGTGTGACCAGATTCGACAATTATCTGTAGTTCTAATTTTACATTTAAAATAAAGTGAGTCTCAATCGTTATATTTTGTAATGGACCAAAACCCGGATATTTACATATTTATTGTTTGTTCTGTTGGTTGGGGTGGTCTCCTGAAACACATAAACTGAGTTTTCAAAGTCAAAGGTATATTATGTGATCTTTCCAGGGAACGCCATCAACATCGAAAAAAAATTTGAAAGAAGATTTTCTTGCAGATTTACATTTCTGATCATAAATCGTACATACATTCCAAGTTACAGGGCGATACGATTCTCAATTACTTCAAAATCATGATTTTAGAGTGAAAATAAACTGTCGGATTATCCGACAGTTTATTATTTTCACTCTAAATTCACTCTAAAACCATGATTTTGAGGTAATTAGGAATCGTATCGCTCTGTAACTTGGAATGTATTGTAACTTGGAATGTATGTATGATTTATGATCAGAAATGTAAATCTGCAAGAAAATCTACTTTCTAAAAAAAAAAATGAATAGAGGGCGCTCTCTGGAAAAGATCACATAATATGCCTTTAAACAAAATGTTCGAATACTAAATCTTTTAAATTCGTTGCAGGTGCAAGAGTGATGATGTTTGTTATATTATCGTCTTTTAATAAATCCCGCAATTATCAGTGTTTGTAAAGATGGGATTTCTAGGCCTACTCACATTCGCGGATACTACGTATCAATGCGCGCATTTTCAACTTCGCGTAGCAAACACAGATAGGCTATAAATAAATGCTAATAAATAATATACGGGTTGTCTGCAAGATAGCTATTTACCCCCTTTTCTAAGCTGGCCTGCATCTGTAGTCATAAGGATTAAAGTCATTTTGTAGGGGTATAATTGATCTTTAGTGCCTAAACGTGTTAGATCTCGGAGCTTGAGTAAGGTCATGAGAACTAACACACGGAGCCGCGGGAGTGCCCATGTGTTAGGTTATGTTGACATGGTCAAATGATGGTCGGGACCTCCAATAAGATGATGATAGGTGTGAAATGTTGTGTCTACAAATAAGCCGCAAAGAGACTGATCTTTTATGTTCCATGAAGGAACAGCAATTGGCCACTACACTTATACACAGCCGTTTTCGCCATACGTTTGGTAAACGTTTATGAGCCCCAAACGTTTACCAAACGTTTTTGAATGTATTGGATAAACGTTTATTAAACGTTTGGACCTTTTAAACATTTATAAAACGTTTGTGGGTTTTTGTTTATACAATGATTAATATTAATGTTTATTAAACATTTTCATCAAGTTGTATTTCATACGTTTTGTTATTTTCACCAAACGTTTGCTAAACGTTTATGAGTTCAAACGTTTGTCAAACAATTTTGATTAACGTTTAACATACATTTTTAGCTTTCAAACGTTTATGTTACGTTTATTGATTTTTGTTCATTTCGCGATTTTAATATTAATGTCAATCAAATATTTTTTTCGAGGTGTATGTCAGATGTTCTCTTATTTTTGTTGAATAAATGTATATAATTTTACATTCACCTTTGGTTTTGCTCCAATAATCGTTTTTGAGATGATTATTTTTCAAACGTTGATATTAAATTACTATAACATGTCTATTTGACATGGAGTTTTTGTGTTTTTTCAAAACATCATCACAGATTTTTAGAAGTTAGACCCGTTTGACCAAAAATTGCATTATATTAAATCGATGAAAACGCTGAAAATATTACTATTTTCCCTTTTCAACCATCTGGGCTCTGTTGCATAAAAGTTCAGATTCATCTGGACTTAGGAAGAGCATGGACTTATCAGATTGAGTGATTCTGAATGCTAGGATAAGAAGGATATTTAACTTTGGCCTACGGTCTAAAATCAGAAAGATCAAATCACTAATTATTCTTGCAATCTTCTTTATTTTAAGAAGAGATATATATATAGGCTGAATATAATTCTTCTTACATGGAATATAGAACTTAAAAGTTCTATGCGATAGGCGGATAGGCAGGCGCGGATCCAGCCAAGTTTAGGGGGGGGGGGGGGCAAAAGAATGGAGTTGCCTTGACGGAATAATGTTCTCTATCAAACTAAAAGCACTAATTAACACATGCACTGGTTACGTAGGCCTATAGACTAGACATACCTATAATGAAAATATAGTTTATTGTCATGATTGATACAAAATAGAGTACAATACAATCATTATCATATACGATAATACGAGACATGTCAGATAGCTACGTTTTATTTCTATGGTATAATAGAGTAAAATGAGTATATATTACGGTGTATGCGACCTTTAAAGCATCTGACAAATTAGCTGCTGAAAAGTACCATTTGCTGCTTTAACCCAGTGACAGTTAAGAAAACTGTCACTGTTTAACCGGAGTCACAATACGAAATTATACATCAGTGATGAAAAGTATTTTCAAAGTTTGGCTCTTGGGTTCTGAGTTACCTTTAACTTTTATATGCTTGTACAACACAAACAATTCCTAACCAGATGATGTAATGTTAGCTAATTTGAAAACAGTAATTGGTATAAAATATCTTAGAAGTACATTAAATGAGCAATTATTTTCCTATATATGCGTACGAGGCTACATGTACGTGATTATGTGATCAAGTGAATAGGACGAATGCTTAACAACGGATTACATTTTTAAAAAATGATACTGACGAATTATGAAATAATTTAGCTCCAATAACGCGTGATAAATTTCATGGAGTCATATAATCCAAATCAATCGTTAGTTTAAATCCAACGGAGATTCAAAATGTTCGTCCGTTCGTGTCCACCATCGTCTGATTTAGTGGATACTTTAACCATCGGGATATCCAAGGGGGAAAGGACTACCTTATAAATTATGCCATTTATGGCACGATTCATGTAAACATTACCGGCCTATTTCAACAAAATTGTGTTTTTGAAACCAACTCCAGGCACAACGCGCCTGTCAATGCGCCCTTATGCTCGCATACCTCGTGCGCCCCACGGCCCGCGCAGTAGTACGCTCGGCTTAACGCAGTTTGTTGTGGAAACTGAGACGCGGTGCGTTCGATGTTCTTCATTTAGCCGGCATTTTACCTCAAGCGATCAACCAATGTGTACGTGCAACGGAAAAGCTCCCGGTTTTTAACGACGTGTCATTTTCATGACGATTTTCATGCACATTGCACACTTCATACATTGTTTGGATTAAATTGTTACTTCATGCTCGTGGAGATGATATGTTGCGCAGATTTTGTGTAAGTTTTCGTGTTATAAATGTCGTTTTCATGCGTTCGTTAGTATTTCATCAGCCCAAAATCGTATCTCTTCTTTTGGTTTGTTTTGCTAATTTTCTTTGCTTGCTTTTTTGCCTTTGCCTTTGGCCTTTTGTTTTGCTTTGTTGTTTCATTTTGGGGAGGAGGGTGATGTTTGCTGGTTTCGTTTTTGCTTTTTCTGTGTTTTTTTTTTGTTTCCTCTTTTTGACACTTTGTGTGTTGTTTTCTCGTTGCTTAATTGTTTATTATATACCATTTCTGTTTCTATTAGGCCTTTGTTTTGCCTTTTGTCACTTTGTTCTTGTTTCTGTTTGTTTGTTTTGGGTCTAGGTTTTTTCTCTGTAGGCCCTAAGTGTTAACGATCGTAATTTCGCCCTAAGTGTTAACGATCGTAATTTCTGTGTACATTTTTGGCGGGATTTTTGGTCATTTAATGCCGTATAGGGCCTATATAAAGCCTTAACCTGTTAAAAATCAATGTTTTTGTTTTGTCAAAGCTCACTTTGTGGTGGGTTTAGGCTAGGCCAATTAACTATAGTATTACAGCTTTTGTTTGTTTGCTTAAATAAATGGCAATTTTACGCGGTATTCACACTTTCATTGATAAAAATAAGAATGTTTGCAAGTTTATTATAATCTTTAACACTTTACTTACAGTTTTGTTTTGTATTGTTTTATAATATTTTGTGTTTCATTTTGTGTTTATTAATTATTAACTATAACAACTACAAACAAAGACACAGTTCCATAAACCGTCCCAAATCCTTTAAAAATCCGTCCTAAAAAGAGGAGGATAAACACCAAAAGCATCAAAACACAATTACAGGTTTATCATGAAATCAAAATATATAAATAAATGGATAATATTAAAGCGCTTAGCATACCAAATGGAAAAATCTTATAATAATCATTAATAAAGCAACATTAAACAATTATAGATATTACATTGATTTGTTAATGCAAATGAATAAACGTTTCAAAAACAATTAAAAAATACAATATCAACGTTAATTACTAAACGTTTAATAAACGTTTTACTCGATAATGGTTTGACAAACGTTTGAAAATAAACGTTTGACAGATGTCTGACTCGGTACAGATTTATAAACGGTTTGAAAATAAACGTTTGAGAAACATTTTCTAAACGTTTATCAAACGTTTGGCGAAAGCGGCTATGTAGATGACATCTTTGTTTGGCACGAGTTTATAAAAACATGGATCCGTAACAAACACGATGCATTCGCGCGCATCTGACGCGTAAATAACAATGGACCTACGGCACATAATCTCCTGGCCACAGTTCGACATACGTGGGCGCACTTCGATCAGGCTGGGTACGCATTAGACTTTATCCTCCAGTCGTACAATACGCTCCACTGCGTTCGCTGTTGTGACGACTGGAAACGATCCAGCCCAAATGTCCGAGCACTTTCAAAGAACAGTTTGCATACCGCGCGAGCTGCGTCTTGCACAAACACGCGCATTGGTTGGGCACTTACGCACACGCTGGCCCCGACGCAGGCGCACACATTCATCTGAAACAGTAAAAACACGACTGAATCATGCACCATCAAGTTGATTTATCGTGTTAAATTCATTACTACTAGCCGATCGTCCGTCGTTTTATTTACGAGCCGGCACTGCTCTGTTTACCGGGTTGTTGGTCAATATTTTACGAGGTACATATTTTCACATACCTATGGAAGAAACCCCCAAACTAGGCTTAGTTTTAGAAGGCCTGCTGTCCCATGATTGTCCTTCTTTTTATTCGTAGAGAAATAAATAAATGAAGTGTTAATTGATTTCCAATATCGGCCGGTAAAAGATATATATTCGTCCCAGGGCCGAGGTGGCAGATGCCCGACAGTAGGCCGTGCAGCCTGAGAAATACCTTAGGTACGTATAGTTATAGTCTCAGGTGCAGCGAGACAACAAAAGTCTGATACTAGTCATGATAGTGAAGCTTTATATTTTGGAAGTGCATGGGCTACAATTTAAACTGTTTGGCCTACGTAGGGGTAAGATCAAGGTAAATATTGACAACATGTTCAGTACAAGACCACCCCTCCATTATTACTCACAGTCACACAAATTACAAATATATAAAATAATAACGAAATATTTACAAAACAAAAACAAAACTAATTGATTCAATGAATCAAAAAAAATATATCAACACACTAATTTGTTGAATGTTTTGTATAAAAGATAAATATGAATTTAAAACAAATAGGCCCCTATATCAACTTGATTTAGATTGAGTGTGTAAATGCTTTTCACCTTCATTGTTTATAAATCATTTCATAGGCTGAGTAGGCGAGTCATTTAGTGATGGAGCAAGAAGGCAGGAGGGTATGAAGCTGGCATAGGAAGGCAGAATGTATGCAGTGGCGGCACTACAGGGGGTCGAGATGACGTAGTGCGCACAACGGATAACTATTGCACCGTTTTGGGGTGAGGTTGAGCAGGCGTACTTTACGCGAGCTCAACCTCATGTGACGTGGGCCCATAGGCTCTGACCGACAACAACCTGGTTTTGACGCCATAGTGCATGTGAAAGCATCCCCATACTAGAAGCTTCCTAAAAAGAAGAGCTTCCCCAATTTGATAAAACAAAAAGATATGAAAATCAACCCTGAAAATAATAAAAATCTGAATACAAAGATTACCCAGCTCATCTGGACACTTCCCACACACCCATGCGTGTGTAAGGATTATATATATTATTTTCATTATTAATCATCATTAATCATCATAAATATATCTTACTTTTGATTAGAAATGATAACAACTGTCTAGACATATTCATAATTGCGTAACGTTAACGTTTGTCTAGATTTTATACTATGATACAATCAAATATCATCGCGTTGACCATGATGTGTTGACCAACAATGCTTTCATAATCATCATCATTTTTATTCTACATGTAGTAGTGCTCCAATAGTACTTCTCCCGTCCATTCAAACGGTTTGTTTTCTACACAAGGCCGTGAGGAATGCGATAAATTTGCCCCGCCATTTTGAAAGATGGCTGCCATTTATATTAACCCTTTCCACGCCGCTGTTAATTTTACCATATACAAAACAGATTTTCCAGAAACCTTTCCCAACTTGCAAGGTCTATCTCAAGGATTATACTGAATCAATATTATGCATGATTGTGCTTATTTCAATGCATTCTTATGGTAATTTCGATAATTTTGACTTTTTTGAAACATTATGTGCAATTCGAATTTCGGAATGTCGTCTGCAGACGCCTGTCGCGTGGAAAAGGTTAAAAGGGGATTGCCGGACCAGTCTTGTTAATACAAGAAAAACGAAAATAGAATGAAACTTCAACATAACACGAACCAGCCTTGCTGAAATGAACTTGAACAAAGTAAGAATTTATATTTAAATACGAAACGTCTCGATATTCTGTTCGAGATACAATACGATAATTGTAGTCTGCAAACCTGAGTAGTATGTACGTAGTAATGGGCTATTCCGGTCGACATCCATACACCCTATCAATCATGCCTATGGAAGACAATAAACATGACTTTAATCTTCCATATCAAGGTAAATTGACAATTTTAGCATAAAAAGGCAATTTTATTCGCATTGCGCGCACATTTTCTTACCAAATTAGGTTAAATTATACCAAATGTTGACAATTTAAGCATAAAACAGCTAAATTTTGCGCGAAATCGCGCATTTTCATACCAAATTAGATAATATGATTAGGCCTAGACCAAATTTGACAATTTTGCGTAAAATGGCACAACAAAGTATTCTTATTCTTGCCCCCCCCCCCCCCCTAAAAAAAAAATATATATATGAGGCTCGTGCCGCCACTGCCTGTGGGGAAGATGTCTTCCATAGGAACAGTATGGATTTCAAATGGAATAGCCCAATTGCTATGGCAAGCTATTTCCGAAGGCTACCAGACAATTGCTAGTAGAGAAACTCTCGCTGCACTACCAAAACCCTATTGTATATTTCACGGACATAAATTATGCTAATGAGCTCATTAAATGACGTCACTCACATCATCGGGTTTTGCCGATGATTGAAATCCGTTGATTGAAATTCTAGGTCGAGTAAAATGATGTTCTTATTTGTTGTCTGTGAGCTTTTCTGATTTTTTTCCCGTATTGGAGTATTTTTTTATTGAAAATAGACAGTTCAAATTAAACGTTGGTTCCAAGTTCAAGTGACAGCACATGTATTAAAGGCGACAGCAAAGGCAATATGCAAGCAACATTTGAGAAAAAACGATGCACGACTTTGCAAGAAAGTGTACGGGGAAGTGTACGGGTGAACATGACAAACCAAAACAGCCTAGTAAATAATCACCTCCGTGGCGCAATTGGTTAGCGCGTTCGGCTGGTAACCGAAAGGTTGGTGGTTCGAGTCCAGCCGGGGGCGTTGTTACTTTTTGCATTTAATGCAGATCGACAAATCACAGTAAAAATATAATATTGACAAAATCACAGACCACTTACACAAAAATCGCATCTGCGCATGCTCCTGTCGTGATCGAAATCTACCACACAAGCAATGGGCGAGTTTTATAAGTGCTGGAATATCACTGCTGCTGTAACTAGAAAATACCCGGATCTAATAAACAGTCTGCCAGGCACACGTATTTATGCACATTTGAATGTGTTGTGACAAGAAAATACCCGGACTCTAGGCTACCAGGCACACATACTTATGCAAATTGTACTTCTGCTGTTACTAGAATATACCCTGATCTAATCATACTATAGTAAATAGTCTGCACCGGCACATACGTAGGCCTATATGCAAATTTTACTTGGAATATCCCCGGATCTAACGTGTCACTTTAAGATCCTTCCCCTCCTACTTCCATCCCGAATCATATTAGATCACCGGAGTTGTGATTTTCCCAAGAAACACTGACAGACTATACTATAGCATTCCGGCTGCCATGATTTCCCCGGTAGAAGACATCTTCCTTTTCCCCTTGCGTTATATCCTTCCACTGTCAACAAATAAACCCTGTAGTTTGGCCTTGGCACGCATTGTGTATAGATAGGTCTGTAGTGTGGAATTTACTCATTGTATCGTATGTATTGTATTGTGTCAAGTAGCCACCTGATTATCAGCTTAGTGCGTCTCGTAAAAGGGTCATTGTCACTGCGAGACAATGGAGTTTGAAAAGTCACACGGTCTCACATGATAGGCTCAAGGTAGACCTATTATAGGCCTACATCAACGGTAAAGTATAGACAGACAGTGCCCAGCAATCGTGGAATTAATGCATGTGTAATGTGTAATGCGCATGTGTAAACACATCACGATGCTGATGCGTTTACTATTCTTCATATTAATCCCTTCTGTTGCGTGCATGGATGCTCTAATCCAAATCAATATAGGTATTAGAAACGGTAATGAATATGGCCCTACAATAAAGGCTGCTTGGAGGGATTTATGAGTAAGCAGACAATGTTATCATTTAATACTAAAGCAAATTGCAGTTATAAAACATGCATGTATGGTTCTCTGGTTCCAAGTTTTATCCAAATAGTTTGTCAAGTGTAACCATCGGATTGATAAGATTGATTTCTATTATAGTTTGATCAGTTCCAAATTCGCGAACCCTCATTACAGCAGCGAATGCATACAAAAGGACGCGGGCGCACATGAAGGCAACAATCGCACTGTGCATCATATTGGGGCCAAAACCGCGTGCGTGTGGCCATAATCGCGCGCATACGCTTGGATTATTTCTGCCCATAGAGAGATAAAAAGCGAATCTTTCTCGCCAATTTGGAACTGATTAAACTTTACCTGTCACTGAGAATTGGCGCTAGAATGAATTCAATCATTACTGGCCATTGACCTGGTAAGTGTCATTACAACCGTACGACTCACTTTATTCTGTTAGAGACTTGGGCTCTCCCCCCCCCCCCCCCCCTCCCCTCCCCCTCCCCCTCCCCCACGCTGGGGAATGGAACAGCATTTTCCCCCATAAAACTAATCGCCCAAATTAAAACAACAACATTGTTATAAATCATGGTAATTAAATCGTACTCAGTTAGACAAAATATGCCATCATGCCATCATGGAATTTGTTTTATGCTAGTATTTGCAGGGGGTTAATACTTTCAAATTGTTTACCTTATAGGCTATTTTGTGTTTAATATTGTTGACCTCAATACAACTGTTAATACATAAGTTCAAATTCTTCGAGGAAATAGAAATTATGATTATTAAGTTTTTATAGGAAGACTGAAGTATGAGACTACAATTAGATCATGTTAACGTGTCGAGTTTGCCCTATATATGATACCAAGTACCTCCTTCCTGCAGTCTGGCGCCCACAACGATTGGTCTATAATACTCTGATCACTATGATCACCACCAATGTGCACCGAGCAATTGCTTGTTTACAAAGGTGGCAATTTGTCAATTAAAATGTTGACCAACGTTGAGTGTAATGCTGAATTCGGCGTACTTGTTGGATATAATGCATGAGGCTTTTAAGCTTCCTCGAGACAATTGCGTCATTGCGCCACTTTCTAAAACACTTTCCACGCGGCTATTGATTTTACCACATACAAATCAAATTTGTCAGAAACTTTTCCTAACTTTCAAGGCCTATCTTAAGGATTACTGAACCAATACTAGGCATGTTTGTACTTAATTTGATGCATTTCTTCACGGTTATTCCAAATAATATGGTAAATAAATTCAATAATTTTGACATTTTTGACGTCTGCAGATGCCTGCCGCGTGGAAAGTGTTAATTATCGCAGGGCACGTATCCTCGGACACTTAAAAGCATTGACGTTTGTTTCGGGGAACCAATCACGTCTATAGATAGAGTCCAGGTCACCCTTTAAACTTATTTAGAATAATTGTATAATATAGGGGCCTACCCCCCGGGGGCCTACCCCATGTGATTTCAATGAGAGCCAAATGACAGTAGCCACGATGTGACTTAAACGTTGATGTCGTGATTTACAGATGATCTCTAAAATAATGTTGTTAATATAGAAATATTACTGGTAAACATGTTTATAATATCGATATTTAACTAAACCGGTTTACGATTCAGGAACAGGAGGCCAAGTCGTGTCTACACGCAGGCAATACATAAGAATGAACATTATTTGTACAGCTCTGTATTTCTGCTGAACACCGCTAGAATATTAACTACATCCTTTATTACTTGAGTGGATCGCGCCTACAACTTTAGCAGCTTAAATTTTAATCTGGTTTAATTAAAGCTTTTATTGTTAAGCTTAAGGCTCAGTTACACGATGATACACCTGGTTTATTTGGCTGCATTGATATCAGTCTGAAAAAAGAGTAAGCGCGAGTCGACCTCACAAACAGACAATCCTTTGCGAAGGTCACTGTCATTGTAATCTAGACACGATCAAAATAGATGTTTTGGTTACATTCGATGCAATTATCTTTCTACAGGTAAACCTTGATAAATAAAACTCGGACATGTCTATTTCATCGAGCTCAAAGCATGTATGGGCTATGCCAGTTAAAGGTAGATGACCCGATCACATTTTCGTAACACAGAATTATTTCAAACATACGGAGATTTTCATATCATATGAAAGCTCATATTTTTCTCATCATCATACTGAAATTTGACGGCCTAAATCGGTATAATTACAGAGAAATCGATGAAATAACGTCGAATTACCGCGAATGGTGGTAACCACCGATATAGTTTGTGTACTACTCAATGGGTACAGTTCACAGCATCTTGTGCCTCTAAAATAAGAACCATTAGAGCTATGCAACTCAAACTTTGGAACACGACTTTTTAAAGGATGACCTTTCATGTAGAATAGAAAACTTTAAGTTGAAAATCGGAATGTGATCGGGTCATCTACCTTTAATAAACTCCATACACACCTACACACCCTATGGAAGACATGATCTTAATCTTCCACACAGGGAGTGAGAACTCCAAACGGACTTACCTGGTTGGGTTACCCCATTTGAAATCTACACTCCCTGTGTGGGAGATTATAAGGTCACGTCTTCCATTTCAACTGGATTAGCCCGATGCGATGTCCTAAAAGATTCGTTAAGGATCATGAGAATTCGAGAACCTTGGGGTTAGTACCTTGTTTTATAGTCAGTTATCGTCTTGTTTTATGACAACGAATCCTTGGTGTCGAAGGCCAATTCATTACTTGAAAGGATTTCCTTAGAACATTTCAATCCCCCTTGGTTTACTAGTTAGTCTATGATCCAGATAATATATATATCCATGGCACCTGTCAAGAACCCGACCGTTACTCTTTAGCTATGTTGGCACCAGGCCTGGTTGGCACCACTGGTCATTCTAGACCTTTCAAGGATTATTATAGCTATGTTGGCACCACTGGTCATTCTAGACCTTTCAAGAACCTGACTGTTACTTTTTAATTATGGTGGCCCCACTGGTCATTCTAGACCTTTCAATAACTATTATAGCTATGTTGGTACCACTGGCCATTCTAGACCTTTCAAGAACCTTAGTTACTCTTTAGCTGTGTTGGCCCCCGCCTTTTTGGCCCCGCTGGCCATTTGAGACCTTTCAAGAACCTTTGGTACTTTTAGCTAATGTGTTAGTACTCACTGGCCATTATAGAACTTTCAAGACTCTTAGTTACTTTTAGCTCATGGGTTGGTATTCACTGAGCATTAGACCTTTCAAGAACCTTAGTTACTTTTAGCTAATGTTTTGGTACTCACTGGTCATTCTAGATCTTTCAAGAATCTTAGTTACTTTTAGCTCATGTGTTTGGTACTCACTAGCCATTCTAGGCCTTTCAAGAATCTTAGTTACTTTTAGCTCATGGGTTGGTACTCACTGGTCATTCTATTTCTAGATCTTTCAAGAATCTTAGTTACTTTTAGCTCATGTGTTGGTATTCACTGGCCATTCTAGACCTTTCAAGAACTTTAGTTACTTTTAGCAAATGTGTTGGTACTTACTGGTCATTCTAGATCTTACAAGAATATTAGTTACTTTTAGCTCATGTGTTGGTTCTCACTGGCCATTCTAGACCTTTAAAGAATCTTAGTTACTTTTAGCTCATGTGTTGGTATTCACTGGACATTCTAGACTTTTCAAGAATCTTAGTTACTTTTAGCTAATGTGATGGTACTTGCTGGCCATTCTAGGCCTTCAAGAACCTTTGCTATACTTTTATATAGCTCATGTGTTGGTGTACTCACTGGACATTCTAGACCTTTCAAGAATCTTAGTTACTTTTAGCTCATGCATGTCATGTGTTGTTACTCACTGGCCATTCTAGACCTTTAAAGAATCTTAGTTACCTTTAGCTAATGTGATGGTTCTTTCTGGCCATTCTAGACCTTCAAGAACCTATGTTACTTTTAATTAATGTTTTGGTACTAACTGGACATTCTAGACCTTTCAAGAATCTTAGTTACCTTTAGCTAATGTGATGGTACTTTCTGGCCATTCTAGACCTTCAAGAACCTTTACTACTTTTAGCTTATGTGTTGGTACTCTCTGGAGATTCTAGAAAACATGTAAGTACCTTAGACTCAAGCTACTTGATCTTGGAATCTCGTTTCAGTCTAGAACCTTCGTTACTAAAAATTGTTGTAGTGTTGGTCTTCACTAGACTTCTTCATTGAACTCTAGAACTTTATAGATGGCATATTTGTCTAGCTTAAGCGTTGGTAATAGTCACGGTCATTCCAACATTGGTATCTCTAGCTTATGTGCCAAATTACTGAACGCCATATGACTGGCATCACTCACGGCTTAAGTCATTAGCAATGCTAACAACCTAGTCATCAACTAAACTTTAAAAACGAACCAGGGTGCAAAACTTCGAGTCAAATATTGTATAAAGATATTAATTTGAGAGGAAACACTTTAATGTCTTCCTTCTGTTTCCATTTCCTTTTCGTCAGGCACTGGATAATTAACGCGTTTCCTTTTTAGACGTTGTGCATTATTTTTATTATACCTATCCCGTGCGACGAGGTTCAAAATCAAACCAAACCAATTACGTTATGAAAACAGTACAGACCATATTTAGTTGTCGTTGTCTGAACAAGAAATGGTCTGAGTACTTTAAGTTATTTTTAGTCGATAGAACGAATGTTTGTTCCTAAACGATTGTTTTTTCAAAGTTTATATCTTGGTGGTATACTTGAGCAAAAATGTAGATACATTTTCAGGAGTGTAACCATGGTTATAGGTAGACCTTGCTTGTGAGGCCATCGCGGCCTCTTCAATCAGCGCGATGGTGCTGTCCTTCCGGTCACGTGACAACGTTGAATGAAAAGGCCATTATGGTCTGAACTCAAAGGAGAATTTAAGAATATCCCACAATGCATTGCGGGAGCACCAGCCAACTAAGGCTTTTTCACATGATGCATTTGTGGAGCTCTTAAGTTTTAGAAATAAGAAAAAGGAACGCCTGAGAACTCATTTATTAATTGATGTAAACTAGAATCTAAGAGCTCCAACGAAGAATTCACTAGTATGCCATGATTGTGTGCATAATGTCTATGGGAACCGAGACGAATTGGAGACCAGATTAAGGGCATTTTACAAAAAAACCCGCAATGCATTGTGGTGGTGTCTTTAAACTCTTCTTTGGTCTGAACTGAAGGGTATCTTGACATAGTCCAATATTTACTTACATGGTGTTATGGGGTAATCATTATATGAATCCGATCCAAGTTTTTTATTGGATGACAACAGAGCGTAGAAAACCAGTAGAAAAGCAAGATATATTTTGTAACAAAATAGGTTTAGATTCTTGAGGATTTAGTGTGGTTAGAGGGCGCTTTCAATCTCAACGAATTCCAGCATCTGTAGACTTACATCATACATTGTGGACAGACATTTCCAAAGGACTTTAAATTTTAGATTTGATTGAATCAAGTAGTTTGTATGAGCTTTTTTGTGAAATCAGTCGATAGAGGGCGCTTTCAGACACTTTGTTGATTTCCGTGCTACTACATGTATATGCCGAAGTTACTGGTCATTGTTAGCAGTACATAAATAACATGCAATGCATCCACCTGGTGCATATTGCTATGTGTGGAATGTTTCCAGATGTGCAAAACAATGGGGAACTGTTTGTTGTATATGCCTGGCGTATTCCAGGAAAATAGCCGACGTGTAACATGTGTAACGAAAGTATCGACGTCATCATTTACACAAAGTCCAATCGATCTGTAATTAATCTTTTTGTCTTATCAGGGGAACGCTTAAAAATGTTCGTCGAAAAACCAACAAGGAATTCACCTCGTACGAGACTGAGACGTTTTTTGGTTCTACATTTTATTTAAAACACTTTTTTGTTTGGAGGTTGATGGTTCCTTATAGAACTTTGAAACTTGAAGAAACTAAACAGTTGTTTATAGACTAGAAATTTAAAGGGTTCAGTATGACGTTTACTGGGTCGCTTTTTCCACGCGGCTTTTGGTTTTATCATATACAAAACATATTTTTTAAAAACCTTTCCCAACTTTCAAGGTGTATCTCAAGGACTCTTGAACCAATACAAGGCATGTTTGTACTTATTCCAATGCATTTCTCGTGGTGATTCCAAATATGGTGATAACATTCAATAATTTTAACATTTGTGAAATATTTTGTGAAATTTTGGAACTGTCGTCCGCAGACGACTGCCGCGTGGAAAGCGTTAATACTTCATTTTTGTCCTCAAGAGTATGACTGCAGAAACCTTTTTAGAACCATTATTTATTAATAATATGACTGCTCCGGGGTGAAACATTTAACTAGCTGGTAATTAAACAACTTAGCACACATAAAAAAAATTAAAACAACCTACACCCTTTTATTATTTTGTTGTTTTCGTTTTCACTATTTAACCGGCAATTAAGATGTATCGGTTAGTAGATAATTCGCGCCAATTTACTCGCGTCCGGACCGGACACCCTGGTACACATTAACTGTACTGGGTGCTTCCCGCATCACGCAAACCTTCATAGTATATAATTATCAAAAGGTTCTGGGTAGCTTTTGACCTTATTCAACAGGTCAAGATTATATCCAGACCTATGTGCCTTCACGAAGGAGGATTTTGGTTATTATAAAGTTTTACGAGGTTTTTTTTAAGATCTTGAAAACTTATGTAATATTACAGAGAATTTTGGCGAGGATTTTGATTATTTAAGCTTTTGAGAATTTTTGAAGGGCTTGGAGTTTATAGCATTTCTGAGTACTCCCCCGGGGCGATGTTCGTTACCGTAAACAACATTGGATCCTTGACGGAGTAAAGCGCATAGCACATGTACATCAATACATTTATACAGTAAGTATGTACGGTTAATAAATTCGCCCCCGGGGCACCTACCTCCACGGGAATTTCGATCATCTTTTTCATGAGAGTTTGACATGTCTTTGAATTACATATTATCTATTAACGCTTTCCTTCCTGAGAATTTCTATTATTGTTACCCTTTAGGAGGTTTACAATCGGGCATGTGTGAGACAGTTCTAAGGGATTGTTTCCTTCGTTCAAAAGATATAATTTTTCTGCTTTTATGAACGTTCACGAAATGGATATACTTCTCCGTCATTAGGCTACAAGGCCCGCTTAGCAGCGCTATTAAATGGTGCCCTAAAAACCGGCACCAAATTTAAATATTCGCCTTCCATCAAAGCTGGTTGCTATATGACATAAATTCTCATGTGGAACCAACCGGCTGTATTGCAACGCCTATTGAGTAGTTTAAACGCATGAGCGTGGATGTAATTTGCAACATTATGGAAACTCACCCATGCAGTTAGCAAGTAGTACCGCTCGTACACGCCCCGAATTTAAATATACAACCAGGCAATCCACTCGTAGTAATTGATTAGGTTTACCAGACCGAATTAATAGCGCTCCTAAGCGGGCAATTTATGTCATGTATAGTTTAAATGATATCTTGCTACAATTTATCGTAACGGGATTAGGGCCGAGAAACCTGGCACTCTGTCTCTGATATGTTGATACATTTCTAGTGAGCTACGGTCGTGATAGTAGGCCCCTGAGTACACAAACGGAAATGCCTAAAATTGTGTCCCAAAAATGCCAAAAGTACATGAAGTTGCTTGAAAGTGACCAGTGACCGAAAATTGCTTACAGTTGAAACTTGAGGAAGCAGCATCAAAATGGTATAATTTCTAACATACGTCAAGTAACATACGTCAAGTAACACACGTTGCGCTTAATTGTCTGTCAGCTATAGTCAATTTGTGGACAAATTATGACATATTTGGAGTCCGTTTGTGGACAAATTATGACATATTTTGGGAAACATTTGACATGTGGCCTAAAAGTTTAAAACCTTACATTTCTTAGCAATGATCACTTATCAAATAAATATATTACAATGTGGCAGACAGGGATTTGAGTTTCTAACACCTTCAAATATTGTAATCACACTTTTGATTATTGTGATTATCACCCATGCTATATTCATTCTATATTCAGATATTATTGAACATGGTAGCTAAGGCCTCACTGCAACACTAGAACGTATGGCTCATACGTATAAGTAAACCTGTTAACACTTTCATGCGGCTATTACTTTTACCATATATAATTAGATTTTTCAGAAACCTTTCCCAACTTTTAAAGCCTATCTCAAGAATTACTGTATCAATTCTTGGCAT
The DNA here is from genome assembly GCA_035610835.1 of Ophiura sarsii. Taxonomy (NCBI): domain Eukaryota; kingdom Metazoa; phylum Echinodermata; class Ophiuroidea; order Amphilepidida; family Ophiuridae; genus Ophiura; species Ophiura sarsii. Next base: position 13,597,434 of record CM069449.1, read on the forward strand.
GTGTGTACTTCTATAAATGCATTTCTCATGGTGATTCCAAATATGGTAATGAAATTCAATAATTGTGACATTTTTGAAACATTTTGTGCAATTTTGGAATGTCGTCTGCAGACGCCTGCCGCGTGGGAAGTGTTAAAGATGTATACGATAGTCGCCAACTATTCTGCATCACCATGCGTATAAAGCACCAATGATAATGTAAATCAATGCAAATATTTGCATAATAATATAGACGGTACACATGCATCGGTGTCAGTTCAATTTTGTAGGTCTGGTGATCTTATTACTTGGCAACTAACATTAAGTCTTACGTACAAGTCACTTATACGTATGAGCAATACGTACTGGATTTGCAATGGTTCCTTAGACTGGTGGGCGTGCGTTATACTGTGTGGTTCGTGACAACAATTAATGGGACTTAACTAGTATAGCTTCATCAATGGGAAGTGGATATTAAACAAACAAATATATAAGCAGATCGGCCTATTGTTTCATTATAATATCTTTTATAATAACGTAACGCATTCTCTAATGTAACCCTGATACTTTTTTTAAAATCTTTTGTTGTCGAAAAATACCAAAATATTTACAGTCTTTAAAAAAATACACAAACTGGTGCACTTTATTGTTTGATAAAGAAGCAAATTTCGCGCCACGAGACTTTTTTGCATTTTGTATTCGCATGGCATGTAAATTTAACTAGGCTGATATCCTGTGCTAACATGAGAGTCAGTTGGACCGTGTTCAAATGTTGCTTTTAATGCTAAAAATAAGTTGGAAAATATCAAAAACCAAATAAACCAAATATCCTGATCAAATTTGGACTCAACAACCGGTCAAATTACAATGACCCCGATTCACACTTCAACTTAGCCTCGCGTTCGCGCCCGGCCCGGCGATGGATTTCATAATGAACCGGACGGGCTGTCTTACCGAACCGGTCAATATCGTGTCCTGTAATTTTCCGATCAAATGTCACCATTGATTAGGGTTATTAGCGGGATCTGCTTCCACTTATTGCATATGACAGCATTGTGATGTAGCCTGTCTTGTCCCTATCGTGGTCGGCGCAGCTGTTGCGTTGCGTCTGTCTACCTGTCCATTTGAGGGGCTTCATGATGTCACAATACAAGGCTAAACATTGTATACACCGAGCCCAAAGCCGCAATGCTTTTGAAGATTCACGCAACAGGTGCAGCTTGAAGAAGGTTGGAATGCGGGCCAATCCATATAAGGGCAACGCGGGCGCGTAATCCAATCCAAGTCTGTATAGTGTCTGTATATAAACAGGTGCTAACAATTGAACTCAGAGGATTAAGTAGCATAAAGGGATTAAGCTTCTCTCAGACTATGGATTCTACTGTGTATAAGTATATAGTCCATTCACCACTGGTGGCACTCGCATAAGACTAATGTTAACTGTCAATCTAGTTTCATGGGAATAGGTTATTTTTACCTCCAAATTCAGCTGGGATCAACAAGTAGACTCATTTTCCAGGCTATCTTTAAAGCAGGATGGTTTTCGTTTCGTAGTTTTAAATCTATTTGTTTATTAATAACGATATTTATAACCTCACAAACAGTATAGGCATTTTCATAGAGTGGCCTTATCAAGAACTGATCGTTCCAACTCAAAGACCATTAATAATGTACTATAATTGTCAAGACGATGCTTTCAAAATCTAGGTTTGTTTTAGTTTTGAGGACTGATAACTTCAAATGATGTTTGCGTTCAGATATCAGGGCTCCAACCAAATACAATTGAATTTAGTTCTATCAAATCAAAAGCTGCTCCAATAATACCAATATAATGTATATCCTTGGCTCGACATTTTAACAACGTCTTCGCACCTGGACTCCAATGTGCTCCCTTCGAAGAGGAATGTACAAACGAAACGATATGCATCGGAGCGCAAGAAAAATCCCCACTGATAGCTTGGAGAAACCTCTCCAGAATTAGTATATAGGTACCGCCGCAGGTAATTAACTAACCAAAAAGGGAATACACCGAAATATTTCATTGTCGTGTCATTTACCGGGAAAAGTGTCCAGCGAAGTCTATAGGACTATTTTCTAACATCTTTCATGTTTAATAACCCTGTTGGTTAAACCGTCTCTTTCAATTCATTCATGTCACAATCTGCATAGATAAGACATTACGCTGCAAAACAGTGGGCAACAACCGTGCTGTTACTTCGTTTTATTACATGTTGTCTGCTGTACTTGAGATATCCGAACAAGTGCCTATCTATCTATGAGAGAAGCCCGCCAATATTGGTGACTAGACTTGACCGAAGACTCGAAAGAAACAGATGTTTAAAGAGAGATTCAACCACTACTTGCCAATCATAGTTTAGACCATTGTCAAGTCAAATCGGGACAATTGAATCATCTAACTGCCATTACTGTGGCACAACTACGAAGCAATGTATGATCGGATCCAGCTTCATGACTGCATGACCCCATTTTAACGTTTTCGTAAAATTTCGATTTGAAATGGTCTATTTATGGATAGAGCTTCACATACCAAACTCAAGGTTTTGCGCATGACATTGGCAATTGGGCAACACCTTCCACTAAGGCCGGATCATATCAATAACATCTGCCGTGCCTTCACGCCTGCGAGAAGCGGCACTTAACATGCGATGCGCATGTCAACTAATTCCGTTGGTGCACTGCTAAATATGCTATAAACTGCTCACAAAAAGTATCGAAACACTTAGAAATGATCTAATATATAACGACTCGAAAGGGTATGCATTAATCGAAGCAAACATCCAAGTGCATCATTTTGTTCTGAGTATTTTGACACCTCGGTCGTTGAGATACGATGTTGCGGAGCGGAGTTATTGTCATTTCAATGATCGTGGGTCCAGTTTCAAAAGTGACACTCATCCCTATTGAAAAACACGAATCTGATCTTTCTAAACAGTAATGCAAACTTCTTTGTATAGGACGATTGTCACTTTTGAAACTGGACCCACGACCATTGAAATTACAATAACTCCGCTCCGCAACATCGTATCTCATCGATCGAGGTGTCAAAATACGCAGAACAAAATTATGCAGTTCTTGGATCTTGGATGGTGTAAACCTCCAAATACTCGTACAGAGTTTTGACTGGAGGTGCGACGTGGGGGGGGGGGGGGGTTAATTGGTGGAACGGAGAGGGCGGGAAAGGGCAGTTCTAAACTTGGACGGGTCAGTGTTTTCAACCATTTCGGGTGAGAGTTTGTTCCAGTCTTTGATGGTCCTCATGAAGAATGAGTTGGCGTATGTGTCTGTTCTTGGATGCTTTTGTTGGAATTGCTGCGTGTGGCCTCGTCTGTTTCTTGATGTCTTCGGTGTGGTGTAGTCTTCGTGATTTATGTCTATCTGCCCGTTGATCATCTTATGAAGGCAGGCGAGTCTGTGGTTTTTGCGTCTGTCTTTAAGTGGAGACCATTTGAGTGTGTCCAGGACTTTGGTGATGCTTGTGTCTTCCCCATAGGTGTTTGTGACGAATCTTGCTGCGCGCCGTTGAACTTTTTCAATGTCTTCAGTTGGATATTTAATTTTTATTAATGCATACCCTTTTGAGCCGTTATATATTGGATCATTTCTAAGTGTTTCGATACTTTTTGTGAGCAGTTTAGATAATCCGTATCTTGGATTGGTAGTTAAATAAGATATTTATTTGGGTTTTTTATAGTCAGCTGCAAAGAAGTTGAGCACTTGTTCCTGTTGAATCTCACTTTCGGAAGCTTGAAGATGAAAGGAAATTATAGTTATTGCCGACGCTTTGGAACCCGACTGTTTATTTTGACGGAATAAATCGTATTCAAAATTAGGAACCAGCGCGATGCAGGGGTAACTCTCGAGCTGCCGAAAGTCAATTTCGTTTCTGCTACGACGGCGGCGTACTTAGCGCAAACACGGAAGTGCAGTTACCATTGGTTCTATATAGAACAACACAACACCGAAGCTACCAATGCGCGCGTCCGATTGGCCCGATTTTATCTATAGCGCAAGAATGTTACCGCCCACACGCTCATTAATTATCGTGCGCGCAGAGATCCAGTGCTGAACACAGTAGCGTAGCCAGGGTCACTTGTCAGGGGGGGCAAAGGTATTTTTTCCCGGTGAGCACCAGTTCGACCCGGTTGGGGGGGGGGGGGGGAGGGGGGGTTGAGGTCAAAAAAAATCGCACGGTCCAAAAAAAATCGCACACTCAAAAAGTCGCGCAGTACAAAACACACCACAGTTTTGGCCAATCCTCCGGGTTTTCATCAGTTTTCTCTATAACATTTTTCTTTATTTAGCCGAAGTCCTGCTACAAAAAAAAAAATTACCCGCCAAATTTCCCCTTTTGTGCACGCTACTGCCTTTTCCTTTCCTTCCCTTTTTTCCCTTTCCTTTCCTTCCTTTTCTCCCTTTCTTTCCCTTCCCGATTTTCCACTGCCTTCCCGATTTCCTGGTCAAATTATTTTTCGGGGGGGGGGGGGGCACTCTGCCCCCCTTGCACCCCCCTGGCTACGCTACTGGCTGAACATCTCTGCCGGCGACTATAAAGCTTTATTAACCGAAGGACATATCATTGATCAATAATGTGACGCATTATGACTTGTTGACTTCAAAGAGGAATATTTTAACCGAATTGGAATGAATTGTATGTTACCACCTGATGCCTGATTAAGATAATACATACTTGATAATGAATCATGAATGCACCAGAGTCTTGCGGGCCGCATTCCAAACATTTGTAAGTCAGAAACACCTGTTGTAGAGACTTTACTACAGATGATGTTCATGAAATGCCATTGTTTTGAATGTAAAGAATTCAAAGTATTTGTACACCTGTTACAGAGTTTAATAAAGCCTGGACCCTATTGTGTTATCGACCGCATTCCAGGGACAATGCACACTGTTCACGTCGTATATAAACAGATAGTGAATATAAATCGCCAGACGGTTTTGTTGAAGGTGAATGGGTATACCTGTAACTCAAAAACATTGTGAGCATTTTTTGTTCAACGTGCTACCATTTTAGTTTTCATTTCAGCAATCCATTTCGCTGGCGCTGGCCCGATAAATATGATCGTTTGCGGCAATTGGCTTGAAGACTTTCACGATATCGTGAAATTATCATATGGCTGTAGTGCAAAACTAGTACGTATGGCTCATATAGTATATGTGACTTGTACGTAAGACTTATCCGATGGTCACCAAATACCATTATTTCCATAACAATATTTGGATTTGGATTTATCTAAGTTCAATTTCCATTGGTGCTTGTACAAATTGTGATACAAATTGTTACTTTTTTGCGACAAAAGTATCATGGGCGGCTATTATAGTATAAGTCTTACGTACAAGTCACTTATACGTATGAGCAATATGTACATATTTTGCGATGCAGCCTAGTGAAAATGGCGTCCACAACGAAGGTGTTTTAACACCTTCGTTGTGGACGCCATTTAAAATCGGCGCACTATTTCACACCCTTGTGATTTGTGTCCATCGCATTACATTAACTGCTGCAGAAATAAAACTCAACTTTGGGGTAGGCCTACTTTGAGCCTATAGCCAGACATCAGAACATGGTGTCAATTTTCAGATAACCTTTTCCAACAATCAGTTTTTTGTTCTAGATATTTTTCGATGTGATTTAGTCACATAGGATTTAGTTTCGGGTTATACACGATGAATAAATTGGCGTGCAGATTGATTGTTGAAATACTAACCATACACTTGTACGCGTCATAACTCATTAACCATCACAGTACCCATGATGATATTAAAGGATAATGTGGTGGAGTATGGGGGAATCTATTTCCTGGAAGAGTAAGAAATAATAATATAGCAATTTCAAAATAAACGGCACAAATTCGATAACAAATTTGGCCCGAGTCAATATTACCTGACGTTTAAAATGACATCAATTACCACGTCGAGATTATGAAAGATATCAAACGGTTTATAGAGCATCGTCGTCATACACAAGCAAATATCTGCGATGTGAAAGAGAGGGTGTGATTTTGAAAACGTTAGACTAGTAAATGCCTGTTCCTTTTTTACGAGGCTACATGTATTTCAGTTGAACTCCATACACCTCCAATGAAAGACATGACCGTCATCTTCCTAGTAGGGAGTGTAGATATCAAATAAAGTCACCCACGTAGGTAAACCCATTTGAAACGCACACTCCCTGCGGGGACGATTATGGTAATGTCTTCCATAGGGGGGTGTATGGATTTCGAATGGAATAGCCCAATGCTATTCTGCTTTTAATATAAAACGGGAGAGAGTGGGCATGATACTATTATGATTGTCATTATGACCTCATTTGACCTATGCTGCTTCCGGTTGAGTGCGGCAGAGGTCAGTAACGGTCATTCTGATGAAAACTGTAGATCGTAATTCACGAAACTGTCAACACGAATCAAATTCTCCGGTTTTGAAAAAATAAAATCCTAATATTTTGTTCCTGCAAACCTGATTAAAGTGGCTAGCATAAGTTGGAGTCGGTTACTGACAAGTCACTGTGGAGAAAAGGAAATTCAAAATAGTTTTATTTTGTTCGTATTGCGAACAACAACAGCGTTTCAGATCTATGTTCGACCCAACACAACAGGTTTGGTTGGGGTTGGGTATTATTTATTTATCAATTAATTTAGAAGTAGTATCATCATGTAATTTGGGGTTGGGTATTATTTATTTATCAATTAATTTAGAAGTAGTATCATGTAATTTGACATACAGCTAATTTAACCAACGGTGATCAAAACCTTAGTACAATTAAAAACGGTCATTGTTATTCTGTCAATGGGAAATTTATCGAATAATTAAATGCCTAAAATGCCAGCAGTGTGTTGCGTCGTATGACGTGGTAGACCGTCTTAAAACTTTTAAGAAGAAAAAGTTGTCTACACGTTTTTAACAACTAAAGGAATCAAAGAAACTAACTAAATTTCTTATAACATTGAATTCTTTTGTTACGTAAACAAGGAAACATATATGCTACTGTGTTTTAATATAACTATAAAGATAAATGTTTTCATTGTACATTGGGTCGTCTTTATATATATATTGGGTGATGAAAACCGGTTACAGCTTTTGCGGTTTGTTGGTCAGGAAATCCGCCTCGCTGTTTTTCCAAAGCTTACATCCCTTCGTGGCCTCGGACCTATAGGTCAACCATAGGGTTAAGGCACTCATCATAGCTAAACTAACGACAAATGCTATCTTTTATCTTTAAAAAAGATAGTATTGCTAATGAAAGTGAGTTGTGGAGTTGTCTTTTTGAGTTCAGAACGAGTCCTTGTTTTGTTTAAGCCGCAGTGAATTAGACCGTGGCACGGCCGGCACAGTGAGTCAAACGTTGACGTCCGTAAACTCGTCGTTTCTATTCGAACTCATCTACAACATAATGTAACGTTGTCGTAACTCGAGCTCACAACTCGCTTTATTTTAATTAAAATAGATGTAACTCGTGATGCAAAACTCTTTGAAAAGTGACCTAAGCTACTTATTAAGCCTACTCTTCAATCCGCGTCACAACTGGTTTATTTACTCATGCCAAAGTGTACGATTGAGTTCTAAAACTGATGTCAAATTTTCAAATTTTGAATCAACAAATGATTAATTCGGAATCAACAATCAAGAACAACATGTAATGGACCATTTTTAAAATCCTTTCTTCTTATTTGGTTGAAAGCTTGCTTAACACTTTCGACGCGGCAGGTGTCTGCAAACAACATTCCAAAATGTCACCAAGCGTTTCAAAAATGTCGAAATTATTGAATGTCATTACCATATTTAGAATCACCATGAGAAATGCATTTAAAAAAGTACAAACATGCCTTGTATTGGTTCAGTAGTTCTTGAGATAGACTTTGAAAGTTGGGAGTTGTTTCTGTTATGGTAAACTAATTTCCGCGTGGAAAGGGGTAAATACAAATCTTGTCAATGAACAATCGTTGAACATCGACGTTTCATTGGATTTTGTGTCCTTATTCGACGGCAATCTTCCCTCGAATTCCGGGTGACCAGGGAGGGATACACAACATTTAAATTCACTTATTGCACCCGGGTAACATTCCACACATACCAGCTCACGTCCAGGTGATAGTATTGTATTCAAGGTATTGTGAATAAAAATGTCGGTCATTCTCCAAGAATAGAGCAGGGAGCACAGTCAAACCCACCTGTTACGCCTGACAACATTTCACAAATACCAGTTCGCGTCCAGGGGAGTGGTTGTTACAGGAACACATGTTCAAATGCAACATGGACCAGGTTCCACTAACAATTCGCATCCAGGCAGGCGAGGTGAATGCATTTCAATTCAAGTATTATAGCTGCCAGCTTCCAAGGCAACACACCGGCAACACACTAGGACTGGAACACAATCATTTCACCTGTTAAGCGCAGTCAACATTTCACACCCCCACACACCCTACACTCACACATATCGATTCGCATCCAAGTGGTGTTATTGTTATTCAGGTGTTCCGGATAATGCCAGTTATTTTTACAGAATAAATACGCAGGTGCAAGACCACAAATATCCACACATAGCAATTCGCTTCCAGGTGAAAGCATTGTTAGCCAAGGTACTATTGATAAAATGCCAGCTATCTTTCCACAATAGACAGCTGGAGATCACCTATTGTGGTGGAACAAGCATTCCATCCACACATAGTGATTGTAGTCTTGTCGATGAATGTATTGTAATGCTAGTATTGTATCTGCAAGGACACAAGCAGAACAAGTGGTGTGTTCAGTGGCGTTACTAGGGTCTTCAATTGGGTGGCATGGCGGGGGGCAGAGGTGTGATCAGGGGAGACCGACTATGTTTTGTTATACATAGAGTTGGTCCTTTTATTTGAGGGCATCAGGGGGGGGGGGGGGGGGGCGAGCCTTCTGGCAGGGAGGGAATGCCCCCTCCCTGGCCCTACCTCTAGTTACGCCACTAGGTGTGTTTTGTTTGTTTGGGGGTGTGTGTGGGCTTTGGGTGTTTGTTGGGGTTTTCGAGAGGGTGGGGTGACATCTATTTTACCTATCTTATCGTCTCATCTTCTATAGGTTTTCTTTACCACACGTTACTCTCACCTTTGTCTCGCCGATCCTGTGGGTGCAGCAGGATTGCAAATCATGCTTGAATGTTGCTCAAGACAAAGTGACGTCCTAATGATATTGATATGAACTGCTGCAGGTCCTGTCTACATTGTTTTACAGACTTTGCCAAGTGCAGGGGATTATGTTATTACGGCTATGCTGTTATCGTTTCACTCAGTGAAGTGTTGATGGCAATCGTTGCGGTTTTAGTGTACGTGGCACTGTTCCAGAACACGGTGTTTGGCTTAAGTTTGGGGCTAATTGCTCAAATTAATTAGTATGACCATGATGAGTAGACAATTCATTTTATATGGATAAAAATGACTTTGCAATACAGGGTGAGTCAAAAAGAAGTTGTACGGATTTGAATATTTTTCCTGAGAAAAAAAAAGAAATTGACCTAACACTCAAGCGATATTTGAACGAGATGTTCTTCTCAAATCATCTGAAAAAAGGATTAACTGAAATCGATCATTCCTATACAGAGTTATAGCTATTTCACTAAAAGAACCCATTTTTTAGCTGTCCACCGATACGTAAAACCAAGCAAAGAAAATGTTTAAAACTCACCATTATCATTTCAGGAAGTAATTGTTTTATTCCTCATAATGCAAAATCATAGAATCCGTCAAAAAGAGAAGGTGAAAGTCTTGACTCAAAGTTGGAACATTGTTCGAAGCTGATTATTTATGCTATGCACACCATTCCCACCTGTGTTTGAAACTCCCGGGCTTTAATCTCATTTGAATATGAATGACCGTGTGTACATTTTGCTGCCCACTAAGAGTGGATAGATTTCAAGAAGATTAAGCGTTCCGTGGACAGCTAAAAAAAGGGGTTATTTTATTAAAACAGGCATAGCTCCTGATATATTTGATCGATTCCAATGATTCCTTTTGTCATGTGATCGGAATAAGTTGCTCTTTGAATAGGTGCCTCATTGGTTTGTTTGGTCTATTTTTAAACAAATATTCGTTCCCGTACAACTTCTTTTTCGACTCACCCTGTATGTATTTTCATTATTTTTGTCGATAATCAATACGAAAATCGATCATCTTAGCACTTCCCACGCGGCAGTCGTCTGCAGACGACAGTTCCAAAATTTCACAAAATGTTGAATTGCATCTCTATATTTGGAACCAACATGAGAAATGCATTAAAATAAGTACAAACAAACCTAGTATTGGTTGTAGCACACCTTAGAAAGTCCTACTATTTTCCTCCAATAATTCTAATTATAAGGGTCAATGTTGCAACTTTCGTTTACCATTTCAGAATTCATTTTGAGGCCATTTCCGGCATAATTCTGTAATACCCTCCACACCCAACATTAGTAGTATGCGTCGTTCTTAAAAACCATGCACTCTGAATACCCCTGTGAAGGGTATAACAGAATTACTCCTAATTTCCGATATACGTTGACCTTTGACCTTTCGATACTACCAGAGCTTCGTGTATCTGTCATAAATATACAAATTAGACATAGGCCTATTTATAATAGGGTTACAGTTAAGGAAATCTCCTTTACCTGTCTGTGACATGACCAAAGTATGAAATCATAACTCGAAGTTAGTTATTGAATAGTATCACAAAGAGCACATATCAGGTCGACCTTTTGACCTATCGCACGAGGATGAAAAGTTAGTATTCAAATAAATAGGGATCGTACCTTCACCTTTCGTTGCTGGCATGTGTAACATTTATGATTGCAAAAGGTAATTTGCGAAATGTAATTCGAAATAAAAACATTTATTTGACAGTTACTACACATGTACAGTACAACCAACAGTTGAGTTACAACCAACAGTTGAGTTCAACATAAACCTCGATTGAAAATAGGTTAATTAGTATACTAGACCCAATAAGTCTCGTATTGAAATGCCCATATCCGATATGTTTTATTGCTTACTGGCCCATATTTTTGACTTTTCTAAAACGAATCTGTCTACTCACTGACATTAGCAAGGCGCTAAGCTTACCTATTCTTGACTATGTTTAGACACGAGAGTGTTGATATTAGTTCACGTGGAAGAGTCTGGTTTCAAAAAACAAGATGAAGGGTAACGTTGCTGTATTTCCTATAGGCGGGCTATTTTTAGTTATGTTGTTGGCGAAGTTTTCTTGGATTTATTTGGAAATTATGCCCGATGGTGTGAAACAATAAGCCAGACTGTTGGTTGTCAAGGTACTGGAAACTGCTACGTCATCATATCAACATAGATCAATGTGTCGTCTGCTACTGCAGGCAATATTGATTTATCGGTACAAATCAGTTTAATGGAAAACACAATTTTTTTGATAGATATGTCGTCTGCTACCTGTGGAAAATACTGATTTATCGGTACAAATCAATCTCATAATAGAAAACAGAATTACATGATCGTGATGATAAATACTGGAATATGATAAATGAATCTTTTGTTGCTGCAAAAAGTTGATCAATATTTATGATTTATCAATTCAGATCAATTTAATGAAATTTATGGAACAGATATAATAGAAGTGTGTCGTTTGCTTTTTTGAGAAAATATTGATTAATCGGCGCAGAGATCAATCTCATGAAGTGTATTGATTTATCGCTACTGAACCCTCTGTATTAATCTACGTGTAGGCCTACAGATCATAGAAATCTTGATAATCATCATCAAGTATCGTCTTCTTGTTGATTTAATCGATTTATTTGTATATCCTTGTCAATATTGGGACTCAGACACAAAAAAGTAAATCTCATGTTTTACTCAGACTCAGACACAAAAAAAGTAAATCTCATGTTTTACTTAAATTGCAGTACACCCATCATTCATAGCGGTGTGTCAATGTTTTTTAAATAATCACACTGCTGCGTCCGGTCATGCATATGATAATGCCCTTATTCCCATTTTTCACGCTAAAAAGTCACCACTCTTCACATACATAAAGGTAGAGAAAACAACACATGACTGGGCTACTCCCGTCCCTGATGGTTTACGCGAGGCGGTTCGTACCGTCTCCGCAGCCCCGTCGGTGTCGGGGAAAGGAACTTACAAATTTCCCGTTCATTCTTCATCATTGCATTAGGGAACGTAACGTGGCCCACTTTTGGATTAACTAAATAAACTTATGATGTACTTATAACGTAGCACTTATAGTATATGCATTACCGTGTAATTTGCTGGCGCTTTAGGCGCTATTACAGTACGAGGATACACATATCGTGTTGATTCATTGTCTGAATTATACACTGAAGTTAAAGTTTCCCGCCTAAAGCGTTTGTGTTACAACAAATCTGACAAATAATGATCAATATGTAGTCTGCTTAAGGTATCTATTGAGTGTAGCTGACAAATTACATTTGACTGTTGTACGGTACATGGACATGTTATGCTCCTTTGAGAGCCATCCATTTAAGGGAGCTTTCAATGGCAGCAATGAAGATGCCCATATGACTGTCTACCCTGGGTTTTACAAACGGAAATAAATCAGTTGAAAAAGTGGTCCTAGTGGGAATCGAACCATCGACCTTTGCATTGCAAATCATGTCTCTCAAACATTAGATTAGCGTGGGGTGAACTGGCCAGGACATGATTTTAATCCCTTTTAAACATTACGGAATAAAGCAATACTACTATTATGATCAGTACACACAATATTATGAACATTGCGATACACATGATCGTCTACCCCCGGGATGACAGTTATGTGTGCATTTCCAATTCTGCATATGCAGTGTGTATACATATCATATTACTTTAACTCAAGGTGAGCGGTCCCTAGAACAAAATCTTCCGTGTCCGACCAGTGTGCGAAACTCGTTCGAATCAATCGCAATCATGTACGCAAACGTATTGCGTAGTTATTTGGATCTATGGCCTCAGAAAGAAAACCGCAACCGCATTTTTGGCGAATGGGTCGTCATTCATGCCATGGTCCTATTAATTTTATTATAACATTACATATGTATAAAAACAACAGTGCTTTCTAGAGGTCAATGTTTTCTATGTAGGAACTCTGAATATCATCAGTCAGCTTGAAAGCGCGCACAAACAGCAAATATAAGTCTGCCGGGACATAAATAAGTTGTCTGTCAACGCCCCGTCACGGTATCACGACAAGTTACCCGCGAACCCTGTTTGGGTTTATACCCGGGAGCGATTGACTAGGCCAGTCAGCCCAGTCAGCCTAGCTTACAACGTACAGGCTGCAGCGTAGCAGCCATCACGTGCGAATTGTGTGCCAGCTATGGTAGCCTTGCTTTAGCGAGGTTCGTGCCTCGCTTTAAGGACCCACTTCCCGCTTTCAGAACGCGCGATGACAGACATGGATGCATTGTCGGGCGCAACTGTGGAATACAATGAACAAGCTATTGCTAGATCTATTGCTATTGCTAGATCTATTGCTAGTTTTGGCATGAATTTCTTTGCACTACAGTAGGCCAGTGCATATTAACGTTGAGAAAGGTATGTGCTTCTGACCGGATTAGAACCGGCAACCTTCGTATCGCTAGCACACGACGCTATTGCCACTGGGCTACAGAGAAACAACTGACAGAGAGTGTTGACATGGAATGCCTTTATTCTATAGTGCTTGCTAGGTCTAGTGTCTTTTCCATGTTTAGGCATGTTAGTTGATGTGCATTATATTAACCTATAGCTCAGCATAATTGTTACGCTTCATGATTCTGTCATGAAAAATCGTACACGATCTTCAATTTAATAGCCTCAAACCAGTTTGGGGTTTATGGAAAGAGCCTCGTTTTCCATTCATGGAGAAAAGAAATGTTCAAAATTCCCTTCATAAAAGTTCAACTGACAACTTAAATACAAATTACCGTTACATTGCATAAAGTTGACGTTTGAATTAGCGTACAAGCTGTTGAAAGTGACATGTACCGTTATTTTAGCCTATTTTGATTTGCATATGAAATCTATAGTGTTTTTATCGTTGTCATTTATAATTTTCTATTTCCCTTACTTGTCTTCAGGATAGATTGTGATTTCTATATCAAAATACATACACGATTATGTTATTAAATTTCTTGCTAGCTTACAATGCTCACCTGTAGTCCGAAACAGCAGAAATATACCCTAAACATGCTAATAAAAGCAATCATTTGTAATGTCCTCTACTGACGAATGTTAGGAGAGAAAGAATCAATTCCTAAAGTTCGTCAATAGAGATCAGTATAATTCAATTATTTTGTTATTATCGTTTTCTGGCCCCTTTTAATTGCGACATTGCATTAGATGTGGATGACCGTACTTGCATGACGTCACCTCTACAGCGAATAATCTATTTACAAAAAATGTAACCCCAACATTACTACTATATATGAGAAGTCCCTAACTGCAATACCTGTTACCTGTTACATTCAACATGTTCAAGCACTTAACATAGAGTAGTAATACTGCATGACGTTCGAGAGATGAACGACTTTTACTTTAATTTAACTATTATTATTAATTCAATAAACAGACATCCACCTATATGGAGAACCCCGGCTGTCAATATTGCTTGGATAGTCTACACAGTGTACTTATTGAAGGGTATTTATGGAAAGATAATAATAATAGTACTAGTATGGAATGCAACAATTATATGTCTCCTCCACGGTCTCCTCCGTGTTATATGATGATGACCTAGACTGGGTCCCCACGTCCCTCTATGTGGCCGCCATCTTTAAACATGGCGGACCAAATCGAGCGCCCAAGTGTAAATAGTAACTACGGTAGGGATTCAGTCTGATGATGACTGATGAGAAAGCAGCTAGAGCGCCATCTATTTTTAGACATCTTATCAAATAGATGCGTTACTATCGCAACGGAAACAACTGAACGAATAAAGTGATGATTTCGTTTGTGTGTACGCTTGCTCCGACTCGAGACATTTTGTTGGTTTCAATTCCATGGGTTTCAATTCTGCAAGGTACCAACAAAATTGGTGTGACGATAATTTCAATCCATTTCATAGTTCTCTTCAATAATTAATGACACTATTAAAATTAAAAACATCGTACTCTATGCATTTCCCTTGAGTTATCAAAGCATAGTTCT